>JAKSZU010000004.1:108735712-109442388 GCA_026018925.1 Tupaia tana | reverse complement strand
ATATATATATATATATATATATATATATTGAAAGACCCTGGTTTGTCAGTTGAACAGTAGGATCGAGCACCCCACGGTCCGGGCCGGCCTCTCCCCTCTTACCATCGCCCTTGCCCCGGGAGAGGATGGCCTGCCTTCCTCAGGCAGCCCCCCAGGTCCTCTCCTCAGCTGTCACGGACGACAGCACTGTGTCTGTGCCGGCCTGCCGGGGGGTGCCCCTCTCTGAACTAAGAGACTTCCCCTAAAAAGCTATTGTGGGCTTAGGGAGCCCCTTCAGGGAGACGCGGGCCAAGCCAGAGAGCCAGTCAAAATGGAATGTGGGGATTTCCACAGCATCTAAGTTGGAGGGTGCCTTCAAAATGCAGGTGTGGGGGCCAGAGGCAACGCACAATGCTCTGCAAGGCTGACCTACACCGGGGTGCGAGGTTCGTCTGGAGAGCTCCCGAGTGCGCCAGGGCTGACCCGGCGCCGGCCGCGGCTTGGCTGGATGAAAGCACTGAGGCCATTGTGGGGTGCCTCTCTCTCCCCCTCTCTACTTCTCTCTGATTGGAGAAAGAAGTAAACTAAATAAACTTTTTTAAAAATCCAGTGTGAATAATAAGTCCAAATAGGGGTGCTATAAGGGCTTGTGTCCCCCAGGCCAGGGCCGGCGTGGCCACCTTCTGCAGGGACTGGCCTAGTGGAGCCGAGCAGTGTGAAGCTACCCAGTGGAGCGAGGGCGGGGGCAGAGCCCAGGCTTGGAGGGAGCAGACACAGGAGAGGCAGCAGGGTGTGCGGGTGTCGGCTTTAAACTCTACCATCGGGAAAACACGGGTTCAAATTCCAGCTTCTCCATGCATCGCTGACTCGATGTAATTTACTTAACCTCAGTTCCCTTTATCGAGAGGGGTAACACTATCTGCCTCCAGGGCTTCAAATGAGGTTTGAAACACAGCTGCGTTTCAGCCACGGGCCTCCCTAGAAGCTAGCTGGATAAATGGCCACTGACTGAAATGAATGGGAAGAGCGTAGCCACGCCCCCTGGTGGAATGTGGAGGAAATGGTGTAATCATAGAATGTGTCACGGCCGACACACACACGCACACATGCTCACACGCACACACACAGCCCAGCTCTGGGCCCTCCTGGCTGCTCTGGCAGCTAACAGGCCAGCTGTCCTCCTTCCTGCTCACACACACGGAAACAGAACCAAGAGAAACAGCTGCAGGCCCAGGTGTGTCCGGAACCACATCCAAAATCTCTTACAAAATGTGCACAGCAAACCGGTGTTGTTGCCAACTACATGGCCCTTGCAGGAAATGCGCTTCTAAAATAGCTTTCTCTGTGCGCCCATTCCCTCTCCAGCAGCCTCCTCCACACACACGTGCACACACATGCGCACATACACGTGGAAATAGCCCCATAGATTTAGTGGGCCAGATGGTGGTGTCGCCAGCCACTTTCTGTAACTCTCTCAAGCATATGTCTTGTCATCCCCCCACTAGACACCCCGAGCCTCGCTTTGCAGTGACTGCAAGTTGCCCACAGGTTAAGGCAGCTGGATCCCACATGGCTGACTACGCAGTTCGAGATCTGGACTCCGCAGCTTGAAAAACTTGTCAGGTGTGTGTGCACGTGTGTGCATGCTCAAATTCCCGAAAGAACGGAGGAGAAGGGATTGCAAAGTGGCCATGTGCCCCTGGGGGCTGTTTTCTCTCTCTCGCTCTCTCTCTCTCTCTCTCTCTCTCTCTCTCTCTCTCTCTCCCCCTGTCCATCTCTCCTTGGTGAGCACGTGTGCTTGATAGCAAATTAAAAACAAAAACAAAAATTAGTCATAATCAAGTCAATAAGCAGATCACCTTTTTTAAATAGACTCTAAAAGAACAGAGACCTAAGCCTGTCAGTGGGGTGTCCTTCGGTGCATGGTGACATCTCTGTCCCCATGGATGGTGGGTGAGTGCTGTAGCGCCCATCCCAGGCCACCAGTCCCTCTAACGCCTCGCTCCTGAGAACGGCTTTTCACTGGGGCTTGTCTCAGGTCCTCGGTAGCATCGCCTCCACCTCCTCGTCCTTAAGGTCATGCCTGGGGGGGATGGCAGCCTCCAAATATGCGGGCTGACCCCTGGGCCAGCCTTCTCGGCTCTCAGCCAAGCACCCTGGCCATCACCCGTGCCCGTGCACCAGCCTGGCAGGACTCCGGCCAGCGTGGTCTCCCCCTCCGGAATCAGACGGTAAACACCCATGGGGAGAGGGGAACCCTAGGCTCTGAAGGAACTTCTGGATGATTTTTGTTAATCATTTTCATCATTTTGTCATTTGTTTTACATGTATAAAACTTTTCCTAAGCATCTTCATCTCCACTACTTCACTTCAGCCTGGTACAATGAGAATGTGGTGTTGTCACCCCTAAATAGGGATGAGAGTGTTAAAGCCAGAGCGGGGCCTTCTCACCCACCGCCCAGTGAGCCCGGCTCTGCTAGGAAGACACAGCTCCTCCTCCCGCGGACCCCAGGGAGAGGGGCTGAGCTCATGCCCGTGCACGTTCCGTTTTGCCTTGCACGAGAGTTGTGTCCCTCTCTGGGGTCCCTGCAGGCAGGCAGGCTCCGCAGCGGGCGCTCCCTGGCTCCTGACCTGTCCTCCAGCCGGTCTGAAGGGTACGCGGCTGCGCCGTGGCTCACTGCCTCCACCTGGTGGCCAGTTCTAAGAGTGCCGTCAGGTGAAGCTGCTCTGGGTCACACCAGGCCCCTCTGCCCAGGCCCAGGCAATGCTTCCAGAAGGCTGCGCCTCTCACACC
Organism: Tupaia tana; assembly: GCA_026018925.1. Lineage (NCBI taxonomy): Eukaryota > Metazoa > Chordata > Mammalia > Scandentia > Tupaiidae > Tupaia > Tupaia tana. The sequence goes on along the minus strand of JAKSZU010000004.1, from coordinate 109,439,615 downwards.
GGCCCCTCGTCTGGCTCTAGGGAAACAGTCAAATGAGGAAATGAGCTCATGTCGGGCACCGTTAATGTGGACAAGGACTCTGCAAGGACACCCGGGACAGAAAAGCACACTTCACAGTCCCCGCCCTGAACAAGCCTGCAGTTCACTTTGAAGTTCAAGGCTTCACAGCCCAGGCGTCCCCAGGCCCAGGCATTCCCCTGGCCTAGGCGTCCCCACGGCCCAGGCGTCCCCACGGCCCAGGCGTCCCCACGGCCCGGGCATCCCAGCACACTTCACGCGCCCAGAGCAATAGAACACCAAGAACTCCAAGTACCATCTGACCCTGCGGACAAGCGGACAAAGCAGAATTTCTCTGGGAAAAAAAAAAAAAGTTTGAGGGACCAGCAGATAGACTAATGGTTATGTCGCTGGGCTCCCACATAGTTGGCCACAGTTCGAGTGCTAGACCCAGCTGCTTAAAACTCACACCAGGCACGTGTGCATGCGTGCCCAAAATTCAGAGAGGCAAATGGAGGAAAGAGGACTATGGAGTGGCCATCCCCCCAGGGGGTAATTTCTCACTTTCCGTCTGTTTCTCTCTCCAGCGAGCACACACGCCCTATAGCAAAAAAAAAAAAAAAAAAAAAAAAAAAAAAAAAACTCTCAAAAACAAACCAACAAAAACCCCATGTGAGAGCGTGGGCGGGCAGTGGCCTGGCGGTAACGCAGCTGTGCCATGGGCAAGGCTCTGTGTTCCCAGACCCTTCTGAGCCTGCTGTGTACACACTTGCACGCGGCGACCAGCCGGCTGAGACTGGGGCTACACTGTGGCATGAGGAACCTACTGGGGACACCTCTTTCCTCTGTCTCTCTCGTGGCTGGAGAAATAAACTTTAAGGAAAAAAATGAGACTTTTTTGTCTACTGTCATGGCTCAGGTAACTCGAAAACCTCCTACTACAAAGTACCCAGAAACTCTAGAGAAAATTCAAACACAAAAAGGTTCTGCATAATACATAGATCAGCATGTACGAAAACAAAGAGGGCCAGCAGGTGGCACAGAGGCTACATCACTGGACTCCATATGGCCGACCGCAGTTCGAATCCTGGACCCAGCAGCTTAACAATCACACCAGGCATGTGTGTCTGAGTGCCCAGGTCCTGGAAACAGAAGGGAGGAGAAGAGATTGCGGCGCGGCCATCTCCCTTGGGTGATTCCTCACTTTCTCTCTCCTTGTCTCTGTCTCTGTCTCTCTCCCTCTGGCAAACACATGCACACTAAGGCAAAAACCTCTTAAAGAAAAAAAAATAAAATGGGACCAGCAGGTGGCATAATAGTTACGTTGCTGGACTCCCACAGAGTCAACTGCCATTCGAGTCCTGGACCTACCAACTTAGTCTTATGCCGGGTGCATGCGCATGTGTGCCCAAGATCCTGAGAGAAGGGAGGAGAAGGGATGATGGCATGGCTACCCCCTCTGGGGAGTGATTTCTCGTTTTCTGTCTCTCTGCTTCTCCATCTCTCTGGTGAGCACACACGCCCTATAGCAAAAATCTCTCTTAAAAAAAAAAGGACCAGCAGTTGGCATAATGGCTATGTCACTGGACTCCCATGTAGCCAACCACAGTTCAAGTACTGGACCTGGTGGCTTAAACTCATGCCAGGTGCATGTGCATGTGTGCCCAAGATCCAAGAGGAGAATGGAGGAGAAGGGATTGCGGCTTGGCCATCCCTCCTGGGGGCTGATTTCTCGCTTTCTATTTCTCTGTCTCTTTCTCTGTCTTTCTGGCAAGCACACGCGCCCTGTAGGAAAAAAACTCTCAAAAAAAAAGAAGAAAGAAAATAATGATAACTACTGTAAGGGATATAAAAGCAAGATGGAATTAAAATACCTACCATCAGGACCAGCAGGTGACATGGTGGTTAAGGTGCTGGACACTCCCACATGGCTGACCACGGTTCAAGCCTCAGAACTGGTGGCTTGCTTTCTCGCTTCCCCTCTGTGTGTGTGTGTGTATGTGTGTCAAATTAAAAATAAATGAATAAATAATTTAAAAAATACCTAACATCATTAACATGTAAGATGGATGGGGTGGTCAGGTTTAAACCTTTTTTTTTTTTAATTATTTTATCTTGGGATTAGCAGTTACCGTAATGGCTATGTCACTGGACTCCATGTAGTCCGCTGCAGTTCAAGTCCCGGATCTGGAGGCTTAAACTCACGCCGGGCATGTGTGCGTGCGTGCCCAAGATCCCAAGAGGAGAATGGAGGAGAAGGGATTGCGGCATGGCCATCCCCCCGGGGGGTGATTTCTCGTTTTCTGTCTCTCTGTCTCTCTCTGTCTTTCTGGCAAGCACACACGCCCTATAGGAAAAAAACGCTACAAAAAAAATTATTTTATTTTCATTTGCTAAAGGGCACGTGTGCTCACTAGGGAAACAGCAGGGGGAGAGAGAGGGGAAAAGTGAGAAGGCAAGCCGCCAGGTCCAGGACTCGAACTGTGGTCGAGTATGTGGAAGGCCAGCACCTTAACCACCACACCACCTGTTGCCCCCAGGTTGAAGTCTTCTAATGTTCTCGTACTGTGGGGAGGAGCATCGAAATATTGATCGAATGCAGAGTGTGTCAAATGTGCATGTTAATTTTAAAAGCTAATCACTAGACCCAGCAGGTGGCATGGCGGCTCAGGTGCTAAACTCCCATGTGGCCCAGTGCAGCTTGAGTCCCGGACCAGGCAAACTGGCCCTGCCCTCAGCACCCCCGGGACAGAGCGGGAAGTCCACGCAGAACGAGGCCCCAACTCTGGGCTGTCCTGCACCGCGCACGCTCCCGGCCACTCATCCCTTCCTTTCTCACTCTCCCTCTCTCTCTGTCTCTCTGGTGAGTGCCCTATGGCAAATTTTTTTTTTTTTTTTTTGGAGATATTTTTCACTATAGGGCGCATGCGCTCGCCAGACAGACAGAGACATAGAGACTGAAAGTGAGAAATCACCCCCCAGGGGGAATGGTCACGCCGCAATCCCTTCTCCTCCGTTCTCCTCTTGGGACCTTGGGCACGCACGCACACGCGCCCGGCGTGAGTTTAAGCCACCGGGTCCAGGACACGAACCGCGATCAACTATGTGGGAGTTCAGCAACATAGCCATTACGCTAACTGCTGGTTCCCGACCCTATGGTAAATTTTAAAAGAAAGAAGGAAATGAACAGTTTTCACGGACCCTGCCCGACCTGGTGATGCCCTCGACTCCTACGCACACCCTGCTGCTCTGGGATCTGCTCTCACCCCTCCCTGGCTCCCTGCAGACAGCTCCTAGCTCGTCCTCCTCACCAATGCACTGGTCTGAGGAGAACTTGATCGTCTTCATACCACTTCAACCTACTTGCACTTCGCACTGAAAATAACTAGCATATTCATAATTGCATTCCAGCTTTTTATATTGTTTCCAATTCATATTACAGCTCATTTTGGTTTTGGCTTTTTGGATTTTTTTGGTAGATTTTTGCCATAGGGTACATGCACTCACCAGAGAGAGACAGAGGGGAAGGTGGCCCGGGAGGTGGCCACACTGCAATCCCTTCTTCTCCATTCTCCTCTTAGATGTTGGGCATACATGCACATGCACCTGGTGTGTTTTTTTCGAATCTGGGACTCGAACTGCAGAGTCAGCCATATGGAATCCAGCACCTTAACCTCCATGGCACCTGCTGACCCCAAGGTTACAGCTATTCTTTCACATGATCTTTTTGTGGAGAGGTTTTTGCTATAGGGCTCATGCGCTCGCCAGAAAGACAGAGAGAGACAGAGAGACAGAAAGTGAAAAATCACCCCCCCAGGGGGGATGGCCACACCGCAATCCCTTCTTCTCCATTTTCCTCTCGGAATCTTGGGCATGCACGCACACGCACCCAGTGTGAGTTTTAAGCCACCAGGTCCGGGACTGGAACTGCGGTCGACTACGTGGGAGTCCAGCGACATAGCCATTACGCTAACTGCTGGTTCCTCTTTCACGTGATCTTTACTAACGCTCTAAATCAAGGAGGGCAAGGATCACACCCTCATTCTACAGGAAGGTGAAGAATCACCCCAGTGGGGATGGTCACACCACAACCCCTTCTCCTCCATTCTTCCCATGACTGGGAGTGTGTTTTCAAGCTGTCTCATCTGGAACTCGAACTGTGCAGCTGGACATGTGAGCTCCAGCCACCTTCCCCACCACGCCACAAGCTGGCCTGGTAAGCGGGTTTGCAAAGTGGGCCCGTCTGCTCAGTGTCACCCCAAAGGTTTCGCCTTACCATATAACTGATACATATTCTTGCTTTCGTCTTATTTTTTAAAGCACACCTATTTATCTCTTCCATGAAAGGAAGAGGCACCCCCACTGGGCTCTACGCTGCACCCCCGAGCCCCAGCCAGCCCGAATCATGGGCACACGTGTGCCCCAGGACCCTCACCTGGGGGCACCCACGCCCTGCTGCGCCCCCGGCCCCCGGATTCTTCGCTGACAGCTTTCTCTCCACTTCCCTCCACCCTGGATTTCTTCAATGAAGACTCATTTCCGCCTCACCCGCTGTGCACCCAGAGTGTGTTCTCACTGCTGTGAGACGCCCCATCTCCACTGCCCGGTCCCCTTCATCCTGGGCTCCCGCTCCTGTCACTGCAAATCCTGTGCTTCTCCTGGAGGACCCCCGCGTCCCTGCAGCCTTAGGGCTGGGAAAATGTAACCGCTACCGAAGGGCAGTGTGACGGGGCCGCGGGGGCATGGCGGTTGGGGCGCTGGGCTCCCACATGGTCACGCCTTGAAACTCATGCCAGGCAAGTGTGCACGTGTGCCCAGAATCCCGAGAAGAGAATGGAGGGGAAAGAACTACAGCGTGCCCCCTCCCTGCCAGGGGGGTGACTTCTCACGTCCTCTATCTCCGTCTCTCCCCAAGTGCGTGTGCCCGATAGCAAATATCTCTCCCAAACAAAAAATTCATTTTACCTGCTTTTTCATTTTCTTTTCTTTATTTTGAGAGATTTTTGCAATTGGGCACGTGCACTAGCCAGAGAGACAGAAAGCAAGAAATCACCCCCTTAATTGTCAGAAGGCATGTGTACACCTGCCAGAGACAGAGACAGAGACAGAGACAGAGGGAGAGAACAAGCCCCCAATGGGGCATGGCCATGCTCAGTGCCTCCTCCATCCCCCCCCCCGCCCCCGGGCATGCATGCACACGTGCCAGGTACATTCTTCAAGCTACCAGGGCTAGGACTAAAATCCGGGTTACCATGTGGGACCCCAGTTCCTTAACCGCCAGGCTACGGGGCCTGCCTGCTTTATTTTTATTCTTTCATGAGAGACAGACAGAGACAGAGAGACAGGTATCCCTCACAGGGTCCCAGCACCACCATCCACGCCTGGCATCAGCCGGCCTGAATCACAAGCACACGCCCACAGCATATTCCGGGAGGTCTCTGAACACGAACCCGGGTCTCAGCGCACTGCCACTGTGCCACCACCTGGCTCTTCCTTCCTCTTTTAAAAGTAGATCTAAGGGGGGAACCAGCAGTTAGCGTAATGGCTATGTCGCTGGACTCCCACGTAGTCGACCGCGGTTCACGTCCCGGACCCAGTGGCTTAAAACTCACGCCGGGCACGTGTGCGTACGTGCCCAGGATCCCGAGAGGAGAATGGAGGAGAAGGGATTGCGGCGTGACCATCCCCCCTGGGGGGTGATTTCGCGCTTTCTGTCTCTATGTCTCTCTCTGTCTGTCTGTCTGCCTGGCGAGCGCACGCGCCCTATAGCGAAAAACCTCTCAAAAAGAAAAAAAACAGTAGATCTAAGGGGACCAGCAGATGGCATAATGGCTACATCACTGGACTCCCATGTAGCCGACCGCAGTTCAAGTCCCGGACCCAGTGGTTTAAACTCGCCCTGGGTGCGTGTGCGTACATGCCCAAGATCCCGAGAGGAGAATGGAGGAGAAGGGATTGCAGCGTGGCACTCCTCCTGGGGGGTGATTTCTCACTTTCTGTCTCTCTCTTTCTAGCGAGCACATGCACCCTTATAGCAAAAACCTCTCAAAAAAAAAAAAAAAAAAAACCTGGTTCTAAGAACAGTTTAAATTATTGGGTTGTCGGGAAAGTCATGACATATTTTTGCATAGACAAACACACAAAAGACACGTCGTGACCTTCCTGACGTGTGACGTTAAGTATGACTGCTGGGCAGGGCCAGCAAGCGCTTGCTGGAGCGCAGCACTGCGGGCTGAGGCCTGGCTCCTTCCAGACACCGGAGAAGATAATCCCTTCGGTCACCTTAGTCACGGGTGGCCTGGGGGACAGGACTGGTATATTTTTCAAGCCACCAGGGCCAGGATTCAAAGGCCAAGGACAGAAGCATAGAGTGGGCGATCCACGAACATGAATCTCGTAAATAAACACTATGGATAGAAAGAGAAAAAAAAAGTGCAGCTACCACTACATCACATGTGTGCTTTTATATTGTATTGTAGTTTTTGCTAGAGGACACATGCACTGCCCAGAGACAGGGCAGGGTGGTGAGACACCACCCCCGGGGAGGTGGCCACGTGGCAATCCCTTCTCCATTCTCCTCTCAGGAGTTTGGGCACACACACACACACATGCGTGGCCTGCATGATTTTCAAGGCTCTGGGTCCGAGACTCAAACCAAAGTCAGCTATGCGGGACCCAGCATCCTAACCTCCATGCCATCTGCTGGCCCGGGTGTTTATATTTGAGTAGCTATATTTCAGTGTCACTTATTAGGTCACTGGGAAAATCATGACATAGTTTCCTGTACGTTTCTATGCAAAAATGCATCGTGACTTTCCCGACGACCAATATTCCCTTTGACATTTTTTTGGAATACTATTTTATAGAGGTAAAAACGTTACTCCGAGAAGCCTCCTGCAAGCTGCCCAAGCGGGCCGTGGTCTTCACACACGGATGAAAACCCTCGTTGAGAAAGATGAGGCGTTTTGCCTGCCAGGGTATAGGCACACCCTAAGTTCGGGGAACTCAACCCCAAGGGGGCTCCGGGCACAGCACAGGCCGCCCCACTGAGGGCGCCCCTCTCGGCTGCAGGACCAGAAGACAATACTGACCACCCTTTGTTTTGATGCTGGACTTTTTCTTTTTTATGCAAGTGAGCCCGGGTACAAGGCTGAGCATCAGCTGCTGAAAACTAGGGTGAAGATTCTTCCCCACGCCAGCTGCTCCCAGCTCCCAGCTCCCCGGGAAGCCAGCCCCGCCACACAGCCCCACTGTCAGGGTGCACTGGAAGCACACACTCCACCCTCCGGGGTAGCTCTGCCGCCAGCAGTCCTACCACTCAGCCTCCACGGCTCACCAACACTCCAGGAAAAACGGACGCTTACCCCTGGGTTACGATGGAGGCCCAAAAGCCCCACAGCCTACCCCTGACCACACAGCTGCTCAGTGAGACAGCCGGGTTCGGTTTCTTCTCCTTCCTCTTTTTCAGATGTTTTTTAGATGTTCTGCCATAAGGCGTGTGCATTCACCCAGAGAAAGAGGGAGAGAAAAAGCAAGAAATCTCCCCCCCAGGGGGACAGCCTCACTGCAAGTCCCTCTCCTCTAGTCTCCTCTTGGGATTTTGGGCACGCATGCACATGCGCCCAGCGTGTTTTTCAAGCCAACAGGTACATGCACGTGAAGTCGGCCATGTGGGAGTGTTCCACACCTTAACCACCGTGCCACCAGCCCCAGGAGCCAGGTTTGTAATCCAGTCCAGTGCAGCCTCCTCCTTGAGCCCAGGCCAGCCAGCACTAAAACTCCAGAGAAGAGAGTGGAATCTCTTTTACGAACTCAGCTGGCACCAACCAGCCAAGTGCAATTTTAAAATGTATCCAAGTCTCTCTTTAAAGCCCCTGTCTAATGCACTGCCGGCTGGAAGCCCAGACATGGGATCTTGACCCAATCATTTTGCCTCTGAGCCTATTTCCTAATCTATGAAAGGAGGGCCGAGGACATAAATAGACTGCAAGAAAACCTGAGAATTCTCAAAAGAGAGGCCCAAGCCCCCCTGCCGGCTTTACCCACAGCTGTGTTCTTTTCTGATTTCCACGTTGAGGCTCCAGAAGGGACTTCATGAAGGGCTCGGAGACCCACACGCGTCTGAAGGCCTCTGAGATGGATAACTTCTAGAAGCTTGCCCGGCTCCGGCAGAGGTCCTAAGGTAGTGGCTACAGCCTTTTTGGCACCAGAGACCGGTTTCATGGAAGACCGTTTTCCACAGCCAGAGGTGGGAGGTCCAGGTGATTCGAGTGTATGACATTTCCCATGCACTTTATTTCTATTACATTATGGTGTTTAATGAAATGATCGTACCGCTCACAACTATGCGGTATTTCCAGCCATTCCCCAGTGCTAGCGTCACCGCCTCAGCTCCACCTCAGATCATTAAGCAGTAGATTCTCACAAGGAGAGTGCAACAGAGATCCCTCGCATGGCAGTTCTGGCAGTTCACAACACAGTTTGTGCTCTATGAGAACCTCCTGGTGTGGCTGATCTGACAGGAGGCGGAGCCCAGGTGGAAACGTGAGCTGAGCTGGGGGGAGCAGCTGTAAACACAAAGGAAGCCTCACCTACTTGCCTGACACTCACCTCCTGCTCTGCAGCCTGGTTCCTACTGGTCCCTGGCCTGGGACTTGGGGTCCCCAGGCCTAAGGAACATTCCCAGGAAATCCCAGCCCAGTGCCTCCAGGGATCTGACAACCGTAAAGAGCAGTTCTGGCCTTCAGTGAGCTCAAGGGTGGCCTCGCAGGCAGAAGACAGCCCTGTACAACCGTACACCATTTCTGGGAGAAATGGCATCCTCAGTGCTATGAACACCACAGAATTTCTTTTAAAGAATTATTTATTTTATTATATTTATTATCATATTCAGAGAGAGGAAGGGAAAATGAGAAAGCAAGCCACCAGGTCCAGGCCTAAAACTGCCATCAGCCATGTGGGAGTCCAGAACCGTAACTACCACACCACCTGTTGGTCCAGAACACCACAGATTTTTTTTTTTTTTTTTTTAAGAATTGTTTTATTTGGAACCAGCAGTTCATGTAATGGCTATGTTGCTGAATTCTCATGTAGTCAACCATGGTTCGAGTCCCAGACCCGGTGGCTTAAACTCATGCCGGGCATGTGTGCGTGTGTGCCCTAGATCCCAAGAGGAGAATGGAGGAGAAGGGATTGCGGCATGGCCATCCCCCCGGGGGGTGATTTCTTGCTTTCTACCTCTCTGTCTCTCTCTGTCTTTCTGGCGAGCCAAGTATCCTATAGCAAAAAACCTCTCCAAAAAAATAATAATTTTTTTACTTAATTTTATTTATCTATTTATTTATTTATTTTAATTTGACCAAAGAGGGATAGAGAGAGAGAGAGAGAAAGCAGGCCACCAGGTCCAGGACTTGAACCACAGTCAGCCATGTGGGAGTCCAGTGCCCCCAACCACCACACCACCTGCCAGCCCCAAGATTTTTCTTTAAGAGAGATTTTTGCTATAGAGCACATGTGTTCGCTGGAGAGACAAAGAAATCACTCTCTGGGGGGATGGCCACGCCACACTCCCTCTCCTCTACTCTCCCCTCAGGATTTTAGGCACACACACACACGTGCCCAGCATGAGTTTCAAGCCACTGGATCCAAGACTCAAACCACAGTCAGCCATGTGGAAGTCCAGCGCGCCAACCACCACACCACCTGCTGGCCCCAAACACCACAGGTTTTAAAATTGTGCGTGATTAACCCACAGGGCCCCTGGATTCCCACCCTGCCTATGCACCTGATTCACCTGTAGTTTGTTATAAAAAACTGTCTCTGGGGACCAGCAGTTAGCGTAACAGCTATGTCGCTGGTCTCCCATGTAGTTGATTGTGGTTCAAGTCCTGGACCCAGTAGCTTAAACTCACACCGGGCGCATGTGCGTGCGTGCCCAAAAGCCCGAGGAGAATGGAAGACAAGGGATTGCGGCATGGCCATCCCACCTGGGGAGGTGATTTCTCGCTTTCTATCTCTCTATCTCTCTCTCTCTCTCTGGCGAGCGCACATACCCTATAGCAAAAAACTCTCAAAAAAAAAAAAAAAAACCTGTCTCTGGACAGCTTGTAGCCTAATGGCTAAGGAAGCCAGATCCCATATGGTCTACTGAGGTTCAAAGCCCACCCCTGGCAGCAATGGGTGTGTGTGTGGTATGTGTGCATGTCCCAAATCCCAATAGGATGGAGAAATGCAAAAGAAGGGATTGCAGCGTGACCATATGCCATTGGGCGGTGCTCACCTGAGCACACATGCTTTCTGGCAATTAAAAAATATATATATCCCTAGACTGACAGAATGAGGATTCTCAACAATGCATCCTAGTCATGTTTGAACCGCCCTCCCCTGAGTGCAACGGCCAGTTCTGAGTTTAGCCACAGAGAGAGAGGGTCACCCTCCATCTGTCCCAGTGAGGGCTTTAACAAAGACTTTCCTGGGGAAAGACCAGAAGAGAAATCCTAACAGTAGTCAGACTCACTTAGAACCACGGCAGTCAGTCAGTGGCATTACTCCAGCCACCTGGGGCAGCCCTCCCGTTGCAAGCTGAATCTCACCACTAGGTGGCAGGCACACACCAGGCGCCCTCACTATGCAGCTTGGCCTATTCCTGGCCTGGTGTTGGGTTAAATCAGGTTTCCTCTGCAAAACTGGAGCCCGGCCACATTCCTCACATATTTTGCAGGACTGTTTTGAAGATAAAATAAAGCAGAGTGAAAATGGAATAAAGGCTGGAAAAGCTGAATGTGAATATTGCAATGAAAGCTGGAAATTGTGAGAGAAGAGAAAGCACATTCCTCTGTATCTGCAGGGAATTGGTTTCAGGACGCCTCAAATGCTGAAATTCACCCACACTCAAGTCCCTCATATGAAACCACACAGTACCTGTACATGGCCTGTATACATCCGCCTGGATCTTTTTTTGGAGAGGTTTTTGCTACAGGGCGTGTGTACTCACCAGAAAGAGAGAGAGACATAGAGACAGAAAGTGAGAAATCACCCCCCCCCAGGGGGGATGGTCACGCCGCAATCCCTTCTCCTCCATTCTCCTTTCAGGATCTTGGGCACGCACGCACACGTGCCCGGCGTGAGTTTAAGCCTCCAGGTCTGGGACTCGAACCGCGGTCGACTACATGGGAGTCCAGCGACATAGCCATTACGCCAACTGCTGTTCCTGCCGCCTGGATATTTAAAATCCTCTCTATTTCTAATCCCAGCACAACGCAGAGGCTGTGTAATAGGGGTCACACTGTTAGAAATGCCCAGTCTGCCCGTGTTCGGGGTGGGTGCAGCCATTAAGGCCTGACTACGCTGCATGTCGGCGACGATGCGACTTCCACCTGCGGTTGGCTGAACCTGAGCACGCGGACCCGCAGACAAGAGAGCTGACTGATAAAAGGAATTCTGAGAACACCCACCACCGAGTGATCCCGTGTGAAGGAATCCCGTGCTTTTTGGCCTGCCACCATCCTGACACGGTGGCACTAGACTGGCTTCCCTGGGCCGGGACAGAGCTTAACGAACACTGCGCTGAACCTGGTGCCTTTTCCTTTCTGGGCAACCCCTCCTTGGAACCACTGGGTCTGACCAAACCAACAAGAGGTGACACCAAGATGGGTCTGAATGAAGCAAGTGCACAGGCCCGGGTCCAGGTCTCCAGCCCCTTACCTCCATCCATGTAACCAACACTCCAGGCCTGGGTTCGTGCTCGAATTGGCTCACTCAGCTACTGGGTCGTAGGGAACGTCATGACGTATTTTTCTTTCTATGCAAAAATGCACTGACTTTTCTAACGACCCAGTATTTTCTTCTAACTCATAGTTCAACTGCGATAGTCCAAGATCTAGTAATGGCTTTCCGTCATCCTGGGTTTAGAAAGCAACTTGATTCAATCTGCTTTAGGACAGAAAGCAAGGGCCAGCAGGTGACGTGGTGGTTAAGGTGCTGGATTCCCACATGCTTGACCACAGTTCAAGTCCCAGACCCGGGAGCTTAAAACTCACACCAGGTTCATGTGCCTGCATGCCCAAAATCCCGAGAAGAGAATGGAGAAGAGACTATGGTAGGGTGGAGGAGTCCGACCCGGCGAGGCCCCAGGATCTGTCTGAGCCCCCCAGACCTTTGAGCTCCGCTTCCGGTCAGATCAATATGCTGGCAAGGCCACTGTGGTGCACCCCCTGACTTTGGAACAAAGCTTGGGTCAATTAGCATGTCAGCAAGGCTGCTTGCTATTTGCTCCAGAAAACTGGTAGCCTTGCTGGGAAGCGACCCCCCTCTGACTCCCCAATATACTACTATAAAAGAATTACATAGCTCTCTTTACATCCTGAGTATATGATAAAATTTTCCAGGAACTCCCCCGACCACTCCCCTTTGCTATAATCACCTACTATTAATTACAATGCTTTATCTCCATGGTCACAGTAGAGGGTGGGCTGAAGTTCTATCTAGGCGGAAATGGTCTTTGGAAGGCCCTTCAAAATACATTTAAGGTAAACTTAATCCTTTATGTAAAATAGGATTAGGCCAAAACTGGCCCAGGACCACCCCCTGCCCTCACCAAGCGAAATAGATAAATATTTTAGGACTCCTCAAATCAAGTTTTAGATCCCTATAAAACTATGTAAGTATCATTCTTTATTAAGATCCATAGGAACTAATATCTATTCTTGAGATTTTCTTTTCTCAGAGCCATTCCTAGTAATCACAAGATGGCGGCTGCACCGCTGCTTACCTGCATTCTGTGGAGACCCACCCTTAATCCAACCCTGAATAGAATCTAGGTTCCCTTTTGTTAAAACCTTTATGAGCTGATAATTGAAACACTGCAGCCCCTCTCCCATTTACTTGCATGTAACACATTTTCAATAAAAAGGCACGATGATCCCTAGCAGTTGTCACTCCCCAGAGAGCGATCTCTGGGGGTGTCCGGCATAGGACCTGCGTGAAAAGGCACGGAGGCCTGTGTCTTCTGTTCACCTGCGTCGCCTCCGTCGAGATAACCCACCCACGCCGAGGCTGGTCCCTGGCAGTAGGGCCATCCCCCTGGGGGGTGATTTCTCACTTTCTGTCTCTCTGGCGAGCACACACACCCTATAGCAAAAATCTCTTAAAAAAAAAAAAAATCACACTGGGCACACATACATGCGTGCCCAAAATCCCAGGAGAACAGAGAAGGGGCTGGGGAGTGGCCATTTCTTCTTGGGGGGTGATTTCTCACTCTCCCTGGCTCTGTCTCTTGAGTACACATGCCCTATGGCAAAAACCTCCAAAAAAAAAAATCAAGGGCCAGCGGCCGTGGTGAGCCCCCGCTCCACAAGGCTGAGCCCCGGGTGAAGGAGCTGGGTTTGCGCCCCGAGGGCTCCCTGTAGGCACTGTGCTCACACAGGCCGGGATCCGGGCGCTGAGGCTGGATGACCCGCAGTGTACGGACCTTGCTGGGGGCGCCGTCTCTGCTCTCTTCCTCATGGAATAAACGAGAACTTTTAAACGCACGTCTAACCAACCTCCAGCACCAAGTACTGGTTCCATCCTCCCAGGCAGGCCTCCCTGCTCACGAGCCTCCCTCCCTCTCATCTCACACGGCCACGCAGGCCCTAACTGGTCTCCTTTCACCTGCCCCATTAATGGTTGACTCAGGAACTAGTCTGACAGGTGCCTCCTCCTCGCTGGAGCAGAGGGCTGCTGAGGGTGTCCCGACAGGGTGTGGGCGGCGCCACCGCCCTCCAGGGACAACGTGGGGGGCACAGCTGCACTGTCAGTCAAGGGCCAGGCCCTGTGGGACGGGGACATGCGCTCATGCAGAGGGAGCACCCGCTGGCACACGCCCTAGCCGTGGCAGGTCAGGAAGGCACTCACTACTTGGCAACTTGGAACGTTCACTGCCAAGAGACGGCAATGCCTGATCACAGCAGCTCCTGTACACACCTCAGTGCTATTTAAAAACACAGTCGCTGGGCCAGCAGGTGGCAACGTGGATAAGACACTGGATTCCCACATGGCCAATCGTGGTTCGAGACCCGGACCCAGCAGCTTGAAAATCACAACAAATAAATAAGTAAAAATAAATCCATTCACACACACACAGCGGCCTCCTGAGTTGAACCAGTGAAAAGGTCTGAAGTCCTAGATGGTGTTGCATCTGTCAAAGTGGAGCAAGTGAACTGAGAACCGCCTCTGCCGCTAACGGGGGTCACCAGTAGGCACTGGGCAGAGGCAAGGAGCGGCCTGGGAGTCGGGAGCTGACAGGGCACAAAGCCACTTGTTCTACATTACCAGAGAGCAGAGAAAGCACCCCACCCGGGGTGCGGCCAAGCCTCCATCCCTTCCCTCCATTTCTCCTCCCATCAGGATTTTAGGCACGCACAGGCCCTGCAGAGCAGGATCCGATCCACGGGTGGCCACGTGGGACCCAGGTCCCAACGCCCAGCTCTTAACTGCTGGTGCCAGTTATTTAAAAACCCCTGGTGGGAGGTGACCGAGTCTTAAAGACAAGGTCTCAGGGCCAGCAGGTGGCATGATAACTAAGGCACTGGATTCCCACATGGCTGACTCCATGGTTCAAGTGCCGGACCTGGTGGCTTGAAAATCGCACTGAGTCCATGTGTGTGCGTGCCCAAAAGCCAGTGAGGATAGAGAAGGGACTACGGCGTGGCCGTTCCCTGCAGGGCAATTTCTCACTGTCCCCGAGAGAGAGGGTCTGTCCCGATGCTGGCCTGGCTGGTCTCCAGCTCACAATCCACGTCAGCCTCCGGGCAGCCAGGGCTGTAGGTGCATGCCACAGCGCCCTGGCCCCGGACTCCTGCACACCACGACTCACCCGGGCACACGGCGGGCTCGTGCACTCAATTCACAACGGCTGGCATCATTGGCATGGAAGCATCTCCATCCACCTGCTCACCCTCGAACGTTCACTGTGGAAGGGTTTTGGTTTGATTTGGTTTTTTGTTGGGGAGGGAGGGTGGGATTTTTGCTATGGAGTGCAGGCACTCACTGGAGAGACAGAGACAGAAAGTGAGAAATCAACTCCACCTCCCCCTCCCCCCGCCGGGCACTGCCACATTACAATCCCTTCTCCTCCATTCTCCTCTAAGGATTTTGGGCACGCACGCACGCGCGTACACATACACACACGTGGTGTGAGTTTTAAGCTGCCGGGTCCAGGACTCGAAACATGGTCAACTCCGTGGGAGTTCAGCGACGTAAACATTACACCATCTGCTGGTGCCTTGTTTAGCATGTGTAAGTGGAGGAAGGGGCTGGGTGGCCGGCCTGGGTGAGGAGACTGCGTAAACTGGGTAACATCAAGGTGGGGACAGCCAGCAAGAATGTCCCAAGAACCAGAGCCTCCCAGAAACCTCGGCCAGGGCTTCGTGCTCAAGGAGAAACACAAGTCCACAGTAGCAGTACCTGGACGCCCCGAGGGCTGGCGCAGCCCCACAGCCCCAGGACCGTGAGGCTAGGGGGCCACATCCACTCTGCAGAGAAAGGCACCAGCCTGCCCCGCCGCCGGCCACAGCTGCCGGCCTGACCCCCCCCCCCCCCCGACCAAGAAGCACAGAGGAGCGAGAGCTGGGTCTTCAGTCTTTATTTACAGCCAAGTACATAACACGGCGTCGTTTTATAACGACTAACAAAGGCGGGGGGAGGATGGAATGGGAAGAGCAAGCATCTTCAAGGAAAAACAAACAAGCCCAAGTCTCTATCCAGCTCCTCGCCGGGATCCTGAGGCAGGACAGGGAGACACGCGCTGCTCTGGGAGCAACGACGGGGCGACCCCAGACCTCGGTGGCCGGGACCAGGAGGGCAGCAGAGGCCCGGGAACGAGGCCCCAGGGGAGAGCTCCGCGTGCAGCCCCACGGGCCTTCCTGGCCGGTTCCCCTCCTGGGTCCGTCCAACACCAAGGCTGCGGCCCACCCCATCCTGAGAAAAGTGTGAAGGCAAGGGAGGAGGAGACGCCCACGGGGCCCCTTCCTGAAGCCCACCTGCACCAGGACTACCGAGCCCCAACCCAAAGCACTGGGACCTGTGACAGGCACTAGGAGACTCCAGGGCGGAGGAAACGACTTCCCCGTGAGAGGCTACCTTCCCTGCCATGCCCTGGGCACTGGGCAGCCCGGAGCCGCTAAACCAAGGACGCTGTGCAGGCAGAGGGGAGGGGACAGACCGACCGGCTCCCGACCTGCTCCGAGGAGGCCAGCCTCCAGCCCAACCCAGTGGCCTAATGAGGGATGGCGCCCACCCTCAGCATGGCGACAAGGATCCAGCTTCAAGTCCAGGAGAGGCGGGAAGCTGACCTCCCCAAGGCCAGCAGGGACGATGGGAGGCTCTGAGCCCAGGCAAACCGGGGCTCCGCCCTGCCCTCCTCCCCTGGCCTGGCCGCGGCTGGAGCACCAGCCCTCCGAGGGTCTCCCGTGGTCTCTCCTGTGCACCATCTCGCCAGACCCCAGCTCTGCCCCGGTCTCGGGCAGCCCCAGAGCAGGAAAGGGGTCTGCCCACGTGGGCGGAGGGGCGTGAGCCTCCCAGGATGCAAGGCCTGGGTGAGTCTCCTAAACGCTCGGGCCTTGGGCAACACCTGAGCTGGGGGAGAGAAGCAAGCACCTTCGGGGGCTCTGAAGCCAAGGGACCCCGTAACCCACACCCCTACTCTGCTGGTCTGCACCTCCCCCGGGCAGAGCACCCAGATGGCAGATGTCATGGATGACAGATGTCATGGGCTTGGTCTCCCAGCCCACCCGACTCTCGGTGGCACCAGAGCTAGAGGGTCTTAGGAAACCAAGGCCACGCTGTGTCCTCCAGAGGCTGGAGCTGCCCACGATCACAGTGCTGTGATCACGGCGGGGGCCGTCCCTTCCTCGCACAGAGGCGGGTGTCACAGTGCCTGGAGAGCACTGCCCAGGGCCCTTGGCAAAGCCACCAGGCACAGGGGCAGAGCAGCCCTCGAGTGGCCACCAAGCTGGGGTGGGAGACTTGGTCCTGACACCACAGGGAGGTGAGTTAGTGCCCGGGGAAGAGCGGCTCAGAGGGGAGGGCCGCCTTCCGAGGCAGTGGGTGGTCAGCCAAGGCACTGAATGGTTGGCACCTGGGAGCTTCAAGTAAAGTGGAGCGAGCTTCCCACTGGAGGCCGGGCTCTGCAGCAGGCCTCACCTGGGCACCGGGCCTGTGCCCTCAGGGCCCTGCCCCGGCCTGCCTTCACCTCACCCCGTACAAGGCCCGAGGAGTTCCAAGGGAACAAAGATGGCTCCAGAACCGGCCCACCCAGGTCGGGGCGCCTTCGGAGGCACCTGGGAGCCTTCCCTCGCTCCGAGGCGGCGGGGGCCGTCACTGGACGTCCCCTCGGAGCCTGCGGCCCTGCCTCAGGGACAGCGGAGCTCTACTGGGGCCAGTTTTGACTTTCTGGAAACACCAAAATAGATTTAGCGTCTAACTGAGTCCAGAAAATGGGAGTCAGACCAGGTGGCACTGAGTCTGAGGGCCGGCGGAGTCCAAGTCCCCTGCACGGCTGGAAAGGGTTCTGAGAGCGACTCTGGGTCACCACGTAACAGCTAGATCGAGGGTGGCCCATCAGAGCCGGACTCTCGGACCCTATCACCCACCACCTCCGTCCTGCTTGTTCCCCGCATCCTCCGCCTCCACCCAGGAGGTCAGGGATCGACTTCCCCCAAGGACCCTCGCCCTGAGAGGCCGGGAATTCGTCCCACCTAACGCTCCCACTCGGGTACCCTGACTGAAATACTCTTAAATGCTTTCCAAACCTTCTCCCTGTCCTAGCCCCTACTGTTCGGTGGCCAGCACTTACTCGGTGACACTGGAGTATGGCTGTAAAGTGCGCGGGCCATGGGAACCCTCCCACGTCATGCCAGACCCCGGGGGCAGGGACTAAAACCCCCAGCCCTGCCACGGCACAGCCCCCTCGCTAGCCCCCGGGGCGGACAGTTCCCAGAAGTCTTCACCCAAAGCCAGACTGCCAGGACAGCTGCATTCCACAGCCGGGACCCGCTCTCTCCCAGGGGGCAGACGGGGCCAGGGCGTCCTCAGACCCCCCGTCCCGTCCCCATCAGGACGTGCTCCGACACCCCAGTCAGAGAAGGGAACAGGCAGCTCGCGCTTCCTGGAGATCGAGAAGCAGCAGCGCAGCCAAGGAGGACGCTGTTGAGGACCCGAGCAGCCAGCGGGGAGCAGGGCCGAGAGAACGCAGAGGACTGTTCTCCTCGGTGGGCCTCTTCCCTGAGTTTGATTTTTGGGTTGAGGTCTGGGGCCTGATTTGAACCTCAAAAAAGAAAAAAAGAAAGAAAAAATTTTAAAAAGAATATCTCTCACTGACAGCTCTGGCCCCAGGAAGGAGGCCGAGGGGAGGTGACCATGGGCTGCGACCCCTCCGCGTGGAGTCCCCCAGTTACTCAGCACCGGGGCGGACACTGCCCTTCATGCCCCACCTTCCCACCTGGAACCCAACGCAGTTCCCCGTGGTGCGACTCCTGCCCCCAAACACTCAGGGTCAGGCCCTCCTGCAAAATACTTACGGCAAACAGCTTTACAGTATTTGTACATTTACACAAAAATAGATCCTTTGATGTATATATATGTATTTATAACTGGTTACACGTTGGGTTCATAATTAGGCAACACCAGTAGCAGTTGGCACAGTCTGTCAGCTCGGCTCACGGTCCAGTTCAGCTTCATCTCACCGCTCCAAGGTACAAAAAGAAAAAAAAACAAACCAAAGGCATCTCATCCCCGAGGTGTTTTCTTAAATACAGTGACGTCATAGGAAACGGTATATGTACAGGCGAGCGGCGCCTCCTGCCCCTCCCGCCTCCGGGCGCGGGTGGAGCGAGAGGACGGGTCAGTGTGGCCGGCTGCTGGACTCGGACGCCTGCCTCTTGCGGGAGGGCGTGTAGCCGTTGAGATAGCCGTTGGTCTGCCGCTTGGAGACACCCCCGTTGAGGATGTCCTGGATGTGCTGCACGATGAGGTTGATGGCCACTGCGGGTGGAGAGCAGGCGTTAGGGACATTAGGGAGGAGGGCCGCCAAGTCCCTGCGCGGGCCGCGGGCTGTGTCCACCTGGGTGGGAGGGCGCACAGGGCCTCCAGGACAGTGGCTCTGCACTCCCTGCAAGTCACTCAACACACAGTGCTTTCCTCACTCTCGGTGTACCATCAGCTCACTGCCAACGCCCACCCGGAGGCTGTAGTGCCAGCTGTTTGCCCAGCAAGAGACTGAGCTGCCGCTGCGCACAGCGCCCAGCCTAAATCCCGCAGACCTGATGCCTGGCCGTGGTCCGGCCGATGAGCAGGGAGATCCTTCCACCAGGGGAACCTACCAGCCCCCCATCCCAGGGCCAAACAACCCTCCAGAGGGCCTGCTCCACCCCGCAAAGATAGAAGTGGAGATGCCTTGCATCAGCATTAGAAATAAATCATGCCCGTCAACCCAGGAGTCAATGTCACATGTCACCGAAAATGGAAGACCGTTGCAGGCCTTCTGGTGGGATACACGACACAACACAACGTCCCTCCCACACGGTGTCCCCCCAGGCTGGACGCGCCAGTCCAACCACGGGGACAAGGGACAGACTCTGACGGAGGGCTGGTCCCCACGCGTTGGCCGGTGCTGTAGAAAGCAAGCTCGGATGTCTTGGGTTAAAGGAGACGGTACATGCCCATGTAAATTTCCCGAATCCGGTGATAAGCCGTGATTAGGCGCGAGAATGCCCCCGTTCTGAACCAGTGAAGCCGTCAGCATGTGACCGACTCCCACACGGCTCAGCACATCGGTAAGCTCCCCACACTGAGGGAAGGCGAAATCAGCTAGAGAGAACGAGAAGTCAGGGTCCCCCTACAGACCATCCCCACCCTGGATGCAGTCCGGAAACATGCGGACCACCAGCCCCTCTAAGGAGGCTGCCATAATGGCAGGAGTGTAAATCAGACCAACAAGGGAGGCCGCTCTTGCTAGATGGTGGCTGCGGCTCCCAGATACCGCGGCCGTCAGAGGGACAAGCGTGGAAGGCAGAGGACGGGCCGCTGTTTCTGCCGGGAAGGCACAGGCTTGCGTCTGTCTCCAGACACTGAGACGCCCAGGGTCTGCTCCCCAGTCCGGCCGTGCCCATGCCTTTCTGGCTGTCACAGCCTGGAGGGCGCCAGGTGCACGCAGCCCTGTGTGGTCACCACCTCTCACCCCACATCGTGACAAAGGGCGGAAATGACGGACCACAGGCCGACACCCGCCAGGACTCACCCAGATTGTCGGCACCTCTAGGAATGATCACGTCAGCGTACTTCTTTGTCTGGAGAGAAAGCATTAGCAGCGTGAAACCGGAGGCACTCCAAGGGCAGACGGGGCAGACAGCCTTCCTACTGCCGATCCCAGAGGGCCGCGGGGAAGACCCTGTCTGCAGCTGCCAGGTCAAGGCACGAGAGTGCGGGCGCACCTGCGGAGGGGCCTGGCTCAGGAGACCGTGGGCCAAGAGGGGAGGCAGGGACTGAGGAAGGACTCAGGGGTCGGTGCGGGAGCCTGGGCCAGGCTGCGTGGTTCACTCTGTTAATTAAACTCCCTTGGCCTAAGATGGCTGCAGTACCCCACACTTAGATTCCTACGAGTAAACTGAAATCATACACGTTAGGCTGAGTTCCTGAGCTGGCTGCCGAGCTACAAGCACACCAGGCACACTTCAGTCACAGAAAGCCCACCTCTGGGGCTGTCTGCACGGCCTGCCGTCACCTGTAACCAGTCCAGCTGTTCTGCCAACTCATTCCTTCACTTTGGCTTTTGTATGTCATTTCCCTTTTCTGGAACTTAAATACCGAGTCAACCATGAAGCTAGCCAGAGTTGTCTGGGGACAACTGCCCAATTTAAATAATCTGAAAATTTGCTCAATGAAAACTCTACTCTATTAAATTGGCTGTGTTTTTTTTTAACTACTCATAAGCAATTTATCATTCAATGTTTAATTACCTACCGTGGAAATTTTTAAAGAGATTTTTCTGTAGAGTACGTGTGCTCACTGGAGAGACAGAGAGAGACATCACTCCCCAGGGTGGATGGCCAAGCACGAAATCATCCCTGAGGGGGGATGGCCACACCGCAATCCCTTCTCCTCCATTCTCCTCTCAGGATCCTGGGTACATGCACCCGGCATGAGGTACAGCAGCCAGGTCAGGGACTTGAACCGTGGTTGGCCATGTGAGAGTCCAGCGATATAACCATTACGCCATCTGCTGGCCCCTCTGCCATGGATTTTAAGAACCAGCTGTCTTGGGTTCTTGTTAGGATTCGACGCTGCTTCTGCTTACGCCCTGCACAGAGACCCCGAGTTGGATTCCAAACACCTCACTGGCTCCCCCGCCAGGATACACAATGAATGAGACGATCCCTCACTTTCTCTGTCTTTCTCTGGTGAGCAAACATGCCCTATAGCAAATTAAAAAATAATAATAATAAATGAGATTAAGTGAATAAAGGGGTCAGTTCACCCTGGACTTCCACATACAGATCGTGGTGACCCAGAAAACGTGCTCCCCCTGATGCCTGGTTTTGTCGACTCTGCTATTCTGCACCATTCATTGAAAATAGAACAAAACTAAGCCCATAGTCACACACACTTTTTTCTTTGAACTGAGTTCGTGTGGACCGTTCTGAAGTAACTGCACCCTGGGGTAACCTGAGTTCAGCAAAGGTACCTGAGTGCACAGGTGTGCTGCCCTGCGTGTCCGAGCCAGAACTGGGGGGCCTGCAGCAGACTCAGCCCCGACTGGGCCTCACTCATCAGCCTGCCTCGCGCTCTCGGGAGGAGTGGGCCCTCCTGAGCGGGGTCGCTGGGTGTTGGACTGGAGCAGGAACAACCCAGGAAAGGCTTCAGGCCCGCCAGCCAGGCAGCACCGCAGAAACCAGCACCAACGCTGAGCCAAGAGCACCCCATGTCCTACGCAGATGAAGGGGGGGCCTCAGCGAGGCCGACGGGCCACAGCCTCTCAGCTCCTCAGCCCCTCTGCCTCTTCCCAGAAACCGCACCTTGTGGCCCAGCCCCCACAGGGCAGTGACGGGGCACCAAGCCTACTCGGGCTGGGCCAGGCAGTGGAACAGTGGTGACATGACTGGACCCACATGAGAAGGCCCTGGGTTGTGAACCACACCAGACACGTGTGGCATGCCCTGACACAGGATGGCTGATACTCAGGGACTGTGGTATGAGGCCCCCTATGGGAGTGGCTGGTCTCTTGGCAGGAAGGACAGGGAAGGGCAGGGTAGGAAGAAGGGCAGGGTAGGGTAGGGCAGGGCAGGGTAGGGCAGGGCAGGAAGAAGGGTAGGGCAGAGCAGGACAGGCAGAGTAGGAGGAAGGGCAGGGGGAGGAAGGGAGGGAGGAAGGAAGGAAGTTAAGAAGGAAGGCAAGTTTAAGGAGTACTGGGGCTGACCCTGATTACTAATGAAAGTCAACTTGCTAAGAGATTTAAAGAAACAAAGACAGTTTGGGATAATATTTCTCCAGAAGAGGAAGAAGAACAAGTTATTAGGATAAATGGAGGCACCATACCAGCCTTGGCCTACCCCTGCTCCAAGGCCACCAGATTCCAGTCTACCGGAAGGTCTCATTGTCTCATTCAAAATCGGGGTAAGGCTCCACGGCCGGAGCCTCCTCATCACGGTGGCCAGGAGGAGGAGGCATCTCGACATGGGCTCGCCTGAGTGCGGTCTTCCTGAGCAGGGCCCGTCCCCCACTGTCCTGCACCCTCGCGTCTCCAGAGACAGCCCAGCTTGCTGTCTGTCTTTCCCCAGGAGGCAGAGGCTGGTTCCTCCCCAGAGAGCTCACGGCTGCCACGGGGGTACTGCTACGCTGTGGCAGCGGGAACCCCGGCAGCTTGTTCCAGCACGGACCACCAGCAGATGGACTTGTGGGCAGGGCTGGCCTGCCGTGGGGGCAGCAGTGGTTCAGAGAACACGTGAGCCCGGCCCTGCCCCAACCATCTAACCTTCGTGGGCCTCGGCAAGACCCAAGTGGCCGAGCTTTAGAGGGGACACACCTTTGGTGAAGGGTCTCATGCTGTCCCACCAAGCCACTGCAGGCCGTGCTAGGAATTAAAACAGCCCGCCTGGGACCAGCAGTTAGCATAATGGCTATGTCGCTGGACTCCCACGTAGTCGACCGCGGTTCGAGTCCCAGACCCGGTGGTTTAAACTCACGCCAGGCGCGTGTGCGTGCATGCCCAAGATACCGAGAGGAGAATAGAGGAGAAGGGATTGCGGCGTGGCCATCCCCCCTGGGGGGTGATTTCTCGCTTTCTGTCTCTGTCTTTCTGGAGAGCGCACGCGCCCTATAGCAAAAACCTCTCCCAAAAAGAACAAACAAACAAACAAACAAAAAAAACAGCCCGCTTAGGGCCGGCTTGGTGGTGCAGCAGTAATACAATGCTCAGGCAGCATGGGATCCAGAGGGAAGGCCGTGGGTTCAGTCCCCTGGTCAGCCTGTATATGGCAGGCACTTGGCTGGGACCCTGACCAGCTGAGACTGGGTGGGGACACAGTGAGACCCTGCAGTGTACTTGTCTGTCTCTTTCTTCTTTCTCTCTGTCTCACACTTTCATGAAAGAAATGTATTTTCGGGGAACCAGCAGTTAGCGTAATGGCTATGTCGTTGGACTCCCACGTAGTCGGCCGCAGTTCGCGTCCCAGACCTGGTGGCTTAAAACTCACACCGGGAGCATGTGCATGCGTGCCCAAGATCCCGAGAGAATAATGGAGGAGAAGGGATTGCGGCGTAACCATCCCCCCTGGGGGGTTATTTCTCGCTTTCTGTCTCTACTATGTCTTTCTCTGTCTGGCGAGCACACGCGCCCTATAGCGAAAACCTCTCCAAAAAAAAAAAAAAAGAAATGTATTTTCTATTCTCCTCTCAGGATCTTGGGCACACATATACCCAGCATGAGGTTTAAGCCACCAGGTCTGGGACTCGAACTGGGTCCAGAGTCCAGTGACATAACCATTATGCCATCTGCTGGTCCCGAGAAACAACTTTTTAATAATTAATTAAAAATTTAAAATGCCCAGCCTAGGTGCTGTCATCCTATTGGAAAAGTCATGATGTATGTTATTTTACGCAAAAACCGCACCACGACCCTTCTGACGTTTATAACAGCATATCCTAGTACACTGAGCTACAGGGCTGGAAGCCACACACCGACCACGGGTTCGGATCCCGGCATCCACACAGCCATCTAAGTTCCCGTCGAGCTGGAGGGCTGGGGCAGGGGGTCACAGCGGGAAGAGACCCTGTGGAGGGGGCTTTCTTACCCTCTCTTGCATGTATGCAGGTCCTCTAGTATTAAAAATAAATAAATAAAATAATCAAACAGCCAGGTTAGGACGACAGGAGCCTGCAGGGCCACCCTGAGGACGAAGGGCAGGGAGACCTCCCAGGGAACACAGAGGCGAGCTCCAAGGTCTGAAGGCTGCTCTGCTGGGACGTGAGAGGAGCAGGGCCAGGGGCCTCTCTGCAGAGATCACCCACTTAGACCCCTCTACCTGCATCACGGCACCTGAAATTCTATTAACACGGCTGGGACGTAAGAGAAGCAGGGCCAGGGGTCTCTCTGCAGAGGTCACCCGCTTAGACCCCTCGAACTGCATCACGGCGCCTGAAATTTTATTAACACGGCCAGGAAGAAGCACGCCAAGAACAGGACTCACTGGCAGGCAGAACTCCTCGAAGGCGGGCTTGACAAACATGATGTACTGAGACAGGATCTGCTCCAGGTCCCTCCCTCTTTCGCTGATGTCCCTCAACACTGCAAGGGAAGGAAAAACAGGAATCACGCGGACGGCACAGGGGCCACCCGGGGCCGCCCTCCGCCAGGCATTCCGGGCGCGATGGCTCCAAAGTGCTCCGGATGATTCAGAAGCCGGAGCCCCAGGAGGCTTGCCCCAAAGCAGAGCAGCAGCAGCTTCGGGAAAAAAACAAGTTACACATCACACATGTCGGCGCTGTACTGCAGCCACGCTCTGCTACAGGCAAGTGAAGGTAACACCGAGGCTGCCCCGCAGGGCCGAGGCCCAAGCGACACTGCAGTGTGACCCCAACCGGCAGGACAGCCAGGAGACGGACACAGGCTGGCCCCGCTGAGAGGGCGGTGCCTCCTCCTGGCCCTGCGTGCACAGGTCTGCAGGGTCACCCGCCTGCGACAGTCCCGCCCACCTCCCCCACAGAGGTCTGCTGATTGTCACTCAGTGGAAGATGAGACCAGACTGAGCCAGGAGACTGCTGGAAACAAACTATCTTGTACCTTTCTCCCCCAGTCAGTGTCTGGGCTTGGACCAGCACTCTTTCTTCTTTTTTTTTTCTTTTTGGTTGTTGTTGTTAAGAATCTTTTTTGGGGGCCAGCAGGTGGCACGGTGGTTAAAGCACTGGCTCCCACATGGCCAATTCTGTGGTTTGAGTCCCAGACCTGGCATCTTGAAAAACACACGGGGTACGTGTACACGCATGCCCCAAATCCCAAGAGAATGAAGGAGAAGGCTCTGTGGCAGGCCCACCCCCCCAGGGGTGCACTTTCCCTCTCACTCTGGAAAGTGCACACACCCTATGGCAAAACTCTTTTTAAGAATATTGTCAGTTATGGAAAGGCATGGTCAGGCTTCTGCCCCATGCAGTGGTCGCCCTATATCGTGGTTTTCCCGAAGTGGTGGGCTTGGAAGGAGGTTCTCTTAAAATTTGCCCTGCCTACACATGTCACTTCAAATATCAGCCGAGACCCAGCTACTACAGCACGGTGGTGACAGGAGTGCCCTGCAAGGCTGGAAGCCACATGGCAACCACGGGTTTGGGTCCCCGGGGTCAACCTGAAAGCACACTGAGCACCCGGAAGGGCTGGGGGAAGGGGACACAGCGTGGATAGGGCCAGGGTGGCACGGTGATGAAGGCGCTAGGTCCCACATGACCAACCGCTGGTTCGAGTTCCGGATCCAGACGCTTGAAATCATGCCAGGCTTGGGTGCATGCGTGCCCAAAATCCCAAGAGGGAACTGGAAGAGAAGGGACTGCTGCGTGGTCATCCCCCTTGGGGAGTGATTTCACGCTTTCCCTCTCTCTGGGGGGCGCACATGCTCTGTATCAAAATTAAAACTAAACAAACAAACAAACAAAAAAGAAACGCTGTAGAAAGGGCCTCTCCCTCTTGGGCACACACATTTTCCAATCATAAAAATAAATAAATAGGGACTGGCAGGTGGCATGGTGATTGAGGGCAATGAACTCCCACACGGCCAACCGCAGTTTGAATCCTAGACCTGGTGGCTCACTCTCTCTGCCTCTCGCTGTACCTCTCTGGTAAGTAAGTAAGTCACCTTCTCGCTTTCTCACTCTCTCTCTCTAGACCTCCCTGGTAGGAAGGAAGGGAGGGAGGAAGGAAAGAGAGACAGAGAGAGAGAGAGGGAGGGAGGGAGGGAGGAAGGAAGGAAAGAGAGAGAGAGAGGAAGGAAAGGAGGGAGGAAGGAAAGAGAGAGAGAGAAAGGAAGGAAGAAAGAAAGGGAGAGAGGGAGGGAGGAAGGAGAGAGAGAGAGAGAGAGAGAGAGAGAGAAAGGAAGGAAGGGAGGGAGGGAGGGAGAGAGGGAGGGAGGGAATTAGTTAGTTAAATAAAAATAATTATTTTAAAAATAAATAAATATAGCTAAGTTGAAAGCCTTTCACCATTCCTACCCTAAGTTTATCACATCTACCCATGACCACCCACAATGACCACCTGGCTCCTCCTCAGCCAGACCTCAGTTAACACACTAAGGCCCGGGGACCCACCAGATCAGACCATCGTACGGCCCTCGAAGAAAGGCTGTGCCTGTGTGCACTTGTGCATGCGCACACACGGGGGCGTGGAGAGCCCGCCCTGCAGAGCGGCACTAAGGCCACCACCTCCAGGCTCTCACGCCGGCTCTTGGTCCACACAGTCCTGGCAGTGAGGTGGCTGCCTGGTGCACCAGGACTTGCCTGGCAGCCCACCCCGCAGCCACCCATGGCAATGCCACCTCCAGCCAGGAAACGTCTTCCCCAGTCCTGCCGCAGAGGCATGGTCCTGCTGTCCCGGCTGCCCCCGAGGGCTCAGGCGTGGCCTCTGGGTCTCCATGTCTCCAGCCAGAGACTGAAGAACAAAGGGACCCAGATCAAAAGGGTATCCGAGATCAAAGGGCACACACACGCGTGCACACGCCTGCGCTGGGGCAGCTCCTCCCCAGCCCTGCCAGGCCTGACGCTGGGTTTGCTCCACAAGACACGCTCCTCACACAGGCGCTGGCAGCTTCACACTGTGGGGAGCTCCGTCGCACCCAGCACATGTGCAAGCGCACACACACGTGCACACTGCTCACACAGCCCGCCTCCTGCCCTCAGCCCAGGCCTCCAACTCCCGGGGGGCCTCACCCGCTCCATCCCCTGGAGAAGACAGTGGACAGGCGGAAGGCAGGGCAGGGTGAGTCGTAGCCCAGAGCTGCGTCCTGCTCCACCAGAGTGGGAAGGAGCCCTCCAGAGCGGAGGGGACCCACCACTAACTCCTACCTCTGTGACCAGGGACACGGTATCACCCTCTCTCTTAAAAAGTGGGTTACTAGGCCAGCAGATAGAGTAGCGGTTACATCACTAGATTCCCACACAGCCAACCGCGGTTCGAGTCCTGAAGCCCGCATTGGCCAGTCCTGTGTGCATGCCCAGGATCCCGGGAGGAGGATGGAGGAGAAGGGGTTGCGGAATGGCCCTCCCCCCAGGGATTTCTCACTTTCCCTCTCACCGTCTCTCTCTCAGGCAAGCGCATGTGCCCTAAGGCCAAAACCTCTAAGAAAGAAAAGAAAATTTTAAAATAGTGGTTATTTCTTCCTGAGGGAGGAAAGAGGAGGTACCCCATCAGGGCCTCCACACCTTGACCCACCCAGCCAGCCGGCCTGCGTCACAGGCACACATGTGCCCGCCATGCGCGGCGAGACCCGCACGCACACCCGGGACCTCCCACAGGGCTTCAGCACCGCAGAGAGCCGTGGCCCCGCCGTGGCACCAGGGCTGGCCAAGCCCCCTCCTGATTCTCGCTTTTCCTTGCTCAAAGACGCTCTAAGACAGTCCCTTCCTCCTGAGGTCACTGTGTGGGGATGCGGGAGCTGTCGCCAGCTACAGGCACGGTGGCCCCAGCGACACACTAGCTTCCATGGTGACTACAGGAGAAGCGGGACAGTTCCCTGACAACAGGAACTGGGACTCAGACAGCCGGGTAGACCCTGCTGGAGGCAGGAGAGCAGCCCACTGGGAGGGCAGGGTGTGCCTGGAGGGCACGGCCAACAACCCACAGGAAGACAGTGAGAGGGGGAGCCGGAGACGGGGAGGGGTCTGGCTGCAGTTTCCACTCTGAAAAGGAAACAGGAAATGGGTGCGAATGCTGCCTGGACGCTGGATGTGGGAAAGCAAAGGGCAGTGCCCATCTGCCTCGGGCCTTCAACAGCGCCCCCACCTGGAACTTCCAGGGTAATGGGCCGGCCAGCGCCTCGCCCCAAACACAGGCAGGAGACAGGCGGGCCAGCGCCAAGTCGGAGCAAGGGCCAGGCCGCAGTCGGAAGCTCCAGTACATCTGCAGGTCAGGACAGGCCTGGAGGCCGGGGTAAAGGAAAAGAGGCTGGGGGCCATCACCCTCCACTGGGCTGGCCATGCCAGTCCATATCAGCAGCTCCTTTCAGGTCAGCCTAAGCCCAGGACAAGCACAGAAGGACCCAAAACAGAGACCCCCTCTAGGGTTAATGCACCTATTTACTGAATGAACGGAAGAGCAGACGGAATGCCGGCCGCCGGCCCACGGTGGGCTGGCTCTCTGGGGCAGGGAAGCCAGGCTGATGCCCTGCCCCTCCTCCCAGCCCTGCATGCAAGGCTGGGTTAGAGTAAGAGGGACAGAGAAGGCGTGGACGAGCACTACTGGGAACGCGGGTCCCCACAGCACAGAGGCGCGTCCTCCCGGGCTGCAGACCACACCGGGGTCAATGTGGACTGACTGCAGGGTCATATGCCCAGGAGGGCATGTGACAAACAGATGTCGTATTCGCCAAGCTCACTCAGGTCTCCAGGAATGTCCTACAGCCCCACAGCTGCTCCTGACCAACCCCCTACCCCCAGCCCACGGCACCCACACAGCGCATGCCAGGCATGCTTTCGGCCCTACGTGGAGACAGTGAATGTGCAGAACTGGCATGTGGGAAAGTCCCACGAGTCCTCCTGAAAGTGACCTGCTGGGTGTGACCCACAAGACAGATCTGAAATGAGAAGCGGCAGATAGGACCAGCAGTTGGCATAATGGCTATGTCGCTGGACTCCCATGTAGTTGACCGCAGTTCAAATCCTAGACCCAGTGGCTTAAACTCTCACCAGGCACATGTGCATGTGTACCCAAGATCCCGAGAGGAGAACGGAGGAGAAAGGATTGCGGCGTGGCCATCCCCCCGGGGGGTGATTTCTCACTTTCTGTCTCTGTCTGTCTGTCTTTCTGGTGAACACACGCGCCCTATAGCAAAAAAACCTCTCCAAAAAAAAAAAAAAAAAGGAAAGAAAAAGAAAAGCAGCAGCAGCGGCAGTCTGCCCAGGCAGCGTCGGGAGAGGCAGAGGCTGGAGAACTAGCCCTAAGAAATCCCTAGAGAGGCCCCGTCATGGCAGGACTCCTTTTGCTCAGAAGGACCCCGGTACGAGAAGGGAGAGAGAGGCACCACTGCCGGGGGGCCAGGTGGCGGGGGCCAGGTGGTGGGGACCGGGAGGCAGGTGCGCTGTGGCCAGAGCTGCAGACCCAGTGCCACGGGCTCCACCTGCGGTCCTTGGGATGAGACCACTAAACGGACACACCACAGACTTGTCTCTCAGCCAGAAGAGAAACGTGCCCAGTCTTCAAGGCCAGAAAGCTCTGGGCTGGCTGCTGCAACACTCTGCCTGGTGACGCAGGACGAGCGCTACCTCTCCTCGCGGCGACATGGGACGAGCGCTACCTCTCCTCACGGCGACGCGGGCCGAGCGCTACCTCTCCTCGCGGCGACGTGGGACGAGCGCTACCTCTCCTCACAGCGACACAGGACGAGCACTACCTCTCCTTGCAGCGACACAGGACGAGTGCTACCTTCGTTCACATCTCCCACCCTCTTGCACTCTAAGACTCAAACCCTGATCTCCTTCCACTGTTCTATGTCCCTGTCCCCACTCCTCAGCCACTGCTGGGTCCTGAGGATTCCAGTTGCTACGCTAACACCTTGTCACCCCCCCCCCCCCCCATCCACCTCCCCTCAGCCTCCACGGTGCAGATGCCGTGGGGCACTCCAGCAGCTCATGTCTGGGCACAGAGCCCCGGGGCTCTCCTCCCCGCCGCCTACCAGGAACCAGGCGCAGAGCCCCGGGGCAATCTCCACCGCCCACCAGGAACCAGGCTCAGAGCCCCGGGTGGCTCCCCTCTGCCCACCAGGAGCCAGGCTCAGAGCCCCGGGGTGCTCCCCACCGCCCACTGGGAACCAGGCTCAGAGCCCCGGGTGGCTCCCCGCCCACCCCCCACTGCCTGCCAGGAACCAAACTGGGAGGCTCAGTCAGCACAGCTCAGCCCCAGGCTACTCTCCAGAGTCTCCCGCCCTGCTGCCCACACCTGGGCTGTGTGCCTCATTCAATGACCATGGAATCTCCTGCCCTCGCGTCTCCACGTCCCGCCCCTGCTCCAGCCTCTCTGCGCCGGGTCCTGCAGAGCTCAGTCCCCGGGCTCAGACCCAGCCAGTGGGCGTGGCTGCACCCTGGACAGAGGCAGGGTCCCTGGATGGGCGCACACACTCCGTTGGCCCGCAGGGGGCACTGCCACGTCTGCACCTGAGCTGATGCTAACAATGACGTGGCCCCCACAGACCTCTCTGGAAATAATGGGCTGGCCCCGTGGCCTGCAGGGCGAGCTGCCAGTGCCGAGGCCGCAGGGGAGATCCCGACCCCAGATGCCCTGCACCGAGCTCCCAACGAGGGGCCCTGACGTGGGTCCCTTGTGGGAAAAGACCTCAAGGAACTGAGCCCTGAACAGACCTCTTCCCAGCAAAACCAGAACGTCAGCTTCACATTTCATGGCGATGACCTCACGGGCCTCGCCTTATCCAAAAGGGTAAGTGACTAATCCCTCCGCAAACAGCACCGAGCTGGGCCGCAGGATCTCCCGGAGCGGGGCTGACGTGGCCAGGCTGTGCCCCGTGGCCGTCCACAGTGAGGCACCAGCTTCAGGTGGGGGAGGGCCTGCCCCAGGCTCCCAGCCCCGCTCTGCCCCAGGTGGCGTCAGCCAAGGCCACCTGCGGCCTGGGGCACGCACCTCTGCGGGAGAGCCGGGTGTCCGCGTCCGTGTCCACGAAGAGCTTCATCTGGAACAGGTCCCGCACCTCCTGGGAGTAGAAGGCCAGGATGCCTTCGAAGAGCACCACGTCTGCCGGGTACACGGTGACCGTCTCCTCCTTCCTGGGAGCACAGAGCGGGAGACGCGGGTTAAGTGGAGTCACCTGGACGCACTACCGGGGCGGGGTGGAGAGGGAGGCAAGCTGGAGCCAGAGCCGGCACATCTGGCCACATCTGGCTACGGGCGCTCTGGGCTCCTGCCCTGTCCGACTTCAAGCAGGGAGCGGAGTCTGGCTGATGCAGCCCCAAGGAGCCCTCAGACCACACCAGACAGCCAGGGCTGGACGAGGGTGTCCTCTGACCAGCCATTCTGGCAGAAACGGGCGGACAGCCCTCTCCCTGGAACACGGACCCAGCCGCCGAAGGGAGAACGAAGACCCATAGAAGCCGATGTGGTTCCTCTGTCCCCCAGGAGCGCAGCACGCCTGGCGGTTACGTAACCTACCACTGAACTTAAACAGACCCACGCCCGCTCCACAGCCCTGCACACCTCCAGACCGGAGGCCACCGACAGCAGGGAAGGGCAGAGGACTCCCGGGAAACAGGGAGAGGGCAGGCATGGCCGTGGCGTCCTGAATCCAGAGCTCTGCCTGGTCGGGAGCCACGTCAGGCTGGAACGGTGGCCGCGGGCCAGGCCAAGCTCCCCAGGCCTCCTCAGCCCTGTCACTAAAACAGGGATGTATGTTACCTCGGGGAGCCCACGGCGGACACTGTGGACATGGTGCCGGACAGTGGCCCAGGGGGGAGACCAACACTGTGAGGCTGACCCACACCGAGGGTCCCAGGTCACACCCAGGAGGCCAGGCACACGCGTGCCCCAGCCCGGGCTGGCTGAGGTCGGGGCACGCATCACGGTGCCACATGTGAAGGCTGGCCCACCTTGCCCCAGCTGTCACTGTCTTCTCAACCTCTGACCCCATCCTAGAACCACCTGACACACCGCCCATGCCCCTCGCCCACTCACGGAAGGGGAAGGAACATTATCACCGCCCTGCCCAGAAGACTAGTGAGAATCTGTGAATAAAACTTTTTTTTTTCCTTTTCTTCATTTTAAATTTGCCATAAGGCACATGTCCTTACCAGAAAGAGGGGGGGGGGGGGTGATGAGAGAGCACCCCCTGGGGAACGGCCACACCACATTCCCTTCTCCTCCATGCATGCACACACACCGGGTCCAGCATTCGAACCACATGGCCAGCCATGTGTGTCTCAGCATGTGTGTCTTAACCTCCACGCCACCTACTGGCCCCAAAACCGATTGTGTAAAAGGTCCATAGTAGCCGCAAAGAGGATGCCGCCGGAGCTCCCCTCCCACAGGCACTGTCTGGTCCCGCGAGCGCGGGCCCTGAACTTGCGTCAGAGCTGTGAGGTGGCACCGTCAGGTAACTGCCACGGAGCAGACAGGGAGCACGGAACACAGCAGAGCGGACACGTGCCGTCAGCACGGTCTCTAGCCATGGTGCGGGGGTTGCCTGGATGCACACCTGGTCACTGGAGAGCTTTTATTTACTGTTGTTTTTTTATTTGACCGGAGAGAGACAGAGAGAAAGGGAAAGTGAGAAAGCAAGCTGCCAGATCTGGGACTTGAACCACAGATGGCCATGTAGAAGCCCAGCACCTTAATGACCTGCCAACCCTACTCTCTCTGGGTAGAGCTTTTAGAGATCACTCCCAGGCATGGTGGTCATGTTGCCGGACTCCCACGTGGCCAACCATGGTTAATGGATTAACGTCTCAAACCCAGCGGCTTGAAAACCACAGTGGGCACGAGTGTGTGTGCCCAAAATCCCAGGATAATGAAAAAGGGACTCCCGTGTGGCCATCCCCAGGAGGGGAGGGGTGATGTGTCACTTGTCTCTCTGGCAAGCACCTGCACTCTACAGCAAAGATCTCTTTAACAATAGAGATCGCTGCAGGACAGCACCTGCGCCCCGGCCCGCGCTGGTTAAACAGCCTGGGGGGCCAGCACTCTGCTCGCGCACAAGCCCCGAGGTGTGTGTAACACCAGGCCGGGTGCAGGGACGCCAGCTGTCAGAAAGCCGAGTGCACCCGCTGTGGTTGAGGGTGCGGAAGCGACCGGGGGAGAGCTCAGGAGGGCAGGGACAGCAAAAGGATCCATGGGAGAGCACGCCCTGGCCACTGCCCCGTGCTCCAGGACCCCGGGCCGCCAGCTCTACGGGCACCGCTGCACGAGTGGAGCTGCCCGGGGGCCCGGCTGGTAAACGGCGAGGAGCAGACCTGCCTGGTGCTGCCGCCTGAGGGGCAGGAACCCACCTCCCCAAGTCCATGTGTAGGCTGAGGCGAGAGAAGCTTCCCAACAGCTCAGAGCTAAAAACACCAGCTGAGCAACTCCCAGCCCAGAGTGTGGACCTGCCATAACAGGCCGTGTAGGAGCGGAGTCTGGCTGGGAAGTCCCCAAAAACCCGGCCATTAGATCACTTGGGAGAACCTGGTCCAACCAGCTTGTTCGGCTCGAGGAAGGGAAAACCGGAAGGGCACGCGTGTGACTCTGTGTCCTCCAGGTCCTGGTCCACAGTGGGGCGGGGTCACAGCTGGGTGCCCGGCGGGCAGCCCCTGAGATGTGGGGAGAGGGGGTGGGGTTTGCTGTGTCAAAGGCAATCAGAGGGTCTCAGAAGACAGGCTCTGGGCCAGGGAAGGACACAGTTTGAAAACCAGTAAAAAGTGAGACAGGCGTGTCCCCAGAGTTCTGCGGGGTTTTCTTCGAGACGACACGAAGTCCATGGAGCTCACACTGCACAGACCACTCCACCCCGCCCCCCGCCGCCATCGAGCGGCTCTGCACTGGCTAAGCCCTGCCCCGTCGCCCCCTCACCCCACTGCCCCCTCGGGCCTTGCCCACCTCTCGCCCACCTGCTCCGAAGGCTCCTCCATGAGTGGCATCGCAAATCCTGTTCCGCCACCCTCCCCTGCATCAGCACTGTTGGTGGCTCCCTACTGTCCCCGTCTGTACTCCCGCCCTGAGCTCTGTCCTCCACGAGCTGAGGCCTGCCTCCCTCTCCAGCCTCCTCCACCTGCTGCTCTGCGCAGGCCGACCTCCCTACCCGAGATACCTTCCCATCCCGCACCTTGGAGATCTCTCCCCACTGACTCCTCCCACCGCCACTCCACCCGCTACCCTCCTTGACCCATGCCCAGCCCCCACCTCCCTGCTCCCCACAGCAAGCCCTGACTGTCAGGCAGAGCCCGTCCTTCCGCCGGTGCCCACCCTGGAGTGGAAGTGTGAGCCGCACCATCCGTGTCGGCGTGACCCCGCCGCCGCAGCCTCCGGAGCCCTGCCCGACAGGGTCCCCCCCACAGAGTCCCGGGTCACTCCGCCAGCCGGACTTAGAAGGGCCGTGAGGGAAAGCCCCAGTGGGGGCCGTGATGAGGTACGGGAGCTGCAGAGACTGCACAACGCCAGCCTCGACGCCGTGGCCCAGATGCAGCCGTTTCCTGGACGTTACCCCAATCCCCGGCTTCTGCTCCTGGACTCAGGGGACGGTGTTCTTGGAGGCCCTGGCTGCGACCTCTCAGCCCAGTCAAGCCAGCTCCAACTCCCCTGCTAAACCCCTGTACCCCTGCACTGCGGGGTGGTGCAGCTAGGAAGAGACGGACAGCAGAGGAGGGGCACAGCACATCCCTGCGGGGCCCACGCACCCAGCGTCCTGCCCCAGAAGCAAGGGCTTGAGAAGACGCAGGGAGGGGTGGAGGCGAGAGCCTCACAGAGCGCCGGACCCAGCACACACGCTCGGGCCCCTGTTCCTCTCCAACCTCGTTGCTGCTGCCCTCAGTTCCGGCTCAGGAGGAAGGGGCAGGATTTGTGTGTGCTAAGACGTGTCCGAGAGGAACACGCGGGAGAGAAGATGGGCCTGGTGGTGGGACGTGAGGGGGTGGGGCAGCGGGGAGAGGACGGGCCGGGCGACCCAGCGGCGGGGCGGCGGGGAAAGGACGGGGCCGGGTGGCGGGCAGAGGACGGGCCGGGCGGCGAAGCACCAGGAGAGAGGACAAGCTGGGCAGTGAGGCAGCGGGATCTACAGACGGTGCAGAGAGGGCAGGGTCCTGGGGCACATGAGGCAAGCACAGCGCATGGCAACCTGCACTGCCAGGCCTGGGGGTGGATCACACAGGGCACCAGGCCCCTGGGGTGCGCCTCTCTCTCACTATTTCTCTCTCCCCCTCTCATGGAAGAAAGAAACGTTAAAAAAAAAAAAAAGAAAAAGAAAAAAGGAGGGGGGAACCGGCAGATGATATAATGGTTATGTTGCTGGACTCCCAGGTAGTCGACCATGGTTCGAGTCCCAGACCCAGCAGCTTGAAACTCCACCAGGCACGTGTGGTGTGTGCCTAAGATCCTGAGAGGAGACTGGAGAAGGGACTGCGGCGTGGCCATACCCCTGGGAAGTGAGGATTTCTCGCTTTCTGTCCCTCTGGTGAATGCACACACCCTACGGCAAAATTATCTCTAAAAAAAAGGGGGTGGGGGGGAGTTGGGATTGAGTTTGTAATTATAGAAACATCTGGTAGGAGAAGGATGTATGTGATCTACTATAATTTCCCATTCAAAAACTATTCAACTAGGGGCCAGCAGGTGGCATGGTGGTTAAGGCGCTGGACTCCCACATCGCTGAGAGTGGTTCAAGTCCCGGTCCTAACAGCTTGAAACCACAGCAGGCCATGTGCATGTATGCCCAGAGTCCTGAGAGGAGAATGGAAAGGGAACTGCAACGTGGCCATCTCCCAGGGGTGATTTCTCACTTTCCCTTTCTCTCTCTAGCAAGTGCATGCACCCTTTGGCAAAAACCTTAAAAAAAAAAAAAATAGGGACCAGCAGTTGGCGTAATGGCTATGTCGCTGGACTCCCACGTAGTCGACTGCGGTTCGAGTCCCGGACCCGGTGGCTTAAACTCACGCCGGGCATGTGTGCATGCGTGCCCAAGATCCCGAGAGGAAGAGGGATTGTGGCGTGGCCATCCCCTCTGGGGGGTGATTTCTCGCTTTCTATCTCTCTGTCTCTGTCTGTCTGGCGAGCACACGCGCCCTATAGCAAAAACCTCTCCAAAAATAAATAAATAAATAAATAAATAAATAAATAAATAAATAAATAAATAATAAAACAAACTCGGGATAGAATGGGGGTCCAGCTTTGTGGGGCAGACAGGAGCATACAGGTCTACAGTGGCTGAAGGCCACACAGCCCACCACGGGTTCAGACCCCACGCTGAACTGAACGCACAGGACATGTGCTCGGGGTCCGACCAGCAGAGGGCTGACGGAGGGGGCCGCAGTGAGATGAGGCCCTTGAGGGTCCCTGTGTCTGCCTGTCTGTCTCGCTCCTTCTCCCCCACACGTCTTCCTTCAGGAAACCGACAAACTAACTTTTAAAGAAGAGAGAGAATGGGACAAAAGGACAGGAAAGGAGAACGAGGAGGACACGGGGAGAAACTTCCAGAACAGCCCACAGGTAACAGCGCCTGTTGAGAAGCTGCTAGCCCAGAGCATGCAAGGTGCTGTGCACGGCGATGTGCCAGGAGCTCAGCGGCGAATCTGGAGTTCCCAGGAGGCTCGAGTTCAAACGGAGAGCCGCCCCGCGAGGAGCTGTGGCCGTGCTGCACCCTCTGGGAGCCCACTGCCCCCGAGGGAAGAGGTCCAGCCGTCACCGGGTCCTCCCGGGGCTCTTTAACTAGAAGCTTCGCTGGAGCCGACTGGTTGGATTTGCTGGAGCAGCTTTCTGGAGGGTCTGGTCAGTTCTGAGCTCAGCACCTGGCCCCGCCCCACGGCCCCAGGCCAGCAAACAGCGAGCCAAAGAACAGCTTCCTTTGTTCTCCCTGCCCTCTCCCCCTGCAGCTTGTTCCAGGAACAATAGCTCCGGGACACAGGTCTGAACAGACGTGCAGTCCTGCACCCTGAGCCGTCCTCCAAGTTCACCAGACAGATGGTCAGACATTCCTGGAAAGCCTGGATGAAGTCCCCAACCTGTGCAACCCACGGCCTGTCCACGAGGCTGCGGGGCGGTGGGCAGCAGAGGATCGTGGTCGGAAGCATGAGCCCGGGCCAGGGCCTCAGCAGACGCTGCAGCCGGCTGCGATCCCTGCGCGGAGCGACACTCACCGAGAATGGGAGACGAAGTCATACACCGGGATCTGGACCGTCTTCCCCTCCGTGATCTCTTTGAGTGTTTTGAAGATGAGTTCATTGTCAAAGGCATCTGAAGGAAATCAAAACATGAAGATGCCTTATAATTTGCAAATTCTCCCATGCTCATGCCCAGGGCACCCTCAGAAACCTGTAATAAGGCCTTGCAACAGAGTACCGCCCCCGCCCCCCACACCGCAGCCAGATTTCTGCCTGAAGCAGAAGGAAAGCTCCCTGGCAAACTGTTTTTGTTGTCAGAGGGCACACACAGTCATCAGAGAGGACAGAGACACCCTCCCGACGGGCGTGGCCAGGCATGGTTACACACAGTCCTTCCTCCCCCACCTCTCCACCACGTCAGGATCGGGGACACACCTGCACACACTCCTGGCATGTTTCGGAAGCTGGCAGGGCCAGGACTCAAACCATTGTTAGCCAATTGGGATCTGGCTTCCAACATACAGCGCTTAACCACCACCACAAGGCTGGACGGCACTGCTTGCTTTTTGGAGAGGTTTTTGCTATAGGGAGTGCGCGCTCACCAGAAAGACAGAAAGCAAGAAATCACCCCCCAGGGGGGATGGCCACACCGCAATCCCTTCTCCTCCATTCTCTTCTTGGGATCTTGGGCACACACGCACACACGCCCGGTGTGAGTTTAAGCCACCAGGTCCAGGACTCGAACTGCAGTTGACTACATGGGGAATCCCAGTTTTGCATCAAGAGATGTCCCTGGGACCCGCAGTTAGCGTAATGGCTATGTCTCTGGACTCCCACGTAGTCGACTGCGGTTCGAGTCCTGGACCTGGTGGCTTGAACTCACGCCGGGCGCATGTGCGTGCGTGCCCAAGATCCCAAGAAGAGAATGGAGGAGAAGGGATTGTGGCGTGGCCATACCCCCTAGGGTGTGATTTCTCGCTTTTTGTCTCTCTGTCTCTCTCTGTCTTTCTGGTGAGCGCATGTGTCCTATAGCAAAAACCTCTCCCAAAAAAGAGAACAAAAAAAAAAAAAAAAAAAAAGAGAGAGAGAGAGACGTCCCTGAGCACACCGGACACACACGTGCCTGTGACCCAGGGTTGGCTGGGGCACGGTGGATCACAGCATGAGACCCTGCGGAGGGGTGCTGCCTGTGCACGTGTGTGCTTTCTCTCTCTTTCTTCCTGTTTTTATTGGAAGAAATAAACGAAATTTTAAAAATATCCCTTCTTGGGCCAGCAGGTGGCATGGCAGTTAAAGTGCCGGATCTCACATGGCCCACGTGCACGGTTCAGGTCCTGGACTTGGAAAACACACAGGCACATGTACGTGTGTGCTGAAAATCCCAAGAGGATGAAGGGACTGCACGTGGCCATCCTCCCAGGGAAGTGTGCGGGAGTGATCTCACTTTCCCTCTCTCTCGCTGTCTCTGATGAGCACACAGACCCTATAATAAAAACAGAACAAAGCAAGTTCCTTCTTTCACACGAGCCCACACCAGCCCTGCAAGGTGGTTCGTACTGCCCTTCTGTGGCGAAAGAAACAGACTTAGACAGGTACATAAAGCGATTTCTTCAAGCAGACTAATAACACCACCACCCCAGCCTCCGTGCGTGCACGCACACTCACACGCCTCCAACTCCCAACTCACCCGGGTGATCAAAGTTGAACTGGCCCTTCAGGGCTTTGGCCTTCTGCTCTGAGGTGAGGACGCGGTAGAAGCTGTCCTGGCTCAGGATGACCACCTGCTTCTGGCGGTAGTCCACCTCATTCTGGCCCAGCAGCTGCACAATCTTGGCACACACGGAGGACTGCAGGAGACAGGGACAGCGAGGATGAGGGTGGGCTGTGGCAGAGAGCCAACGCAGAGTCCCCGGGCTGACGCACACCCCCGGGAGAGCGCCCCGAGGGCAGAGGCCAGAGCTGCCGACCTGGCTTCCCAGAGGGAGGACGTGCCACACGGCAGCTGCCTGCTCTCGCCTGTTCTCAGGGGTCTGCGGTGATGGTGGGGCCAGGGCAGTGAGCTCGTGCTCCCCTTCCACCAAAGCCCCTCCCAGAGCCATACAAAAGGTGACGCTTACTCATTGGCCAAGTGAGCCCTGGACAGACACACAGGGAAGCGCAAGAGGGCATGCTGAGGACGTGCCCACACTCACAGGGCCTCGACCAGGAAGGGCCCGCGCCCACCAGCTGGACCCTGACCCTGCAGGTCTCCACATCAACAGAATCAAAAACCATATCTGGGGTCATGGCCTCTGCCCTGCCTGCCCTCATCCAGGGCCATGGACAGCTCCCCCTTACGAAAGACCAGGCAGCCTCTTCACAAGTACACACACTGGCTACAGGGCAGCATGCCACCCGGACATCACCAGCCACTACAACCTGGGTGTCCTGCCGAGAGTGGGAAGCTGTTCAAAGCGCCCCAGAGCTACATGCTCTGTGTGGTGGTTTGGTAGCACATACCCTTGTGAGTTTTGGTAGTATGTGTCCTCCCCGGACCGAGAGAGTGAGAGGGAAAGTGAGAAATCAACCCCCAGGGACCAGCAGTTAACATAATGGCTGTCACTGGACTCCCATGAGGGGACCGCGGTTTGAGTCCCGGACCTGGTGGCTTAAACTCACACTGGGCGCATGTGTGCGTGCGTGCCCAAGATCCCGAGAGGAGAATGGAGGAGAAGGGATTGCGGCGTGGCCATCCCCCCTGGGGGGTGATTTCTCGCTTTCTGTCTCTGTCTCTCTCTGTCTTTCTGGCAAGCGCATGTGCCCTATAGCAAAAACCTCTCTAAAAAAAAAAGAAAAAAAAAATCAACCCCCAGAGGGGATGGCCACTCTCTCCTGCTCCATCGTCCTCCTGAGATTTTGGGCACACACATGCACCGGGTGTGTTTTTCAAGTCGAAGAGTCTGGATCTCGAACTACAGTCAGCCACATGGGATCCAGCACCTTAACCACCACACCACTCACTGGCCCTTTTTTTTTTTTTTTTTAACTTTTTAAAACTTTTTCTTCACTCATTTTTTAAATATTGCCAGAGGGCACATGCACTTGCCCGAGACAAGAACAGAGAGAGAGCACCCCTCACTGGGACGTGGTCCTGCTGCAACCCTTTTCCTCTACTTCTCCATTCTGTCGGGATTTGGGGTGTCCCACCAGGGGCAGGGACACCAATCAAAGGCTGCCTTGGGGTATCCGACTCTCTCCCCACTGCGTGATGGGGCTGCCCATCAAATAGCATGTTCTCTGTACAATAAAAGGTAGAAAAACAGGTGAATTCAAAGAATAAGTACCAAAGGGTTGTATTATCAAATAATGCCCCTTTGTGTTTCATAAGGGATGTACACTCACCATATAGACAGAGAGAGGAGAGATAGAGAGATAGTAAGAAATCAAGCCCCCATGGGGGTGGCCACCTGGCAATCCCCTCTCCTCCATTCTCCGCTCGGGATTTGTAGCGCACATGCTTACGCACGTGGCATGTTTTTAAAGCCTTGAGGCCCAGGACTCAATACAGTCAGTCATGTCGGACCCAGCGCCTTAACCACACCACCACCAGCTAGCCCACGAATAATGTTTCTTTCATCTGACACAAAGATTCACTTTACAGGGACCAGCAGATGGAGTAATGGCTATGTTGCTCGACTCCCATGTAGTTGACCATGGTTCGAGTCCTGGACACAGTGGCTTAAACTCAAGCCACGTGCGTGCCCAAGATCCAAGAGGAGAATGGAGGAGAAGGGATTGCAGCATGACCATCCCCCCTGGGGGGATGATTTCTTGCTTCCTGTCTCTCTGGCAAGCACACATGCCCTAAAGCACACATGCCCTAAAGCAAAAACCTCTCCAAAAAAAAAAAAAAAGAAAAAGAAAAAAGATTAGCTTTATAATAAGAATGTCCCTGGGGCTAGCAGGTGGCCTGGTCGTTAAGGGTCACAAGCAATGGCTGACTGCAGTTCAAGTCCCAAACCTGGCAGCTTGCTTTCTCATGAGACACATTTTAAAATAATAATAACAAAATTTTTAAAAAATTCTTAAAAAATAAGGCCCTATCACGAGACCGAACACAGTGGCGTGCACCTGTACTCCAAGCGACTAGGGAGGCTGAGGCAGGAGGATTATGACCTTGGGGCAGGCCTGGGCCACAGTGAGAAGTGGCACAGCAGTCAGATCAACACCCCCACCACACGGGCCCACACAGGCAGGTCCGGGATCCATCCCCAGAGAGCTTCCTGAGTGCAGTGGGCACCCGAGAATCCATGACCCGGCTGGGCCGAAGTCGACAGCGGGTCACTGCATCACCACCTTGGTGAGAGTGTTGTCCACCTGTCTATCTCCGGGAAAGGCAAAGTATAGTAATTACTCATTAATTACTGAAAAGAGCGAGGTGTGCTTGCGCACATCAGCAAACGGCCGTTAAACAGGTAGGTTGGTAAGTGGGGAGTAGCTATATTTGACCCAGCCATTAATTTTTTGAAAACAATGCCTTTTGAAAATACTTTATTTGATTTTATTCATTATCATTTTCATTTGCTATAGGACACATGTGCTCATGAGAGAGAGAGACAGGGAGAGAAGAGAGAAAGCAAGCCGCCAGGTCCGGAACTCACACTGTGGTCAGCCATGTGGGAGTCCAACGCCTGAACCACCATGCCACCCGCGGTCCCAAAAACAATTTCTCCTACTTTTATGGCACTTGTGCAACAGTAACACAGACAAGTATTTAACACTACAATGATATATTTGTACAATAAAAATGACAGGAGGAGTGCCTTTGCTTTCTCACTCTCCCTCCCTCTCTCTCGTGTTTCTGCTGACTATAGCAAGTTTTTGAAAAAAATAATAAATAAAATAAAATATTACTTTTTTAATTACAGGAAAGTAAAACTTGTACAAGACTTAAATTAGATTCAAAAATAAAAATTAAGACCAAACCAAAAGTGCTACCCAATTATAAACCGTAAGTCTGTAACACCTGCCGGCCCCTCACTTCCTTTTCCTCACGGGTGTCTGCTCACTATGGACGGCAAAGTCCATACCGATAGCCGTTACTAGTAAATCCAATTTAAACAACAGGAGGGATTCCCTGGAGCCAGATGGATACAATTTATGTGGTTATTCCAATCATGGAGGATTTTTTTTTTTTTTTTTTTTTTTGGAGAGGTTTTTGCTATAGGGCGCGTGCGCTCGCCAGACAGACAGAGATAGAGAGACAGAAAGTGAGAAATCATCCCCCAGGGGAGATGGCCACACCGCAATCCCTTCTCCTCCATTCTCCTCTTGGGATCTTGGGCACACACGCACACGTGCCCAGTGTGAGTTTTAAGCCACCGGGTCCAGGACGCGAACCGCGGTCGACTACATGGGAGCCCAGTGACATAGCCATTACGCTAATTGCTGGTCCCCCAATCACGGAGTTTTAAAATTTATTTTTAAAACCCACTAAATGTCTTTAATGTGAATAGTAATCC
This sequence comes from Tupaia tana, assembly GCA_026018925.1. Lineage (NCBI taxonomy): Eukaryota > Metazoa > Chordata > Mammalia > Scandentia > Tupaiidae > Tupaia > Tupaia tana. Next base: position 109,396,608 of record JAKSZU010000004.1, on the reverse strand, counting down.
TACCACCACCACAAAAACCATATTAAAAAGTCACATTACCAGGCCAGCCCTGCAGTCCAATGGTTAAGGGAGCCAGCCCTACATGGCCAACCAAAGGTTGAATCCCAGCCCCGGGGGCTTTGCAACCTGTGTGTGTGCCTAAAGCCCAACAGGGTGGCGAAGCAGACCAGAGGGACCGCGCATGACCATGCCCCTCTGGCAGGTGCGTTCTCACGCTCCCTCTTCCTGGTGCTCTTTGGCATTTAAAGCAAAACCACAGCAAAAATTCCTCTAACTTTGCAGATCACGATCATTTCCCTTCACCAGGCACCACCTATGGCAGAATCTATTCCACAGTCGGTGAAGTGGGTGGGTGAGTACGGCAGGTGTAATTCTAGAAGGTCAGTGCTCACCACCCAGAGGTTTCCTTGGACCTCAGTTTTCAGGGCCGTGGCTGGGGACCCTCCCCTTCTACAAACACACCAAGGCCAACAACTGCCGATGCTGTCACGGTTAGGTGGCAGGCCCAGGCCAAGGGCCCCCTGACGGCCACTCTGAGAAGTCACAGCTTCTCCCTTCTGGATGAGGAAACAGTTAAACAACTCGCTTACACTCCCAGTCCTGGCTCCCCTTCGCCTAGAGGTGGGAGGAAATCCCAAGGCAGAGGAAATCTATTAGCACGAAGAGATCAAAACCACTCTGCCTCTGGGTTCACCTAGCATTGTCGGCTCTTCGTTCTACCCGTTTTCAGAAATGGCCCTAAAAAATCTAGATGAGTCGGTGGGCTGGTGGTTCAGGCAGCTGGGTCCCACGTGGCCCGTTGTGCAGCTCAAGTCCCGGACTCAGCAGCTTGAAAAATACACTAGGTACATGGTGTGAGCATGCCCAAATCCCTAGAAGAAAATGGAAAAGAAGGGATTACAGCATAGCCCGTCCCCCCCCCCCCCGGGGGGGGGGGGGATTTCCACTTTCTGTCTCTGTCTCTCTCCCATGAGTGCACATGCGCTATAGCAAACAAAAAATAAAATAAGGGACCAGCAGATGGTGTAATGGCTACGTCACTGGACTCCCACAGAATTAACTGTGGCTGGAGTCCTGGCCCTGGCAGCTTAAAACTCACGCCGGGCACCTGTGCATGCATTCCCAAAATCCTAAGAGGAGAATGGAGAAGGGATTGTGGTGCGGCCATCCCCCCAGTGGATGATTTCTTGATGTCTATCTCTAAGGCAAGCACACATGCCCATAGGGAAAAAAAATTAATCAAATTAAAAAATAAAACCTCTCTTTAAAAAAAAAAAAAAAAAATCAATAAATTAATTTAATTAAACTGAAGAGTGAAAATCCAGATGAGTGTTGAATCTGAGCAACAAACCTGCAAGGGGTGGTTACGCTGCTCTCTCTGCGTCGAGAGATCTGAGTCTCTACACACCTAGGGAGGATGCGGCCAGGCCCCCCTTCTGTGAGCTGACCTGGTGCCCACCTCCTTGCCTCTCCCTCACTTTAACCCTGGTGTCCTCCTTTTCCCTAATCCCTTCTTTGAAAGGGTAAGATGGAGCTTGTGGCTTCCCCTGGTTCTTTTAGGGTTCTTTTAAGCAGCAATCGCTCACTGGCCACTCTCGTGCACTTTGGTGGGCGTGGCTACAAACGCGGGGGTCACCTGAAGGCCGGGTGCAGTTTCTGGTGCAGTTCCTGGTCTGACGCAAAGACTGGGTGAGCCACGTGGGCCTGGATCCCAGCAACCTAGGAGGTGGAGGCAGGAGGACCCTGAGCTGGAGCTGGAGGCGGCCCAGGTGCCATCCTGATTCCATGATAATACACTCCTGTGGTCCGTCCTCCTTGGGAGGCTGAGGCAGGACAATCCAGACGGTGAGACCCTCCTTTGAAACAGAATGAGATCATTTTCACTAATGAGTAGGGTTTCAGAAGGTGGGCGATTGTGAGAAGGGGAGCTTCAGGAAGCTGAACATGGGAGAGGGCGCACGGCTACACTGAGAAGTCTAGGTGCTCCAGGCTTTCACTTGGGGCAGTATCTGGAGGCCCCCAGAAACAGGAAGTTAGGCAGCATTGGCTAGGGGGTGAAGAGAGGGAGAAATGGGCAGCTGCTAGCAGAGTTTGTTTACATGATGAAAAAATTCTAAAGACTGGATGTCCAAAAAAAGTGAAGATAGGAGGGATCTTCCAGAAGTTCATGGAAAACGAATTTTACTAAAAACTATGCAAGAATTTCACAAATGTTTTGGATCAAAACATTTTAATTCCATTGTTCCACAAATTTATCGAATCTCCCTTTTACATAACACTACTGAGGAGCACTTTTAAAAAGGTTAAGATGGTAATTTTTTTTAAAAATTGGCTATAAGGCACATGTGCTCACCAGTGAGGCATGGGCGGCAGGGTACAAGAAAGCACCCCCTGGGGACGGCCATACCACAGTCCTCTCTTCCATTCTCCTCTCAGCATTTTCGGCATGCACACATGTATGTCTGGTGTGCTTTTCAACCCACCAGGTTCAAGACTTGAATTACACAGTCATCATGTGGGATCCAGCCACCTTAACTCACACCACTAGGTGGCCCCTAAGATGCTAAGTTTTGGGACCAGCAGATGGTGTAATGGTTATGCCACTGGACTCCCACATAGTCAACCACAGTCTGAATCCCGGACCCAGCAGCGTAAACTCACACCAGGAACGTGTGCATGCATGCCCAGGATCGAGAGACGAACGGAGAAAGGACTGTGGCGTAGCCGCCCCCCCCCCCGGGGGGGGACTTCTCACTTTCTGTCTCTGTCTCTATTTTGGCAAGCACACACACTCTATAGCAAAAACCTCCATGCTAAATTTTTGTGTATTTTGCCACAATCAAAAGTAATTATTGTAACAAGATCCCAGTTTCTTTCTCCATGCTAGATACTGGGCTCAGCACATTCCAATCATTTTATTTATATACTATATCTTTATAGCATGGAAATTCAATCCATTCGACTGATAGGAACACTGAGGAGAATCACGGCCCACAGCCCTGGATTGCAGCCACAGAGCCCAGCTCCAGGCTGCCCTATTTACAGTAGCCTTGCAGTGTCGTGGGCAGTGACGCTGCCCACTGGGCCCAGAGCACCACGGACTTGACCGGTATCTCCATACTCAGCACAGCGTACCCAGCAATCCCGGCCCTGCACGATGCTGTGATGGGGGCAGGGAGTGAACAGGCCTGCCTGGACGGTGGTTTGCTGTCCAAATACAAAGTTAAGATTTAGCTGGGATGGCAGGTGGTATGGTGGGTAAGACACTGGACTCCCACATGGCCAACTGCGGTTCAAGTCCCAGAGCCTGCAGCTTGAAAATCACACCGTGCACGTGTGCCTGTGTGTCCAAATGTCCCGAGAGGAGGATGAAGGAGAAGGGACTGCAGCATGGCATTAAAGTGACTTCTCACTTTTCTTCTCACTGTCTCTGTCTCTCTCCAGCAAGGGCACATGCTCTATGGCAAAAACCTAAATAAAACAAGATTTGGCCAATACCAGGTATCTTTAGAAAAAAACATATGGAAAAATCAGTGAGAGTGATTTGCAATTTCTTCGATTGCATGGTATTTTGAAGGTATTATCTCACTTCATTCCATTACAAGATATTATTTTATCTCGTTTTCCCCAATGAGCAAAGTAAAGCTGAATGAGGCCACCAAGTTACAAGATCACAGAGCCGGGCCTCAAACCACAGACCTCATAGCTCCCAACACTCAACCCCCCATGCAGAACCAAAGCAGCTCTGGCACCGGCGCCAACATGCTCCGCAAATTTACTCCACTCTGGGAGAACAGCAAGAGGAGAAAGCAGGGCGGCAGCAGCGAGGAGTGGGATACCGCATCGTCGAGGTCGACGTTCGGAAGAGTTTGAACAACTAAAGGCAGGCGAGTGATCTGTGTGACCAAAAGAAGCCAGACGGTAGGAGGGGTAACGCAGTGCCCGGGATGGCAGACCCACACGGGGAGGTCCTGGGTTTGCACCCTGAGGCCTCCCTGCATGCTCTTGGTGTACACGTGTGCCTGTGGTCCCGGCTGGCTGGGGGTGGGTACAGCACGAAGATCCTGTCGAAGGTGCCTCTCTCCCTCTCTCTCTCTCTCAAAAAAAAAAAAAAAAAAAAAAAAAAACACAGTAAAAGTATAGCAAAAACCATTGAAGGAATTTCGGTTCTGTTCAAAAGAATACTGCTGTTAGAAGCCAGTAACTGGGAGCCAGAGCCCACCAGATGTGCTGAACCATGAACCCCCGTCTCGGACACTCCCCGCCCCTGCAGGAAGCCCCAGGAGCCGCTGAGCAACCGCCCTCCAGATGGAAGCTTCCAGAACGGCAGCTGCAGAGCGCCCCCCCCCCCCCCACGTCTCTGAGCTGCTGCAGAAAGGACACTTCTCCAAAATCACTGTCACACGGGGTGCAGCCCGCGCAGCCTCCCCATCACATTCGCCCCTTCTGGTGTGGGTCTTGTAGTATCTAGTCACCAGGATCCTCATGCCAGGAAGCCACACCGAGGGTGGTAAAAGGAAACACATGGGCAAGGGCACTCTCCCGGCCCCTCAGTCCTGCACCTTCACCCTGGGCACTGTGCAGCTCAGAGCAGCTCAGCTCTCGGGAGGGCTTCAGGCCTCAGGAGAAAGGGGTGGCATTTCTCAGGGCCATCCTGCAGTCGAGCACAGGCTCAGGGCCACGCGGCTTGACATCTGGGAACCCCATCAGATAGCTGCCTCCCACATTCTGGAGCTGCTCAGAGCCAGGGAGGAAAGCCTAGCAACCACCCAGCCCAGGGCTCAGAGCCGGTGGGCTCCAGGCAGGGCACGCTGACAGATCACTGTGGGGCTGGGCAGCGGGCTTCAGTTACCACCTGGCCAGAGCCCGGCCCCCAGCAGCTCACAGTGTAGGAAGGCCGGACACTGAGCCTCCTCGGGCAGCAAGGCCAGGTCCAGTAAGTCACATCAGATACTCGGGGCAGCAGCCTCGTGGCTGTCATTAGGTAAGAAGCACACCCCTCCCTCACACGGTGTCCCCCTCAGAGGAGAACCATCAGTGCCAGACATGACATCACACGTTCAAAGCTCGACTGCACGCACAGGAAAACCAAAGCACTATTAATTTGCCCTGGGTGAGGCTGAAAACAAAGTTCACACTGCCGAGTCCACTCCCGATCAAAGCGGCTATGTGGCAGAAAGGAGATGTCACTCAGACGCTTCCCTGGAGCACCTGCGAGGCCAGCTAGCCTCACAGACACCCAGGACCCCAGAAACTGCACTTACTGGATAGTTTTCCTAGCTACAAGTCAGATACACCATCCCCCCACAAATACTCATGGGCTACTGCAAAAGACCAAAATTGGAAACTCACCACACCACTACTTAGAACACGGGCCTCCAGGGGCTGGCAACGCGTGATGCCCCGCGAGGCTGCTCCAGGGCTGCTCCAGACGGAGGCTCCGCATTCCCACCCTGAGCACGCTGGACATGCACGTACCCATGATCCAGGGCTGGCTGGGGAAGGGGGTTGTGGCATGAAGACTTTGGGTCCTCTTGTTCTCATGCGTGGAATAAACTATCTTTTCTAAAAAGTAAAATTAAGGGGCCAGCAGGTGGAATAGTGGTTAAGGCACTGGACTCCCACATGGCCAACTGTGGTTCGAGTCCTGGACCCAGCAGCTTGAAACTCAGACCGGGTCCATGTACATGCTAGCCCAAAATCCTAAGAGAAGAATGAAGGCACTGTGGTATGGCCATGCCCCTTGGGGGGTGATCTCTTTCTCTCTCTCTCTCTCTCTCTCTCTCTCTCTATATATATATATATATATATATATATATATGTGTGTGTGTGTGTGTGTGTGTGTGTGTGTGTAGATGTTTTTGCCTTAGAGTGCATAAACTCATCAAAGAGCGAGAGCCAATGAGAGGGAAAGTGAGAAATCACCCCGTCTCTCTGCCTCTCCAGCAACACACATGCCCTATAGCAAAAATCTCTCCTGTATCAGTATCTGCTGTTATCTAAGGCTTTCTTTTCTTTTTTAGTTTTTTAAGAGAGATTTTTTTTGCTATAGAGAGCATGCACTCACTGGAGAGACAGAGACAGAAAGTGAGAAATCACGCCCCAGGGGGATGGCCACGTCGCGATCCTGTCTCTTCTAGTCTCCTCTCAGGATTTTGCACACACACGCACACGCGCCCTGCTTGAGTTTTAAGCTGCCAGGTCTGGGATTCGAAATGTGGTCGACTATGGGGGAGCCCAGGGACATACCATTAAGCCATTCCTGTTTTTTGAGGTTTTCTGTCACTTTCCATGTAAGTGCTGTGAGTACCGATGTCACACCCACAGTCCCTGCACAGCGGAATGAAAGCTTCCTGGTGTGACGTTCCCCCGAAAGCTGGGCAAACCCTCTAGGCCTGTCCCAGAGGTGCCCTGATGCCACAGCCACCATGAGCAGCTATCAGCCCAGTCATGCTGAGTTTCAAGGGGGGGAGGGGCACTGGCCTGGGCTGAGGTCCAGACTCCTGAGCCTCTCTGCCACTGCAGGCCTCCACTTTTCACCAGGGATGTCGAGACCGGGCTCCGCGCAGAGGAAGCAGGGCCCAGGAGGGGCACCCAAAGCCATCCACCGTGTAAGAGAAGTTCCCACAGCAGGGCCGCCGGCCTGAGTGTGAGGCCCAGCAACGGTGCTGAGGAAGCACAGCCTGGACAGAGCCGGGGTCAGACCACATCTGAGGAAAACGCTGGCGTGTCAACAGCCACCAGACAGCTCCCAGGACGCCCCGGCAAGCTGCTGGCCCATTAGGCTGTGCTGCTTGGAAGGCTCCATTTAAAATGCACCCACAGCTCATAAAGTGACACGCTTGCTCTCCTCTCTTTAGGGTCGTCAGTACTCGGGAGCGGAACTGGTCAGCACCGACTAAGGGAAAACAAACAATTGCTAGCACTGGGCTGGCTCCGCAGCCTGATGCTTCAGGCAGCTGGATCCCAGATGGCTGGCCACATAGTTCGCGTCCTAGACCCGGAGGCTAGAGACGCCCGGGAGGCACGTGTGCACACCCGAAATCCCGAGAGGAACTAAAGGACAGCAGTGTGACCCTTCCCATGGTGCCTTGTCCTCTCCCTCTCTCTCTGGCTACCACTTGTGCCCTCAAGCAAAAAAAAAGAAAGAAAAGAAAAGAAAAGAAAAGAAAAGAAAAGAAAAGAAAAGAAAAGAAAAGAAAAGAAAAGAAAAGAAGAGAAAGCGAGAAAACATCTAGCACAGAGATCTTACATAGCAGACACTGCTGAGGACTTCACATACAGATACGCCAGCTGATGAAGAGGGTGTTACTACCCCGAAGCGACATGACGGGAAAGGGAGTGGCAGAGAGGGGATCAGTCATCTGAAAAGCGCTGAGACAGGCTTCCAAGGCGGGCAGTGTGGCACCAAGGTGCCCGCGCAGAGCCACGGCTCACGGTGTCCTCCCTTGCTACGCAAGAAGGGACGAGGTCCAGGGACCAGCACAACTAGCAGCAAACTGAATGATAGTGCTGGAAGCCACACGGTCAGTCAACTGCGGGTCCAGTACCCGGGGTGGCCTGAAAACACACCGGGCCGTGCACAGAGGCCAGAGGCCTGACGAGTGGAAAAAGGGAGTGGGCGTGATGACCCCGAGGGCGCTCCTCCCTCCCTCACATCCACGTTACCGTGAATAAAATAAATAAACATTAAGAAAACAGGAGGGATGGGACTAGCAGTTAGCGGAATGGCTATGTCGTTGAACTCTCATGTAGTCAACCACGATTTGAGTTCTGGACCCAGTGGCTTAAACTCACGCCAGGCGCGTGTGCGTGCGTGCCCAAGATCCCAAGAGGAGAATGGAGGAGAAGGGATTGCGGCATGGCCATCCCCCCTGGGGGGTGATTTCTCACTTTCTCTCTCTCTGGCGAGCGCACACGCCCTATAGCAAAAACCTCTTAAAAAAAATAAAACAAAAAACCAGGAGGGAAAGGAAACCTCTTCTCTTCCAAGGGCCGCAGTGACCCTATAAAGAGGGGAGCGATGCCGACACATTTCAGCTGGATCTGCCCGGAGCAAATGACTCCCAGAGAAGCACCTCGTCTAACCCGGGCTCTGCAAAGCCCCTGCTTGCTGGACTTCCTTAGATGCTCATTCTCCTGATAAACAGTTTTACTAGGAAAAAATGGGTCACCTCTCTGATCCCCGACAGATTGGTTTTGGGTAGAAAACAGTGTTTAAGTACATGTGTTGAGGCTTTGGAAAAATGATGACCCCATGCAGGTGCTTGGGAGCAGAAATGAGTACACAGTGTTTAAACCTCACCAGTTGAACTGGGCATGCTCAGAGAGACCGTCATCCTTGGGCCCTGCAAACTGCTCTGAGCAAGCAGCAGTTAAAGCCCTAACATCCCTGCCCTCTTAACCAAGGGACACACCCACGACGAGACTAAAGAAGCTTCAAGAAGCACAGACACAGGGATCAGAAGAGGGGAGCCCACAGGCCTGCGCCAACGCTATGACTATAACCATAAAGGACACGAGGATCCTTCTGGAAGCACGTATGTCAAAGTGAAAGCTGGGCTGGGGCTGCTTCCCCTTTTACTTAAAGGCTAGGAGGCAGCTAGGATGGTAAAACCCAACTGGTGAGCCCCCGGTCCCGAGAGGTACCCCAAAAGCCACCCACTGCCACAGTCTGGCTTACAGAGCAAAGATGACACAGCGACTACAAAAAGTTCATGGAAAAAACCGGAATTACAGTACAAGTTTATATTTGTACAAAAAAGTGGAAATCCACACATAGCTTTTTTTAATAATACACCTTTTCCTTGAACTTCTGGAAGCTCCCATCCTGCATATGCCCTAAAATGAAAATTATAGACCAAAGGGCTGATTTGAAGTCGTCCTGGATAAAAGACACAAAAAGAAAGCTGTCTTCCCCACTCTGTTTTCAAACACTGAATGGATAAGGAGAGTACAGCATCCCGGGAGGGCCCTCCCTGGAGTCTTTCCAAAGTGAAGGCCACACGTGAGTAAACATCACAGCAGCGAGCTTTTGTTGTTCAAAGTAGGTCCTGTACAACTAAGTGAACTCTTCCATCCCAGAAACCCGTATTCAAACTGTAGAAAATCACAAATCAGACTGCAGAAAACCCTCGAACAACGTGGGAGCAAGAGGCGCCCACCTCCCAGCACAAGAAAGCACTCGCACAGAACCTCTGACCACCCAAACTCAGCTGCTCACGGCCCTCTGCTGACCAGAAGCCTTAACGAAAGCAGGGTCGGGCGACACACGCTTCGTATGTTGTATCCCATACATACAAAGTTCATGAAAAACTATGCATGGAGTTCAACTTTTTTTTTTTGAGAGGTTTTCGCTATAGGGCACGTGTGCTCTCCAGAAAGACAGAGAGACAGAAAGTGAGAAATCACCCCCCAGGGGGGATGGCCACGCCGCAATCCCTTCTCCTCCATTCTCCTCCCGGGATGTTGGGCACACATGCACACGCACCCGGCATGAGTTTAAGCTGCCGGGTCTGGGACTCGAACCGCGGTCGACTACATGGGAGTCCAGCCACATAGCCATTACGCTAACTGCTGGCCCTGAGTTCAACATTTTTTGGCACCAAAACAAACTAGTACTTGAATTCCATTTTTTCACACACTTTTTGAAGCTCTCACCACATATACCATATTCTTACAATAAAATGCACTAGAGAACAGAAAATATTATTAAGAAAAGTCATAAGGGGGTCCAGCAGGTGGTGTGGAGGTTGGGGCAGCTGGATCCCCCATGGCCAGCTTTGTGGTTCAAGTCCTAGAACTGGTGGTTTGAAAACCAAGCCGGGCACAGGCGTGTGCCTGCCTAGAATCCTGAGAGGAAGAAGGGAGGAGGGGGATTGTGGTACAGCCTCTCCCTCTCGGGTGACTTCTCGCCCTCCCTCCTCTCTGCCTCGGGTGAGCACATGTGCCCTGAGGCAAAACTAAAAACACCTTAAGGAAGAGAAAATGCATTTATATTGCCGTCCTCTATTTTCCAATAGACTTCATTGAAAACATCCATGTGGCAGTAGACCACGCAGTTCAAGCCCATATTATTCCCAGGACAGCTGTGTCTGGTTATCAAAAAAAATTTGTTTTCATTTCCTCTAGTTGCCCTCCAGCACCCATATCTAAGGCCCAACTAGAGAGCAGCAGGGGAGATGGAAAGTGCGTACCAAGCACCTACGTCCCTGCCTTGTCAAAGTCTCTCACTGTCTTCGAAGACTCAGAACACCATTTAGTTCTCATAGCACTGAAGAAAGGAGTTCAAATCCCCTCCTAGCAGCCTCAATTCCCTCAGTGTTTCCTTCGAGACTAGTTGATTCATCATTCACCACCATTTCCAAACTCCAGAACTCCCGGAATTAAAAACCGAAGAACTCCTGAAGCGTGTAAACGATGGTGAGTTCACCACACTGAGGCCCATGAGTTCCTGGGCTAGCCTCCTACTGTCGAAAACAGGAGCTGAAGCAAACGTCTTTTGAATAAATATTTATGTAATTTTATTTATTGTCATTATGTTTTATTTGTTATACGGCACGCACACCCGGCAGAGAGTGAAAGAGAGAGAAAAATGAGAAAGTTAAGCCGCCAAGTTCAGGACTCGAACCACAGCGGGTCATGTGGGAGTCCAGCATCTTAACCACCGCTGGTCCCAAATAGCCCTTGAACAGAATGATTTTCTTTCCTTCTTTCTTTCTTTCTTTCTTTTTCTGTCTTTTTTTTTTGTGTGTGTGTAATTGTGTGTTTTTATTTTCACAACAGACAGAGGTGAAGGGAGGGGCAGGACCCCAACCACCCTGCATGTTCCCAAGGCACTGTCCTGTCTGTGTTGGTTTTGAAGAGGCAAGCTGGGGACTCTTGAGGCCGTCATCTAGGCCCTTATTAAAATAAAAATCTCACATCTCTTCACCACCCAGGGAGACTCTGAGAGTTTGCGAAACAAACCCTTCTGAAAAGTGCCAGCACTCCCAACAGGAGGGAGGGTTTTGCAGATGTCGTAAACACAGAACAGCCCAGAACCCGTCAGCTGTCGGAATGGTGACTTCACTAAAATCAAAAACACAAAATAGGGAAGACAGCAGGTGGCACAATGGTCAAGATGCTGGACTGCCATGCGGCTGACCACGGTTCGAGTTGCAGAACCAGAGGATTGAAAATCACCCTCAGCATGTGTGCAAGTCCAAAATCCCAAAAGGGGAATGGAGGAGGAAAAGGAGGAGGGACTGGGGCGATTTCTCACGTTCCTTCTCTTTCTCTCTCTGGCAAGCGCACATGCCCTATGGCAAAAGCCTTGAACCAAGACAAAACACCAAATACCATTTCCAACTGTAGAACTGTTAGTTTAAAAAAAAAAAAAAAAATCACACAGGGACCCACTGAAGAGGAGGGCCACACAACGCAGTGTCTGGGTGGGTCCTCCCCACCACCTGCTCTTCTCTACCCACTGCACAGACACAGGCCGCAGTGGGCAAAGGCCCGGCACAGCCTGTCTGCCCGGCTTCTGCTACGTCTGGCCTCTGCCTGGCCCAGCCACCGAACACGCCTTGGCCGGCGCTGCCCACGCTACGGCCCTCCTGCTGCTGCTGCCACCGCAGGCCTCCGCGGCCCAGCCCTTGGTCACCACCTCCTCCTGGACCATCAGGACGATCTCGTCAGGGATGCACAGGTTCTGACGTGGCACTCGGGCGTACGCCAGAGCCTGTCCCCGTAGACCACCTCACACAGGCTGATGTCCATCCAGTTGTCGCGACTCACCAGGGGCCACTGTAGGTCTCCCCGTCCTTGAGCTCCACTAGCATGGGGTGGTTCTGAGCCATCTTTAGCAGTGACAAGGGACGCGTGGTGTTGGCGAGGGCCGGGCTCGCCGGCCACTCACGTTCCCGCAGGTCCCAACCGCGCTGCAGGCCTCTAAGCTGAAAACAAGTGATCTGGTTTTCTTAATTCATGAAACTAGAGTGACCATCAGTAGATACAGGCCAAACTTTGTTTTAGATCCAAACCAAGATGTCTAACTGAGAGGACACGCACCCTCCAGTGAAAAAAAGAAAACCCAAAATCATCAAAAAAAATTCTGCTGAAATAAATGATTATGGCAAGGATTAAGGTACAAGGTGAAGGACCAGCAGATAGCATAATGGTTTTGTCACTGGACTCCCACGTAGTAGACAACAATTCAAGTCCCAGACCCAGTGGCTTAAAACTCAAGCCAGGTGTGTGTGCGTGCACGCCCAAAACCCCAAGAGGAGAATGGAGGAAAAGGGACTGTGGCAAAGCCATCCCCTCAGGGGTGATCTCCCTTTCTCTCTCCCTGTCTCTCTGGTGAGCATACACGTCCTATAGCAAAAATCTCTTAAAAAAAAAAAAGCGTGGGCCAGCAGGTGGCGTGGTGGTTAAGGCGCTGGACACTCCCACATGGCTGCCCACTGTTTAAGTCCAGACCTGGTGGCTTGCTTGCTTGCTCGCTTGCGCTCTCTTTCTCTCTCTGCATGTGTGTGTCTCTGTGTCTCTCTCTGGTCAAATTAAAATGAATGAATGAATAAATAAAATTGAAATAATTCTTTCCCCAAAAAAAGAAGATACAAGGTGAAAATATAAAACCACTCACTTCCCTACATGTCAACAATGAGCAAACAGAATTTAACATTAATAATACAATACCAAGGCGAGCAGGTGGTACAGCGGTTAAGGTGCTGGACTTTCCACATAGCCAACCAGGGTTCGAGTAGAGTCCCAGGCCTGGTGGCTTGATTTCCCACTCCCAGTCCCACTCTGGTAAGCATACATGCCCTATGGCAAAATGTTTTAAAATAATAATAATAAAATTCAGGACCAGCAGTTGGCGTAATGGCTATGTCATTGGACTCCCATGTAGTCAACTGTGGTTCGAGTCCCCAACCCAGTGGCTTAAACTCATGCCGGGCACATGTGCGTGTGTGCCCTAGATTCCAAGAGGAGAATGGAGAAGGGATTGCGGCATGGTCATCCCCCCTGGGGGAGATGATTTCGCACTTTCTGTCTCTCTTTCTCTCTCTGTCTTTCTGGCAAGTACACACACCCTATAGCAAAAACCTCCACAGATAAATAAATAAATAAATAAATAATAAAATTCAATAATTCTTTAGAAAAATACAATGCCATTTATATGAGCACCTCAAAAATGAAATACTTAGGCATAAACCTAACAGACTATATAAGACCTACAGGAAAAGTACAGAACTTTAATGAAAGAGCTATGACGAGATCACTCGTGTCCGTGAATAGAAGACGAATTGTCAAGGCAGTTCTTCCCAGCTTGCTCCAGAGTCAATGCAATCCAGCTGAAATCCCAACAAGGTATTTCCTGGGTAACAACCTGATCCTAAAGTTCATCAGGAGCGAAAGGCCTGGAGTAGCCGGCACGATACTGAGATGAGAACACTTTGCTGGGAGGACTACCGACCCAACTCCAGACTCGCTGCGGAGCTAGAGATGGAGACGGGGGTGGGGGCTGGCAGTCAGTCCGACAGCAAGACTAGTGGGCAGGACAGACGGCCTGGAGACGAGCCCTGACAAAGGGACAAAGGCCACACGCAGAGCAAAGATAGTTATTTCCACAGACCGCCTCCAGAATGAGGATGAATTTGTCTAAAAATGTTTTTCGTATTTTATTTCGATTGAAATAAACTAGACAAAACTGATTTCCTTTACAGCAAAAATAACAGCAATATTTTCTGTATTTTTCCCAGACAAACCACAAGACGCTTGTTTTCCTAGGTTCTCCAGGTTTTGCTCATAAATTAAGATGAAGCAAATTTCTCTTGTCTTAAGCTGCCCAATGGTGGTCATTCGCTACTGAAGCCCGGGGAAACCAATGCACCTGTCATTTCTTTTTTTTGTTAGCTTTCTGCTAAAGGGCGGGTACTCTCACCAGTGACAGAGGGGGAGAGAGAGAAGGAAGGTGAGAAATCACCCTCTGGGGAGATGGCCACACTGACATCCCCTCTCTAAGTCTCCTCTTGGGATTCCAGGCAGGCATACATACGCACCTGGGCGATTCTCAAGCCACCAGGTGCAGGACTCAAAGCACACGGCTGGCCACGTGGGATCCGGCGCCTCAACCTCTACAGCAGCTGCTAGCCCAACCTGCCATTTTCCTAATGCTTGAGGTCGACATCTTCTTTTTCATCCCACAGGGCGTGAGCACATTCTTCACCTTTTCTTTTATTTATTTGGGGGTTTTTTTGGAGAGGTTTTTGCCATAGGGCGCGTGCACTCGCCAAACAAACAGAGAGAGAGACAGAAAGCGAGAAATCACCCCCCCCCCCGGGGGGATGGCCACGCCGCAATCCCTTCTCCTCCATTCTCCTCTCGGGATCTTGGGCACGCACGCACACGCACCCAGCGTGAGTTTTAAGCCACCAGGTCCGGGACTCGAACGGCGGTAGACTACGTGGGAGTCCAGCGACATAGCCATTACACCAACTGCTGGTCCCCTTCACCTTTTCTTTATGTACACCCCTGTACAAAGTGCCATCCCCTCCTTCCAGAGCACACGCGCCATCAACACCTTATCGCTCCCTCTTGGAAGCTTGTCTTATACACTCTTGCCAGTGTTTATTCTAATAGTAAGCCATTGCTCTCTAGAAAACGGGAGTGTTACTTCTTCAAATACCCTGGTTAATAATTATCGTAATACGAAACAGACCCAACCTAGAAGGAAACTACACTGTGCACCCACTCCACCTGCTGTTTCCTTGGCGACTGAGAAGTTGCTTCCAGAGCCAACAGTGTGCTTCGGGGAGCCTTCCAAAGGAGCAGCAAGTATCCCTTGGCAGATGTGCGAGCGTGCCACGTAGGAGAGCCTTTGTGTCTTCACGGGAAAGGAAAATGGATTTTTTAAAAAAAGCGAAGTGGATGAAAATGACCCACCAACCCCAATGTCCTAAAAAGCTAAATAAGAGTCCTTCAAAATCAGGCCAGGTGAGAACCAGCAGACGGCATAATGGCTACATCGCTGGACTCCCACGTAGTCGACCGCAGTTCGAGTCCTGGACCCGGTGACTTGAAACTCATGCCGGGTGCCTGTACATGTGTGCCCAAAATGCCGACAGGAGACTGGAGGAGAAGCGACTGCGGCATGGCCATCCTCCCTGGGGGATGATTTCTCACTTTCTGTCTCTCTGTCTCTGTTTTTCCACACGTCCTATAGGAAAAGTCTCTCGAAAACAACAAAAAATCAGGCCAGGCACACAGGAACAGGCTTGACTCCCGACACTACCACCCAGAGCCAATGAGCAACCTCTTGGAACATTACTGTCCTCAGCATAAACTGTGAACAACGACACCAGTTCCACAAATAAGCTGTAAGGGTCGACGGACTAATATACTTATGACAGGGGCTAGCATAAAGGATGCTCAATAAAACCGTTCTCTAAGACGCCCTCAGTGTTCACTTACACAAGTCTTTCCTTTAAAGTCCACTGGGAAGCTTTAATTTGTTTGCTTGCACAACTCGGCTGGACATTTCATTGTGTGGGCCAGCCAGCAGTGTGATGGTGAAGGCAGCTGGATCTCACGTGGCCGAGTGCACAGTTCGAGTCCTGGACCCAACAGCTGGAAAGACACGCCAGGTCTTTCCTGTGTTCACGAATGCACGAAATGCCGACAGGAGGATGGAGAAGAGACTGTGGCATGACCACCCCGTGGAGTGCTTTCTCACCTTCCTCCTCTTTCTGTTTCTATCTGTCCTCTCCAGTAACCCTCATGTATCCTTTGGCAATTTTTTAAAACTCATTTGTAAAAACCATAAAAGAAGAAATCCCACTGTGATTCATGCCCACCAGTTCTCTTTCCCTCACACCCGTCCACCGTACAGAACCAGAGTCATGCTGCTGAACACCGAAGTTCGGCACGGTCTGACGCTGCGCTCCAGGAAGAGCAAGTGCCTACTTCCTCAGAGTCGGTGTCCCGGCCACAGCCGCCAGAGGAAGCACGGGGCACGGCAGCAGGCCCTCCCAAATCCACTTCTACCAAGCAACTGCAGCGTCATTCCGTCCTTGGTGCACATCCGCTATTCGATCAGGTGTTGTGGGAAGGAAAGGAATTCCTCTCCTCCAACACACAAATCTCTGTCTGTTACCAAATCGAAAGCATTCCACCAAGAAGCAGCCCCAGAGGCCAGTGGGTGGCATGGTGGCTAAGGCGCCGGACTTCCACATGGCCAACGGAGGTTCAAGTCCGGGACTTGGTGGCTTGCTTTCTCACTCCCTCTCCTCCCCAGTGAGCGAGCACACATGCCCCATAGCAAATTTTAAAATAGTTATAAATAAAATTAAATAAGTAATCCTTTAAAAAAGAAGAAGAAGAGGAGGAGGAGGAGGAGGAGGAGGAAGGTGGCCCAGAGTTAAAACAAGATGCTGGGGGCCAGCAGGTGGAGTGGTGGTTAGGGCACTAGACTCCCACATGGTCAGCCATGGTTTGAGTCCTAGACTTGGGAGCTTGCTTTCTTGCTTTCCCTCCCTCTTTCTCTCTCTGTCTCTCTGGTGAGTGTATATGCCCTACAGCAAATTTTTAAATAATAATAAATAAAATTTTAAAATAATTATTAAAAAAGGAAAACAAGATGCTGACCTATCTGAGAGGAGCCCGGATTCACGCCTGGAGAGCTCCCCAAGCCCCCGGCCACACGCCTGCCCATGCTCTGGGGTGGCGCCCAAACACTGTTGAGGGTGCCATCTCTCTGTGTCTCCTTGGTCTGTCTTTCCCACTCACGGAAAAAATAACTAAAGTGCTTTATAAAAAAGGCAGCAGCAGGCTGGGAGAGCGGCCGGGAAGCAGCCCTGGCTGACTGAACACAGGGAGTCAGCGCCAGCGTGCCAGTGGGCGGGATTCGTGTTCGCACCCACTCTCTCCCCTTCCTTCTTAAACTAAAGATAGGAGAGCCACGGTAAGAAAGTGGGTTGTCCTCAGAGAACAGCACGCGTGAGATCCGGGTCATGGAGCAGCTGCAGCCGGGAGGCCGCCAGGTCCAGCGCAGAGCGGTGGCGGAGGGACCACGTCCTGCTCACACGGACACTGCCAGGCCTAGGGCAGGGTGGTGCCAGAGAGTACCAGAGAGGAAGGGGAAAACCTTGTAGCAATTTCTCAGGGTCAGGAGTGAGGCTGTCAGAAATTTTCTGAGGATCTGAGACTCAAAGCCCGGGGTCACAGGCAAAGGGACGGACAATGGACCGAAAGCGGTAAGGAGCAAGGAGGAAGTGCAAACCCCACATCCAGGCAAGGGGGACCCGAAGGGTATGGGGACAGCTCCTCTAAGGCGGGCGGCAGGGAAACAGAAATCAGGCAGGAGCAGGGCACCCAAGAAAGGCTCTGAGAGGGACCAGCAGTTGGCGTAATGGCTATGTCACTGGACTCCCATGTAGCCGACTGTGGTTCGAGTCCTGGCCCCGGTGGTTTAAACTCATACCGGGCATGTGTGCGTGCCCAAGATCCCGAGAGGAGAATGGAGAAGGGATTGCAGCGTGGCCATCCCCCCTGGGGGGTGATTTCTCGCTTTCTGTCTCTCTGTCTCTTTCTGGCAAGCGCATGTGCCCTATAGCAAAAACCTCTCCCCCCCAAAAAAAATAAAAATAAATAATTATTAAAATTTAAAAAAAGAAAGAAAGAAAGGCACTGAGAACATGGAGTCTTACTGATCCCCCAGGAAAGCCCAGAGACCAGAGGGTTTCGCACTGGAAGGAGTAGGAGGAGACACAGGAGTTCTGCAGAAATGAGTGGCTTTATTTTTTTCTCCTCATGAAAAATAATTCATAATTGAAAAAAAAGTAAAAATAAGAAAAAGAAAAAAAATTGGCCAAATCCTACCACCAAAGATAACTGTGGGCAGCTTGTGGCAGGCATTCTTCCACCCTTTATTTGCACATGAGGTGGCTGGTCTCCAAGATGGCAGCCATCAACCCCTCCCCTCCCTGGACCGCAAGCCACCCCAGGAAGGGGTGAAGTCTGTTCAGTCAGTCATACCGTCCACGCGGTACCCAGATTCTGTAGCCACTGGCTCCTCAGCCAGGCAACCAACCGCAGTTCTTGCTGATGTGTGCTGCGGGGCTGTGCCTACAATGGCTGTGTTCACACCGACCTAAACCATACGGTGTACCAACCATTTACAGAGCAGTGACACGGCGCTACGTATGGCACGTAACCCAGGTGGTGTAAAGCATACAGAGGATGAGCATAGGTGGTCAACACTATTTCAATTTTTTTTAAGGCTTTTGCCACAGGTTGGGTGGGCTCACAGGAGAGGAGAGACAGAGGCAATGAGAGGGAAAGTGAGAATTCACCCTCCAGGGCGATGGCTGTGCTGCAATCCCTTCTCCTCCATTCCCCTCCTGGGATTTTGGGCATGCAAGCACACATGCCCGGTGTAATTTTCAAGTTGCCAGGTCTGGAATTCAAGCTGTGGTGGGCCATGTGAGAGTCCAGCACCTCAACCACTACGCCACCTGCTGGCCACAACGATGCCATTTCATGCAAAACAAAACAGTAAAAAACTTGAGCTCCCAAGGATTTTAATTCTGTAGGGGTCCTGGAACCAATCCTCCAAAGAAATAGTTGTATATTGACTTCTTTAAGATAAGTTTTATTTTTCTCTCCCTAACCAAATTCCTACAGTCTTGTCTCCGCTTCACTAAAACTTGGTGATCTAAAATCAGACATGAGATTCGGGGGTTTTGTTGATAGTAGATTTTTTTTCCCCTTAGCAGCTCTTATCCTGGCATTTCTACTTTACTTTTTATAATACAATTTATCTTTCATAAATTTCTTACTCTGTTTCTGTTATCCCCTTGCAAGGCAGTTAACTTCGGGGGAAGGGAGGACAGTTTGCTATAGGGCATGTGTGCTCACCAAAGAAAGGGGGGGGAGGGGGGGAGAAACCACCCAGAAGCAGGACGGCCAGGTTGCAAGCCCTTCTCCTCCACTCTCCTCTCAGGATTCTAGGCATGTATGCACACACACCCGGCCTGGTTCTCTGGGTCTAGGACTCAAACTGCAGAGCTGGCCCCGTGGGATCCAGCTGTCTTAACCACCCCAACACCAGCTGGCCCCAAGGCAGTGAGCTTTTTGTAAAAGTACCTCCAACATGGTATGAAATTCACAAAACACCCAGCAGTGTCCCCCAGCCACCTAGCTGACCGTTTCTCCACTTCCCGGCGGTGACTGCTTCTGGTTACGAACACCCTTCCAGAGGTAGTCCCTGCACAGGGAGGTGTGGGTGTGCATCAACTCTCCAACAGTGGCCCGCACCGCCTGCACCTTCCTCTGCTCACGTACCTCACAGGGAGCCATCAGCACTTCCCAGATGCCCACAGCACTCTCCTGCAGGAAGGAACCACAGCCAGTCCGCCACGGATGGACACTTCGATCCTGTCCAACTTCATATATATGAACACAGGTATGTACTCATGGGATCGATTTCCACTAGGGGATTTGCTAGGACAAAGAATCTGCTGCCTTTTTTTTTTTTAATTTCCATGCACAAGCCCAAATTGCTGATTGTGGAGGCTGTTTCCCCCACACTCTAAATGATACTTTTTGAAGAATTATATATCTTATTTTATTTGTTATTATTATTATTTTTAATCTGACCAGAGAGAGAGAGAGAGAGAGAGAGAGAGAAAGAAAAATTGAGAAGGCAAGCCACCAAGTCCAGGACTCGAACCTCAGTCGGCCATGTGGGAGTCCAGCACCCTTAACCGCTATGCGCCCTGCTGGCCCCGATATCTAAGTCAGGATAAACAGCTTTTATATGCATAGACCACTTGTTTTTTTTCCTGAAACAGGCCCGTCAATATCCTATTTTATCCTATTATTAGTCCTTTATTTCCTATTGATTTATAAAAGCTCTTAATAGAAGTAGTCAGTCCTTTTTTTAATGCCAGTGGGGAAGTGTAATTGCCAGAGACATGGAGAACTGCTCTCCCAATGGGACATGACCACACTGCCATGCCTTTTCCTCCATTTCACCGTCAGTCCGGATTTTGGACATGCGCGTGCAACACACACAGGATGTTTCTCAAGTCACCAGGGTCAGGATCCCAGCCTCCGCTGGCCATGTGTGATCTGGCTCCTGTGCACAGCACTTAACCGCTGGGCCACACCACACGGGTGGGCCTGAGGTTTGGTTTGGTCGGTTTTTTACTTCCTAAGTTTCTGTCTCAGTGCCGTGCCTTCTCTACTCCTTCCTCAGTGGCACTCTCTCTTGGCTTTCAACTCCCAGATCCTAAACAGATCAGAAGTGGGCCACAGGCAGGTGCCACCAATCCAGCTGCTCCCCAAGCCCCGACAAGACAGATCAGACACTCAGGGAGCCGACGGCAACCAACGGAAAGGAAATGAGATCTAACGGAGCGGTCTCTCAGGACTTCCTGTGCATAGACAGAGTTACAGGAAGAGCTGCAGCTGTGTCGCTCTGAGATTCATGAGAAGAGACGCAGGATCTGCCGTCAACCCCACGCAGCTGCACACAGGCTCGGGGACCGGCGTCATGACACCAATTACGCAGCAATCTGCACCAAGTGTGGAGCCCACACGGTGAAGGCCACGCGGGAAGCTAGTTTTCTCCGCCACGCAGGGAGTATTTTTCTACCCCATGAGGGTATTCTGTTAAGAGTGTTGTGGTTTCCATCCACGGTTCCTGGTTCATAACTATTTGGCCTTTTGTCCTTGTTTCCTGAAGCTGGCCAGGGCCAGCAGGTCGCATGGTTGGTAAGGCACTGAACTCTCACATGCCAATCTTAGTTCGAGACCCAAACCTGGCAGCTCCTTTTTCACTTTTCCTCTCTCTCTCTGGTGAACACATGTGCCCTATAGCAAATTTAAAAATAGCAATAATAGGGACCAGCAGTTAGCGTAATGGCTATGTCACTGGACTCCCATATAGTCGACCGTGGTTCGAGTCCCGGACCTGGTGGCTTAAACTCACGCCGGGCGCGTGTGCGCGCGTGCCAAAGATCCCGGGAGGAGAATGGAGGAGAAGGGATTGCGGCGTGGCCATCCCCCCTAGGGGGTGATTTCTTGCTTTCTGTCTCTCTCTTTCTGGCAAGTGCACGCGCCCTATAGCGAAAACCTCTCCAAAAAAAAAAAAAAAAAAAGGCAATAATAAATAAATAATTCTTTTCTTAAAAAGAAAAGAAAGAAAATTAAGACCCTCATTCGAGAGGGGTCCTAGCCCAATCCTGGGAGGAAGGGATGCTACCCAGAGAGGCCTTGAAGAATCTGACCAGACTACGGTCACTCAGTCGGTTGACACTGTCACAGCCATTAGTCCAATCACATTTCTATGTGGCTGTCATGCTTTGATCATACCTGTGCAACTAAGTCTCCATAAAATTCACAAAATCGGACAGCCCAGCACCTAGTGTTAAGGGAGCTGATCCCACATAACCAACCACCGTTTGAGACCCAGTTTTGGCAGTGGCTTGAAAAGCATGCTGGGCACATGTACATCTGTGCATGCTCAACATCCCAGCAGGACAGAGAAATGGAGAAGGGATGACAGCGTGATCATGCCCCACTGGGGGTGCTTTCTCCCTCTCCCTCTCTCTGTCTCTCTATCTGGTGAGTATGTGGACCTTCTAGCAACTAAAACACCAAGGGCAGGGCCTGGGGAGCTTCTGCACAGCTGAGCACATGGAGGCCTGCAGGAAGGTGAGATTCTTCCATGCGCTGGCAGGGTGGCATGCCCCAGCTCCACGGGGACTGAAGCCCCTGCACTACCAAACTCCTCCAGACCTCTCCCTAAATCTCTTCATCTGGCTGTTCGTTTGAATCCTTCAAAATACCCTTTTATACTAAACTAGTAATCATAAGTAAGTGCTTCTCCAAGTCCAGTGAACTGCTCCAAAGAACCCCAGCAGAGGGTATGGGAACCCCAACTTGTAGCCAGTTGGTCAGAAGGTCCAGAGACCCAGACTTAGGACAGGCATCTGAAGTGAGGACTCAGTGCTCAATCTGTGGGTTCTGATGCCAGCTCCAGTGGACAGCGGCAGAACTGAAGTAGACTAGGGGACGCCCACTGGTGTTCGCCGCAGAACTGCTTTCTTGCTGGAGGGGAGAACTCTGCATACTCCCCAGAAGGAGTGTTCTGAGTGTGTAACAAGAGAAACAGAAAGTGAATTTTTTTACACAAATGTGAAATTCTGTTTCTCCGTAGACAAATATGTAAAAAATAAACCTACCCACATTACATGCTCCCCTCCAAAAAAAAAAAAAAAATACACCACATACTGAAGAGGTGTAGGGAATTTCTGTCCAAACAAGCCTTCTATAGCATAAGATATGTATAATTTAAGGCATGAAATTGAGAGCCACAATGAACACCATGTATTTCTAATCTCACCTGGATAATCATCTTCTTTCCCCGTCTCACTGAAATGATACCCACAGATTTCTAGGAACAGTACCCAGAGAGTGGCCCCAGGGAAGCTCCCTGGAGTGGCCTGTCTGATCATCCTACAGTAAAAGCTCCTCCTCCATCCCTCAAGCAGAACCCCACCCACCAGACTGTGTAGCTCAGTAATGTCTAGGAGTAGCAGCTGAACATCTGTCATATACTAAAATTTTCTTTCAACAAATGGCACTGGGAAAAATGAATATTCATATTTTTAAAATGAAGCCTAAACCCTTCCTTACCTTACACCATATATGAAAATCAACTTGAAATGAATCGAAGACCTTATGAGCTAAAACTATTAGAGACTCTCAGGAGAACACAACAAAGCATGATGACGACACTGGACCTGGCAATGATTTCTTAGACACGACACGAAAGCACAGGCAACAAAAGGAAACACTAGTAAGGTAGACTTCATCAAAATCAAGAGCTTCTGAGTATCAAAGGGCACTATCAACTGAGTGAAAAGAGAACCTACGGACTAGGAGAAAATATTTGCAAGCCACATATTGATAAAAAGTTGACATCCTAAACACCTAAAACTCACAATTCAACAGCAAAAGTAACGCGATCAGAAAATGGGCAAAAGACTCAGGCATTTATCCAAAGAAGAAATGAGAATGGCTGTGGCACATTAAATGACGGTCGACATCGGTAACCAGTATGGAAATGCAAATCCAAACCACAATGAGGTACCCTTTCAACATCCCTTAGGATGGAAATTATTAAAGACAAACAAAACCGAAACTAACAAATGTTAGCAGGATGCAATACAAACTGCAACTCTTGTGTATTGCTGGCAGTAACGTAAAATGGTGTGGTCACTCTGTGGGAACGGAATGGAACAATTCTTCCATAATTAAATATAGTGGGTCATCGGGAAAGTCATGATGCATTTGTGCATAGAAAAATATGCCATGACTTTGCCAATGACCTAACAGAATTACCATGCATCCAGTAATTTCAGCTGGAGGCATGTAGCCCCAGAACTGAAAGCAGGGATTCAAACAGCTATTTGTACACTCACCATTAAAGCGGCACTATTCACAACAGCCAAGATGGGGCACAGCCAGGTGCATACAGACAGATGAAGGGATAAACATAACGTGATGTACACGTACAACAAAATGCAGCCTTAAACAGAAAGGAAATTCTGACACATGTCAGATGAACCTTAAAGAATTACCCTAAGAGAGGTCAGCCACGAGAAACGAACAGTGGATAAATGATACTGACATGGGGTACTTAGAGTGGTCAAATTCACAGAGACAAAGAGTAGAAGCGTGGTTTCAAGAGAAGTGGGGAGACAGGAAGAACAGGGAGTTATTCATTTTTGTCCCCTCAGGTTTTTGCCATACGGGGCATGTGTTTGCCAGAGAGACACAGAAAGACAGAGGGAAAGTGAGAAATCACTCTCTCCGCCCCCCCAGGGGAGATGGCCACAAAGCAATCCCTTCTCCATTCTACCCTCGGGATTTGGGGCACGAACACGCATGCACCTGGTGTGATTTTCAAGCTGCCATGTTCAGGACTTGAACCGCAGCTGTCCATGTGGGAGTTCAGCACCTTAACACCATGCCACCTATTGGCCCCAGGAGTTATTCCTTCTAGGTAGAAAGTTTAAGTGGACAAAGATGAAAAGTTCTGCTGATGGATGACAAGGATGGCTACAAACAATGTGAGCACACTTAATGCCATACAACTGCAAACTCTACAGTGGTAAATGTTGTTACATGTAACCTACATAATAAAAGGTACCCATTTATATCTCTTCTCTCCTCCACCACTAAACCATAAATCAAGGGCAGAGATCTTATCTTAATAATCCTGGTACACCCATGTCGGTGCCACACCCTTGATAAAAGTACGCTGACCGTAAGTCACATTTCTCAGATTGTCTTAGAAACCAAGATGTCCTCCTGGCTCAGAGCACTGGAAAAGAAGCCTGAAACCACGACTGGGTGGGGGAGCTCTTGTCCTAAAACGCTATTCTCAGTGATGGAACTCAATTCACTCATAAATACTTAATTTGTAAAACTTAATAGTTTGCATCGCTAACAACCAACAGCAACAAAACTCAATTCATTCCTTTACAAATAGTTTTTTAAGTGAGAAAGCTTCCTCCCTTGGGAGGATAGTCACACTGCAATCCCTTCTCCCCACCCTGTTCTCCTTTTGGGAATTTTGGGCATGCGCACACACATGCCCAGTTTGCCTTTCAAGCCGCCGAGTCCCAGACTCAAACCATACAGTAATTCATGTGGGATACAGCCACTCTGACCACCACGCCACCAGCCAGCCCAATAAATACTTAAACAAGAAAAGAAAAAAAATCAATAGCTTGCATTACTAATTAACCTTCAAGCCGGCTCTTACAGTGCCTCCTTCCTGGTACATGCTAAAAGCACGGCACAGCCTATACTCTGCTCTCCCAGAGTGAACTTCCTCTTCCAGGAAGACTTAAAAGATTGCTCCCTGTAAGTACCTTCACTGCCTACTCCTCCTCTTCCCCCTGTCCCTACTCCCTGTGGGAGTCTACAACTCAGTTTTGTAGTTCTGCTGCTGTTAAAAGTCTGGACCTAATTTTCTTTTCTTTTTTTTTTTTTTAAGTTTTATTTACACATGATAAGGAGAGCATGCACGCATTCATGTTTAGAGAGAGGAGACGAAACACCCTCGGGAGGGCCTGTGCCACCACGATCCCCTCCCTCTGGCTCAAGAGAACCCTGGGTGTGTTTCAGGTGGGCCGCAGGGGGTCGCATGGCCTGGCACTGCAGCTCAGTATGCTACCCACTGCACCACCAGGCTGGGCCCGAGGTCCCACCCTGTTTCCAGCCACACACCAAATAACTAGGCCCAGGCTTGAAGAACTCATCTTTCTGCTACGCAGGCAGCAAGCACTAGGCTTGGTCGCACACCTTTACAGACCCAAGAAGCCCAACCTAAGTTCTCCGCGGTGATGAAGGAAGGTGTGAGTCAATGACGTCCTCTGTACGGGGGTGTGGCCGAGGCTGTCCTAGCCAAGCTCTCTCAGGGGGTTTGTGGCCAGTGATGGCGGTGTCAGTCAGACCCCCTTTGCTTCCTCTCACGGTGCAGACTTTAAAAGGTAGTATGACAGGGGAGGTTTATCTTAAATGAAAAGGCAAGAAATAAAATTAAATAGGGCCAAGTGACAAACCAAACAAAAAAAAAAGGCAAGAGCAAAGCCAGGCCGGCAGGTGGCGTGGCGGTTAAGGCACTGAACTCCCACAATGCCAAGCCTGGTTTGAATGCCAGACCTAGAGGCTTGCTTTCTCCCTCTCTCTGGTGAGCACGTGTGCCCTATAGCAAATTTAAAATACCAGTAATAAATAAAATTAAATAAATAATTCTTTTTTAAAAGAAAGATGCCATTGGGTACGACGGCTTTTCTGTGTCTGGCTATCTCGACCCCGGCCCACGCTGCCGCACTTACCGAGCCTGTGAGAGCCTGGCCCTCCACCCGCCGACGCTGCATCAGGTGACACACCAGCAGTGCTGCGCGAGCCCCAAAACCTGGCCCATCCACCCGGCAGGGCTACGGAAGCCAGCGGTCCTCTTTTTTTTTTTTTTGGAGAGGATTTTGCTATAGGGCGCGTGCGCTCACCAGACAGACAGAGAGAGACAGAGAGACAGAAAGCGAGAAATCACCCCCCAGGGGGGATGGCCACGCTGCAATCCCTTCTCCTCCATTCTCCTCTCGGGATCTTGGGCATGCATGCACACGCCTGGCCTGAGTTTGAAGCCACCGGGTCTGGGACGCGACCCGCGGTCGACTACATGGGAGTCCAGTGACATAGCCATTACGCTAACTGCTGGTCCCGCCAGCGGTCCTCTTAACCAATAAATTCCACTTCCGGGAACTTCTCCTTGGGAGATGATTACAGAAGAACAACGAATGTATTTCGTGACCCTGTCCATCATCACACCAAAGATGCTACCTACCTACCCGGCCACCACGCAGGGGCTACGTCACACGTACGTACAATGTGACATGTACACGGTGATGACTCACGTTTGCAGGGAGCGCCTGGTAATATGGAAAATGCCCAGGATGCAGTGAGTTCAAACACACACACTGACCGAGCCTGGCCGCTGCAGAGCTCCCCGATGCTGGGGCCACCTGGATCTGCAGGACATGTGCATGCCTGAGACTCCACCTGGCTGGGAACACTGGCAGGGGACAGGGGATCAGGCAGGAGATCCTGTCGAGAATGCTTGTCTTTAGCTCAAAAAAATAAAGAAACTTTGAGGGACCAGCAGTTAGAGTAATGGCTATGTTGCTGGACTCCCATGTAGTCGACCACGGTTCGAGTCCTGGACCCGGTGGCTTAAACTCACGCCGGGCGCATGTGTGTGCGTGCCCAAGATCCCGAGAGAAGAATGGAGGAGAAGGGATTGTGGCGTGGCCAACCCCCCTGGGGGGTGATTTCTCGCTTTCTCTCTCTCTGTCTCTCTCTGTCTTTCTGGCGAGCGCACACGCCCTATAGCAAAAACCTCTCCAAGAAAAGAAAGAAAAAAAAAAAATAAAGAAACTTTGAAAAAATACAAAATTATAAAAGAGAGCTTCAAAAGTTCATGGAAAAAATAAGATTTTGGTGCAAAAAAAAATTTTTGAACTGCATCCATTCTTTTCATAATATGCACTTTCCATGAACTTTTGAAGACCCATATGTTATAAAATCTAAATTTTGTCTGACACAAAATAAGTTCCAGAAGGGTGTGTGTGTGTGTGTGTGTGTGTGTACAGTTCAGAAAGAAATCTGGGCCAGCCAGCGGTGCGGTGGTAAAGGCAGCTAGAGCCCACAGGGCCAACAGCACAGCTGGAGTCCTGGACCCAGTGGCTTGAAAACCACCCAGGTGTGTTTGAGTGCATGCCCAAGATCCCAAGACAAGAACAGAGAAGGGATTGTGGTGCCAACCCTCCTGGGGGGACAACGTTCTCACTTTGTATATCTCTCTCTCCCTACATCTACTCTCTAGCAAAAGTTAATGAATGAATGAATGAATGAATGAAGGGACACAAAGAGGACAAGGCCAGCCACTAGCATACAGATTAAGGCAGCTGGGGTCCATATAACTGACTGCACGGTTTGAGTCCTAGATTTGGTGGCTTAAAAATCATGCCGGGCCCACGTGCACGTGTGCATGCCAGGAGTGAGGATTGGGGCAGGGCCATCCCCCTCAAGGGGTGACTTCTCACTTTCTCTCTCTGTCTCTCTCTCTCTCTCTAGTATATGCGCCATATAGCAAAGTTTTAAAAAAAACAATGCTAACAAAGGTTAGGTCTGCATGATGAAAGAATAAAATTATCTTTTTCTTCTTTATACTATTTTAATTATTTTTTATATACCCAATAAGGCTCAAGCACAAAGAGGCCCAACCCCAAGCCCCAAGTCACAAGATGCTGACACACACAAAAAGAACAAAACATGTGTTTCTGAAATGTCGTTTCTCACTTGGCACCCAGGATGTGAGCACTCCAAAAGCCAACCAGTGCATAAAGAGGTGGAAGCCTCGGGGACCCAACGTGCTGGGTCACTTCCTTGGATACTGACATGTTCAATAGCATCCCTGGAGCTACTCAAAGCTGCATGAGTGGGGCCAGCAGGTGGCACAGTGGCTAAGGTGCTGGACTCCCACATGGCTGACTAGAGTTCAAGCCCCGGCCTGGCGGCTTGAAAATCACACCAGTGTGTGTGCGTGCATGCCCAAAATCCTGAGAGGAGAACACAGGAGAAGAGGTTGCGGCATGACCTTCCCACCTGGGGGGTGATTTCTCACTCCCTCCATCTGGCGAGGAAAACAAACAAACCATGTGACTTTGTACGGAGCATGTAAGGTGATCACCATGCTCAGCAAACACATATTGTAGTTAGCATTGTATGTACCGTACATGCCTCCTATCTGCATTTCGGAACATTTAGCTTTTATCCCGTATCTAACGAGCCTACAAGCCGACAACTGGGAAGCACCAGAGAATCCCGGGCTCTGTGACCGACATCCACACGGCTGGGACACCCTCCTGGAGACTAGTCAGGAGCAGGGCACTGCGGCCTGGGCGAGGCTGACTCCCAGCTGCTCCTTCTGCATCTGGCTGTAATGACACACAGGACAACTCCACAGAAGCCCGGGCTTGAGAAGTATGCTTCCTTCTTACGAAATACTCCACAGGCAGCCCCTAATTTCCCTGCAGACTGCCGGAGGAAAGTCCACTCACCGTGCAAACCTGGGAACACCCGAGTGAGGACTGTCCCCAGCGAGCAGCTTGTCCAGTGTAACCTGTGCTCCCGGTGACACACCCCGGAGCTGCAACAGAGCAGGGGCGCAGGGCGGCCGCGAACCTGAAACAGGAGGGGGACGGCAAGGACGCAGGTGGCCTGCAGATGCGGATAAGCCTTTGCGTTCACGACCTGCCTGACACTCTGCCAGCCACTGTTCTGTGTACCCCAGAGACAGGCCCACCTCCTTACGGCGCGTACCACCTCCTGGGGGTAAAGCAGATCTTGACCGCACCCCAGCTCCTGACACCGGGGAGACCCCGTCCTCTGAACAGAGGCCACAGCAGCCTTCTAGTCTCGTCTCTGGACCCAGAGGCTCACAGCCAGGTAATGACGTCCCCTGTGCTGCCCACTTGGTGGGGGCAGTTCAGAACAAGGCAAGAAAAATGACCTCTAAGGGGCTAGCAGGTGGAGTGGCAGTTAAGGTGCTAGACTGCAGTTCAAGTTCCAGACCCAGAGGCCTGCAAACCACACTGGGTGCATGTGCATCCACGCCCCAAACCCTGGGAGAATGGAGAAGATGGAGAAGGGACGCGACATGGCCATCCTCCCGGGGTGTGATTTCTCACTCGACCTCTCACTGGCTCGCTCTGTCTTGAGCACGTGGCCTAAGATGCCCTTTAAACAAACAAACAAACAAACAAAAAGACCTCTAAGTGGAGCCAGGCAAGGGCACAGAGGTGATGCGACACTCTGCGGGACTCCCATGTGAGGCCGAGGGCGTGGGGTCAGGGGGTGAAGACCCAGGAGAGGCACCTGGCCTCTCTCTCTCTCCCTTTCTCTCATGGAAAAAGTACATAAATAAACTTTAAAAAAAAAAATCTCTAAGTGCCTAGCAAAACCCCCAATTTAAATACAGTTTTGCTTTGCTCAATAGGAAAGTCCTGCTATTTCTCCCTTATTTCCCCACACGGACCTAGCAAGCTTCTTTTCCAGATTTTAGAACTCATAAAAGAGAAGTGAGAGAGACGGTAGCTGACATGTGTGGAGTGCCTCTCCCCACACTTTTTATTCTCACTCAGAAGAGGAAGCTCAGGGCTCCAGTGTCCCGTCCAGTCAAGCAGAGCACACGGCCCTACGACCTGCGAGCCGAAACTGGAACCCTCCTGCCTGTGCTGGAAGGCCCAGAACCACGCGCACCAGACCCACCTGCAGCGGCTCCGTTCACCAACCTCTCTTCAAGACTCTGCAATCATTTCTCTCTAAAATTAAGCTGTCCCAAGCTGGTACCTAACCAGAGCTATCTGAAATACTGCTACCCTCGGGGTTCCGGGGGGACAAGGTTTTTACATGGATGGGCTTCTGTCATCACCGGCCACCTTCACTCGTGCACCACGACTCTGAGCCAGGCACCAGACTGGATTATTTTTTCTTCTTCTTTTTCTTTTTTATCACCGGGAATGTTTTCCGATCTGCATGGTGAACTGTACTGACCCTGTCTCAACGAGCGTGAGCCCGCTATTCCGTTGTTTAAGCAGACACTGCAGACAAGGGGAAGGGACCAGCCTCAGAAAACTTTATCATCTGAGACCATTTAAAGGGAGGGGCCGAGAGAGATTAGGAGACTTTGCAGAACATGGGCAAACCAGGGCTGCGTGCTTCTAAGACAGGCTAGATTCCTGATCCAATCTCGAAGGCAGGTTTTGTGCGTGCACCTGCAATCCTAGCCCCTTGGGGAGGGTGAGGCAGGAGGACTGCAAGGTCGGGACTGGCGTGGGCAGCAGAGTGAGACCCTGTCTGATAAACAGGTAAGCTTGGTGACGTGTGTCTGTGTTCCCAGCCGGGACACTGAGACAGGAGGATCACAACATGGCAAAACCATGTATAAAAAAAGAGACAGCCAATCTATGGTGTGGTGGTTAAGGTAGCTGGACCCCACATGGCCAACTGTGTGGTTCAAGTCCTGGACCTGGCAGCTTGAGAAACACGCCAGGTGCATATGCACATGTGCCAAGTCCCTATGAGTCATCCAGGCCTGTTTGATCTGGGTGTGGGTGTCTGACCTTGGACAAGGTAGACAACGTCCCTTAGCCTGTTTCTCCATCTGCAAGATGGCCAGGCAGGGGACACCTACCCTACTGGCATGTAGTAAGCATTCAGTAAGCCGGAGCTAGCTGTGTTTACTGCCGTCAAGACACCAATTATACCCGGTAAACGACAGTGCTGGTTCCCAAGTCTGTGCTCTCAAGTCCTATTTTGAACCATGACCTGCCACACAATGCTGAGTCCTTTGGGAGGTGACTGGGTCATGAGGGCTTCACCCTAATGAGTGGATCAGGGCCCTGGCCACAGGCTTAGAGGAGCCCTCTGTCCTCACGCCCCTGAGGACACATTCCAAAGCCCGTCTGTGGAGCAGAGTGCACTCACCGCACACGGACTCTGCCCGCGACGGGATTTTGAGCTGCCCAGCCTCCAACCAGAGCGCGATAAATGAGCTGTTTAAAATACCCAGTCCCAGGTAATTCTTGGATGGTCTGGGCTGCTGTCACAAGAGTGACTTTCTTGGGACCAGCAGGTGGCGTGGTGGTAAGGCGCTGGACACTCCCACATGGTCGACCAGGGTTTGAGTCCTGAATCTAGTGACTTGCTTTCTCACTTCCTCTCTCTCTCTCATTGTCAACCTCTGTCTCTCTCTGGTCAAATTAACAAATAAATGAATGAATAAATAAAATAAAATAAATAATTATTTTTAAAAAGAGTGACTTTCTTTTTATAAGATTTTTTTAAAAGACTTACTTAATTTTATTTTTTATTATCATTATTATTTAACCAGGGGGAGAGAGAGGGAGAGAGGGAAAATGAGAAAGCAAGCTGCCAGGTCCGAAACTTTAAAAATGGTGGTAAAGTGGCTTTTTCCCACGTTTTTTCTCTTCTTCTTTTTTTTTTTTTTTCCTGCCTTTTCTTTTTCTTCTTTCTTTCAACAGAGAGCAGCCTGGTGCACAGGCTCGCTCCTGGTACCGAGTGTGGGTCCCTCCTCTGCCGAGTCACCATCACAGTCCAGGGACCCCAACACAAAGGAGGCAGCGGAGGATGGGAAGAGAGAGGGAGGTCAGTCTGCGCACGTGCCCTGTACCCTGCGGGGAGGCGAGCACGCAGTCCGTAATCCCGTGAACTTTTTTTTAAAGTTGCCATAGGGTGTGTGCACTGGTCAGGGAGAGACAGAGAGGAAAGCGAGACATCGCCTCCCAGAGGGGTGACCATGCCAATGTCTTCTCCAGCCTCCTCTCGGGATTTCGGGGTGCACATGCGCACGCGCACGGTCCAGGACGCCACCTGCGCAGCCGGCCACGTGAGACGCAGCCGGCCACGTGAGACCCAGCCGCCTGCACCTCCATGCCACCTGCTGGCCCAGTCCCCTAAGGTTTATCAGCAGTGCGAGGGGAAAACTTCGACAGGGAAAAGGCAGCTCAGCGTGGTGGACTGTGACCGCAGAGACAGGTAGAGGGGGCGCAGGGTGGATGACAAGAGCGGCCAAGACGCTGCTCCAGGCGGTGCTCACCTGCAGACAGGCAGCGCCCGGCCGGCCTCTCACACGTGCCTGTGGCCCAAAGGCACCGGGACAAAACTCAGAGACAGGGCTGATCTCAGTCCCGAGGACCAGCTGCCTCAAAGCTGTGGGCAATGACACGGGCCACGAGCCCCGGCGCAACCCAGAGGACAGTGGGAACGGGCAGCACCCGAGCAGGGGGAAGGGGAGCGGCGCTGCCGTGGAACTGGGCCTGCTGCGCGGGCACGGTGCGCTGGGCGGGGCCTCTTCAACTTCCAAACCCTGGCAGTGCTGTGTAGGTCTCCAATGCAGGGCAGGCACGGGGAGGGCGTGGGCACCTGGGCCCGAGGGCAGCGCCTTACCGCCCTGGCCCCCTGCCTTGATCTTTATCGCCCTTCAAAACACTCGGTGATTGAACATGAAGCGGGAAACACGGTGAGCAGCAGAGGACTACCCAGCCGGTGTGTCTGTGGAGAATCTGGCCCAGGGTTTACCTGGTCCCCTTTTGGTTTTTTCTCTTGCCAGAGGGCACATGTACTTGCCCAAGAGAGGGAAAGAGAAAAACCACCCCCCCCCCAGGTATGGCCATGACACCCCGTCCTCCATTTCCCCTTCCTGTTGGGGTTCTGGGCACCACGCACAGGCACCTAGCATGATTTCTCAAGACACCATGGCAGGGATTTGAACAGCCAGCCATGTGGGATGTGGCTCCCTTAACCAACTAGGTCACAGGCCCAGCCCTACCCAGCCCGTTCAACGCTGGCACTGCTAACACAACAGCCCCCGAAGGCCTCGGGGTGCTGAGGGTATAAAACAGCGCCCCCTCTGACAGTGATGTCCCAGTGTGGACACAGCTGGGAAGCCAGGCCTCCTGGTCGCCCACAGGCATTCATCTCTGTTCTCGTCAGGGTCTCTGGCCAGGCACTGCGAATGTCTTCTCAGTAATGAGGGAAGGAAGGGCAGGGGCAGTTCCTACAGTCCAGGTGTCGGCTGAGTTCTCCCATCGGCCTCTCCTGGGCTGAGGGACGAGGGGTGAGTACCAGGCAGGGGCTACAAAGCAGGTGCTGTGGGCTCAGCAGATTCTGCGACATGTCCAGACGCTTCTGCTGCAAGGCCTGGCATAACCTCCCCGGCCTTGGCCACTCCCTCCAGGGACAAGTCTCGGCTCTCAGAGCAGCCAGCAGGCTGCGTGTTCACCTGTCAGCAAACCGAGCTACTGCAGGCAAGCGTGCCAAAGCAGCAGATTGGGAACTGCAGCCACTCTGCGTGACACCGAGGCCACACCACCAGGCCCACCCACACACAGGAGGCACGGGGTGGGGGAAGAGCTGGGCACACCTCTGTGTGACTCCTTGGTGCCACCCCAACAGGCTGCACAACCTTGGGTAGGTCACCTCTCTGGTCTCCACTCTGCCCTGCGACAAGGCCAGAACCTCACAGGTCAGGATGGAAACATGGGCACTCTGCAGTGGCCCTAAGTCAGCAAAAGCGAGTGTGCCTCACACGCCCACCGCAGGAACACACCTGGCACACCCGAACTCGCGGGCTTTTGCAATTACAGAAGGCACACCCTGTACTTGCAGGCTTTTGCAATTATCTGGAAGGAAAAGCCTCCCTCCAATCCTGCCGCCAGGCTCACCTCCCACCTCCTGAGTGCAGTTCCTAGGCCACGCGCAGCTGCGTCCTCTCCTCCCACTCTGCCTCCCCCCAGGCCCTCCAGCCCACGGGGACCCTGGGAGAGCTCCCACCAGGCAGGTCTTCACAGGTGAGACCCACTCTGACAGCCTAAGGCGAAGGCTGAGAGGGCCAAAGGGAGAAAGTGAGGTGACAGGACAGAGCAGAGTGACTGTCAGATGCCAGCCAGGGCCGCAGGGGAAGGACACATGGTGTGCAGTGGCAGCGGACATCATTCAAACGCCTCGCTTGGCACATGGCGGTCAGGGTGGCCTCAAACCGCTGCTCCTGCCCTGCCTCCTGCTTACCGGCCAGGAGCACGCGCTGCTGTGCCCGGCCTCAGGGTCTGGAACGCCACCCCGCGTGGCCACAGCGCCTTTCCAATCTGGCCGGCTGCTGCTCACCCTCCGGGCTTTTGCTCGGTCATGAGCTCCTGCCGTCTGCCTCCTCCACCCCCACCCCTACTTCAAGGCCTGGAACCTCCCCAGACTGGGCCACTCCCTCCAGAGACAAGTCCCCAGCCTCGCAGAGCAGCCAGCAGGCTGCGTGTCTGCCTGTCAGCAGTCGAGCTACTGCAGGTGAGCGAGTGTGCCAGGGGTGTGCCAGCCCCTGCACTTACTCAGCCATGTGGCATCAGCCACACCAGCGACCCGCACTGCCTTACTCATCTCCTCACACCAGGGACTCGGGACACAGCAGGCACTCGAGTCTGCTGAATCGGGCAGCAACTTGGAGCCTGCACAGGCTGGATGGGCCCCATCGGCTCCCTAGAAATCAGGATTCCGAGAGGAGAGTTCAATACCGGCCACCGACAGGCCGCGTGCTCGGGAGACAGTCCTTACCAGCCCTGACTGAGGTATGAGAGGAGGGCGAAGGTTACCCCCAGCCTTCACACTGCGGCTGCCTCGGGCTGCCTGGGGTCCTAGGACGGCAGCTGTGAGAGCGCAGGCCCTCTTGGAGCCCACATGCCCCCCAAGTCCCTAAAAACCTCCCCTGGAGGAGATAAAGCACTGCGGGTGGGCGCCTGCCTTCCGTGTCTCCCCGTGTCAACATGTTATCAAAAGGTAAAAAAGGAAAAAATAAACCCGGGGGTCTGGGAGGTCCGTATTTAATGCATACCTTCAATTTTCAGACTCCGAATCCTTGTCTTAGGTGACTTCTGGGCGGCCCAGGGGTGACATTTGACTCTTGAAAATGTGTTCCCAATGGGTGATCTATTAGAATGTTCTATAGTGGCTCCCACTAGACACACCCAGCTGAAGTCAGGAAGGTTTCCAGTTAGAGCACCTCGTGGCAGGCCAAGCCCAGGGGTCTGACGTGGCCACGTGGCACAACTCCTAGTCCACTTGGTCAAATCACCCTACATCTCCCACAGAGGCCTCTGGCAATTACAAACAAATATACTCAAGAATGTCAATGAACAAATTAAGACCAAGGGTAGAGTGGTTTAAAAAGGAGGCATTTTTGTTGTTCTGTTTGTCTGAAGCGAGGTACCACAGAGACAGCAAGCACTCGATGTTTTCTGAGTAAATGATATCGCAGGTGGCACTCAGCACCAAGTGCTCCAGCGGGCCTGGTTAGCTGACTAGGAGCCAGGGCTGACAGAGAGGCAGGCACGAGCAGCTGTGTGCGCTCAGGGAGCACCTTTACTTCGGAGTCTCCATTTTTAATAATTATTTCATTTAACTTTATTTATTTATTTATTTATTTATTTATTTTTATTTAACCAGAGAGGGACAGAGTGTATGAGAGAGAGAGAGAGAAAGGGGGAAAGTGAGAAAGCAAGCCGCCAGGTCTGGGACTCAAACTGCAGTCGGCCATGTGGGAGTCCAGTGCCCGTAACCACCATGCCACCTGCCGGGCCCTATTTCTGAGTCTCATCATGCAAGGGCAGGTGTGTGTTATGAGGGGTCTTCAAGAGGTTTATGGGAAATACAAATTATGAAAAAATTACACATGATTTCAATTTTTTTTGCACAGAAATAAGCTCGCTTTAATAAATAAGCTCCATTTTTCCACAGACTTTATGAAGTCCCCTTGTATCTTACATAATGTATAATACATACAAATATGTAATGTTTTATACACACATCGCTGTACATAGGTTTATTGGGGAGGTTATTTATTTTTATTTGTTATTATTGTTATTCATTTGACTGGAGAGAAAGTGAGAATGCAAACCACCAGGTCAGGGACTTGAACTGTGGTTGGCCATGTAGGAGTCCAGCGCCTTAAACACCACACCACCTGCTGTCCCCACTATACATATGGTAGACAGGTGAAATAGATAAGATAGATAGGTAGAGAGACAAATGTGGGAAAATATAATACATAATACCCTTGACCTGGAAGACACCTTATCAGGGCCAGCAAATGGTACGGTAGTTAAGGGCACTTGACTCCCACATGGCTGACCGTGGTTCAAGTCCTGGACCTGGCAGTTTGCTTTCTCACTTTCTTCACTCCCACCCCATGCCCTGCCCCTCTCTGGTCAAACTGAAATAAATAAAGTTAAATAAAAAATAATTCTTAAAAAAAAAAAAAAATTAAAGTCATACCTCTTCTCACAGTACTGGGTACCACAGCACACATCCCCTTCTGTTTGGCAGAGGTGATCGATAATCACAGGCTAGACGCCTGGTGCCAGGACATACGGAGGCCCTCGGGGAGCAGACACGGGCTACTCCGACTTCTCCGCCCTGCCCCTCTCCCCAGCTCTACAGCCAGGACGAGGAGGCAGCGTCCAGCCTCCTCCCTGGCTCTGTCCTACTGCACAAGCTCTCCCCACCCTGCACCCACCTGCTGCCAGACCCTCTGCTGTACGCCGCAGGGGGCCCCAGCTCCTAGGCCACCACGCACCATGCAGAGGGGGCACCGCCAGGTCCCAGCGGTACAGGCGGCTGCCCCAGGCGTACACAGACTTCCTCAGACACACCTGCACGTGAGACCCGGCTGGCTGAGAGTGCAGGAAGAGCTCACAGGAACAACGAGGTAGCTGGGAAGCGGCTGAATGTTTAGGCAAACACAGTTCTGCCTCCCACCACAGTGGACCTGAGCCTGGGGAAATGTGTCCCGTTCTGTGGGCTACACTCAAACAGGATGGAAGGGAGTGGACCTGCGGCTGCATAGAAGCGGCTTATCTTGAGACACCTTCACTGCAAAAAATAAAGAGGGATTCAGGGACCAGCAGTTAGCGTAATGGCTATGTCGCTGGGCTTCCATGTAGTCGACCGCAGTTCATGTCCCGGACCTGGTGGTTAAACTCACACCAGGCGCAAGTGCGTGCGTGCCCAAGATCCCGAGGGGAGAATGGAGGAGAAGGGATTGCGGCGTGGCCACCCCCCCCCGGGGGAGGGGGGGGGGGGTGAGTTCTCACTTTCTGTCTTTCTGTCCCTCTCTGTCTGTCTGGCGAGCGCACGTGCCCTATAGCAAAATCCTCTCCAAAAAAATAATAAAATAAAGGGAGATTCAGACAAGGACTAGGAATAGGTGTTTATGGGATGGAGTCTGAAAGCCTAACGCAACTGCCCTTCGCCTATGAAAAGGGCCCCTACTCCAGGGAAGGAGTCCTGAGGCAGCTGGTAGGTCCCTGTCAATCACAGCATATGCTATTCCAGAGATTTAAAAAAATCCTTTTCATTGATTTCACAAGTGCCCAGCCACCCAGGGTGGACTGGTGTAAAACAGTGACAAAGGGTCAGCTGGATCCCACATAGCCAACTCCACGGTTCGAGTCCCGGACGCTGTGGCTTGGAAAGCATACCAGGTGTTCGTGTGTGTGCGTGACCAAAGTCCTGAGAGGCGGGTGACGATGACACGATGGCAGAGCTGGGGCAAGGCATGGCCATCCCCTCAGGGTGCCTTCTCACTTTTCCTCGAGGTCTCTCTCCAGTGAGCACAGATGCCTGAGAGCAAGTTGTTGTTTTTCTGTATGCTTGTTTTTTTTTTCTGTTTTTTAAAAAAGCAAAACAGAAGACAGAGTGAGATAACAGCTAAGTGGAGGGTGAGGAGGGCTGCTTCAGAATGCCAGGCTGAATGAAACCAGGACAACACAGAGGGAAGTAAAATAGATCTTTTTCATCTAAAGAAATGTAAAAGATTCTTTTGTTTGTTTTTTGAGTTTTTTTAGGTTTTTGCCATGGGGTGTATTTGCTCACCTGAGAGAGACAGAGAGGGAAACAGAGAAGTCACCCCCACTGGAGGAGTGGCCATACCGTAATCCCTTGTCCTCGGTTCTTTTCTTGGGAGTCCACACTACCAGACACTCCCAACCCTGCAGCAGGTCCCCAGGCTGCCCTCAGGCTGCGCTGGCTGTGACGTTCTGGGAAAGGACAACCTCTGGTCCCCGGCTTGACAGCTGCCCACCCTCTGCCTTCAGACACCCTGCCTACTGGAACCCCCCGTGAATGGAGGAGATGCAAACAATACCTCACTTTCAGTCTTCCCACAGCGCACAAATTGTTTTTTTAAGATTTATTTCCTCTGTGAGCAAGAGAGACAGACAGCACCCCCAACAGGGTCTGATACCACACTCCCACAGCTCCACCTGCTTGGATCTCTAGGCATGTTCTTGGGAATACCCAGGGGGCTCTCCGGACCTGAACCTGAAACCTTCCCCCGTGGCCTGCCTTCTGAGTGGCCTGCCTTCTGAGTGCCGTTTCATCCGGCCCTCAGGGCTTGGAATTCAGAGCACAGAGCTCTTGGTGAAAGTTCTGCATCTGAGAATCTACAACAGGTGGGGAAGAGCCTTCATAGGTGAGTGCTGTAGTCAAGGAACAAATCACGCACAGCTGCCCTGAGCGCACATTCCAAGGGACGGGGTGCCCAGAGCCGCAAGAATCCCCAAGATGAAGCACGAGTCCCTGCTGTGCAATATGTACTCAAGACCATACTCAAGACCGGAGACGCAATTAGGACGTGCAGACTAGAAGGAAAAGATGCCAGGCTAGAGGAGAGGCGTCCAGGGACCAGCAGTTGGCGTAATGGCTATGTCACTGGACTCCCATGTAGTCGGCCACGGTTTGAGTCCCGGACCTGGTGGCTTAAACTCACACTGGGGACTGGGTCAGAGAGCTGGAAAGTTCACTCCAGGCACGTGGTCTGAGTTTTGGGGCTGGCAGGCCAGGATCGCTGGGCACGTGTGCGTGCATGCCCAAGATCCCAAGAGGAGAAAGGAGAAGAAGGGAATGTAGCACGGTCATCCCCCCGGGGGGGGTGGGGGGGGGGTGATTTCTCACTTTCTGTCTCTCTGTCTCTCTTTCTGGTGAGCGCACACGCCCTACAGCAAAAACCTCTCCAAAAGAGAAAATGAGAGAACAGGTGTCCAAGACCCTTCTGCAGAGACAGCACTGAAAGCTAAGGAGGACGCTCCTGCCCCTCCCACAGCTGAAGCCAAAGCGAAGGCTTTGACGGCCAAGAAAGCAGTGCTGAAAGGCGTCCACAGCCACAGAGGAGGAAGATCCGTACATCGCCCACTCAGCGGAGGCCCAAGACCACAGCTGCAGAGGCAGCCCCGATATCCTCGGAGAGCGCCCCCGGGAGAACA
Source organism: Tupaia tana (assembly GCA_026018925.1). Taxonomy (NCBI): domain Eukaryota; kingdom Metazoa; phylum Chordata; class Mammalia; order Scandentia; family Tupaiidae; genus Tupaia; species Tupaia tana. The sequence goes on along the minus strand of JAKSZU010000004.1, from coordinate 109,357,153 downwards.
AGCCTGCGCCATCGCCGAGCTCCCCGACCACCGGCTCTGCCGCAGCCGACGTCAAGGCCAACAACGCCGGGTCACACAGGCTGTGAAGGAGCTCTGTGATACGCCGTGGCCAAGGTCAGCACCCTCGTCAGGCCAGGCAGAGAGGCCTGTGTGTGACTGGCTCCTGATTACGGTGCTCTGGAAGATGCCAACAAAACTGGGATCATCTACACCGAGTCCAGCTGGCTAACTCTAAATACACGCTCTTTCACCACATTAAAAAAAAGTGCCACGCTATCACCGTACCTAGACCTCATGACACTGAGGTCCAAGACACATGCTCCCCGTGACTGTCATGGGTGACAAGCCTCCAGGGGAGAGGGGGTGGGGAAGAGAAGCACTCTGTACGCAGTGCATCCTGGTTAAGGGACAGCACCCAGGCATCCCGGCACAGAGGGACTGAGCTACAGGGCTTACCTCCAGGCCTGGAGTTCCTCCTTGGATAGATCCTTTGTGCAAACACCTGGTTGGAGAGGAGGGTGGCAGAGGACATAATGGATGTAGCAAGCGGACCCAGGACTTGGCCTGCTTTTTTATTAGGTTTTGGCCATAGGGCACCAACACTCAAGAGAGAGACAGAGAAGTGACGAATCACCACCCCTCAGGGGGATGGTCACACCATAATCCCTTCTCCATTCTCCTCCTGGAATTTTGGGCCACACACATATTCGCCCAGCGTGATGTTCAAGCCGCCAGGTCCAGGACTCGAACCACCATCGGACATGTGGGAGTCCAGCACCTTAACTGCCACATCACCTGGTGCCAGCCCCTCTTCCCATTTCTAATTAGACCCCGGAGAGAGACACGAGAACAGCCTGCTCTTCCTGGACCTCCGGGCACTAGCGCACCGCTCCAGAGGCCTGTGACCCACAGGATGTGCACCTCTGCCGGACGCGGCCCCTTGGAGCTCAGCAGGAAGGGGCAGGCCTGAGCAGGGGCTAGTTCCATGGCAGGTAACTGAGAGAAGGGGCAGTGGGAAGAAAAGGAACCAGAGGCAGGGCGGACGGGGTGGCCTTGGGACAGCAGCCATGAAGCAGTTCCGATACCCGAGGCGTCTGACCACGTTAACCACACAGGGCATACGACAGTTCCCAGACGTCCCGAGCCATCCAGGATCCCGCCCGGTCTGTCCACACACCCATCCCTTCCTCCTCCTCCGATCCCACGAGCCTGGCCTGTGCCTAGTCCAGGGAAAGGACTCAGGAGGACAGAGGGAAAGGCATCGGGAGCCCAGGGATGGCTACGCACGTGGGTGCTCCGCCCTGGAGACTTTCAAACCCACAGCGGGACCCAGCCTCCCAGAGGTAACCCCGGGGGTGGGGGGCTCCGAGCAGCTCTGCTGGGTGGCTGACTCATCACTGCCCACGGCAGCTCTGAGACGTGCAAAGGAAGCCAGGACTTTGGAACTGTTCAAATGAAGCAGACAGTCCTGTCTGAGGCTGGGCTCTGAGGTCAACTCCAGGAACCACATCCAGATTCAGGAAAAAAGACCAGGCACACAGAACAGGGCCTCCGAGAGGCTAAGATGAAGGGAAGAGGCTGAGAATCTGCTCTGAGCGAAGCAAGGACAGGAGAAGGCCCCGGGGGTGCACCACCTGACTGTCGGCGGCCCTGGGCCACTCCAAAGACCAGTGGTGGTAACAGAGGAGCGATCCTGGCCTGCCCGCCCCAAATCTCAGACCACGTGCCTGGGGTGGACTTTGCAGCTCTCTGACCCAGTGCCCTGGATGTACGTCTGAAGAAGAGGGCTGCTCCCCTGGCAGGTTCTTCTCCCTATTCTGTGCCGCTGTGGGTCCTCCAGTCCAAAGCTCTTATCTGGGGCACCTCTGAGCTCTACATTAGGAATCATGCCTGCTTTGAAGAGAAGACCACCAAGCTGCAGAGGCTTCCTGCAGGCCAGGGGCGACTCAGCAAAACCTGGCAGAGGCTGGATGGGAAACGTGGAGTGAGGCACCACACCGCACCACACCGGGACAAGGGGGAAGGAGGCGCCTCTCGACCTTGATAACAAACCCTCTGAGCAGGAGCCCTGCCTGGCTCACTGTGACCAGGAGACAGGCTTTCCTGCCTCTAAGTAGCTTTTCCAGTTCGTGCAGGTTTTCCGGATTCCCTGACTGCAAATCACTCTCCAAAATGGGTCACCCTGCTCAACACACAAGGCTTGAGTGCTAACAACGGAGAGAACCTCTGCTTCCAGCAGAAACAACATGGCGTGCCTCTCTCCAAGCAGGATCTGGCTACTTCTCTGCAAAAGTCTAACTAGCGCCCAGCTCCTGGCTTCCCCAGGAGGCAAAGCCTGCGCCTCCCTCAGGGTTCCCTGTCACCCACATATCCCCACTGCCGGGCCCCACACCTGCCCTGCCCTGCCCAGCCAGCCCCCTCCCCCGTCCCCGTCCCCGTCCCCCGTCCCGTCCCTGTCCCATCCCTCTCCCTCTCACAGCCAGAAAGTCCCATGGCAGGAGCACAGCCCAGAGAAGTCCTGCTTGCTTCTGAGTTCTCCTCCCCAGCAGCCCCAGAGCCCACAGAACACCCACAGTGGGCAGGCGTCTCTACCCAGATCTCCTCCACCTGACACCCACAGAACACAGCTCCCTCTGCTTCTCATCCTGGGGCTCCCTCCTTCCTGGGGGTGCACCTAGTAATTAAGTCTGACATTCCCCTGTGAGCGCTGCCTGATCGTTTTTGTGGGCCACAGGGGTAGGAAACCCCACAATCATTCTCCCGTACTTTTTTTTTCTTTTTCTTTTTTGGAGAGGTTTTCACTATAGGGCGTGTGCACTCACCAGACAGAGAGAGACAGAAAGTGAGAAATCACCCCCCAGGGGGGATGGCCACGCCGCAATCCCTTCTCCCCCATTCTCCTCTTGAGATCTTGGGCACTCACGCACACGCGCCCAGTGTGAGTTTAAGCCACCGAGTCCGGGAATCGAACCATGGTCGACTATGTGGGAGTCCAGTGACATAGCCATTACACTAACTGCTGGTCCCATCCCGTACTTTTCATAACCATCTTAACGGACTCACTGCGGACTGCGTCCGCGTCCAACCAGGGAGCCCCACTGCTGAAGCAGGGAAGGCTTTCTGCACGAGGACAGGGCAGGAAGGCATGAGGAAGCTGCACAGGTCTAAAGGCCTCGCTGCGTTCACTGGGAATTCAAGAAGGTGAACTTCAGGGGATTTCAGACCCCTCTTACAAACCCATGAGGTGGGGAAAATGCCAACTCACAAAATACACAACGATCTTTAATCTCACTCCTAACTAAAGGCCAGGCACCAATACCCCACTGCAGGGCCGGCAGGTGGCACGGTGGTTGGAGCACTGGACGCTCACACAGCCAACCATGACTCGAGTCCAGGACCTGCTGCCTTGCAGTCTCTGTCTCTCTCTCTCTCTCACATGTGCCCTATAGCAAATTTAAAAAATAAAAATATAATAAATTAAAGTTCTTTTAAAAAATACCCTATTTGTTTTTATCAACTCAGGTCAGGGACCAGCAGTTAGCGTAATGGCTATGTCGCTGGACTCCCACGTGGTCGACCGCGGTTCGCGTCCCGGACCCGGTGGCTTAAACTCACGCCGGGTGCGTGTGCGTGCGTGCCCAAGATCCCGAGAGGAGAATGGAGGAGAAGGGATTGCGGCGTGGCCATCCCCCCTGGGGGGTGATTTCCTGCTTTCTATCTCTCTGTCTCTCTCTGTCTGTCTGGCGAGCGCACGCGCCCTATAGCAAAAACCTCTCCCAAAAAAAGAAAAAAAAAAAAAAAAAAACTCAGGTCAGTCAGAACATTTCTATGATTGTGATCATGTAAACACTGAATGTCAATTTAACAAACTTGATCTAACTATCAGAACAAGGGGAGGGGTACAGCAGGGAGAAGGGTCTGTTACCATTCCTCATGCACGCTAACATTTAATACCTCTCTACCACATGCCAGGCAACATTCCAATGGCCTCTCAGTATTATGGTATATAATCTTTTTCTTTTCTTTCTCTTTTTTTTTTTTTGCTCTAGGGCATGCATGTTCACCAGAGAGACAGAAAGCAAGAAATCACTCCCAGGGGGATGGCCATGCCGCACTCCCTTCCACTCCTCTCAGGATTTTGGGCACTCACACACACGTGCCCAGCGTGAGTTTCAAGCCACCGGGTCTAGAACTCGAACTACAGTTGACCACGTGGGAGTCCATGCCTTCACCACCACAGCACCTGCTGGCCCCTACGACATGTAATCTGTGCAGTCCTCACCACCGAGGCAGCGTGACCATGGCACCCATTTCCCAGAGGAGGAGGAGGAGGCCCAGCCAGCATTAGAATTCTGCCCAGGACACTGCACTGGAAGCGGCAGAGCGCAGACAGCACGAGTTGCCTTTTTACACCGCGTTTTCTTTTTTAACTTTCACCGAAGTCATCATTTACAGGGTCGACTTTAGATGGGGTGCACATGCACCCGGAGGTGGTGGCATTTGGAAATTAAACGGCCCGTTACACAGGGTGGGGGCCAGTTCCACTGCACGTGCTAGAGGGGACAACAGCGGGCACCGCACGGCTTCCTCCCCCAGGGTGGTTATCTACCCCAGCAGCGGACCTGCGTCGAGGCCGCGCCCACGCCCCGCCCGACGGGTGAGAACTCTGCGCGTTATTGAGGAACAGTCCAAACTGCCCTCTCTGGCTGATCCCCACCCGCCACCTCACTTCCTGGGACTAGAAAACAAAAACTTCCCCATCTCAGTCAAGCCAGCTTCCAGGATCCCTGTTACCACGGAGATGGAGAGTGCTGATACTATCATCAAGACAGCCCCTGGCTACCTCGGAGCGGGCCCTGGGGTGCTCACCCTTCCCAAAAAAATGCACACACCGGACACTCTGCGAGCCATCTGGCTCCGCCACGGCAGGGGACGGGTTTGGCGCCGCAGGCTCCTGCGAAGGGGCAGTTATTATCACCATCCCGTCACCTCTCCAGGCTACCCCAGGAATCCGGACCCTCGGGGAAACTTTGCTCCCACTAGAGGGAGAGAGGCTTACCCCCTCCCTGACTGCTTTGTAAAGGCAGTCTCGGGGCCAGCAGGTGACAGGGCGGTTAAGGTGCTGGACTCCCTCATGGTCGACTACTGTTCGAGCCCCAGACTTCGTGGCTCGCTTTCTCACCTTCCCGCTCTCTCTCCGGTGAGCACGCATGTCCTGTAACATGTGAATAAAGGCAGCCCCTTGTTTGTCATCAGCATAGTTACAGGGACTAGAAAGGCCCTGCTCTGTAAGCAGGAGGCTCAGAATCCAAAAGAAGGTATATCCTTTGGGATTCGGGGACGTGGACTCTAACTCTCTAGTCTTCTGGCAAGAATGAACAGGAGCAGACAGCGGCCGCCGTCTGCAGGAGGCCCCTCCCCAGAACTCTGCTGATGACCCAAATGCTTCCCAGACCTCAAGGAGACTGACATTCTACTCAGGTCCAGGTGACTGTTACCCAGCTACGATGTCACCTCTCGAGGGACACGATCCCTAAGGAGGAAAACATGGGTTTCCCAAGAGGGGCGGCATTTGTGTAGAAATATTGATACTGTATCTGAGAAGGAAAAGCTTTACAGGCAAACAGGAGCCAGCAGCCTTCAGGGCAGGCGGTTCCGACAACATGCAGGAGAAAACGCACTCTTCCGCCCGAACGTTTCATCTCTAGCCACCAGACTGGCGGGGATCTCCCCAGCAGCAACCGCTCGGTTCTCCAGGGGGAACTCAGGTCTGACACCACACACCTGGAGGGGCCCCCTCCCCTGCCCCACCTCAGATGTCAAACCCCAGGATCTGGCTGCTGCTTCTGACCACCCGCTATAAACTAGGTTCCCACGAACCTCTCCTCGGCTTCAATTAAATTGGCCTCACAGACTAAGGGAACACTTTACTCACGCTGACCCATGTATAACACAGCACTTATAAAGACTACAGAAGGGGTGGCAGGTGGCGTGGTGTTTAAAGACACTGGATCCCATATGGCCATCTGCAGTTCAAGTCCCAGACCAGGCAGCTTGAAAACACGCAAAGGGGACCAGCAGTTAGCGTAATGGCCATGTCGCTGGACTCCCACGTAGTCAACCACGGTTCAAGTTCTGGACCCGGTGGCTTAAACTCACGCCGGCGCGTGTGCATGCATGCCCAAGATCCCGAGAGGAGAATGGAGGAGAAGGGATTGCGGCGTGGCCATCCCCCCTGGGTGGTGATTTCTCACTTTCTGTCTGTCTCTCTCTGTCTGTCTGGCGAGCGCACACGCCCTATAGCAAAAACCTCTCCAAAAAGAAAAAGAAAACACGCAAGGTACGTGTGTGTGCATGCCCAAGATCCTGAGAGGAAAGTAGAGAAGGGATTGTGACATGGCCATACCCCTGGGGGGAGATTTCTCACTTTCCCTCTCTCGGCCTCTCTCTCAGAAGAGCACATGCACCCTATGGCAAAACGTTGGGGAGGGGGGCAGGGGAAGCTAGAGATGAACAGCCAGGTGGAAAAGATACAAGGGACAGGGAAGGCGCGTGGAGCTATCTGCAAGCACCCCGTGAATTCAGCTACCCAGAGCTCTCCACACCTGGGTAACAGGGGGCAGCTGTTCAGATTATAATCACATCGCACTATGGAGTCAGTGTCTCGGAAGCCTGTGCTTTCAGGGTTTGACGGGCGCTCCATTCCATAGACACGGTTGGGAACGCTGCTGGCCACAGGTGATGCACTCGACCTTGGCCCCTGCCCACCTCCCGTGCCCCCTCCCCACACCCTCCCCCTTGGAGGACTGCGGGTGGGGCTGAAGAGTCTAATCTGATCACACAGTTGGTTCCCTTCACAACCGGCCCCCGTCCTGACGCTACCCAGGAGCCCCCAAGAGTAGCTGATTTAGAATCAAAGATGTTCCTATCACCCAGGAAATTCCATCAGCGTTAGCAGCTCTGCTATCACTTGGGAAGGTACGAGGTCTTAGAGGCTCTGCGTCGGGAAGCGGGTCCTCAGATGGCGGAATCACGCGTGCTGAAGAACGGCAGCTGCGCAGCGCCAACTACCAGGAGGCTGCAGATGCTGCAGGACCCAGCTCCCCGGACGCTGGCCCCCGGCTGCCTGGGTTTCAGTCCCAGCCCGGCCACGGAAGGGTCCTGCACCGGGATACTCATGTAACTGCTCCGTGCTGCTGCTCCCGCAGGGGCAGGCGGGGCCATCACAGCACCTTACCTCCCAGGCTTCTGGGAGGGATTAGGAGTTACACCTGGCATGCTCAGAGCAGCACCTCGCACAGAGACAGTGCTCGGGGCTCAACAGCCAGTGTTAGCAGAAGGACCACGAGAGGAGGCAGACGAAAGCGGACTCAGGACACAGACGATCTCGGGCAGTACTACGGGATACCAGACACACGGAGCGAGGCGGCGCACTGGAATGTACTAGGCACCCCAGCAGCGGCGTGGCGGTGGTGGTCTACAAGTGCACGCGTTGGTTTCGATGAAGAAAAAGAGCATAGCCACCATGATGAAAGGTGTTCTAGCCGATCCAAAGCCTTGCCACCCTCAGAAAACCCGTGACCCGGCAACTTCGAAAAACTCAAACACCTGCCTGAGAGCTCGCAGAAGAGCCATGGGTTTTGCTGTAAATGCAGGCTCGCTGGCCGCGGCTCTCCCAAGCACTGCACGTGGGGGAGCTGAACCTCGCAGCTCTCACCGGGGAAAGGATGACCCAGGTGGTCCCCCAGGGCCCTTCCCACGTTCATGGCCCAAAAAGTACCTCAATGCACTTACTCCAGTACTTGTGGGCACCTACCATGTTCTAGGCATAGCGGAGACAGACAAAAGACTGCACCCTAAAACATAGTCTGGGTGCTAGGTAGTGGCACAGGGGTAACACAACTGGACCTGCATGGGAAAAGTCATGGGTTCATATCCTAGGTCCTCACTGTGCACAGAGTGCTGGGACTGGTGTTAGACTGTGACATGAGGACCTCAGTAAAGGTGCTTCTCTGTCTCTCTATCTCTCTATCTATCTATAGCTCTCTATCTCGCACCCCTCTCTCATAAAAAAGAAAAAATTAAAACACCTCACCGTCTCCCAGGAAGACGTGTTAGAGGAAGGAAACACAGGACGGGAGCTTCAGTTCGGATTGCTGTGGAGCGACAGAACATTTGCTTGGACAAGTGACAGCTGGAGAGAGCTTGGAAAGATAAGGAAAAGTGACCCGTGTGTGGTCAGGCAGACGCAGCCACACGCGCCCGGTGGGGAGTGAGCTCTGGGTCTGAGAGCTGGGACTGGCTGACAGTCGGGGGCGGGGGGAAGGAGAGACAGGAAGTGGCTCTGCTGGGAGGAAATGCTGACAGCAAGACTGAAGGAGGAGGCGGGCCGCTCTGGAATGCCAGGACAGTGGCGATCAGGAGTGTGATGTTACGTGGTTCCAGCCACAATGTGGAGGGTGTTTGAGGAGGTCCAGGTTGGCGGCTGGGAAACCAGCCACTGGGGGTCATCCAGGCAAGAAAGGAATGGGTGCCAGCTGGGAGGAGGAATTTCAAGAGAAACTCGGGAAGTCCAACTGTCTGCACGCCGAGGTGGATGGATGGGGTGGGGGTGACAAGAGGTGGCTGGAAGGTGTCTGTCCAGTGCATCTGCGTGGAGCAGCAGGTCTGTGGCTGGGAGCAGGAGGACTGGCTATCCCCGGGAGTTCGGTTCTGGGTAACTCAGGCCAGAAACATCAGAGGGAGGTGCCTGGGGACAGCAGCACACGTGAGGGAACCCAGGAAAGGACAAATGGAGGGCACCGAGCATGGAAGGAAGAAGAACCAGCAAAGCAAGACGGGGATGCTGAGGCTTGGTGCAGGCCCAGGCAGGAAAGAACCAATGGCCCGGCCCGATGGCGTTATTGGTAGTGACATGAACTGCAGTACTGGAAGCCACATGGCCGACCACAGGCCCAGGTCCCCAAGTTCATCTGGAAGTACCACCATACCACCGCAGCTCGAAAATCATGCCCGATGCATGCGCATGCGTGCCCAAAATCCCGACAGGAGAACGGAGGAGAAGGGATTGCAGTGTGGCCGCCCACCTGGGGGGGAGGGACTTGTCCTGTTCCTTCTCTCGGTCTCCCTCAGGCAAGAACATGCACCCTATGCCCAGAAAGAAAGAAAGAACGAAGGAAGAAAGAGAGGAAGTAAGATTGGGACCAGCAGGTGGTGTGGAAGTTAAGGTGCCACATCCCACGTGGCTGACTGTTGCTAGGGTCCCAGACCCAGCAGCCTGAAAAATGACACCGGGCATGTGTATGTGCGTGCCCAAAATCTCAACAGGAGAACGGAGGAGAAAGTGCGGTGTGGCCATCCCCCTGGGGGACAATTTCTTACTCTCTCTGTCTCTCTTTCCGAGTACATGCTATAGATATGTATATTTGTAAAAGGGGGGGGCAGTAGAATTTTGCTAGGCAAAGCTTATTGTCGTATTTATATACAGTCCGCCCTTGGAGACCTCAGACACAGTCACTGGGACATGGAAAATGTCCCGCTGTTGCAGGTGTGTTCTAGGTAGTCGGCCTTCGATGGTGGATGGTTGGGATGTCACTGAGCATGTAGGCTTTGCTTTGTCTTTATTCCCTAAATAATACAGTGTGACAGGACAGCCAGTATGTACATGGCATTCCCATTGTGTTGGGTGTTATAAGTAACTAAAGATATATATATATACATATATATATGTATATATATATATATGTATATATATATATATATATGTATATATATATTTTGGAGAGGTTTTTGCTGTAGGGCGCATTCACTTACCAGAAAGACAGAGAGAGACAGAGAGACAGAAAACGAGAAATCACCCTCCAGGGGGGATGGCCATGTCGCAATCCCTTCTCCATTCTCCTCTCGGGATCTTGGGCACACACACACACACACACACACACACGCCGTGAGTTTAAGCCACAGGGTCTGGGATTCAAACCATGGTCGATTACATGGGAGTCCAGCGACATAGCCATTACGCCAACTGCTGATCCCACTAGAGATGATTTGAAAATTCACAAGAAGACATGGGTAGGCTTGGTGTAGACACGCCCTTACATATAAAGAACTTGAACATCTGTGGATTTGGAGGTCCTCAGGGGGTTCTAGAACCAATCACCCACAGATATCCAGGGTATTTTGTACAGAAAAGAACAGCTAAAGCATATAGCAAGCTGGAAACAAGAGAATTAGAAAACTGATAGGTTGATGGGCCAAGGCACTGGATCCCACATGGTAAATTCTGCAGTCCTAGTCCCAGATTCAGCAGCTTGAAAAACACGAAGGACACGTGTGCATGCGTGCCCAAAATTCTGAGGAAAATGGAAGAGAGGGGGCTGTGGTGTGGCCATCCCCCCTGGAGGGGGTGATTTCTCACTTTCCCTCTCTCTTTGGCAAGGGCATGCCCCCTATGGCAAAACCTAACAAGAAAGAAAAAAAAAAAAAAAAAAAAAAAGAGAAAAGAAAACAGAAAGGTTGGCCCTTAAAGAGAATATCCAGGGCCTAGCAGATGGTGTCACAGTTACGTCGCTGGACTGTCACATGGCCAACCACAGTTTCAGTCCCGCACCCAGTGGCCTAACACATACCAGGCTCACGCGCGTGTGTGCCCAGGATCCTGAGAGAACAGAGGAGAAGGAATTGGGGGTGGCCATCCCCCTAAAGAGTGATTTTTCACTTTGTCTGTCTGTCTCTCCCTGGCGAGCGCACATGCCCCAAGGCAAAACCTCTACCAAAAAATAAAAAAGAGGGTACCCAGCATCTGTTTATGGGCCTTATCAGCATTAAAGAAAGGCCACTGCTTTCTCTAATTGCTATCACTCGGTCGAGGGGAAGAAACTACCCAGGGTCTCACTGCTATTGAAACACGTTCCTGGGCACTGCCAGGCCTAGGTGCCGGGGCTGTGCCGGTTAGGACTGGACAGCACGCCGCCTAAAGACAGGCAGGAGGAACGGGCTCAATGCAGTGACTGCGACCAGCCAAGCAAGCACAGCTGACAACATTAGTGGACAGGTGGCTTCGGAAAGTTCGTAGAAAATGCACATTATGAAATAAACTATACATGGATGTCGAAACTTTCTGAACCAAAATAAACTGGCAGTTCCTTTTTCCCACAAACTTTTGAAGTCCCCTCATATAACTGAAAACAGCTAAGACCGTAGATTGCAAGTGTTCTCCCCACACAAAAGTGAAGATGTACGGTCAGGGGTGTGATTAGCTGGAGCAGCCGTCCCACAGTGGTACACGTATTAGCGACAACTGACAAAACATCCACAACCCTGATTTGCCGCCTGGAACATATATATCTTGGTTAACACACTGGATTCCCACATGGCCAACCACAGTTTTTGAGTCCCAGGTCCGGCAGCTTGCAAACCACACCGGGTGCATGTGTGTGCTTACCATAATCCTGAGAGGAGAAGAGACTGTGGCGCGGCCATCCCCCTGGGCTGTGATGTGTCACTTTGCCCTGTCTTTCTCTCAGGTGAGCACGTGCACCCCAAGGTAAAAACCTGAAAACAAAAATCTTAAAAATCTGAAAGAAATAAAAAAAGCTATCCAAAAGTCCCGTTCCTACTTCGCATCTGCCACAAACGTGAGTACGGAACAGGCGGGCAGCCCTGCCCACGGCAGAAACGTCGCTGTCGTACACGCGTGCACATTTTCTCATTTACCCCTAGCAGCTCTCCACGCGAGGTACCATCTCCTTTTCACGGATGTCAGAAGGGGTTCAGAAAACGCAGATTAAGCGTGGCTGACGGGCTGGCCCCTAACCTCGTGGTTACCACGAGGAGCTGGGTCTCACATGGACAACTGTAGCCTGAATCGTGGCCCAGCAGCTTGAAAACAGAGCAGCCCTGGGGGACTGTGCCCCAAATCCCAACAGGAGGAGAGATGGCCCCACCAGGGGCCCCTCCACCCTCACTTCTCTTTAGTGAGTGCACATGTCCTCTGGCAATTAAAAATAATAATAAAAGAAAGCCAAAAAATGAAGTAAGATCAAATGAAAGTGGTCGGGGCCAGCAGGTGTCAAAGCACTGGACTCCCACATGGCCAACCGTGGTTTGGGTCCCAGACCTGACAGCTTGCTTTCTCACTTTCCTTCTCTCTCTCTCTGACTCTAGTGAGCACACATGACATATAGCAAATTTTAAGGTAATAATAATAAATTAAAATAAATAATTCTTTAAAAAAAAAAAAAAAAAAAAAGTGGTCAGGCCAGGGTGTGAACAAAAGCTGGGCTGACTGCAAAGCCCATGCTGGTTCTAGCCCACCACGCTTTCTGAGCTCATTCCAAGCAGGAAGCACTTTTGTAGCACACCAGGGTTCTCCACCCTGACCCGAAGTACGTCATCAAAAAGTTAGGCTTTATCCCACCAGAAAGACCTCCGGACCCACAAGATCCAGCAAGTCAAGCCTCGTCACAGGCCTGGCAGAGTTCTGCCCAGATGACGTGTCAGAAAGGAAAGCTCCACCACGAGCATCGGTGGCTGCCTGTCTCTCTCCTGATCACTCCTCCAGAAGCCACGTGGACAACCCAGGGGCCACTTCCGTGTGTCCTCTGTGGTCAGACCAGGAGGGCTCGGCTAGCCTTTCCTGAAGAAGGGTACTCGCTGCCTCTCTTGTTCTGACACAATGTATCAGTCAGCCCTTGTTCTGCTTACTGTGCCCCAAGATGTTTACATTCTCTACAGACAGGTGGAGAGAACTTTAGCCCCTGCTCATCCAGAAGTCAGGACCTTGGTGCCACACAGGGCAGCCACGTTAAACAGGACACTCTTCAAGGCTGACCCGCATGAAAGGTTACAGGTTCAAATCCAGTCAGCCACAAGTAGCCAGGCACACACATGCCCATGTTGGTTGCACACATGTGCTCATGTTGGGCTGCACACATGTGCCCATGTTGGGCTGTGCACACGTGCCCATGTTGGGTGGCACACACGTGCTGTTGGGTTGCACACACGTGTTGTTGGGTTGCAAACACATGTCCATATTAGTTGCACACACATGTCCATATTGTGTTGCACAGATGTGCTCATATTGGTTGCATGCACACACGTGCCCATGTTGGGTTGCACACACATGCCCATGTTGGTTGCACACGCATGCCCATACTGGGTTGCATGAGTGTTCTCTCTTGGAAGAAAGACATTTTTAAAAATCATGAGCTACCTCAGTAGAAAAACCAACAGGTCAACCAGGACATGGGCCTCATCTTCAAAGGCTCCGCTGCAATCCCAGAGGAATCTCCTTGCCAAACCTGGACTTCTGGAAGGATCCCAGACAGCTTCTCCAACAACGAACATACCACAGCACAGCCCCCAGACCCCCACTGAGACAGGGCATTCACACCCTCAGCTGCTTCAATAAATGTCACGCTGATCCCAACACACCTGTTGCAAGAAATGTCAACTCCTGAGCCACACAACACCGATGGGCAGGCCTCCTGCGACCCCCCCAGGTTCTGAGTTCTAGCCCTGCTCGGAACTAGTCATTATCAATGCCATCATAAATTCACCACAACGTGAGAGGCCATAACTGCTTCACAATTTCAATTGTTTGTGCATCCTTTGTGCAAAAAAATGTTTTAAATGGCAGTGTTGCATTTTTACACTGCTATTTTACAGCAGAAACTTTGAAGTTTACAATACATATAATTATATATCATCTGCGCTGATGAAAAGAACTGATCATCCAAATGGAACAGCACAAAATTCCACATATTGCTTTGAAAATGTTGCTGTCTGCCTTAAGTTTATTTTCTTTTTCTTCCATGAACAAAAGAGAGAGAGAGAGAGAGAGAGAGATCACCCCAACAGGGTCCTGACACTGCCACACCCCAGCCTCAGCCAGCCATGATCAAGGGCGTGAGCACACTCCTGTGCTCAAGGAGGCCTCCCCATGCCAGCCCAGAACCCTCCACGTGGCCGGCCTCAGTCACGTCTTACCACTGCCCAGCCCCTTTGCCACGTCCTTTTAAAGTCTCTGATAGGGGACCAGCAATTAGCGTAATGGCTATGTCGCTGGACTCCCATGTAGTCGACTGCGGTTCGCGTCCCAGACTTGGTGACTTAAAACTCACACTGGGCGCGTGTGCGTGCGTGCCCAAGATCCCGAGAGGAGAATGGAGGAGAAGGGATTGCAGCGTGGCCATCCCCCCGGGGGAGTGATTTCTCACTTTCTGTCTCTCTGTCTCTGTCTTTCTGGCGAGCATACGCGCCCTGTAGCAAAAACCTCTCCAAAAAAAAAAGTCTCTGATACAAGGAAGACATGCGGTCGCCAGCAAGCACCCTAAACTAACTCAGAAGATGAAAAGATACGGGGCTGTCCCCCATACACCTGCACTGGCACTCTCCACCTCCAGGCTGGGCTTCAAAGCCTACCACATGCTGGCAACGCAGGAGATGGCCTTTCTCCACACGCCGATCTATTGTTCCCAGAGGTGGTTTTGGTTAAAAAGATACATTCTTGAGGCCAGCAGGTGGCACAGTGGTTAAGGTGCTGGACTCACACACGGTCGACCGCCATTCGAGTCCCAGACTTGGCAGCTTGAAATCATGCCAGACACACGTGCGTGTGAGCCCACTATCCCAGAAGGAGAATGAAGGAGAAGGAACTACGGCATGGCCATCCTACAGGAGGGGTGATTTCTCACTTTCCCTCTTTCCAGAAAGCGTACATGCCCCATCACAAAAAAAAAAAAACAAAAAAGGAAAAAAGAAAAAAGTCCTGGGAAAATGTGGATTATGAGGAAGCTATACTATGAGGACTGGAACACTGTTGCACAAAATAAGCTCACACTGTAATTGTGTTCTGCCATGACCTTTTTGAATATATGTATTTGAATATGAGTATTTAAACATTTGAGTACATTTAAATATATATTTGAAATACATTAGAAGAGGTAACTGAGCCAAGAACTAACGTACTCTTTTTAAGTTGCTATAGGGTACTTGTGCTTGCCAGAGACAGAGACAGAGACAGAGAGAGAGAAAGACAAAGCTCCCCCCAGGGAAGATGAACACATCACAATCCCTTCTCCTCCATTCTCCTCTCAGGATTTTGGACACACAAGCATCCACACCTGGCATGGTTTCGTTTTTGTTTTTGTTTTTTTCCCAAGTTGCTAGGTCTGGGGCTCGAACCACACAGTTGGCCACATGGGATCCAGTCACCTTAACCACCATTCCACAAGTTGGCCCCTGTTTGGTTTTTATTAGAAGTAAAATAGGAAGCCACTGCAAGGTTTTAAGCAGAGCAGGGAATCTGTGAAACTTTTCTTGTTTTTCTTTTTTTATTAGTTTGCTAGAGGGTACGCATCCTCACCAAAGAGAGGCAGCGTGTGTGGGGGTGGGGGGAAATTCCCCACGGGGGGTGGCACATCATAGTCCCTTCTCTATTTCCTTATCCTGTTGGGATCTGGGGCATGCACAAACACTGGGCATGTTTTTCTTTTCTTTTCTTTTTCTTTTTTTTTTTTTGAGAGATTTTTACTACAGGGCACGTGCGCTCACCGGAGACATGGAGAAACAGAAAGCGAGAAATCACCCCCCGGGGCGGATGGCCACACTGCAATCCCTTCTCCATTCTCCCCTTAGAATTTTGGGCACGCACGCACACGCACCCAGTGTGAGTTTTAGGCTGCCCGTCCGGGACTGGAACCGTGGTCAACTATGTAACCATTACGCCCTCTGCTGGTCCCATGTTTGTTTTGTTTTGTTCCCCCCCACACACCACCCAGAGGTTTTTGCTATAGGGCGCATGCGCTCGCCAGACAGACAGAGAGAGACAGAGAGACAGAAAGCGAGAAATCACCCCCCAGGGGGGGATGGCCACGCCACAATCCCTTCTCCTCCATTCTCCTCTCGGGATCTTGGGCACGCACGCACACGCGCCCTGCGTGAGTTTAAGCCACCGGGTCAGGGACGCAAACCGCGGTCAGCTACATGGGAGTCCAGTGACATAGCCATTACGCCAACTGCTGGCACCCTGGCCCCATGTTTTTCAAGCAGCAAGTTCAGGATTCAAAGCACACAGTCAGCCGAGTGGGATTCAGCTACCCTTGCCGTCAGGTCACAGGACTGGCCCCCTAACTCATTTTAACGGGTGCTCTGGGTCCCGTGATGAGAAGAGAAGGTATAAGGAAAGCCAGCAGAGGGGACGGAGTCCAACTATGGCAATGCCCCAGCTGAGCAGCAGGACCTCCTGATGGTGTAGGTGCCAGTCAAAGGACGGCCCCGCGAGTTTAAGCCTGAGCAAAGAGGAGGAGGAAGTTTCACTCCATCTCAAGTGAAAACGGTTGCAAAACGAGGATGTATGAGAGTGTTAAATACAGGGCATGTGGCACAGTGGTGAAGGCACAGAATCCCCACATGGCTGACTGAAGATCAAGTCCCAGACCCGGCAGCTTGAAAATCGTGCTGGAGGTATGTGCGTGCATACCCAAAATCCCAGGAGAATAAAGAAGAGATTGTGGCATGGCCATCTTCCCTGGAGGGGTGATTTCTCACTTTCCCTCTGTTTCTCTCGGACAAGTGCATACACCCTATGGCTAAAACACAGGAACAGACAGACAGATACTGGACATGTTAAGATTCCTATTACACAAGGAAATTCAAAAAAATACTGAAAAAATGCAATTAAAGTCTGAGTTGATTTTGGTGCAAAAACTATGAAAAGATTTCATAATACATTTTCTATGAATTTTTTGAAGCCCCACCCTCCTTACAGAGTTTAAAAAGAGGTTCTTCTTAGCTGGTTACTCAACACAGGTCTGGGATCCTACTACCCTGGTTTTCGACCACGTAGTGTCACACAGTGCGCAAGACCTGAGCAGGTCTCTCGGGAGCCTTAGCCATGCAGGGGATGGCTTCCCAGGAAAGGCCAGGACAGAATGCAGTGGGTAGGTGACCTGGGGCTACTTCGAGGAGGAAAAGGACAGGATAAAGACCAGGACTCCAGGCGAAAGGAGGAACACTGGCCAAGGCCTGCAAAAGGAAGTACGCAGGGCCCTGGGACCCGCAGGCCTCCAACAGGCATTCCGCTGAGGGGACGTGGCCCTTCAGAATCCCCCGGAGGAAGCTGACAAGTGCCCAGCGCTTACGCAAGTTAAGATTCCAAACGCATCCGGCTCGTGTGACCCGTGGTGGAGACGCTTAGAGGATCCTCGCTGTGCTCTGAACGCGTCCCCCAAACTCATAGGCTGACTTGTGGTTGTGACGGGATCAGGAGGAAGAGGACTTAGACTATGGTGCTGAAAGGCGGGGCCTTGGGAAAGTGACAGGGATGGAGGCATGAGGGTGGCCCCCACATGACGCCTGGTCGCTTTAGAAGGAATGACGCAGACACAGGCATACCGCCCGTGCCCTCTTCCACGCTCGCGGCTAGCGACGCTCTGCACTGCCCCACAGCAAGCAGGCCCTCCCCATGTGTGACCCTGTGCACCGCAGACCTCCACTCTTTATAAATTACCCAGATGCAGGTATTTGGCTTTTAAGCAACAGAAAGCAGACTAAAATAATAATAAAGACTAATTTTTTTTTTTTTTTTTTTTTTTTTTTTAGTCTTATCTAGGGCTCATGTGCTCACCAGAAAAAAGAGTGAGAGGGGAAAGTGAGAAAGCACCCCCCAGGGGGATGGTCATGCCACAATACCATTTCTTCTCTTTCTCTCGGGCTTTGGGTACACACGCACACGTGCCCAGCTGCTCTTCAAGCCATTGGGTCCAGGACTCAAACCACACTGTCGGCCATCTGGGATCCAGCCGCCCTGACCACCATATCACCAGCTGGCCCAATAAAGGTTCACTGCAAATTTAGGGTTGACTCCATGGTCTGGGTTAAGGCAGTCAGATTCTCTTTTTTTTTTTAATTTTTTTTGGAGAGGTCTTTGCTATAGGGCGCGTGCGCTCACCAGGCAGACAGGGAGAGACAGAGAGATAGAAAACGAGAAATCACCCCCCAGGGGGGATGGCCACGCTGCAATCCCTCCATTCTCCTCCTGGGATCTTGGGCACGCACGCACACGCACCTGGCGTGAGTTTTAAGCCACTGGTCCGGGACGCAAACCACAGTCGACTACATGGGAGTCCAGTGACATAGCCATTATGCTAACTGCTGGTCCAAGGCAGTCAGATTCTACCCGGCCAACCATGTGGTTCTGGCCCCGGCAGCTTAAAAATCATATTGGGTGCATGCATATGCATGCCCGAGGCCCCAGCAGGGCAGGGAAATGGAGAAGGGATTGCAGTGTGACCAGGCTTGATTGGGGGCTGCACTTTCCCTCTCCCTATGTCTGTCTCGCTCCTTTCCCTCTCTGACGAGCACATACACTGTGGTCCAAAAAAACGTGGCACAGCAGTTAAGGCACTGCATCTCACATGACCGACTACATGGTTTGAGTCCCAGACTCAGTAGTTTGAAAAGCACACTGGGTGTGTGTGCATGCATGCCCAAAATCCCAAGAGGAAAATGGAGGGCAAGAGACTGTGGTGTGTTGGGACCAGATGGTGTACTGGCTACGTCGCTAGACGTGGTGACAATTCACATGATACAGAAAAATGGGAAGGCAGAAATCTCTCTCTCATACCTCGACCATTAAGAAACTATGCCTCCTAGGACCAGCAGTTGGTGTAGTGGCTATGTCACTGGACTCCTATGTAGTTGACCACGGTTCGAGTCCCAGACCCAGTAATTTAAACTCACGCCGGGCGCATGTGCGGGCGTGCCCAAGATCCCAAGAGGAGAATGGAGGAGAAGGGATTACAGCATGGCCATCCCCCCTGGGGGGTGATTTCTCACTTTCTGTCTCTCTGTCTCTGTCTTTCTGGTGAGCACATGCACACGCCCTACAGCAAAAACCTATATATAAAAAAAAAAAAGTAGAAAGAGATTGTGGTGTGGCCATCCCCCCTCAGGGGTGATTTCTCATTTTCCCATTCTGTCTGTGTCTTTCTCTGGCAAACGCACACACACTATGGCAAAAATCTAAAACCAAACCAAACCAAAAAAACCTTGTGACGCTTAAAGGGCTGTAAGGCCCCTCTTCTATGGATGAATATAGACAGTACATAAGAGGCAAAGGCAAACTGGAAGCTAGGAATACGGTTAGACTGTGTCCCCTACGGCTCAACCTGATCCCCACGCTCCAGCAGGACTGCGCGGCGGGGCCTGCTGGGAGGTGTGTGGCTCCAGCCTCCTCCTCCTGAGTGGGTTAGCCATCACCACGGAATGCACCTCTCCTAAGGACACGCGAGGCCCCCTCTTGCTTGCTTTCGCTCTCCCTGGCAGTCTGCTGCCTGTACCCCAGCCACCCTGGGAAGGCGCGGCAAAGAGCCAGCCTGGAGAGCTTGCGCTTCTCAGCCTCCTGCATTTAAGGAGGTGAATGGCAAGCTGACCGACACAAGTCCTCTGAAAGGTAAAAACGGAATGCTTCTGATACAACTGAACTCCTTCCATTCCCATCGCCTCCCAAGGCCACTGAGATTTCCAAAGCTTAAAACGGGGCAGATGCACAGCGGAGGCTGATCCACGCAGGAAGGTGCCAGGTTCGCACCCACAGACCCACGGAGCACACCCCACGTGTGCCCCTGATGCAGAGGGGCTAAGGCCGGGCGGGGATTGCTGCATGAAGACCCTGCTGGGGGGTCCCTGTCACCCCCTACCACCCAAGGAAGAAATAAACTTTAAAGGAAAAACTTAAGAGGATTAGCCAGTGGCATGATGGCTAAGGTGCTGTTTCCCACATGGCTGACCATGTGGTTCAGGTCCCAGACCCGGTGGCTTGAAAAGGACTCTGGGCATTTGTGTGTGTGTCCAAAATCCCGAGAGGGGATGGAGAAGTAAAACTGCAGCATGGCCATCCTCACTGGGTGGTGATTTCTCACCTTCTCTTGCACTCATCAACACATGCACCCTATAGCAAAAAAAACTAAAAAAAAAATTAATTAACTAATTAATTTAAAAAACGTTAAAGACTTAGATTTATACAAATAAAAACCTTGTTCAACCATTAAGTAATAATCATCTTCATAAACTGATTGGGAAGCATAAAAGTAAATGAAATTAGGTGGCGTGGTGGCTAAGGCGCTGGACACTCCCACAAGGCTGATCACGGTTCGAGTCCCAGACCTGGCGGCTTGCTTTCTCACTGTCCCTCTCTCTTTCTCTCTCTGTCTCTCTCTAGTCAAAATAAATGAATGAATGAATAAAATTAAGTAATTATTTTATTTTTTTAATTAAAAAATAAACAAATGAAACTAACATTTTGTGGGAATTCAAATATGATTTCATAAAAGAAAGAAGAAAAAAATTAATTACTTCTGACTTAAATAGAATATATTCAGGTATTTTTAAATGAGTAACAATAGGTCAAATTATTACAGTATTTAAAGCCCAGCAGATACATATAGAAGAATGTAACAGTCATTATTTTTAAATGGTACTATTCACCATATAACAGATGCTACTTTCTCTGCAACTCTGTTGCAGAGAAAAAAAAATGCATGAAAAAGAATGGATGTCTGGCCGGCAGCTGGCGAGGTGGCCAGGGGCGCTGAACTCCCACATGACCGGTCATGGTTTGAGTCCCAGACCTGGTGGCTTGTTTTCTCACTTTCTCTCTCACT
Source organism: Tupaia tana (assembly GCA_026018925.1). Classification (NCBI taxonomy): domain Eukaryota; kingdom Metazoa; phylum Chordata; class Mammalia; order Scandentia; family Tupaiidae; genus Tupaia; species Tupaia tana. Next base: position 109,336,487 of record JAKSZU010000004.1, on the reverse strand, counting down.
CTATCCCTCTCTGGTAAAATTAAAATAAAGTAAAAAAAAGGATGTCAATGGTGTTGGATTCCCATATGGCTGACTATGGTTCGACTCCTAGACTTGGTGGCTTGCTTTCTCACTTTCCCAAACTCTCTCTCTTTCTCTCTGGTCACACTTTTTGAAATAATAATAGGGGCCGGAAGGTGGCATGGTGGTTAAGAGCGCTGGATTCCTACACGGCTGACCATGGTTCAAGTCCTGGACCAGGCGGCTTACTTTGTCACTTTCTGACTCTCTCACTCTGTCCCTCTCTGGTCAAATTAAAATAAATAAGTAACATTAAATAAACAAAATAATTCTTTAAATAATAATAATTAATGATGATGAGTAAAATTAAATAAAAAATAATTGTTTTTCAAAAATATGGGATGGAGGGGACCAGCAGTTAGCGTAATGGCTATGTCGCTGGACTCCCACGTAGTCGACCGCGGTTCGAGTCCTGGACCCGGCGGCTTAAACTCACGCCGGGCGCGTGTGCGTGCGTGCCCAAGATCCCGAGAGGAGAATGGAGGAGAAGGGATTGCGGCGTGGCCATCCCCCCTGGGGGGTGATTTCCTGCTTTCTATCTCTCTGTCTCTCTCTGTCTGTCTGGCGAGCGCACGCGCCCTATAGCAAAAACCTCTCCAAAAAAAGAAAAAAAAAAAAAAAATATGGGATGGAGGACCAGCAGTTGTAATGGCTATGTCACTGGACTGCCCTGTAGTCAACTGCAGTTCAAGTCCCAGACCCGGTGGCTTAAACTCATGGGCGCGTGTGCGTGCGTGCCCAAGATCCTGAGAGGAGAATGGAGAAGGGATTATGGCATGGCCATCCCACCTGGGGGGTGATTTCTCACTTTCTGTCTCTCTGTCTCTGTCTTTCTGGTGAGCACATACGTCCTATAGCAAAAACCTCTCCAAAAATAAATAAATAAATAAATAAATATATATATATATATATATATATATATATATATATATATGGGATAGGATAAAGAATTCCCAGGAGTCTCTCAGAGGTATGAATGCACATGTTGAAGACCATGGCACAAACAGCACCGTCCTTACCACCCATCGCACTGTAACCCGTCTACACAGCCTGCGAAGGACACAAGTCTGCGAAGGACATGGCAGCACTCTGCTTCCCTCACAGAGGAAGCCACCCAGGAGACACCACAGAACTCTGGACTTCTGGAAGGCAGGCATGAGAAACAGCACGTGCTTGCTGAGACGTGACAAATGGCCTGTCCTTGCTAGTCAGACAGACACATGGACACACACACGAGGGCCAAGATCCCAAGAGGAGAATGGAGGAGAAAGGACTGCAGTGTGGCCATCCCCCTGGGGGGTGATTTCTCACTTTCTGTCTCTCTGTCTCTCTGGCAAGGGCATGGCCCTATAGGAAAAACCTCTCAAAAAAAAAAAAAAATTAAAAAGTGAAAATAACGTTAAAAAAATACCTTGGGACCAGCAGATGGTGTAATGGTTACATTGCTGGACTCTCATGTAGTCAAGCGAGTTCCAGTCCCAGACTCGTTGGCTTAAAACACGCTGTGTGTGTGCATGCCCAAAATCCCAAGAGGAGACTGAAGGAGAAGGGATTGTAGCGTGGCCATCCCCACTGCGGGGTGATCTCTCACTTTCTGTCTCTGCGAGTGCGCCTGCCCTATAGCAATAATCTTCTAAAGAACTAAATAACTTAAGGACCAGCGGGTTGCATAGTGGTTAAGGCACTGGACTCCCACGTGGTCAACTGCAGCTCAAGTTCCAGACCTGGGAGCTTAAAACTGACACAGGGCACAGGTGCATAGGTGAGCAGCACGTAGCCTGGAGCAAAAATCTCTCAAAAAAAAAGAACCTAGAAAATAATTTTTTAAATAACTTTAAAAGTGCAAATAACTTTAAAAAAATAGAGAGACAGAGAGACAGAGCCTGCACTATGGAACACATTTTCAGGAGCCGGTCAGCAAAGCTCGTTTTGGGGAAACATCCCCCTCTCCCACTCGAAGCGTATTCGAACCGCTGTCTCCACATGTATCCACACCACTGGCTTCATGCTGGAGGGCCTCTCACTGTTCGTAATGATTTCCAGGGTACTGTAAACGCTGCCTGCTGACGTCCTTTCATGACCGAACACCGGCTTTCTCTGAGGCCCTCCTGGCAGCCTCCCACTCCCAGCGCACTGAAAGGAAGGCCAGTTCGGATTTTCAGTCTACACCTGACAACTGTTACACTTTTTTTTTTGTCTTTCAAAGAATTCTTTTCCTTTTCATGTGAATTTTTCAGTCATTTGTTCATATGAAAACATTTCACTTAAAAGTTTGACTTGCTGGTCCTTAATGTAGGATTGAAACAAAGTTAAAACGTTAGTAAACATTATCAGTCAGAGTGCCAGCCAGGGCAGTGAGGGTGGCTGCGGCCCATGTGGCTGATGCACCGTCTGAGTCCCAATCCTGGCAGTCTAAAGGACACGCAGGGCACATGTGTAGGTGTGCGGTGCCCAACGTAAATAGGCGAGTGACCGTACCGTGGCCACCCACAGGGTGCTCTCACGCCCTGCCCCGCGAGCGCACATACCCTCCAGCAAAATGTGTAAATGTTATCAAAGATGGCCGGGCGGTGGCACAGCAGGGACCCGGTGGCACAGCAGGGACCCGACACCCCGAGCATCCCTGCCCACGGCTCCCCCAGGCCAGGCGCCCACTGAGCGATCCTGGCCGGCTGGGGCCGGGGCTGGATCGCAGTGTGGCCTGTTAGGGCTGCCTGTCTTTCTTTGCCTCATGAAAGCAATAAACTTTAGAGCAGAAGAAAACATTACCAACTCATCTGTTTAAAAGGTATTCGAGGGGTCAGCAGGGGACACGGTGGTTAAGGCACTGGACTCCCCACATAGCCAACCCATTTGAGTCCTGGATCTGGTAGCTTGTGTGCGTATCCGCAGAATCCTGACGGGGGGATGGATAAGGAACTGCGGTGTGGCCATGCCCCAGGAGGGATTTCTCACTTTCCGTCTCTGTCTCTCCAGCAAGCGCACTTGCCCTATGGCAAAAACTAGATAGATAAATAATATTTGAGGTCCAGCTACTACAGTGCAATGGTAACCCAAGTACCCTGCAAGGCTGGTAGCCAAAGGTTCAGATCCCCGCTTCAGCCTTAGAACCCACCTGGCACAAGCAGACCCCCAGGGTCCTGATGAGCCGAGGGCTGGTGGAGGGGGTGAGGTCTTAATGAGACCCTGCCCACGGGGGTTCTCGCCTCCCTTCTCAGAAAGCTCTTCTTCGGCTTTCCCACCCCTCCTGTGTGCTCACTATCATTTGACAATGTCTCCATCGTTGAAACAACTTGTTGCCAAATACTATGGGTGCGCCTATAATATAATACTTGTAAACAAACTCATAAACACTTGTAGCAATTATAACCAAGGCTAAAATATTCCAAAGGAGGTCCTCCATGCAGTTTGGCTATTAAAAAAAAAAAAAAAAAAAAAAAAAAAAAAAAAAAAAAAACTGAAATGTAGCACCTTGGTTTGCAAAAACAACAGATGGAAAAAGGAGAAAATGAAAATCTTCCAGCCGGTTTTGACCGAAGGCCACTGCATAACTGGGGGATGGGACTGTCTTGATTTATTATTAAGCACTGCAGAAGATGAGTTCTTCTACCTGACTCTTTTGAGTGAGTAACTTTTCCAAATATAACGCTCATTAAACCAAGATTCAAAAGACTGAAATTTGAATTAAACCTTCAGTCTTGTATTCCACCAAAATATCATCAAGGTCGTCTAAGAATTACCAAGTTCTAAACAAGATTTTTTTAAAGAATTATTTCATTTTATTTATTCATTTATTTTAATTTGACCAGAGACAGAGAGAGTGAGAGAGAAAGTGAGAAAGCAAGCCGCCAGGTCTGGAACTTGAACCGTGGTCAGCCATGTGGGAGAGTATCCAGCACCTTAACCACCACGTCACCTGCTGGTCCCCCTAAACAAGATTTTCTTACAAATAAAACATTATTTAATCACAAGTAGTATTTTAATAAGAACCAAAAAGTTTTATATCACTTGAGGAAACATATACATCTAAGTATGTATTAAGGAAATCATGTTTTGAAATGTTCACCTTATTTCCCCACTTTTAAAATTCCTGGTGTTTGTAGTTCATAATTATACATGTTGAGTCTTTCTGCAATGCTTGGGCCCAGAACTGTTTCAGCTTCTGGTACTCGTTCACACATAATGAGTGTTCGGGAACAGGACCCTGGTCGCGTACCCACGTAGCCGGAAGGCAGTCTTGCACAACCTGTTTGCACTGCAGTGTTTTGACTGCGACCCAGCACACCGGGACAGTGTGTGGCACGTTCCCCTTGGGGCACCACGTCCGCACGTAACACGCTTCAAAATTCGGACTTTCAGGCTAGGGATGCTCCACCTGTCCCAGCGACAACATACGATGCATATGTACTTAAGTACATTGGTGCTGGAAAGATGAGCCATGCTTTAATGATAAAGCGACAAAATGAAAAAAAACGGTTCACTGGCAAGGAAATACTCATACATGCACCCATACACACACGAAGTACCCCTCACATACTGCCGATTTACAAGACGGAGGGCCATCTGAGAGATTTAGACCTTGAGCTGTTAAAATGGCACAACAGGGGGACCAGCAAGTGGCGTGGTGGTTAAGGTGCTGGACACTCCCACATGACTGACCATGGTTCAAGTCCTGGACCTGGTGGCTTGCTTTCTCACTTTCCCTCTCTCTCTCTCTCTCTCTCTCTCTCTTTCTCTATCTCTATCTCTATCTCTATCTCTCTCTCTCTGTGTGTGTGTGTGTGTGTGTCTGGTCAAATAAAAATAAATGAATTAATGAATAAATAAAATTAAATAATTTTTTTTTTAAAGGCACACCAGAAACCATTAGCGAAACATTGCCGGGTTCTGGGCCAGCCCATGGCACAGCGGTGACAACTTTGCCATGTTGGACCCCCTTAAGTAGGTCCCAGGTTCGTGTCCTGAGGCTGCCTCATGCACTGGCTGGGGGGGGGGGGGGGGGTAGAATGTAGCGTGAAGACCTTCTGAGGGTTCCTGTCGCTCTCTCTCTGTAAAGAAAAAATAGCCTTTTTATTTTTTAAGTTTCTGTTACAGAGTGCATGTACTTACCGGGGAGAGACAGAGAGGGATAGAGAGAACGTGAGAAAGCATCCCCAGGGAGATGGCCGCAGCAACCCCGTCCATGCTACTCTAATGACCTGGGGCACACATGGACATGTATGCAGGATGTTTCTCAAGACACCGGGTCCGGGACTTGAACTGCTTAGCCAGTCATGTGGGATCCAGTCCCCTTAACCTCTACACCACCAGCTGGGCCCATGAAAAATAGGCGCTGGACTCCCACATGACTGAGCGTGGTTCAACTCTCGGACCTGGCAGCTCGCTTCCTCACTTTTTCTGTGTCTCTCTCTGGTGAGCACATGGGTCCTAAAGCAAATTTAAAAATAAAGAGTATCAATGGGACCAACAGATGGAATAATGGTGATGTCGCTGGACTCCCACGTAGTCCGCAGTTCGAGTCCCAGACCCAGCGGCTTGCTTTCTCACTTTCCCTCTTTCTCTCTCTGTCTCTCTTTCTGGTGAGTACACATGCCCTATAGCAAATTTAAAAATAATAATAATGATAATAATAAATAAAATTAAGAAATAATTCTTTTAAAAATCTTTTTTAAAAAGCCCAGGGTGCAGTGGAATTCCCACAGGCCACCTGTCTCTGTCTCAGGTCCTCACGAAACCAAGTCAACGAAGGACGCCAGGCAGGAGGCCCGGGTGGCCAGGCAGTGGGCTGTAGTCGGGGGCCAGGCAGTGGGCAGCAGAAGCCACACCTCAAGGATGCTCGCCGGAGGAGTGAAGGCGCCACGCGGCAGCGGGGGAGGAACCGCCCGCCGGCCACAGCACCTGTGGGTCCGTCTCCATCCTACCAGGCACCAGGCCAGGCACGACACCATGAGCACAGACCGAGGTTCAGGTGACCCCGGGCAGGGGACGGGGTGGCCTCCAGGCAGCAGGTGTGGCCGGGCCAGCCAGAGCCAGGGGTGAGCAGTGGGAGGTCAGCAGGGCGGATGACACTGGGCCTTCCGGCCATGGCAGCAGTTTAGGGTGACGGAAAACAGACAATGCCCGCTCAGAAATAGCAGTCGCACGGTCTGGGAGCACCGGGTGCGCAGGGTGCAGGAGAAAGACCTGGCCAGGTGGGGATGGCACAGGGGCTCCAGGGACCCGGGTCCAGAGCACGTCAGGCGGAAGCACTCCAGAAGCAGGTGCTGACTCACGGCAGTGCTGAGCTGAGGTGACAGCCCACACCTGGGGATGGCAGCTTCCTCTTCTGTCCAGCGCGGCTCACTCATGGACCAGCGTCCCTAAAAACACCTCGACGGAGCAGTCGGAGCTGAGGTGGGCTCAGGCCGGTGTGGGTGTAAGCAAAGGAGAAAGCTGGGTCCCAGGCCCACCTCTACCCCATCGAAAGCTCTCCGTGGGCTGGCTCAGAGGCACAGCAGTGATGTGCTGCTGGGTCCATACAGAAGATCACAAGTTCAGTTCCCTCCTCAACCTGTACACACTGGGCATGCGCCCACGGTCATGGATTCTGGGAAGGTGCAGGTGGGTCCCCGCATGAAACCCTGCTGGGGTGCTTCTGTGTGTTCCTGTCTATCTCTCATACCTGTGAAGGAAAGATTTTTTAAGTTTTTCTAGGCCAGCCTGTGGCATGGTGGTTCAGGCAGCTGGACTGCACATGGCCAACTCAGTGGCTTGAGAAACAGGCTAGGCTTGGGGCCAGCAGGTGGCATGGTGGTTAAGAGCGCTGAACTCCCGCATGGCTGACCACGGTTCGAGTCCTGCACCTAGCAACTTGCTTTCTTGCTTTCCCTCTCTCTGTCTCTCTCTGGACAAATTAAAATAAATAAATGAGTAAATAAAGTTAAATAAAGTAATTCTTTAAAAAGAAAACCATGCTGGGCACATGTGTACATCCCCAAAATTCCAAAGGGAAGATGGAGAAGGGACTGTCGTGTGGCCACCTCCCCAGGAAGTGCTCTCTCTCTTTCTGGTAAGCTCACTACCCTATAAGCAAAGTTTAGGAAAAAAAAAAAAAAGGGAAGTTCTAAACTCATCTTGTACTGTCACCCACTAACAGGGAAGACCCCTGCCTGGCCAACCTCAAGAGAAAGAGATAGTCAAATCTTTTAATGATAAATTGGCTAGATGAGAAAAACAGTTTAAATAGCTTATCAGCAGTCAAATGCTAAAAACAGAGATCTTCTCTCATAATTCCTTAAATCCCATTTCCCCTCCATGGCAAGGACTCAACACAGCATTTCCTTATGGAACATATGGGGGGGGGGGGGGGGGGTCAGCAACTAAGCACAGTCCTAAGCAAGATGCAGTGAGTCTATGGAAGCAGAAGAGAAGAAAATCATTCTGATTAAGAGAACAGATAACGGGGCCAGCAGGTGGCATGGTGGTTAAGTGCGCTGGGCTCCCACATGGCCAACCACGGTTCGAGTCCTGGACCTGGCAGCTTGCTTTCTCTCTTTGTTCTCTCTTGCTCTCTCGCTCTGTCCCTCTCTTACCAAATTAAATAATTTTTTTTTAAATAGATAACAAAGCTCCCTGGAGGAAGTATTTAGAGTGCAGCCTGAGTGAGGGAAGGCAATTCACTAAAGCAGGCCTGTGGGCACGAGGCTCTGTGGAAAAGTAACAGCCCAGGAGACTTAGGGCCCAGGGGACTTGCACAAGCTGAAGCATCTGACCCTGCTCTGCGTGGTCCTAAAGAGAGAATGACAGAGGCCAGCCGACGGCTGGACTCCCACATGGACCACTGGCTCTGATGGCTTGCTTATTTCCCCCGCCTCCCTCTGGCTGTCTCTCTCTGGGTGAATTTAAATAATAATAATAATAATAAAATTATTCTGGAAAAATAAGAGAGAATGACAACCAGAGCTATCCCTGGGCAGGACCAGTCTGATGGCAGTGTGAAGGACCAGAGGTAGGGGCTGTTTTTTTTTTTCTTTTAAAGTTTTGTTATAGGGTGTGTGTGCTCACCAGAGAAAGAGAAAGAAATCCCTTCTCCTCCATTCAACTCTTATGATTTAGGACACACGCATACACACCCACACACCTGGTGTGCATTTTCAAGCCACCTGGGTCCAGGACTCGAACCACACCGCAGCCATGTGGGATCCAGCTGCCTTAACCACCACACCACTGGCTGGGCTCACGGGTATTTTTCCTTCAGTTTCTTTCTTTCACGAATGAGAAAGACAGGGAGACAGACAGAAAGGCAACTTTGCAGCAGGGCCCTGACGCGGCAATCCACTCCTTGCCTTAGGCACCCCGGAACCCAGAGCCCGCCCTGTGGGCCATCCTCAGGGCATTGCAACTTACACTACACCACCCTCTGGCCCCCAAAGGCTATTTTAATCTGCCAAGTCAGGGGTCACAAAATGGGACTAGCAAAACTAAGAATGGGACATAAAAGCCATGTGTTTGAAATTTACAATTTCAAAACCATGGTGGAAAATGGAATTAAGAGTGTGAGTTTAGGGACCAGCAGATAGAATAATGGCTACATCACTGGACTCCCACGTTGTCAATTATAGTTCGAGTCCTGGACCCAGCAGCTTAAAACTCACTCCAGGCAAGGGCGTGTGCATGCCCAAAATTCTGAGAGGAGATTGGAGGACAAAGGATTGCAGCATGGCCACCCTGCCCCCCTGGGGGGGGGGGGGGGGGGGGGGGGGGTGATTTCTCATTTTGTTTCTCTGCCTCCCTGGCAAGTGCACAGACCCTACAGCAAAAATCTCTCCTAAATTTTTTTTTTAAAAAAAGCCTATGGGTTTATTTTGGTGCAACAAAAGTTTGCAATTCATGCAGTTTTTTCTTATATAGTCACACACTTCCCACCAACTTCTGAAGGCCCTCATGCACACAGGCAAAGCAGCCCGGACTGTTGCTCCCCTCCCAGGGCTGTCCCTTGCTCTCTCTAGACCTGTCCTTGAGCTGGGAAACCCAGACTGGCTGCTCGCTCCTCACTTAAGTCGGAACTACTTTCTCAACCCGCCACAATTCAAGATACCTTTTTAACAAGCTTGCCACACCACTGTAACAAAGTTCACTCTGAAGTTCTACTTCAGCCTCATTCACAAAACAAACTGCAAACTCTCACCTACGGGGCTGCAAGGGCTGCAATCGGGGCTGCAAGGGCTGCAATCGGCATTCTGGCCTTCTCCGACCAAAATAACTCCGTCTGAGGGACCAGCAGTTAGCGTAATGGCTATGTCGCTGGACTCCCACGTAGTCGACCGCAGTTCGCGACGGGGACAGGGTGGCTTAAACTCACACCGGGCGCGTGTGCCCGAGATCCCGAAAGAAGAATGGAGAAGGGATTGCTTGCGGCGTGGCCATCCCCCCTGGGGGGTGATTTCTCACTTTCTTTCTCTCCGTCTCTCTCTGTCTGGGGAGTGCACGTGCCCTTATAGCGAAAAACCTCTCCAAAAAAAAATAAGTAAAAGAGTTTAAGTTTTGGGAACCAGCAGTTAGCGTAATGGTTATGTTGCTGGATTCCCACGTAGTCGACTGCGGTTCGCGTCCTGGACCCGGTGGCTTAAAACTCACGCCGGGCGTGTGTGTGTGTGTGTGTGTGTGTGTGTGTGCGCGTGCCCAAGAACCCGAGAGGAGAATGGAGGAGAAGGGGTTGCGGCGTGACCATCCCTCCTGGGGGGTGATTTCTCGCTTTCTGCCTCTATGTCTCTCTCTGTCTGTCTGGCGAGTGCACGCGCGCTATAGCAAAAAACCTCTCAAAAAAAAAAAAAGAAAAAAAAAACTCAGTCTGAGGTTAAATACGTGTACTCTGGACAGCCACGACATGGAGACAAATTGGAAAAGGCCTGCTACCCCTGCAGAGATACTGGTTTTTCTCAAAGGAGAGAGGGGGAGAACACAATGAAGATCGATAGTGCTGGGCTCCAGGGTGGGACACAACGGCATTCCCTTTTCCTCTGGATTAAGCACCTCTGAAACCCAACTTCCACTCCCTGGCTGTCGCCAAGAACCCTGCCCCTTCTCAAGGTGACAGTGCATCTGAGGCCTAGTTAATTCCCCTTAAGGGGACAGCAGGGCTGAGTACTACCCTGTCCTTGCTCCCACGCCAAATATGTGATCTGAATACATTATTAACTCAAGCCTCAGTTTTCTCATCTCAAAGGGGTGCGCTCTCCATCAAAGCCAGAGACTTGGAGGCTCCTTCTAGTTCTAAAGGCATCCTTTCCATGACAGTCTGGGGCCCTCTGCCGCCTCCCAATCCCTTCCACCAGCGGTCTACCCAGCCGGGTTCAGACCCCTGTTTGAAAACAGCACAGAAACAGACACTGCCTTTCTGGTGAGTTTCCACTCCTCCTTGATAAGAAACGGGACAGCGAGAATGCAGAATGCAGGCCGCTATCGCCCACTCCACACGTGCCCTAAGCAACACTAAAAAGTTACAATAATTATCAACCGAGAGCAGGTAAAGGCCCAGGCGCTCACAGCCGTGGGGAGAGTGCGGTTCCCCACTTTGCAGGGTCTCGGTTTTCACCTGCGTGGTGACTAAATTATTCAGACGATCACCAAGGTCATTGTTTCTAAGGGCTCCACTCACCTGCAAGCTTAAGCCTACCCCCCCCCAGCCCTGGACCGCAGGTGAAAAGTTGCCCCCCCCCCCCCCCACGGTAACCCATGCCGAGCATCGTGCCAGGAGCACAGCCATGAGTAGGGGGTGGGGACTCCACTGCGACCGGAACCCGCTATGGAAACAGGAGCGCGAACACTGAAACGCACAGGTACAGCCTCCTCTCGGGCTGCACCGCTGTTTCGCTCTGAATTGCTAGAAATACTAGTAAAGAATACATGAAGACGATCCCAAATTGAAAACGGGGAAGGAGACTAACGACAACTTCGGGGCCCGAAGCCAGGCGGTTTCCTAGCCCTGAGCCAGGGACGCAGTGAACTTCATCCATAAAGAAGTTCCCCGCGCGGCCGCCGCGTCCCCGCCCGGTGCGCCCAGGCGGACCAGTCCTGCAGGGGAAAACGTGAAGCCAAAATGGAGGAGGGGCCACGGGGCGGGCGGCCGGGAGCGAAAACCGCGTGGCTCCCTCCTCAGGGCGCCAACCGCCTTCCTGCGCCGCTCCCCGCAGCCCGAGAGGCACCGCGCGGCCGCGCCCCGCTCCGCAGCGCCCCGGCCGGGCCCGGACTCCACGTGGGCCGGAGGCTGCGGAACGGCGGGCGGAGAGGCAGCCACGTCGTCCGGGCAGAGCGCGGCGCCGAGAACCACCATCTGGGAGGGCTCCACCCTTCCCCACCTGCAGCACCAGCCGGGGGAAGCTGGGGAGTCGCTTCCCTGGTCTCTCCCGGCCTTCGTGGTGCAACAAAGAAACCGGGCTCCCGGGGAGGCCGGCGCCGGAGACCCCTCTGGGTCCGTCCGAGACGCGTGCGGCCCGGACGCCGGAGAGCTCGGGCCGACACAACTTTCCCACTGCAGCTGACCACGCTGGCTGCTTCCGGCCACAAAACCCGACGGCCCGCATCTACCTAGCTCTCGGGCTGTACCCGGAACCCCCTGCAGTCCCCGGCTCCCGCGGCCACGCTAGCTGGGGCTCACCGTCCCCGGGACGCCGCCTCGCGCGTCCCCGCCACCCGCGCAGTCCTGCCAACCCGGCTTCCCGGCTCGCTCCTCCCTCGGCACCCGGCTGCGCCGCTGGGCGAGCTCGTCTGTGCCAGGCCGAGGGAGGGGACGCATAGGGCCCGCGGGGGACCCCGCTGAAGCCCCCTCTCGGAACACGGGACTTGCAAAACAATAAGCATCCGCTTTCCCGCCCCTCCCCCACAGGACCCGGGCCACGAGTTGCCGCCGCCGGGAGGAAAAGGCAAGAGGGAGCGCGCCAGCCCCGCGATCGTGGCCGGGCACCCGGACCCCGGATGGCCCGAGTGTCCGCCCGTCCCCCACCCGGCGCCCCGAGCCCGCGCGCGGCGTCCCCGGCGCCCGAGCGCGGCAGGGAGCGGAGGCGCGCGAGCCACGCGGTGGCTGCCGCAACTGACGCGGCCCGCGGTCGGGCCACACGCGCCGCCGCCGCCGCGGGCCCGGGGCGAGCGCGGCCCCGCCGTACCTTGCCGCTGGCCGTGCCCCCGCTGACGCCGATCAGGAAGGGCTCGCCGCCGTTGGGCTGCTGGTGGTTCTGCAGGGTTTGCTCGCTGTCCCCGGCCATGGCTCGCGCCGCCCCTCCTCCCGCTGCCTGTGCGAGGACGCACGCTCGCCGCCCGCGCCCGCGCCCGCGCCGGGCTCCCTCGGCTTCCCGCAGCCGCCGCTGGGCGCTGCCGGGTGGAGGCCGCCGCCCGGAGCCCGCAAGGGGGTGCGTTTCCCGGAGAGGAGCCGAGAGCTTTCCCGTGCCCGCAGCGGCCCGCCGGGTTTACATCCCAGCCAGAGGTCAGCGTGATGCCGCTGCTCCAATCCGGGCGGGCAGCGCGCTGCTATTCGCCGAGGCGCGGCGGCGAGGCGTCTGCCCCTGCCCCAGCCTCCGCCCCTCCCGGCCCCGCCGCCGCCGCCCGAGCTCTCCGAGAGGTGTGAGCCCGACCTCCACACTCGCCCTCCCGCGGGCCCCAGCGGAAAGAAGCAGGCCGATTTCTGTTGTAATTTGGTGTGCGACGACCTCTCTCAGAAGAGAGCAACTGCTCGAGGCAGGCCAGACAGTGGAGGGAATGCCCCAGGTCTGGGAAGCAAAAATCCAACGAGCCTGGGAGATGGGGAGAAAGCGAGCATCCCTCATTTACCCACTCACATCCAGGCTCCAAACTTGTATTTTCAGAAAATGTGACTCTTCTGCCCCTTCCCGTTTGCCAAAATAATGTGTCCGCGCTGGGTTTAGATATTTCCTGTCTTGGAAACCCCCAGAGCACCGTCCTCTGGCAGATCTGCCCTCCGGAGCTCCATATAGGGTGGTTTGGGGGCTTCTCCAAAGGGTGCCTTCCCTCGGGGAATCAGTGCCCTCCCAGACCACAGTATCTCCAATCCCAAATCCTTGGCGCGGTGCGGAATCTGGAAACATCCGAATAACCCTTCCTGCCATGTTGATCTATTCATACTTCTCATTGAGCAATGTTCCAGAGACCCAGTTAGTCACTTGGTGGGAAAGGCAGCTAGTGACTCAGAGCAGCCAGCACGCCAGGCTCTGTGAGCAGGCTGTGTCACCTCCGGGTGCCCCATGTAGTCGTCTGGCCTGCTAAGTGGGAAGAATGATGGCGATTGCGTTCTGGGATTTCGAGAGGATTAAATGAATTATTCGTGTGAAGTTTTAGAATACATCGTCCCTCAAGGGATGAAGCTGGGAAGGGCAGTTTTGCTAAGGCACACCTGAGCCAGGACCAGGCCAGTAACAGCCTCAGGGCTGTGGATTTGGGCCTGCCATCTGGAACAGAACATTCGGAAAGATTTATTTTATTTAACTTTATTTATTTATTTTAATTTGATCAGAGAAGGACAGAGTGTGTGTGAGAGAGAGAGAGGAGAGTGAGAAAGTAAGCCACCAGGTCCAGGACTCGAACCGTGGTCGGCCATGTGGGAGTCCAGCGCCCTTAACCACCACGCCACCAGCCAGCCTCAAGAACATTCACTTTTAAAACTTAATAAATTATCTTAAGTCGAAAAGTATTGGGCCAGCCCGTGGTGGGAGGGTTAATTAAGGCAGCTGGATCCCACATGATGTGGACTGCACCGTTCGAATCTCCAACCCAAATGCGTGAAAAACATGTTGGCATGTGTGCCCAAAATCCCAAAAAGAGAATGGAGGAGAAAGGATTGCAGTGTGGCCATACCCCCCCAGGGGTGACTTCTTTCTCACCTCTCTCTCTGTCTCTCTATCTCTGGCAACCACATGCTCTATAGCAAAAGTTAAAAAAAAAAAAAAGAAAAGAAAAAGTGATTTGGGGGCCAGCCAGTGGCATAGTAGTTAAGATGGTTGCATCCCACCCGGTTGACTCAGCATTTTGAGTCTGGGACCTGTCACCATGACAAACACACCAGGCACATGTGTGTGCCTGCCCCAAATCCCGAAAGCAGGCAGAAATGGAGGTGACAGGGCAATGGCGTGACCATGCCCCATGGGAGATGCTTTCTCGCATTTTTTTCCCTCTCTGTCTCTCTGTTTTACTCTCCAGCAAGCATACACACTCTCTGACAAACTGGAAGAAAAGAAAGAAAGAAAGAAAAAGAAAGAAAGAAAGAAGGAAGGAAGGAAAGAAAATTATTTTGGTTGATTGATTTTTTTTTTTTTTTTTTGAGAGGTTTTTGCTATAGGGCACGTGCACTCGCCAGACAGACAGAGAGAGACAGAGAGACAGAAAGCGAGAAATCACCCCCCAGGGAGGATGGTCACGCCGCAATCCCTTCTCCTCCATTCTCCTCTCGGGATCTTGGGCACGCACGCACACGCGCCCAGCGTGAGTTTAAGCCACCGGGTCTGGGACTCAAGCCACGGTCAACTACGTGGGAGTCCAGCAAAATAGCCATTACATTAACTGCTGGTCCCAAGAAAGAAAATTATTTTGAAAAAAATAATGCTGAAGAAAATTAAGAGTATCAGAAAGCTATGTCACTGGACCTCGAATCCTGGACCTGGTGGCTTAAACTCCCGCCAGGCGCGTGTGTGTGCGTGCCCAAGATCCCCAGAATGGAGGAGAAGGGATCGCGGCGTGGCTATCCCCCCTGGGGGGTGATTTCTCATTTCTCGCTTTCTGTCTCTTGTTGCTCTCTGTCTTTCTGGCAAGCGTATGTGCCCTATAGCAAAAACTTCTCTCTCTCTCTCTCTCTCTCTCTCTCTCTCTCTCTCTTTCTCTTTCTCTCTTTCTCTCTCTCTTTCTCTCTCTCTCTATATATATACATATATATATATATATAGACACATTTTTCACTTTGGAAATGTTTTATTTATGCCACCACCTACCACCAAATTCTGCAGCAGTTCAAACAGGAGAGGGTCATAGGCTGGCAGAGAGGTTACCTGGTACAGAGGCAGCGTGGAGAGAAGTTTGGGAGGGGTGGATGCCGTACTCAGTAGCTGTGGAGCTGGCAATTTTAGGTGGTTCTTAAAGCCGTTCACCTCCCCACCAAAGTGATCAAAGGTTTGCACAACTTTTTTTTTTTTTTTTTTAGGTTTTTGCCCTAGGGTGTGTGCACTCATCAGAGAGAGAGAGAGAGAGTAAGAAATCACCCCCTGGGGGAATGGCCACCCCACAATCCCTTCTTCTCCTGCAGAATTTGGTGGTAGGTGGCATGCACACACACCTGGCATGAATTTTAAATCTGCAGGTCCAGGACTCAAACTGTGGTCACCCGTGTGGGAGTCCAGCACCTTAACTACCATGCCACCTGCTGGCCCTGAACTCTGTATTTAGCTCAAGATGAGGCCTGCTGGCATTTAGACCTTGATGCCCCACTAGGGTTAGCAGAGGATCTTGGGTAGCTAAGAGGAAGAAGAGGAGGACAAAAGAATGCTATGGCCTCGGGACCAACAGGTGGTATGGTGGTTAATGTGCTGAACGCTCCCACATGGCCAACCTTGGTGGGAGACTTGGTGGCTTGCTTGCTTGCTTGCTTTCTTTTCTCTCTCTCTCTCTCTGTCTCTCAATGTTTCTCACTCTGGTAAAGTGAAAAAATAAAGGAATGAATAAATAAAATTGAATAAATAATTCTTTTTTAAAAATGTTATGGGAACCAGCAATTGGCGTAATGGCTATGTCGCTGGACTCCCATGTAGTCAACTGCATGGAGTCCTGAACCGGTGGCTTAAATTCACGCCAGGCGTGTGTGCGCATGTGCCCAAGATCCCGAGAGGAGAATGGAGGAGAAGGGAGTGCAGCGTGGCCATCCCCCCTGGGGGGTGATTTGAGTGCAGCGTGGCCATCCCCCTTGGGGGGTGATTTCTCGCTTTCTCTCTCTCTCTCTCTCTCTCTCTCTGTTTTTCTAGTGAGTGCACGAGCCCTATAGCAAAAATCTCTCCAAAAAAAAAAGAAAGAAAAAGCCATGGCCTCAGGGAACTTGTCCCAAATTTCCACCTTCCTGGTTAGTACCAGATATGGCATTTCCCCAGAGTGTTTTGTTGCAAAAATTGTGAAACATAGCTGAAAGAGTTTATCGCAAAGGCCACTCTATCCCCTGAGGGCTCCATCCTCGGCAGTGCACTGCAGCCGCTTCCCGCACACCCAGGCACCTGCCCGGCCCTCTGCCAGACAGGCCTTCGTACGGGAGCACAACATGCCTGTTCTCTGTTACTTCCTGTGCTTCACTCTGAATTGCGTTTAACGTTTCTTATTATTTCCACACTGCCTAGAACAGTTTCTGGCACATAGTAGGGCCTCAATCAATATTTGTTGAGTGGGACTAGCAGGTGGTTTGGTCTTTAAGGTGCCGGACTCCCACATGGCATTTGAGTCACAGACCCAGTGGCCTGAAAATCACACTGGGTACATGTTCATGCGTACCCGAAATCCCAAGAAGAGGGGCCAGCAGGTGGCGTGGTGGTTGAAGTGTTGGACTCCCACATGACTTACAGCAGTTCAAGTCCTGGACCTGTCAGCTTGCTTTCTCGCTTTCTCTCTCTCTCTCTCTCTCTCTCTCTCTCTCTCTCTCTCTCTCTCTCTTTCTCTCTCTGTCTCTCTCTGATGCGTGCAGGTGCCCTATAGCAAATTTAAAATAAAATAAAATAAAATAAAATAAAATAAAATGATTCTTTAAAAAAAAAAAAAAAGAATCTCAAGCAGAGAATGGAGGAGAAGGGATTATGACATGGCCATCCTCCCTGGGGTGTGATCTCTCACACCTCCTCTGTCTCTCTCTGACTGTCACTGGTGAGCACATGCCCTATGGCAAAAAAAAAAAAAAAAAAAAAAAAAATGGGAAAAAAAGGAGAAGTTTGTTGAATGTGGAGCTACCACATCTCGTTTTCTGCATTGCTGAGGCCTACTGAACAATGGCCAGCAAGCAGGAGCCACTCAACACGTGGTTACTGAGTGAGCAAATACACAGACACGGGCGAGGAGAGAAGGGGCTGAGGCTTCCTCTCCACCGTTTGGAAGGAAAGCAGCGTTCCCTTGGTTATGTTTATGTAACTAATACCCTTCTTTCTGAATGTTTTGTTTTCCTGGCATTTTGGAGTAACTGTCCTCCTCTAAGTACATTTTTTTAAAGAATTATTTTATTTATTTATTATTATTATTTTTAATTTGACCAGAGAGAGAGAAAGTGAGAAAGCAAGCCACCAGGTCTGGGACTTGAACCGCAGTTAGCCATGTGGCAGTCAGTGCCCTTAACCACCATGCCACCTGCCAGCCCCGATCCTAGTACATTTTCTGTGTCCTTGAGCTGACTCACTATACTTCTCTCACCTTGCTTAACGATAACATTGGACAGGAAAATGCTCTGGAAAAGGCAGGAGCATTCTAGATGGAGCTCAGGCCTAATTAGCAGAGGGCAGCCAGGGCACGCTGCACTCCATGTCCACCTTGCAGCTGGCTTTGCCCATGGCTAGGGCTGGCTTACCTACGCATAAGAAGGTGCCCCGTGTCCGCTCACCTTATGACGAGTGTTCTCGGCACGGTGACCTCCACAAGGACTTTCACATCTCCGCTCGCTACAAAGCAAGGCAAGCTGCCTCTGCTATTCCCTGTGCTGCGTCATCCTCTCCTGGGAGCCCGGTCACCAAATCCCACGGCTAGGGATGTTCAAATCACATTTGAGCCGACCGTAACAATTACGCTGGAGATTCTGCAGTAAGTGATTTCAAGCTGTCCTCCTCCCCCTCCCACTAAGGGGAAAGCACAGCTAATGTTTTAAATCAAATCCATTCAAGAAAAGACATCTCCTCAGTATCCGTGATGGTTTTGCCGCCACCTCTGTACAGACTTCGGTCTGATCAAGGCCTGGCCTAGTTAACACTTGGGGGTGAAGTCAGCGTGAGTATGCAGCTGTGGCCGGAGGACAATGGGAGACATTGCTGGGGACACGCCTTTGTCGGCCCGTCCTCTGCCCTTCCGTAGGCTTGGCTCTGACCTGGACGAGGACCACGACCTCTCGCATCCCACTGACACGTTCCACCTCAAGGTGCTCATGAACCGGGATCAATTCTGTTGGCCTATCTCATTCGTCAACTAGAAAAATAGGTGTTAGCCCACGGCAGCGCGCCAAAGCAATTTCCGTCTCGGAGTGGCCGTTCTAACTACGCTCTGCCTTTTACCGTGCACAGCTGCTCTGACACATCACGAGGACTGTCGTGGGAAGGTGGCCGGGTAGTAGGCGCGCTCCTCCACCACGCAGCCCGGAGACCGCACCCGCCACGTTCTCCACCACGCTGGGCCGCCCAGTCGCGCCTGTCTCCACCAGCAGCCGCGGCTTCTAGGAATGCCTGTGCTCAGGCCGCTCCCAGAACCAGCGCATTGGAGGTCTACAGGTGGCGCCCCGCAGTCTGATTCTGTTTTTGCTTTCGCCACGGCCTGCATGTGTTCACCGCAGGAAGACAGAAAAAAGAGGCAGAGAGAGGGAAAGTGAGAGATCACCTCCGGGGAGGACCACCCTGCAGTCCCCTCTCCATGGTCCTGGAGACCTTGAGTACACGTGGCTAGCATGATTTTCTAGCCTCCAGACTCAAGACTCAAACCTCAGGCAACCGTGTGGGAATCCAGCGCCTTAATCACACGCCACCTGCTGGCCCCCGCAATCTGTGTTTCTGCTAAGTTTCCAGGTGAATCTAGGGCCCACCACGGTCTAAGAACAACTGCTGCGGTGCAGAGAAAATGAATCGGGTCTGCTCAGAAAACCGAGGTTGACATCCTTGCCTGGTCACTAATACTGTAAACTTTTATAAGTTAGTTCTTTTCTGTAAACCTTCGTTTCTTTTTTTTCCCTTATGAGAGAGAGGAAGAGGAGAGCGACAGAGATAGATCATTGTTTAAAGTTTATTTCTTCCATGAGAGAGGCACCACCCCCCCCAAACAGCAGGGTGTTCATACTGCATGCCCCCAGTCTCAGTCAGCCTAGGCCCAGCACATGCGTGCCTGGTGTTCTCAAGGACGTTCCAGGACACAAACCCAGGACCTTCCCACATGGGTGCCCACTACGGATTTTTTAAAATTATTTAATTTTATTTATTCATTCACTTATTTTTTTTAATTTGACCAGAGAGCGAGAGAGGGAAAGTGAGAAAGCAAGCCACCAGGTCCAGGACTCTAACCGTGGTCGGCCATGTGGGAATGTCCAGCGCCTTAACCACCATGCCACCTGCTGGTCCCATAGGTGAGTATTTTTGACAGGGTCTCACTGTTACAACCCTCCTGTCCCAGCCTCCAGTTAGCTGGGGTGACAGGTGAGCAGCCACTCCCAGGTGTTCGGGTTGGCTAGGAACCCACTTCCAACCTCTCATTAGGCCTCTAGCCCTCCAAGCAGCGGCACCGTCTGTGAACAAACACAGCTAATTCTTTCTTTTTTCCTTCCTTCCTTCCTTCCTTCCTTCCTTCCTTCCTTCCTTCTTTCCTTCTTTCCTTTCTTTCTCTCTTTTTTTTTTTTTTTGCTATAGGGCACATGCTTTCACCAGAAAGAGAGTGACAGAGATACAGAAAGCAAGAACTCACCCCACAGGGGGGATGACCAGACCTCAACCCCTCCTCCTCCATTCTCCTCTCAGGATCTTGGGCATGCATGCACACGTGCCCAGCGTGAGTTTAAGCCACCAGGTCTAAGACTCGAACCCCGGTTGACTACATGGAGTCCAGCAACATAGCCATTGTGCCAACTGCTGGTCCCAACTCATTTTTTTTTATTATTATTTTTTATTTAACTTTATTTATTTATTTAGATTCTTTTATTTAACTTTATTTATTTTAATTTGACCAGAGAGAAACAGTGAGAGAGAGGGGAAATGAGAAAGCAAACTGCCAGGCCCAGGACTCAAACCAGTCAGCATGTGGGAGTCCAGTACCCTTAACCACCATGCCACCTGCCAGCTCCTATTTATTTATTCCAATTTGACCAGAGAGGGAGAGAGAGAAAGGGAGAGAGAGGGAAAGTGAGAAAGCAAGATGCCAGGTCTGGGACTCTAACCGTGGTCGGTCATGTGGGAGTGTCCAGCGCCTTAACCACCACGCCACCTGCCAGCCCCACAAACCTCATTTCTTTAACTGTTACATGATACCTGGCATGCAGGGTGGTTGTAGAAAGAACGAATATACATTAGTACATAGTACTTGGTAAATTAATAACATTCCCTTCCCCTCCTATTTCTTTCCCAACTGACTTGTCACAGATGTCCACCATTTAGGGATTCTGAGTTCCAAAAGAACTCCTAATCCCCAAGGGCACTATCAAATAAAAATTAAAAGATAGTCTCTCAAACAGGAAAATCTGTAAAGACAGAAATATTTACTGGAGGGCCAGCAGGTGGTTAAGTGTGCTGGATTCCCACATGGCCAACTGGTTCAAGTCCTGGACCTGGCAGCTTATTTTCTCACTTTCCCTCTCTCTTGCTCTCGCTCTGTCCCTCTCTGGTCAAACTAAAATAAGTAAATGAATACATAAAGTTAAATAAAATATTTTTTTAAAAAAAGAAGAAGCAATTACCGGAGGGAAACGCACAGCGTTCAGGATTTATTTTCCCTGCGAGGGAACTGTTGTAAAATTGAACGTTGTGATGGTTGTACAACTCTGAATATAGTAAAAATGACTGAATTATATCATTTAAATAGGTGAGTTGTATGGTACTTCAATAAAGTTGTTTGAAAGACAGGTGCCGGTGCAGCCAGGGGCATGGAGATTGAGGTGGCTAAATCTCGCACGGCTGGCTGTGTGGCCTAAGTCCCAGACCCAGTGGCCTGAAAAATACACCAGGTGTGTGTGCACTCCAGACTCCCAGAGGAGAATGGAAGAAAACGGACGGCGGCAAGGCTATCCTCCTTGGG
This sequence comes from Tupaia tana, assembly GCA_026018925.1. Taxonomy (NCBI): domain Eukaryota; kingdom Metazoa; phylum Chordata; class Mammalia; order Scandentia; family Tupaiidae; genus Tupaia; species Tupaia tana. Next base: position 109,315,457 of record JAKSZU010000004.1, on the reverse strand, counting down.
AGCACTTTCTCACGTTCCCTCTCTGTCTCTCCAGCCAGTGCACACGCCCAATAGCAAAATTATGAAAAATAAAAATAGAATAAAATTAAAATTAGGTGTCAAGCCCAGCAGATGTCACAGAGGTTAAGGCACTGGATCCAACATGACTAACTCCACAGTTCGAGTTCCAGATCCGGCAGCTTGAAATCACGCCAGGCGTGTGTACGTGGGGTGCCGAGAATCCTGAGAAGAGAACGGAAGGAAAAGATTATGGTGTGACCATCCCCGCTGAGGGGTGATGTCTCATTTTCCCTCTCCCTGTCTCTCTCTCTCTCTCTGTCTTTCTCTCTGTCAAGCACATGCACTCTATGGCAAAAATCTAAAAAACATAAAATAAAATAGGCGTCAGCCGAGCTGGAGTGGTGCGAGCTATTAAGATGGTCACAGGCTGAGACCACGTGGGAGGCCCAGGTGCGATCCCTGGGCCCGACCTACAGAGGGGGCACAGAGAGTGCGTCTGTAATACCAGCACCTGGGGAGGTAAGGCAGGAGAATGGCGCCGTGGTGAGACATCGCCACAAAAAGCACCTACCAGCAGACTCAGAGGGAAAAGAGGTTTTCGGGAATTGGGAACAGAAATGGGCACAAGTATAGAGAGAAGGCTAAGAATTAAAAAGATTGGGTCGGGGGGGGGGGGGCAGCAGGTGGCATGGTGGTGAAAAGGTGCTGGACTCCCACGTAGCTGACTGCGGTTTGAGTCCTGGACCTGGCAGCTTGCTTTCTCCCTTTCTCTCTCTCTCTTATCAAATTAAAATACAGGGACCAGCAGTTAGCGTAATGGCTATGTCGCTGGATTCCCCACATAGCCGACCGCGGTTCGAGTCCTGGACCCGGTGGCTTAAACTCACTCCGGCGCGTGTGTGTGCGTGCCCAAGATCCCAAGAGGAGAATGGAGGAGAAGGGATTGCGACATGGCCATCCCCCCTGGGGGGGTGATTTCTCGCTTTCTGTCTCTGTCTGTTTGGCGAGCGCACGTGCCCTATAGCAAAAACCTCTCCAAAAAAAAGAAAAAAAAAAAAAGAAAGTGAGAAAGCACCACCATGGGGCTTGGTCATGCTGCAACCCCATCTCCATTTCGTGTGCTGGGATTTGGGGGCACACATGCACATGTTCCTGGTGTGTGTGTGTGTGTGTGTGTGTGTGTGTGTTTTTGGAACCAGCAGTTAGCGTAATGGCTATGTCGCTGGACTCCCACGTAGTCGACCGTGGGTTCGCGTCCCGGACCCGGTGGCTTAAAACTCACGCCAGGTGCGTGTGCGTGCGTGCCCAAGATCCCGAGAGTAGAACGGAGGAGAAGGGATTGCGGTGTGACCATCCCCCCTGGGGGGGTGATTTCTCGCTTTCTGTCTCTATGTTTCTCTCTGTCTGTCTGGCGAGCGCACGCACCCTATAGCAAAAACCTCTCAAAAAATAAATTAAAATACATAAATAAAGTTAAGTAAAATAGTTATTTTCAAAAAAAAAAAAATAAAAAAGATTGGGTCGGGGCCAGCAGGTGATACAGTGGTTATGGCACTCAACTCCCACGGGGCCGACCACGGTTGGACTCCCAGATCTGCTCTGTGCTTCCTCACTTTCCTCTCTCTCTGTCTCTGGTGAGTGCACATGCCCTATAGCAAATTAAAAATAAATGATAAAAATAATAAAATAAAATAAATAATCCTTGTAAAATATGTATTTTTAAAAAGCTGTCAAAGAACTTAGTAACCTATAAAACATGCAAATATGAGGTTCCTTTTTCTTCAGTTCTTTCGTTGTTGTTGTTATAGTATACACAAGCTTCCTGGAGAAAGACAGAGAAAGGGAGAACAAGAGAGAGAAAGCACCCCCAGAGGGGATGGCCATGCTGTAATCCCTTCTCTTCCGTTCTCCTTTTGGGATTTTGGGCATGCATGCACACGCCCAGCGAGCGTGTTCTCCAAGCCACTAGAATTCAGACCACATCATTGGCCATGTGGATCGACCCGCCTTCACCTCCACGCCACCCGTCAGACTCAAATGTGAGTTACTAATTTTGATGAATTCAACATTCACCCTCTCCCAAAGAAGACAGTAGTCATGGGCAGGCAGGTGCTGTGGTGGAGAAAGCACTGGACTCCCACATGGCCAACCACAGTTCCAGTCCTGGACCTGGAGGCCTGAAATTCATGTCAGACATGGTTGCACATGTGCCCAAAATCCTAGGAAGAGAATGGAGGAGAAGGGATTGCAGTGTGACCATCCCCTAGAGGGTTATTTCTCACTTGCCCTCTCACTGTCTCTCTCTCTCCCCAGCGAGTGCCACGTGCCCTATGGCAAAAATCTTATAAAGGGTGGGGGGAATACTAGTCATACAGAGGCCCTTGAATTGTATTGTAGTTGACCCAACTCCAGAAATCCCATGTGTCGGGACCAACAGTTAGTGTAATGGCTTTGTCGCTGGACTCCCAAGTAGTCGACTGTGGTTGGAGTCCTGGACCCGGTGGCTTAAACTCACGCCAGGCGCGTGTGTGTGCGTGCCCAAGATCCCGAGAGGAGAATGGAGGAGAAGGGATTGAGGTGTGGCCATCCCCCTTGGGGGGTGATTTCTCGCTTTCTGTCTCTCTGTCTCTGTCTTTCTGGCAAGTGCACACACCCTATAGCAAAAAACCAATAAAAAAAAAAAAACCATATGCCCCAAGACATTGAAGCGGTAAACGTACAGATAGATCTCCGTTCTGTAGAGATTTTCTAATTTTCTTTCACTCCAGAAGATACTATCTAATGTGAGTCTATGAAGATAGGCTGAGGCCAGCCCCGCTGCTTACAAGGTGGTGGCACGCCGATCTGCAGTGCTGAAAGCCACATGGCTGACACTGGGTCGAGACCGTGAGTGACCTGAAACAGGCTGGGCGGACAGGTGCCCAAGACGCCAACTAGGAGGGCTGAGGGAGGGGGATCGAGCCGTGACCAGACCCTGCCAGCAGTTCCCTCCCACTCTCATGCGTGAACGTGTGCTCTCTTTTTTTTTTTTTTTTTTTTTGGAGAGGTTTTCACTATAGGGCACGTGCGCTCGCCAGACACACACAGAGAGAGACAGAGAGACAGAAAGCGAGAAATCACCCCCAGGGGGGATGGTCATGCCTCAATCCCTTCTCCTCCATTCTCCTCTCAGGATCTTGGGCACGCACGCACACACGCCTGGCGTGAGTTTTAAGCCACCGGGTCCAGGACGCAAACCGCGGTCGACTACGTGGGAGTCGAGTGACATAGCCATGACGCTAACTGCTGGTTCCCCGTGCACGTGTGCGCTCTGCCAAAACAGAAGGCACCCGGGCCGACACCACGTCAACGACTCAGTCATCTCGCCCAGCCAGCTACCAACTTCAGTCAGAGCAGGCCCAGCATCCCTGCTTTCTCGACTGTGTTCTAAGCTGTTTGGCTTTATCCTGTGGATGGGCTTATCCTCGACCTCTATCTGACCCTATGCTTCTGTCTCTACCTCCAGACTAAATGCTTGCCGTTCCACTTTTCAGCGATGGCTTCCTTCACCTTCCGCAATCAGTTTTAAGGTCCCCTTCTCTGCAAATAGCGCATGTGTACTCGCATCCTCCCACTAGGGCCGGTGCTCTCTCCATCATGGCGTCATGGCTGCATTAGCGTTGGTGACACAGGCTGGGGCCAGGGGAAGCAGTGGAGACGCCTGGGGTGCAGATGGTGGAGGTGCTGACGCGGCTGAGCAAGTGCAAGGCGAGCCACAACAAGGGGGGACCCGCTTCCGTGTTACGTCGTAGCACCTCCTCTGCCCCACCCGGCTCCAGGTCTGGTGATCATCTGGCACCAAGAGGAGAAGCGGGGGCAGCTCCGGAGCACAGTGGTAATAAGCTGCCAGATCCCGTAGAGCGACGACGGTACGAATCCCCGGCCCGGTCAGCCTGGAACACACCAGGTGTCCACATGAATGCCCAAGAGCCGATGGGCGGGAGGGGCTGGAGGAAGGGGGTTGGGGTGCGACCACACTGTGGAGGCTGGCCGTCTCTCTCACACGCTATGTGCTTGTGCATGCACTCTCTCACACATAAGTGAAACATGTTTCAAAAAAGAAGAGAAGCAGAGAACGGCATTGCTGTTGGCATCCGCCTCAGAGGGGTGGTGGCATTTAGTCTGGTGGTCCTTATTGAGGCTGGCGACCAAGAAGGGCGGGTTTGCCTGACCTCGAGGTGAAGGGCTGGGGTGCCAATTGGAGCTGGAAGCCAAATGAAGTTAGCAGATTACTTCTTGCTCAGTGGTCATGGCATGCTGCTAAAAAGCTATTTTGGTGTCTTGACTCGAACTCTCCTCAAGTCATTAGGAAGAAGATTAGTTCAGCTCTGCTTTATAATGAAATTCCAGCTGTTTCTATTGGCAAGGAGGCCTAAGGCTAGGAGTGATGGAAACTCGTGTTTCAGAAATAATTTAAGTCAGAGACACTTTGAGAAACTAACAGAAGCAACAGACTGCCCAGGAAGGTGTGCGCGGCGCACAAGCAGGGTGCTGAGGAACGTTGAGAAGGGCGGGCCGGCCCTGCGCGCAGCAGCAGGTGTCACGCACAGGGAGCGGAATCCCATACGGCAGAAGGCGGTGTGAGTGCTGGCCCTGGAGCTGGAACCGCACACCGGATGCATGTGCGTGCATGCCCAAATCCTGACAAAAGCAGACACAGAGGAAAAGGGTTACAGTGTGACCACAACCCACTGGGGGTCTCTCTCTCTCTCGTGCATGTGCCCTCTGGAATAAAAAATCAAACAAATAAAAGGGTTCAGAGGCCTCAAGAAGCCTGTCCACACAGAACTCCAAAGACCACTGCGTAAAATATCCTGTGTGACCTGGAAAGACGAACTACAGAGAGAGGGGCCTGTTAAGTAAGTTCTTTCCTAATGGTGGGAGAGACCGGTTTGATTCCTACTTACCTCTCCTGAGAGGGTTTGTCAGGTCATTAGGGCTGGAGAAATGAGAAGATATCAAAAATAAAAACAAAAACAACATGAGGGGCCAGAAGGTAGCATGGTGGTTAAGGCGCTGGACTCCCACATGGCCACCGCGATTTGAGCCCAGACCTGGCAGCTTACTTTCTCACTTTCTCTCTCTCTCTGGTGAGCACATATATCCTGGAGCAAATTAAATAATAATAATAATAATGATAATGATAATAAATAAAATTAAATAAATGACTATTTAAAAATGACATATGTGTATCTACATATCACTATATAGCAATGTGCATGTGTATAAATCTGCCCATACATCTGATATATCCTATTATTTTTTTATCTTAAAATGGAAAAGAGTTTAAAGGTACACTTTTTTAAAATCATTTATATTTAATTTTATTCATTTTTTTTTTCTTTAATTTGACCAGAGAGAGACAGAAAGAGGGAAGGGAAAGTGAGAAAGCAAGCTTCCGGGAACCAGCAGTTAGAGTAATGGCTATGTCGCTGGACTCCCACGTAGTCGACCGCAGTTCGCGTCCCGGACCTGGTGGCTTAAAACTCACGCCGGGTGCGTGTGCGTGCGTGCCCAAGATCCCGAGAGGAGAATGGAGGAGAAGGGATTGCGGCGTGACCATCCCCTCTGGGGGGTGATTTCTCGCTTTCTGTCTCTATGTCTCTCTCTCTCTGTCTGGCGAGTGCACGTGCCCTATAGCGAAAACCTCTCAAAAAAAAAAGAAAGCAAGCTTCCAAGTCTGGGACTTGAACCACTGTCAGCCATGTGGGAGTCCAGTGCCTTAACCACTATGCCACCTACAGGCCCCAAAGATATACATATTTTTAAAAAGAAATACAGCATTATATTAGGTCATCGAAAAAGTCATGACACATTTTCATAGAAAAACAAAGAAAAACACATCATGACTTTTCCAACGACCCAATAAGTGTTAAGCTATTATAGCCAAAACAGCATGAAACGACTTGATTAGCTTTTTAAAATGTTTATTCACTTTGTTATTATTATTACTATTATTTTTAATTTGCTATAGAGCTTTGTGCACTCAACTAAGAGAAAAGGAGAAAGCAAGCTACCTGGTCTAGGACTTGAACTATAGTCGTCCATGTGGGAGTCTAGCGCTTTAATCACCATGCCACCTGCTGGCCTGTCTTGATTAACTTTTAAATAAAGCTCTGGGACATCATTTCAACAGCATTTTTCCTTATCCCACACTGGAAGCTCATAAAGTAGAATGCAAGGGAGGATAAATCTAATACATTAAATTATGATAAGGTGAGACCAACAGATGGCATAGTGATTATGTTGCTGGACTCCCACATGGTCAACTGTGGTTTGAGTCCCGGACCTGGTGGCTTAAAACTCACACTGAGGTTTCCGCCATCTTGGAGCCTGTGGAGGCCTGCTGGGAACAGGACTTCTAAAAGGCAACTATGTCTGGAAGGCTGTGGTCCAAGGCCATTTTTGCTGGCTATAAGCGGGGTCTCAGGAACCAAAGGGAGCACACAGCTCTTCTTAAAATTGAAGGTGTTTATGCACGAGATGAAACGGAATTCTGTTTAGGCAAGAGGTGTGCCTATGTGTACAAAGCAAAAAAACAACACAGTGACTCCTGGTGGCAAACCAAATAAAACCAGAGTAATCTGGGGAAAGGTTACCCGAGCCCATGGAAACAGTGGCATGGTTCGAGCCAAATTCCGAAGCAACCTTCCTGCTAAGGCTATTGGACACACAATCCGTGTGATGCTGTATCCCTCAAGGATTTAAAATAATGAAATGTAAATGAATAAAAATGGATTTGTGTTGTAAAAAAAAAAAAAAAAAAAAAAAAAAAAACTCACACTGAGCTCCTGTGTGTGTGCCTCAAATCCCAAGAGGAGGAGGGATTAGGGCGTGGCCATTTCCCCTAGGGGGTGATTTCTCACTTTGCTGCCTCTTGCTTGAGTGCATATACCTCTAGCAAAAAAAAACAAAAAACAAACAAAAAAAAACTCTCTTAAAAAATTATGATAAGAATATAATAGAACTCTAAAAGATTTTGTTTCTAAGTAAATAATAAATATTTTAATAATCTAGTCAAAATTTAAGCACCTCTTCTAGAGACTTCCTGTTTTTCTCTACAGATTTTTTAAAAAAATTTTTAAAGGTGATAGCTTTTTTAAAAATTAACTTTATTTATTTTTATTTATTTATTTATTTAAATTTGACCAGAGAAGGACAGAGCGAGAGAGAGAGAGAGAGAGAGGGAAAGTGTGAAAGCAAGCCACCAGGTCTGGTACTCAAACAGCAGTTGGCCATGTGGGAATCTAGCATCCTTAACCACCATGCCACCTGCTAGCCTCCTCTGCAGATCTTTTTCTATTCAACTTCATATCTAAAAATATTTATTTTTAATTACCAAAAGTTGTGTGTGCTTGCAAGAGACAGAGACAGAGAGAAAGCACAGCCACCACTCCCCACTCACTCCCGCATCAAAGTGTCCTCTTTGTCTTTCCAAAATTTGACTCTACTATGTCTAAGCGTGGTTCTCCCTCTTTTTAAAGTTTAACTATAGGGTGCATGCACAGGCCGGCGAGAGACAGAGAGAGAGGTAAAGTGAGAAATGATTCCCTAGAAGGTATGGCAGTGCCACAGTCCTTTCTCCTCCATTCCCGGGATTTGGGGCACATCCATACATATGCTTGGCGTGTTTTTAAGCCCCAGAGTCCAGGACTTGACTACACAGTCACCTGCGTGGGATCCAGCCGCTTTAACCACCACCCCACTGGCTGACCCGCTTCTCTTTTTGTTTGTCCGATTCACATTTCAGTGAGTTTTTTGGATTTGTAAGTTAAAATTATTTCTTCAGTTTAAGAAGTTTTCAGCCACTATTTTTTCAAATTTATTTTTACCCTTTTCTCTTTCTCCTTTGGGATTTTCCATTACATATAAGCTGGAGAGCTTGACTCCAAAGTCTCTCAAACTCTATTTTTATGAATCTTTTTTTTTTCCTGTTCTTTGAATTGGATCATTTTTATTATTCTGTATTCAAATTCAGTCATTATTTCTTTTGTCACCTTAAGTTTGCTGTTGAGCCCATCTACTGAATTTTTTTACTTGAGTTTTTGTACTTTCCAACACTAGAATTTCCATTTGATTCTTTTTTACTAATTCCCTATCTAGATTTCCTTTTTGCTGACTCATTGTTAACATTTTTTTTTTTCTTTTTTTTTTGGAGAGGTGTTTTTGCTATAGGGCGCATGCACTCGTCGGGCAGACAGAGAGAGACAGAGAGACAGAAAGCGAGAAATCACCCCCAAGGGGGGATGGCCACGCCGCAATCCCTTCTCCTCCATTCTCCTCTCGGAATCTTGGGCATGAATGCACATGCGCCCGGCATGAGTCTAAGTCACTGGGTCCGGGACTCAAACCGCGGTCAACTACGTGGGAGTCCAGCGACACAGCCATTACGCTAACTGCTGGTCCCTCATTGTTAACATTTAAAAAAATTATTTGAACAGATTTAATAGACTTGTTGGGGGCCCGAAGGTGGTGCAGTAGTAACGCCCGCTACGAGGCCGGCCACGCCACCATTCCCTTTCTCCAGCCAGTCAGATCCTGGGCCTCGAGCATGCTCCGCAGGCCTCAGGGTGCCCAGGGTGGGAATCTGACCACAGTTGCCACATAGGATCCAGCTTCTCTTGAGCAGGACTGTGCCACAGAGCCAGCCCCTAGTTTTAGTATCTGGGGGAATCTCCGTACTGTTTTCTTTATTTTAATTTGCTGGAGGGTGTGTGTACTTGTCAGAGAAAGTGAGAAAGCACCCCAAGGAAGGTTGGTCATGGTGCAATTCCTTCTCTGCTTCTTCTCCCAAGATTTTGGGCATGCATGCACACACACCCAGCGTGATTTTCAGGCTGTCAGGTCTGGGACTCCATCTGCATAGTTGGCCATATGAAATCCAGACGCCTTCACCACCATACCACTGGCTGGTCTCCTCCATACTGTTTCCTAGAATAATGTAATTTACATTCCCACCAACAATGTAAAACTATGAATTACTCTTTCTCGACACTATCACCAGCATGTGTGTGTGTGTGTGTGTGTGTGTGTGTTAAGAATTATTTAACTTTATTATTTTAATTTGAATGGAGAGGGACAGAATGAGAGAGGGAAGGAAAGTGAGAAAGCAAGCTACCAGGGCTGGGACTCGATCCTCAGTTGGTCATGTGGGAGTCCAGCACCCTCAATCACTATGCCACCTGCCAGCCCCACTACCATGTGTTTTATATGGGGTATTTTATTTTTGGTCTTAAAAAAAATAAAAACTATCTGCAGGGGGCCAAGGGTGGCTCAGTGGTGGTGCAACTGGACCCATATGGAAGAGGTCCTAGGTTCACATCCCAAGACCTCTTTCAACCATGTGGGTGTTAATGTGTGTGCCCATGATCCAGATCAGCTGAGATGAGGAGTGAATCATGGCATGAGGACCCTGTTGGGGGTGCCTCTCTCTCTTTTGTGGGTTGTCACTTTACTGTATTAATAGGAAATAAATAAATAAATAAATAAACTTTAAAAAATGTACTCAAGGGCCAGTTCCATAGCCTGGTTTATAAGGCAGCTGGATCCCACATGGCTGACTACACAGTTGAGGTCTAGGACCTGGCAGCTTGAGAAACACTGGATGCATATGCCTGTATGCCCAAAATCTCAAAAGAAGGGTGAGATGGAAGAGAAGGGATTGCAGTGTGACTATTCCCTCATTTTGGGGGATGGGTGCTTTTTCCTCTCCCTCTCTCTCTGTCTCTCTGGTAAGTGCATGCACCCATTAGTAAATAATAATAATAATAATAATAATAATAGTTTTAATAGTTTGTTCATTTATTTGTATTATGTCTTCCATGAGAGAGAAATAATTGAAGTAATAGGCACTGTCAACAGGATCTTCATGCCATGATCCACCCCCAGTCTCAGCCAGCCTGAATAATAGGCACGTGCATGCTTCTGACATCCTCGGGAAGGTACCAGGACGTGAGCCCAGGACTTCTCCCATACAGATGTAGTTGTACCACTGCTGCACCATTGCCTGACCTCTGTATTTTTTCTAATAATCATTTTACCAAAGGAAATATTATCATTGTGCTTTGGATTTAATTTTCCTGATCATCAGTGTATTGACGGTTTATGTATATGCTTGTTGACCATTTTATCTCTTGTTCTGAGAATTGTTTATTCAGGTTATTTGCCCATTTTAAAATCAGCTTAGGCTGGTAGCAAAGCCCGGTGGTTATGGGAACTGGATCCCACATGACTGACTATGGTTCAAGTCCCAGCACAGCAGCTTGAAAAACATGCCAAGCACATGCATGCCCAAATTTATGATGGGAAGGAGAAATAGAAGAAAAGGAATTGCTGTGTGCCCATGACCCACTGATGCTTTCTCTCTCTTTCTACCTCTCTGGTGAGTGCATACACCCTCTAGCAATTAAAAAAATACAATAAAGTCAGATTAATTTTTAAAAATTTATTTTTGGAAGGGCAGTCTGGTTTTTGTTTTTGTTTTTTAGTGTTTGGGTTTTTTTTCTCACTGCTGAATTGTTTCAGTTCCTCATATATTTTAGTTATTAATACTTGGTTGGGTGTATAGCTGCAAATATTTTACCTCATTTTGTGGGTTGTCACTTCACTCTATTAATAGTTTATTTTGCTGTGAAGAAGTTTTTAGTTCAATATAAACTCATTTGTTTATTTTTTTTTTTTATTTTGTGGCTTGTGATTTAGAGGCTTTGTTCAAAAACTCTTTGCCTGAACCATTGTATTTCCTCTATGTTTTTGGTTTTTTTCTAGTATTTTCTAGTCTGGGGTCTTGTATGTAAATCTTTAGTCTATTTTTAGTTGATTTTTGTAAATACTGAAATAAAGGGATCTAGTTTCATCCTTGTGCATATGGATATCCAATTCCCCCCCTTACCATTTATTGAAGAGACTGCCTTTTCCCAAGTGCTCTTCTTTTTTTCATTCAAAAATAGAGTTACTTAATATTTTGTGGTTGAGTTATAGTTCTTTATATATTGTCAATATTAACTCCTTAAATGTATGATTTGCAAATTTTTTTGCCATTCTGTAGGTTGCTTTTTCACTTTGTTGATATACAGAAGTTTTTAAGTTTGACATAGTTCCAGTTGTCGGTTTTGTCTATTTTCACTTTCGTTGCCTATGTCATATCCTAGATTCACTGCCAAATTCAATGTCATGAAGCGTTCTTCCTATATTATTTCCTAGAAGTTTGTTAGTTTCTATTCTTATATTTAGGTCTGTAAGTTATTTTCAGGTTTTTAAAAAAAGCTTTTTCTTGTTTTGCTAGAGAGCATGTGTACTCACCAAAGAGAGTAGAGAGAGGGAAAATTAGAAAACACCTCAAAAGGGGATGGCCGCACCACAATCGCTTCTCCTCCATTCTTCTCTCAGGATTTTAGGATTTTAGGCACACATGCATACATACCTGGTGTGATTTTAAAGCCACCAGGTCCAGGACCGAAACCACACAGTTGGCCATGGGAGGTCCAATACTTAACCTCCATGCCATTTGCTGGCCTATTTTTAGTTAATTTATGTATATAGTGTAAGCTAAAGATCTAAATCCATTCTTTTATATATTGATATTCAGTTTTTCCAACACTGTTGATGCAACTGTCCTTTCCCCATTGAATGGTCTTGTCACCTTGGTTAAAAATTATTTGACCATATATGGTAAGGTTTATTTCTGGGTCTTTATTTTATTCCATTGTTCTATTTGTCTGTCTTTATGCCAGTATCACAGTTTTACTACTGCAGCTTTGAAATACATTTTGAAATTAGGAAGGGGGAGTCCTCTGACTCTTTTTTCAAAATTGTTTTGGTTATTTGGGGTCCCTTGAGATTTCATATGAATATTAGGATGAATTTTTCTATTTCTGCAAGAAAAGTCATTGAAGTTGTGAAAGAGATTGGATTGAATTTGTACATAACTTTGAGTTGAGAGTTTTGTTTTGTTTTTCTTTTTACCCAAGGTTTCATTAGTTGAGTCCCCATAATCAAGAGATTGCATTAGGAAGCAAAAATTATACTAATACATGAACCAAGACCATGCAGTATATGGTGAACATATTTTTAAAGAATTTTTATGAGGGGAACGGCAAGTGGTGTGATGGTTAAGGATGCTGGACTCCCACATAGCCAACCGTGGTTCAAGTCTGGACCTGGCACCTTGCTTTCTCACTTTCTCACTTTCTCTCTCTCTCTCTCTCTCTTCCTCTCTTGCTCTATCTCTCTCTAGTCAAATTAAAATAAATAAATAAATAAATAAATAAATAAATAAAGTTAAATAAAATCATTCTAAGAAAATTGGAATTATTCATGGAACCATCAGATGGTTACATCACTAGACTCTCACATGGCCAACCATGGTTCATTTTCTCTGTCTCTGTCTTTCTGGCAAGTGTTTGTGCCCTATAGCAAAAATCTTTCTCTAAAAAAAAAAAAAAAGGAAAAAGAATTATTCATTTAATTTTATTTTTATTTATGATTATTATTTTTAAAATTTGCTACAGGGCATGCATGCTCATCAGAGAACAAGTGAGAAAGCAAGTCACCAAGTCCTGGACTTGAACCATGGTCATCCATGAGGAAGTCCAGCACCTTAACAACCATACCACCTGTTGGCTCTATAGTGAACTTTCAATGCAATCTATATATGGTTATATTATTCCTAACACGGAAAAGTACTTCACTATGTAAAGTTATTGTAGTTTATTTGACCAATCTTTTTTTGAAAAAAAGAATTATTTATATTTATTTATTTATTTAATTCCATTTGTTGTTATTACTATTATTCTTAAAAATTTGACCAGAGAGAGAGAGAGAAAGAGGAAAAGTGAGAACACAAGATGCCAGGTCCAGGACTTGAACCCTGGTGGGCCATGTGGGAACCTAGTGTCTTTAACCACCATGCCACCTCCCCGCCCCTTGATCAGTCCTTTCTAAAAGCATTTAAAAATTTCGCTTTTTCAGTCAGATAAGAATGTGAAATCACCCTTAAATTTGCATTCTGTCTGATCTGTTCCCTTTTGTTGAAGCAGAGTATGCATGCTTTAAGGCCTTTGATACGTTCTGCTAAATAACTTTTAAAAGTCTGAACAAATGCAAGCTCTTATTCACAACATATCAGTGTCTGTGGTCCTTTTTCTTGCCCATAACGAGTACTATCATTTTTTTCTATTTTTGTCTTGCTTTTTTTTCAGTGCTTTACAGTGTGTGGGGGGAGTTTTTATTTATGTAACGTACTTACGCTCCCTTTTTAGATTTTATGGTCTTTTATTTACATTGAACATCTCTTTAGTGATATCATTACTTTATCAAAATTGGTAGACATGAAAATTTATAGTCTAATTTAAGTTATGTCTAGAGGGACCAGTAGATGGCATAACGGTTACAGTGCTGGACTCCCACATAGTCAGCTACAGTTCGAGTCCCAGACCCAGTGGGTTAAAACTCACCCCAGGCACATGTGCGTGTGTGCCCATAACCCCGAGAGGAGAATGAGGAGAACGAATCATGGCATGGTCATCACCTGGGGGTGATTTCTTGCTTTCTGTCTCTCTGGTGAGCACAGGAGCCCTATAGCAAAAAATCTCTCTTTAAAAAGAAAGAAAAAAGAAAAACATTTTAAATCCTCCAAACATTGTTTTAAAAAACGCATCTATAGGAATGTTGAAAAATAGTACCATGAGTTCCCATTGTCCTTCACTAAGATACTGCGCATGGGGTGTATGTGTGTGGTCTTTCTCTGAGGAGCGTGTGTCATGCTTACCTGGGACCACTGCATATGACTTTTTTGGGTGGGCAGGGCCAGACCAGGGCCCATGTGGCCTTAACCTGTGAAGCAGCAGCGTGGAACACGTGCTCCTGCGGCTGGGCCCAAGCTTTCCTATAAGTAACGTGTAATTACACACCCCCAAATCCACATTTACACAGAAGGATTAGAAGACGCATATGCAAATTAAGGAGTGCTGAGTAAGTAAGTTGTTTAAATGACATGGAAGAGTGTAGAGAATTTCTTTTTCTTTTTTTTTTGGGGGGGGGGGAGATTTTTCTATAGGGCTCGTGCGCTCACCAGAAAGACAGAGAGACAGAAAGTGAGGAATCACCCCACAGCAGGGATGGCTACGCCTCGATCCCTTCTCCTCTATTCTCCTCTCAAGATCTTGATGTATGCACACGCCCCTGGCGTGAGTTTAAGCCACCAGGTCCGGGATTCAAACCCTGATCGACTACATGGGAGTCCAGCGACATAGCCATTACACCAACTGCTGGTCCCGAGTGTAGATAATTTCAACCTTTCCATAAACACTCAGTTTTTCCATTATTATTTTCAAAACGTCTACCTAGACCCTACAAACATCTTCCTTTCTCTAACATATTGTACTAGACACTCAAATGCCTCTTTTCAGAGTAAGGTGTGATGGCCTGCAAAATCTAGCAAATTAAGACCAGAATTCCTTAGTCTGTATTCGACCTTTTCCAGTTCTTTTGGTTCTTTTTTTTGTTTTCTTTTTTCTTTTTTTTTTTTTTTTTTTTTTTTTTTTAGATATTTTGCCATAGGGATCGGGTACATGCGTTCACCAGAGAGACAGAGACAGACAGTGAGAAGGAAAGTGAGAAATCACCCCCTAGGGGAGATGTCCACACCGTAATTCCTTCTCCTCCATTCTCCTGGAATTTTGGGCATGCACTCACACATGCCTGGTGTGTTTCGAACCACAGGATCCAGGACTCAAGCCACAGTTGGCCATGTGGGAGTCCAGCACCTTAACTGCTATGCCACCTGCTGGCCCCTATCTTTTGGTTCTTTTTACAGACAGTCTCAGACCTAATGAGGCTTTAACTTAATGGTTGTTTGACTTTATCACGGTGTGAAAATGGTAAACATTCAGTAGAAACTGTTCTTCGAGTACTGTACAACCTTCCCGTGTTTCACTTTTAGTACTGTCCTCAAGAAGTTGCATGAGGCATTAGACACTCCGTTATTAAACAGGCTTTGAGTCAGATGATTTTGCCCAACCATAGGCTAATGGACATAGTCTGACCGTTTAAGGTAAACTAGGCCAAGCGATGGTGTTCAGTAGGCAAGGTACATTTAATGTATTTCTTTTTTTTTAACTTAGTATTTTTTATTATTGTTTTATTTAACTTCATTTATTTATTTATTTTAATTTGACCAGAGAGGAACAGTATGAGAAAGAGAGAGAGAGAAAGTGAGAAAGCAAGCTACCAGGTCCAGGACTCGAACTGTGGTCAGACATGTGGGAGTCCTGCACCCTTAACCACCATGCGACCTGCCGGCCCACAGTTACTGTGTTTCTGATTTAAAATTTTCAACTTACAATGAGTTTACCAGCATGTGACCCCACTGTAAGCCCAGGGCATCCAAACATACTGACACATTGGCTGACGAAGCTGCTTGTATCATTTCCCAAACAACTAGTGCTTTTCTGCATCTGTTTTCATGCTGCTCCCCTTGTTGAAAAGGGGTTCTTCTCGGGACTAGCAGATGGTGTAATGGTTACATTGCTGGACTCCCAGGTAGTCGACCATGGTTCGAATCCCTAACCCAGCAGGTTAATTCATGCCAGGTGCATGTGCATCCATACCCAAAATCTCGAGGAGAATGAAGAAGGGATTGCAGCGTGGCCATCCCTCCGGAGGTGATTTCTTGCTTTTTGTCTCTCTGTCTCTTCAGTGAGTAGTCACTCTCCCTATAGCAAAAATCTTTTTTTAAGAATTATTTTATTCAACTTTATTTATTTATTTGAACTTGACCAGAGAGGGACAGAGAGAAAGTGAGAGAGCAAGCTGTCAGGTCCAGGACTCGAACTGTGGTGGGCCATGTGGGAGTCCAGCACCCCTAACCACCATGCCACTTGCCAGCCTCGCAAAAGTCGTTCTCTAAAAAAAAAAATAAAGAAAGAAGGAAAGAAGAAAGAAAGAAAGAAAGAAAGAAAGAAAGAAAGAAAAAGAAAGAAGGAAAGAAGGAAAGAAGGAAAGAAGAAGGAAAGAAGGAAAGGAGGAAAGAAGAAAGAAAGAAAGAAAGAAAGAAAGAAAGAAAGAAAGAAAGAAAGAAAGAAAGAAAGAAAGAAAGAAAAGAGGTTCTTCTCATCACAACCTGTTGAAATTAAAATGTGTATGCCAGTTCCTTCACAATTCTCCATAACTACATAGAACTGTTTTCTCGAACAACATTTTGACTGCAACTCTGAGTATTCTGCCTTGTAGATTTTTTTCTCCAACCCTAGCCTATGGGTTTCTTCAGGACAAGAGGTCACTTTATTAATCTTTATATCCATTTTGGAGCCTGACCGGCACCCTACCTAGCTCCATACTAATGCGTATTTGTTGAATTAATGAATGCTGACAAAATGTTACCTCTCATATTATGATGCAAGGCCACTAAAAATAAGTATCTCCTTATAAAAATTCCATTGAAAAACAATCCTTTTTTTTTTTTTTTTTTTTTTTTTTTTATGATCAGTTATTTAATTAGGTTCTTGGCAAAAAAAATTTAGAACACCAATTTGTGAGGATAAACTCCATTTGTAAGGGCAAACACGGATCGCAGGTAGCCCTGGAGCTGAGGAACAGCTTTGATTTTTGGTAAAATTTGTGAATCCACAGCTTTCTGATCAATCTTGCGCTGCTCTGAAATCTCGTATTTCTCCTTCTCTGTGTCGAAGATCTCACCTTCCTGGTGTCTGGGCTTCCGCAGTTTCTTTTTCTTGAAGTAAGCATCGGTAAGGTGCTTTGGGATTTTTACTTTGCTAATATCAATTTTCGTGGAGGTGGCAATGACAAATTTCTGGTGTGTTCTACGCAGTGGAACTCGATTGAGAACCAGCCGTCCAGTTACAAGTAGCAAGCCACTGCTCAGCTGCTTCAGGAAAACCACTCTCTTGCTTCTGTGGCGTCCAGTGAGGATGATCAGAATGGTCCCAGGAGTGATGCTAGCTCGCAGCTTCCTCACATGCTGACTGAAGGGTTTTTTGCCGTGGCTCAACAGCTTTCGAGGCACATCTTCAGTAGGATAATACCTAGGCATTTTGCGCAGTTTAACCACCCGGGTACCACCATTCTTGTCTCCACCAACCGGTTTTGTGACAGTCGCAAGAACCTTCTCCTTCTTTTTCTTTTCGACCCTAGATTTAGTGGCCGAGTATTTCCTCTTGTACATGGCCTTCCTGGAATACATGGCAGACCGGGAGTATCTGCCGATGCCCCGGACTAGGACGGGGTTTCGGCTGCAATGGGGCTTCCCCTTCTTGGGCTTTTTAGCCTTGGGGTCACCCTTTTTAACCTTGCCACTGGCATCAGCCTTCTTGGCTTCTGGTTTCTTCTCCTTAGTATCCTGCTTTGCAGCTTTATCGCCTGCCATCGTGTATAGTGGGAAAGAGAACTACAAAACAATCCTTTTTGTACACATGATTTACTTAGAAATGACTTTTTTTGGTTTTTGCAATTGGGCATGTGCACTTACCAGAGAGACAATGAGAGGGAAGGTGAGAAATCACCCCCCAGGGGAGATGGCCATATCTCAATCCCTTCACCTCCATTCTTCTCTCAGGATTTTGATCATGCAGGCACACCCTCCTGGTGTGATTTTCAAGCCACCAGGTCTGGCACTGGAACTGTGGTTGGCCATGTGGGACTCCAGCCCTTTAACCACTATGCCACCTTCTGGCCCCAGCTCTGTTTTATTGCCTCTATTTTGTTATATTTTATTTATTAATGAACAATCTTTAAGACCTCTTCTACTTTTGATAGTATACAAAATTGTGATACTGTATATTATTTAAAACATCTGGGATTCTGTAATATCCCACCTAATGTATGCCCTCTGCCTTCACTGATTGCTCCCCACACCAGACAAGGATTTGAGTGTAAATACTGTCTTGGGATGTGATTTTGGAAAGTAGCAGTGCTATTCTCATGAATTCTCCCAGGAGCCACCACTCTTCCTCTTCTTGTAAGCAGCCTGAGGTGATCTTTGAAAACGGTTCGCAATTCACTTGACCCAGAGAATCCCACAGCATCATGCAAATCAAGAGGTTCAAATCTCAGTGTTCACGTGAAGAACACTCGTGAAACTGCCCAGGCCATCAAGGGTACGCACATCTGAAAAGCCACCAAGTAGCTGAAGGATGTCACTTCACAGAAGCCGTGTGTGCCATTCCGTTGTTACAATGGTGGAGTGGGTAGATGTGCCCAGGCTACCGTGGGGCTGGACACGAGGTCGGTGGCCCACAAAGAGTGCTGAGTTTTTGCTGCACATGCTTAAAATGCAGAGTAATGCTGAACTCCAGGGGTTAGATGTAGACTCTGTGGTCACTGAGCACGTTCAGGTGAACCCGGCACCCAAGATACGCCGTCTATGTACAGAGCTCACGGGCGGATTAACCCACACGTGAGCTTCTCCCGCCACATCGAGATGATCCTCACTGACGAGGAGCAAACGGTTCCTAAACCGGAAGAGGAAGTCGCACAGAAGAAAAAGAGATCCCAGAAGAACCTGAAGAAACAAAAACTTACAGCACGGGAATAAAGTCGGCGTAAAATAAATGTAGACAAAAGTAAGAGGAATGGCAGAGTGGGGAAGTTAATCAGGGAAGGGAAGGCCTCCGAGTTATGAAGTCAGTTGTCTGTGTGGACAAATGGAGCTCCGGAGTCTTGATATCTGCCCCACTGGGGAGGGAGCTGGGTGTTTGTGAACCAGCGTTGTCTGTCAGGAGCTCAGGCTGCTCCCAGAGGCCCTGAACTCCATGTTTCCGGGGCCTCCTGGAGGGACAGAGGCGCCTGCTGCCCGCGGTGCTGTGGCAGCTGGGAGGTGGTGGCATACACGATAGTCAGAGCACAGGTGGACGGAGCGCTGCAGGCGTTACTGCGCCTTGGGGAGGAATGGCTGGGCCAAGTTGGCACACTCGTAGGGTATATATATTCACTCAGTAAAACCCATGTTGAAATGAAGACTCGTAGGTAGAAACAAAACTAGGAGTGTAAGGTTCTAACTTAAAACACAAATTACAGGGGGCCAGCCAGTGATGTGGTGGTTAATGCAGCTGGATCACACATGGCTGACTACATGGTTCGAGTCCCAGACCCAGCAGCTTAGGAAGCATGCCAAGCACATGTGTATGTGTGTCCAAAAATCCCTAAAGGAGGAACAGAGGAGAGAGGCTTGTAGCATGACCATCCCCCATGGGAGAGTGCTTTCTCAATTTTCCTCCCTTTCTTTCTCCAGTAAGCACATATGCCCTCTAGCAAATTTAAATTTTTTTTAATAAATAAAAGAACAAGACAAAGGCATAATAAAGAATGGAAATTATTTAGAAAAACAAAAAGAGCAACTGTTAAATCTGATCCAGTTTTTCTTTTCACTTAACCCTTAGGCCAATTTGAAATGTGTAATATGTAGGCCTTTAGGTAGATTAAGACAAAAAAATGTTTCTAGGGCCAGTCTAGTAGTGCAGTTAAGCACTATGCATGGGGCGCTATATCCATACGGTCAACCACAGTTTGAATCCTAGCCCCAGTGGGTTTAAAAACATGCTGGGTGTGCATGCGTACACACACGTGTGTGTGTGTGTGTGTGTGTGTGTGTGCGTGCCTAAAGTCCTGATGGACGAAGACATGGAGGAAAAAGGATTGCAGCATGACCATCTCCTTCTGCTTATGCACATGCCTTTTGCCAAATATATATCAATATATTACTTTTTCATGCATATATATATTTATGTAACAAACTCATATTTAAGTACATCTCTAAGCTAAGTTTATAATCTTACATCATTTTAGTTCTGCTTACCAGTTATTTCAGGTTTCAGAAACAAAAATCTAAAAATGTTGCAAAATAAAATTTAAATATGTATGTTTTTTGAGTAGTAATGTGTGTACAAAGTTAAAAATTAAGCAGCATTAAAGAGAATACAGAAAAAGGTCCATTTTTACTGTGTGTTCCCCTTACTGGTTTCTTGTGCATACTGAAAACAGTCTATGCACAGAATGCAGATGCCTGCACGCCGACACAATCTCCCCTCACTAAAAAAAAGGGACGGGCCTGGTGGACAAAGGAGCCAGACCCTGCATAGCTGACGGTGCGGTTCCAGTCCTGGACCTAGAGGCTTGAAAAACACGCTGGACACATGTGCGTGCAAATCCCAACAGAGTGGAGAAGTGGAAGAGACGGGACAGCAGTGTGAACACACGCCATCGGGGGTGCTTTCTCCCTCTCCTCTGTCTCTCTCTGGCAAGTGCACACACCCTTTCCCCTGTTCATTGAAAATAACAATAGATACTACTAAATCATCCTGCCTTTTTTTTTTTTTTTTTTTTTTTTGAGAGGTTTTTGCTATAGGGCGTGTGTGCTCGCCAGACAGACAGAGAGAGACAGAGAGACAGAAAGCGAGAAATCACCCCCCAGGGGGGGATGGCCACGCCACAATCCCTTCTCCTCCATTCTCCTCTCAGGATCTTGGGCACGCACGTACATGTGCTTGGCGTGAGTTTTAAGCCATCGGGTCCAGGATGTGAACCGCGGTCGACTACATGGGAGTCCAGCGACATAGCCATTACGCTAACTGCTGGTCCCTCATCCTGCCTTTTAGAAAGAATAATAGTAGGGCCACCAGATGGCATAGTGGTTAAGGCGCTGGACTCCCACCTGGTTGATTCTGGTTCGAGTCCTAGACCCAGTGGCTTGAAGCTCACACCAGGCATGTTTATGTGTATGCCTGAAATCTTGGAGGAGAAGGAATTGCAGCGTGGCCATCCTCCCTGGGGGGTGATTTCTTGCTTTCTTTCTCTGTCTCTCTGGCAAGCACATGCCCTATAGTAAAAATCTCTCTCAAAAAAAGAATAATGGTTCATTTTATCTGTTAAAGTTATTTAAGGTTTATTTCTTCCATTTGAGAGACAAAGAGAGAGAGAGGCACCCCTATGGAGCCTTCACATCACGATCCATCCCCAGGGTTAGACCACCCAGATCATGGGCACATGCATAACTAGTAGCATGCTCAGAGAGGTCCTGGTTCACACCCCATATGGGGCTAGCTGAGTTATCACTGCATGGCTACCAGACTCCTACATTTAAGCAAAGTTACTGGGGCCAGTAGGTGCTATGGTGGTTAAGGCGCTGGACTCCTACATGGCTAACTGCAGTTTGAGTCCTGGACCTGGCAGCTTGTTTTCTGTTTCTCTCTCTCTCTGGTCAAATGAAAAAAAAATAATAATAATGAAAATTAAACAAGTAATTCTTTGGGGCCAGCAGGTGGCATGGTGTTTAGGATGAGGGACTCTCATATGGCTGGCTGCAGTTCACATCCCAAACCTGATGGGTTGCTTCTCACGTTCCTGCTCCCTCTCTCTTCCTCTCTCTCTCACTCTGTCCCTCTCTGGTCAAATCAAAATAAACAAATAAATAAATAAAGTTAAGTGAAATAATTATTTTTTAAAAAATTAAACAAGTATTCTTAAAAATTACTATATCTTGGAGAACATTTTAATATCAGTACAAAAGTATTTGTCTCATTTTTAAAAACTAAAATAATAAATAAAATGAAATGAAATATTCTTAAAACATTTTTAAAATAAATGGAAAGAACTAAACAAAATTGTTTCATAGCCTAGAAAAAAATTCGTTTTGAGTAAAGCCAAGTATATATCTGAGGCATGTTACTGTAATAAGAAAAGGTAAGGAGGGTACCCATTCATTCATTCCTTCACTTAGTCATTCAACGTGTTCTGCAATTTTGACATACACGAGGCCCTGTATTGGGTGTTATGAATAAAACGGTGAATTAGAAACTATTTCTACCTTCTAGGAGTCACTGGCTCTTACCACATAGTCGTAGAAACAATAAAGCAATTGTAATCCTGTGTGATAGGGTATTACGATACACAGCAGCAACACTCATGGTTAAGTAATCAACTCTACTTTTGCCAGGAATGAATGCTAAGCACTTTGCGGATATTAGGGCAAATAAAACTTGCCACAGTCCTATTAAACACCAGCGGGGATCCTTATTAGTCAAGGTCTCATTAGCCAAGGCCCCACAGTTACTGCATGGCACCAAGAAGCAAAAGTTGCCTTAATACATGTTTACCGATGAGCCGTTCATAAATTATCTTTCAGACATTCCTCCTCATTTATGGTATCTTCCCCCCATTTGTCTATTTATAAAACCATTACAAACTCTTTGCAAGTTGTAATGGGAAATCTCTTGCTTTATTTTTTTGTTTTATGTTTTGTAATTAAAATTTTGTATTGACTTAGAAGCACTCAGAATGTCAACAGAACAGCTGCAACTTTGTTTTTTGCAATGGCAGAGTGGTATTCAGTTAATAGAACGATTTTGTATAAGCTGCATCAGAGACAACTGAAAATGAACAACTGCCATCCCCATATACAGCCAATTTGCACTGTGCACTAACCAGAACCTGTCTTAAATTTCCATGCCATTTACACCCCCATATTGTACCAGGCAAGGTTAGTGCTGTTGAAAATACCACCAGGACAGGGCCATCTAAAGACACATTCGGTAGTGTATTGACTATACAAAAAAAGACACTGTACAGTTTAAAAAGAAATCTTACACAGCCTTACATTTTGATGTTTTTCTTTAAAAAGAGTGAGTTATGTACGAGGCGGGGGGGGGGGGGGTTAAGTGCTTTATAGACAAGGAAAAACTGTGCTAGCACCAACTTATTCATCATCATCTTCTTCCTCTTCATCTTCCTCATCCTCTTCATCTTCCTTGTCTTCTCCTTCCTCCTTTTTCTGGCTCTTCTCAGACTTGACAACTCCCTCTTTGTTGTTTCAGGCGGTCCTTTCGCTCGGTATGCAGCAATATGCTTTTTGCATTTTCCCTGCAGCTTAGCAGCCTTCTTTACAAGCTGTTCACCATCTGCAGCAGTGTGCCACCTCTCTCCCAGTGTCTTTGCAACATCCCCAGTGGCTAGGCCAGGATGTTCTCCTTTTAATTTTTGGGGTGATACTCAGAGCGGAACAAGAAAAAGGCTGAAGGAGGCCTCTTGGGTGCATTGGGATCCTTGAACTTCTCTTGGTTTCCCCTTTAGGAGCGATATAGGTTTTCATTTCTCTTTCATAATGAACTTGTGCGCCCTTGCCATACCTTCACATTTTCCTTTCTCGTTAGCAGACATGGTCCTTCCTCCTCTCTGAGCACTTAGAAAACGCAGAAGCTGACTGAAGCATCTGGGTGCTTCTTGGGCTCCTCCAGTGAGTCTGCACAAAGAGCTTGTATGATGACATTTCCCCCCTTGGTTTCTTGGGATCTCCTCGGTTAGGTACCTTTCCCCCGCAAGGCACTGGGCGACCCTGTGCCCACCCGGCTCTCACTTGCGCTCTCTACGGAGGTCAGCGTGCTGCAGGGGCTGTGAGAGCGGGGCCAGATGCAGCCTCCTCACTCTGTCTGCTCTGGGACATCTGTTTTCGTTTTTTCAGACAAGGTCTTTCTTTTTTAAAAGAGAATGGTTTTTTTATTTAACTTTATTTACTTATTTATTTTTAATTTTGACCAGAGAGGGACAGAGTGAGAGAAAGAGGGAAAGTGAGAAAGCAAGCCACCAGGCCTGGCACTGGGATCACAGTCGACCATGTGGGAGTCCAGTGCCCGTAACCACTACGCCATCTGCTGGCCCTTTTTAAATTTTTTTTTTTTACTTTTATCTACATTTATTTTACGCTGACTTTATTCCCATGCTGTAAGTTTTTGTTTCTTCAGGTTCTTCTGGATATCTTTTTCTTCTGTGCAGTTTCCTCTTCCGGTTTAGGAACCGTTTGCTCCTCGTCAGTGAGGATCATCTCAATGTGGCGGGAGAAGCTCACGTGTGGGTTAATCCGCCCGTGAGCTCTGTACATAGACGGCGCATCTTGGGTGCCGGGTTCACCTGAACGTGCTCAGTGACCACAGAGTCTACATCTAACCCCTGGAGTTCAGCATTACTCTGCATTTTGAGCATGTGCAGCAAAAACTCAGCACTCTTTGTGGGCCACCGACCTCGTGTCCAGCCCCACTGTAGCCTGGGCACATCTACCCACTCCACCATTGTAACAACGGAATGGCACACACGGCTTCTGTGAAGTGACATCCTTCAGCTACTTGGTGGCTTTTCAGATGTGCGTACCCGTGATGGCCTGGGCAGTTTCACGAGTGTTCTTAACGTGAACACTGAGATTTGAACCTCTTGATTTGCATGATGCTGTGGGGTTCTCTGGGTCAAGTGAATAGCGAACCGTTTTCAAAGATCACCTCAGGCCGCTTATGTGAAGGGCCAGACAAGGTCTTTCTACGTTATGCTCCTCCTGCTTTGGCCTCCCAGCTAGTGGGACTATAGGCACATTCCCCACACCTCGTGCTGAAATGACAAACCTCTTGCAAAAGATGTAGGGCTTTCATAAAGTCATGGAAAATAATGGTGGCGGGCTGCTCAAACCACAAACAAAGCCACTGATGAAAACAGGATGTTGTGGAAACAGACTAGTTAATAACTAAAGAAGAGAAAGTCAACACAGGTAGTGGCATAAACTCACACATCACAAGAAAACAATTTGACAGGAAAAGGATTATAAGGTAAAATCTTGGACTGGAGCCATAGAGCAGGGGTTTAGGGGGTTAGAGCCTACATGGCTGATGGGGGTAGGGATCCTGGCCCCCGAGGTTTGGAAAACACCCCAGGTGCATGTGTGTGCATGCCCCAAATGCCAACAGGGTGAAGAAACGGAGAAAGGATGGTATTGCGGTGTGCCCGGGCCCGGTGTTTTCTCATTTTCTCTCTCTAGTGAGCACATGTACCCTCTAGCAATTAAAATAAATAAAACACATTCAGTATCTTCAAAGACATAAGAGAATATTGGGAAAAGGAGGCAAAAACAAGAAATCATGTTGGCAATCAAAAATAATGGTTTGCCAGAAAACTCATGATGTAGTTTTCTGTTTTTCTATGCAAAAATGCATCCTGACTTTTCTGACAGCCTCGGGCCAGCCGGAGGCATGGTGGTTAAGGAGGCCGGATCCCGCATGACTGAGCGCATGGTTCCAGTGCTGCGTCTCAGGGCTTGAAAAACATGCTGGACACATGTGCGTGAGTGCCGGAAGTCTTGAGAGAAGAATGGAGAAGGCCATTCATGAGAAATGGCCATTGGGACCAGCAGTTAGCGTAATGGCTATGTCGCTGGACTCCCATGTAGTCGACCGCGGTTCACGTCCTGGACCCAGTGGCTTAAACTCACGCCGGCCGCGTGTGCGTGCGTGCCCAAGATCCCAAGAGGAGAACGTAGGAGAAGGGATTGTGGCGTGGCCATGCCCCCTGGGGGGTGATTTCTCGCTTTCTGCCTCTCTGTCTCTCTCTGTCTGTCTGGCGAGCACACGTGCCCTATAGCGAAAACCTCTCAAAAAAAAAAGAAAAAAAAAAGAAAGAAATGGCCATTCTTCCATGGAGGTGCTTTCTCACTTTCTCTCTCTCTGTCTCTCACTAGCGAGTTCACATGCCTATCACACCCTATGACAAAATAACAAAAAATAGTGAAGGGGCCAGCAGATGGTGTGGTGGTTAGGGCACTGGACTCCCACATGGTCAATAGCGGTTCAAGTCCCAGACCTAGAGGCTTACTTTCTCACTTCCCCTCTCTCTCTCTGTCTTACTCTGGTGAGTGCATGTGCCCTACAGAAATGTAAATAATAATAAAATGAAATAAATAATTCTTTAAAAACTAGTGAAAAGACAAGCCTGTCTTTCAAATATTAGGATTCAATATTTACAATGCATGAATCTCACAAAGCACTGGATTTCAGAACACACAAAGAAATTCTATGAATAAATAAGAAAAATAGAAATAATCTAGCAGGAAAAGTATATGCATTTCATAAAAGACTCAATATAAATGGCTAGTAAACATTTGAAAGCTGCTCAACCTAGTTTAAATATATATATATATATATACATGTATATATATATGTGTGTGTGTGTGTGTATATATGTGTGTGTGTGTGTGTGTGTGTGTGTGTGTATAATGGCTGAAAGAACAAACTCAATGAAAGGATTAAGGTAAAAAATGAGTGAGTTCAAAGACCAAACTAGTGAACTTGAAGGTAAGTCTGGAACTCTCTAAGAAGCCACCTTCAAGAAAGTTTCAAAATAAATTTTGTTTTTGTTTTTTTGTTTTTTTGTTGAAACCTAACACATATCCAATAAAGAAAACCTAAATAAATGGAGGGGAAGGACTATCTGTAGAAATGACAAGAAAATCCTAGAACTAAAGAAACATCTTTAGTGAACATCTTCAGCTTCAAAGGGCTCACAGGAGACCAGCAGATGGTGTAATGGTTACATCACTGGACTCCCAGGTAGTTGACTGCAGTTCAAGTCCCAGATCCAGCAGCACAAAATTCATGCCAGGTGTGTGTGTGTGCATGCCCAAGAGGAGAGTGGAGAGAAAGGATTGTGGCCTGCCCATCTCCCCGGGAGTGATTTCTCAATTTCTCTCTCTCTCTCTCTCTTCCTCTCTCTATGTCTCTCCAGTAAGCAAATGTGCCCTATATATAAACATCCTTTTTAACATTTATTTATTTATTTAAGTTCATTTGTTATTATCATTTCTTTAATTTGACCAGAGAGAGGCAGAGATATAAAGAAAGGGAAAGCAAGAAAGCAAGCCACTGGGTCCGGGATTCAAACCACGGTTGGCCACGTGGGAATCCAGCACCTTTAACCACCATGCCACCTGCTGGCCCTGCAAAAAAAAAAAAAAAGTTGCTCACAGAGTGCCAATGGGGTGGAGAAGAAAAACTACTAGATGGCAGTGAAGTGGGTAACGCAGGGCTCTTTGCTGCTTAGACCCACATGGGCAGGACCACTGTCTACCTCCAAAGGCCTCCTGTACACACCCCAAGGCTGCCTGAGGCTGGGGGTGGGTACAGCATGAAGACCCTGTTGGGGGCACCTGTCTATCTCGCTCTCTCATGGAAGAAATACATAAACTTTAAAAAGAAAAGAAAAATATAATTATAATGTATAAACTATATAGAAAATATTCCAATTTTAGGAAAAGAATTATTTACTTACTTTTACTTATTATTATTTTAAAATTTGACCACAAAGAAAAGAGAGAGCGAGAGGGAAAATGAGAAGGTAAGCTGCCAAGCCCGGTACTCAAACCACAGCTGGCCATGTGGGAGTTCAATTCGCTAACTACCAAGCAGCTTGAAAATCACAGTGGGTGGGACCAGCAGTTAGCGTAATGGCTATGTCGCTGGACTCCCACATGGTCGACCGCGGTTCGCGTCCCGGACCCGGTGGCTTAAAACTCACGCCGGGTGCGTGTGCGTGTGTGCCCAAGATCCCGAGAGGAGAATGGAGGAGAAGGGATTGCGGCGTGGCCATCCCCCCTGGGGGGTGATTTCTCGCTTTCTGTCTCTCTGTCTGTCTGGCAAGCGCATGCGCGCTATAGCAAAAAAAAACTCTCCAAAAAAAAGAAAAAAAATCAC
This sequence comes from Tupaia tana, assembly GCA_026018925.1. Taxonomy (NCBI): domain Eukaryota; kingdom Metazoa; phylum Chordata; class Mammalia; order Scandentia; family Tupaiidae; genus Tupaia; species Tupaia tana. The sequence continues at coordinate 109,287,909 of JAKSZU010000004.1, read as the reverse complement.
ACTGGGTGAGTGTGTGTGCATGCGTGGCCCAAATCCTGAGAGGAACATGGACTGCGGCATGGCCACCTCCTCTGGGGTACAATTTCTCACTTTCCTGCTCTCCTTCTCTCTCTCCATTGAGCACACGTGCCCTGTGACAAAATCTTAAAGGACACTAAGCTTTCATTTCTCCATCCATTCTCTATTTTTGCCAAGCAAGTGCTATCATTATACATCTTACTTCAGCATTATTATAACCCGCACAAGACACTTACTATTTTAAGTAGTTACCTTTTAAAGAAATGATCATTTCTTTTTTTCTTTTTTTTTTTTTTTTTGGAGAAGTTTTTCGCTATAGGGCGCGTGCGCTCGCCAGACAGACAGAGAGAGACATAGAGACAGAAAGCGAGAAATCACCCCCCAGGGGGGATGGTCACGCCGCAATCCCTTCTCCTCCATTCTCCTCTCGGGATCTTGGGCACGCACGCACACGCGCCCGGCGTGAGTTGTAAGCCACCGGGTCCGAGACGCGAACCGCGGTCGACTACGTGGGAGTCCAGCGACATAGCCATTACGCTAACTGCTGGTTCCCAAGAAATGATCATTTCTTCATGAGAACAATTTACCTACAGATTTAGGATTTCCGGGATCTCCGTTCCTTCATGCAAGCCCCAGTTTCTGTCTTGTACCGCGTCCCTGCAGCCTGCAAAGCTTCCTTTAACATTTCAGTAGTGGAGCACGAATCATTGAGCCACGAACTCCTCAGTTTGCCTGGAAGTATTTTTGACTAGCTTTCACCTCTAAGGATAATGTTACTGTGTGAGAGATTCAGGCTTTTTCCCTTCAGAGCATTGAGATGCTGTTCTGCTGTCTCTGGGTTGCACAGGTTTGGTGAGAAAGCAGCCGTAATTCTGGTCTTTCCTTCTCTGCTCGATGTGTTTCTCTCTTGACTCGTGGTTTTCAGCAACGTTATTAGAACATGCCTTGATGTGGTTTTCTTCTGACGTTTATCCTGCTTGGATCTCGGGGTAGTTACAAACAGTGTAAGACAGTCTTACAGCTGTATTCCATGTGATCTAGAAGCTAGAGGAAAGGCCGAACGCGGTAAGGAGAGGCATGAAAAACAGAAGATAGACCCAACTTGAGCTGCTGGACATGAAAACTACGATGTCTTAGGTAAATGAAATCTGGACAGAAGGGGTAGCGTACTGGTGAATCTGAAGACGAAGCAGTGGAAACCACACACAATGAAACACAAAGGGAAGGGAGATTATTTACCATAGATTATTTAAATTTCTGAGAGAAAGAGGGGGGATCATTGAATAAAAATGAGATGAGCTAAAAGACTCCAAAAAGGAATGTACCCAACCCAGGATAGGGGCAGGGTTTCTTCCTTCCTTCCTTCCTTCCTTCCTTTTTTTTCCCCCTTTCTTTCTTTCCTTTTTAAAGGTTTTTGCCATGGGGCCCATGCACTTGCTGGAGAGACAGAGAGAGACAGGGAGAGGAAAAGTGAGAAACCACTCCACCCCCAACCCCAGGGGGATGGCCACACCACAATCCCTTCTCCTCCATTCTCCTCCTGGAATTCTGGGCGTGCATGCACATGCACCTAGCGTGATTTTCAAGCTGCCAGGTCAGGGACTTGCACTGCAGTTGACTATGGGAGTCCAGTGCCTTAACCACCACCCCTCCTGCTGGCCCCAGAGACTGGGATTTAACACAGGGGATACGTTAAAAAGAACATACAGGACCAAGCTGAATTTGTACAATGTGGCTTCTGTGGTGGCTCCATCCCCCGTCAACCACACCAGAATAATTTCCGTCATTTTTCTCCTTCCTCTACTCTCCTCCTCGTCAAACGCATCCCACCTTCCTGGTTGCTTGTAGTCATCCTTCTTGTCAGTGACAACACCCCAGTTCTGGCTCTTATCTCAGTATGCGCAGACTGCCAGCCATCCTGAAGTACACTGCCAGGTTTCCTATGGCATCACTTTGATCATGTCACTTTTTTAAAAAACGTTCTAAAATCTTCAAAGGCCTCACTCCCACTGTCTTTTGAGTAAAGTTTGGACTTGTGTTTATCTGCAAGTCAAAGTCTCACCTATTTTTTCAAGTTTTTCAATCTTATATTTACACTGAATTTTATTATCTCTACCTAATTTTTATTTTATTGCCTCTTCCTTTAGTCATTAACAAATACTGAACTGAGGGCCAGCAGGTGACATGGTGATTAGGGCTCTAGACTACCACATAGCTGACCACAGTTCGAGTCCGAGACCTGGCAGCTTACTCTCTCACTGTCTCTCTGTCTCGCTGTCTCTCTGGTGCACATGCGCCCTATAGCAACTTTTAAAAATAATAAATAAATAAAATAAGCTTTATAAACAAATTCTTTTTTTTTTTTAATAAACAAATTCTTAACTGAGCACCTATATGTGGCAAGTATCAGTCTAAATGCCAGCGATAAAGTCACTTTCGATCCAACTTCGTAGCTGATTATCATCACATGAACCCAGGTAATCAATTTCTGTGAACTTTCAAGTTGAAGATTGGACTTCGGGTAGAGGTAAAAATCACCATGCCACAGTCGCTTCAGGAGGTACCCAGCTGGCTCATCTCCACGTTCAGAATCCATGGGGTAAGTAACCTGCACGGTAAGAAAGAACACTGGGGCCAGCAGGTGGTGTGGTGGTTGAGGGCTCTGGACTCCCACATGGCCAGCAGGGGTTCAAGTCTCAGACCTGGAGGCTTACTTCCTCACTTTCCTTCCCTTTCTTTTTTGCTCTCTCTCTGTATCTATGTATAAGGAAATATTAAAAAATAATGATAATAAATAAAGTTAAATAAAAATAATTCTTAAAAAAAAAAAAAAAAAAAAAAAAGAACACTGAGGGCCAGCGGGCAGCATTGTGACCTAGGTGCTGGATCCCACATAGCTGACTCTGTGGTTTGAGTCCTGGACCTGGAGGTTTGAAAAACTTATTGGGCAGGGCCCAGCAGGTGGTGTGGTGGTTGAGGGCGCTGGACTCCCACATGGCTGACCACAGTTCAAATCCCAGACCTGGCAGATTGCTTTCTCATGTTCCCTCGCTCTCTGGTCAAATTTAAATAAATAAATAAAGTAAAAAATAAAATAAAAGAGAAAAGAAAACCATACTGGTCACATGTGTGTGTGTGTGTGTGTCCAAAATCCTGAGAGGAGAATGGATGGGAAGGGATTGAGGCATGCTCACCCCCCGGGGGGTGATTTGTCACATTCCATTTTTTAAAAAAAATTTTTATATTTTATTTATTATCATATTTTTATATTATATTTAATCACATTTATCTTCACAGTGTATTACATTTGTTTTTCCAGCACAATTACCATGCATATCAGTCAAGACAAAGGCATTACTATCCACATCATCATCATCAAGTAGCTTTTCAGCATTTTTTTCAGATTATTATTATTATTTATTCTCATTTTTTTTAAACATTCAATCACTATACATCACTTGTATTGTAAAGAGAATTTACCCAACATGAAATACTTCTCAGACCAGTCAGTTGAGAATACTGTGTGTGTATGTGTGTTACCATCACCAGGTAATAAGCCATTTCTGTGTCCCACTAACATCATGCCTATTCGTTCTCTCGCTCTCCTTCTCTATACCCTTCCCTTCTCCCACCCATTCCCACCGTCTTCAGCATTGATAACTATTTTCACTGCTTTTATGCCCTCCAGTATTTCAATCTCTATCATAGAGTGTGGATAGTCGGTATATATTAAGTGGATACATACAATATCTCTTTCATAGCCTGGCTTACTTCACTCAGCAATAGATCCTCCATATTCGACCACTATCTACCAAATGCCAAGGTCTTGTTCTTTTTTATGGCTGAATAGTCTTCCATAGAGTCTATGTGCCACACTTTTTTCACTTCCCCTTTATATCTCTCTGGTAAGTGCACATGCCCTATAGCAAAACTTAAAAAAAAAAAAAAAAAAAAAGGGAAAATAATACTGAGAACAGACACAGAAAAGTGAATCATACTGAAGTGAAGTCTGGCTACTCTTGAAGAGAGCAATTTCCTTCTGCCTGGGAAGGGGACGTGGCCTGCACCACGCCGGTGGAAAATGTTCATATGTAGGGCATGCATGTCATCCCCTGCACAAGTGCTGCTGAGCACCCGCTCCAGAACAGGCCCTGTGCTGGGCGTCTGTGTAAGTGACTTGAGACTGAGCTCCTGAAAGGCCTAGCCAGAACCTGAAGCCATGGACAGCCAGGGTGCTGCTTGTGAAACTCATGTCTCTGTGAGTAGAACCAATGTCTTCTCTGGCAGCCCAATGAGCAACTAGCTGAAGGATGAGAATCTAAGTAGTGAGTGAAGGTGGTGAGTGGCAAACGTTGTGTCTTGGGAAATCCAATTGAGCATGGCGGTGTGTGTTTCCAACGGCAAAGTCACCTCGGATTTTAGGCTCCTACTAAGACCACCCAGACATATGTGAGAAAGGGAATGTGGGTTTATTTAGGTATTTAAGTATTTTCTTTTTTAAAAATTTGCTATAGGGCACATGCACTCACTAAAGAGAGAGAAACAGTGAGAACCTTCCGCGGGGATGGCCACATCACAATCCCTTCTCCTCTCTGGATTTTGGATACCCACACACAAGCATCCCAGTGTGTATTTCAAGTGCTGGGTCCAGGACTCGAACCGCACAGTCAGCTATGTGGGGTACATCCGCCTCAACCACCATGCCACCAGTTGGCCCTATTTAAGTACTTTTCTAAAGCTTTATAAGGTTTACTCTCAAACTGAAGTTTTTATATTTTCCTCTCCTGAAAAAAGGGGCCTTCCCAACCTACCCGATGGTAGGTTTGTCACGGTATCCACTAAAATCCAGAGACAGATCTACCATGTAACCTAAGGTTCTAAGCTCCTCACTTGCACTGGCCCATTCTAAATTAATATTCACTTTTTGTACCTGATATTGACTTACAACTATGTATTCGTTTCCTTAAAAGACAATCGTATAGGGGCCAGAGGTGGCATAGTGACGGGGTGCTGGACTCCCACACGGTCGACTGTGGTTCGAGTCCTGGGCCTGAAGGCTTCACACTCACACTGTGTGCTTGTGCAGGTGTGCCCCAAATCCTGAGACGAGAATGGAGAAGGGAGTGCAGTGCCCAGGGGGCGATTTCTCATTTTCTCTCTCTGTCTCTATCTCTCCAGTGAACACACATGTCCTATTGCAAAAATCTTTCAGAAAAAGACAATCATGTAAGCCTCAGGTCACATAAGACCTACAAATGTCCCTAATAGAAGTTGTAGAATTATTATTTTCTTTTAGGTTTTTGCCATAGGGTGTGAGCACTTGCCATAGGTGGGGGGTGGGGGCTAGGGAAAGGAAGAGAGAGAGGAAAAGTGAGAAATCCCCAGGGGGGACAGCCACGCTACAATCCCTTCTCTTCCATTCTCCTCTCAGGATTTTGGGCATGTGCGCACACGCACCTGGTGAGGTTTTCAAGCTGTCAGGTCCAGGACTCAAACCACAGTCAACCATGTGGGAGTTCAGTACCTTAGCCACGATGCCGCCTGCTGGCTCCAGAAATCTGAGGATTCTTAACATATTGTTCATCTTTCTTTTTTGCTATGGAGCATATACACTTGCTTGGGGAAGGGACTGGGGGAGAAAGCACCTTCCAGGGAGATGGTCACACGCAATGCCTCTCCTCACTCTCCTCTTGTGATTTTGGGCTCACAGGCACATGTGCCTGGTGTGTTTTCTCAGCCACAAGGTCTGCAACTCAGATCGCCCAGTCGGCCAGGGGGATTGAGCCACCTTAACCACCACACCACCTGTTGGCCCATTAATGTATTGTTTTATTCATCTCATCCTATTTCATTCCTTTTTTCTTTTAAGAATTATTTAATTTTATTTATCATTATTACTATTTTTTAAGAGAGTGGTCTTTTTTTTTTAAAAAAGAATTATCTATTTAACTTTATTTATTTTATTTTTGACTAGAGAGCATCAGAGAGAGAGAGAGAGAGAGAGAGAGAGAGAGAGACAGGGAGAGAAAGCTGCCAGGTCTGGAACTTGAACTGTGGTCAGCCATGTGGGAGCCCAGTGCCCTTAACCACCAAGCCACCTACTGGTCCCATATTATTTTTATTTTAGGGGGGAAGATTTTTGATATAGGGTATGTGCTCTCACTAGAGACACAGAGAAACAGACAGACAGAACGTGAGAAATCACCCCCCAGGGAAGGTGGCCACACCGCAGTCCCTTCTCCCTCCACCCCCCCCCCCCCCCCGAGAGTTTTTTTTGCCATAGGGCGCATGCACTCGCCAGACAGACAGAGAGAGATAGAGAGGCAGAAAGCGAGAAATCACCCCCCGGGGGGATGGCCACACCGCAATCCCTTCTCTATTTTCCTCTTGGGATTTGGGGCGTGCACGCACATGCACCTGTTGTGAGTTTTTTTTTTGTTTTTTTTTTTTAACTTTATTTATTTATTTACTTTTCTTTTTTAATTTGATCAGAGGGGGACAGAGTGAGAAAGGAAGAAAGCAAGCTGCCAGGGCTGGGAATCAAACTGTGGTCAGCCATGTGGGAGTCTAATGCCCTTAACCACAACACCACCTGCCAGCCCCACCTGGCGTGAGTTTTAAGCCGCTGGGTCCAGTACTCAAACCACGGTCGACTATGTGGGAGTCCAGCAACGTAACAATTATGCCATCTGCTGGCCCCCATTCTTCTTATTTTTATTTGTTTGTTTGTTTTAATTTACATTTTATCACGTCTTTACAGTATTCATTTCTTTTTCTAACACAAAAGCTATGAATGTCAGTCAAGGTAAGAATATTACTAGCCATAATTATTATTATTATTTTAATTTGATATAGGCACTCACCAGAGAGAGAGAGAGAGAGGGAAGGGAAAGAGAGAAAGCAGGCTGCCAGGTCCGGAATTCAAATTGCGGTCAGCCACGTGGCGGTCCAGCACCTTAACCACCATGCCACCTACTGACAACCATCCTACTGTATTCCAAGAACTACTTCATCCTTCAATTGCTCTTGGATGAAGAGCACTGCTTGTTCTCAATTTCTGCAGAAACCACTCCCTTGTTTGAGGGCTTCCTCACTAAAAACTGCACCACGGCAACGGCCTGATGGTTAGCTTCCCTGACCACAGTCTGTCTCCCTACGTAAGGCTGCCAGACTAATTTTTAAAAAAGAAACACTGCTTATTTTGCAACATCCCCATCCAAATTCAAGATATTTCACTGACTTTTCACTGTCTTCTAAAACTGGGACTTGTGAACGCCAAGGCAAAAGTAGCGATCAGTCAGAGGGTATTTGAAGCCGTAAGGGAAATGTGACAAGTTTTCCTGGAGTATCAGCTTTGCTTCATGGTAATTTTTAAAAAGAATTATTTAATTTTACTTATTCATTCATTTATTTTAATTTGACCAGAGAGAGACAGAGAGAGAGAGAGAGAGAGAGAGAGAGAGAGAAAGTGAGAAAGCAAGCCACCAGGTCCAAGACTTGAACTGTGGTTGGCCATGTGGGAGTCCAGCACCTTAACCACCACATCACCTGCTGGTCCCCCTTCATGGTAATTTAAAACATTTTCTCCCTCTCCCCTTTCTTTCCTTTACTTATAATCAATGATAGAGTTAAGTGTGAAAAACAAGATTTGGAATTGGATGTATAGACTTAGATTCATCATTTTTTTTTTTTTTTTTTTTTAGAGGGTTTTGCTATAGGGCGCGTGCACTCGCCAGAAAGAGACACAGAGAGATAGAAAGCGAGAAATCACCCCCCGGGGGGATAGCCACGCCGCAATCCCTTCTCCTCCATTCTCCTCTCGGGATCTTGGGCACGTACGCACACGCGCCCGGCGTGAGTTTAAGCCACTGGGGCCGGGTCAAACCATGGTCGATGGGGAACCGGCAGTTAGCGTAATGGCTATGTCGCTGGACTCCCACGTAGTCAACCGCGGTTCGCGTCTCGGACCCGGTGGCTTACAACTCACGCCGGGCGCGTGTGCGTGCGTGCCCAAGATCCCGAGAGGAGAATGGAGGAGAAGGGATTGCCGCGTGACCATCCCCCCTGGGGGGTGATTTCTCGCTTTCTGTCTCTATGTCTCTCTCTGTCTCTATGTCTCTCTCTGTCTGTCCGGCGAGCGCACGCGCCCTATAGCGAAAAACCTCTCCAAAAAAAAAAAAAAACCATGGTCGATTACGGGAGTCCAGCGATGTAGCCATTATGCTAACTGCTGGTCCCTTTTTTTTTTTTTTTTTACTTTTTGCTATAGGGTGTGTGAGCTCACCTGAGAGACAGAAAGATAGAAAGAAATCATTTCTCAGCAGGGGGTGGCCACACTCCAATTCCTTCTCCTCCCTTTTCCTCTCAGGATTTTGGGCATGCCCACACATGCTCCTGGCATGAGTCTCAAGACCTGGGTCTGGGACTTGAACTGCAGTCGACCATGTGGGAGTCCAGCAACCTAACCACTATGCCACCTGCTTGCCCTAGATTCATCATTATTCTTGCTTCATGACACATTCTCATAACTAGTGCATTCAAGGCCCTCGAGTATTCATTCTTTCATTTCATTAAAAGAATACAATAAATATCTATGAAATCATCACCAACATGAAAACCAGGACATCAGTTTTCATTGATATTCATCTCCTCAATCCTCCATTGTATTATCCAGCCTCTACCCACTCAAAGTAACACTATCAAAATCATTTTCTTGTTTTAGGGGCCAGCAGGTGTTGTAGTGGTTAAGGTGTTGGACTCCCACATAGCCAACTGTGGTTCGAGTCCTGGACCTGGTGGCTTGCTTTCTCACTTTCTCTCTCTCTCTCTGTCTCTCTCTGGGGAGCACACATGCCCTACAGCAAATTAGAAAATAGTACTGGGGTCAGCAGGTGTGTGATGGTTAAGGGCATTGGATTCCCACATGGCTGGCCACAGTTTGAGTCCTGAACCTGGCGGCTTGCTTTCTCATTTTCTCTCTCTCTCTCTCTCTCTCTCTCTCTCTCTCTCTGTCCCTCTCTGGTCAAATTAAAAATAAATAAATAAAAAGAAAGATAAAAAAAATAGTAGTACTAATAAATCTAATGAAATAATTCTTTTAAAAATAATTATTTTATTTAACTTTATTTACTTATTTATTTTAATTTGACCAGAGAGAGAGAGGGAAAGCAAGAAAGCAAGCCACCAGGTCCAGGACTCGAACTGTGGGAGCCCAGTGTCCTTAACCACTATGCCACCTACCAGTCCCAAAATAAATGATTCTTTAAAAATAGCACATTTAGGGGCTGGCAGGTGGTGTGGTAGTTAAGGGTGCTGAACTCTCACATGGCTGACCACAGCTCAAGTCCTAAGCCTGGCGGCTTACTTTCTCACTCTATCCTTCTTTCTGGTCAAATTTTAAAAATAAATAAAGTTAAAGGGACCAGCAGTTAGCGTAATGGCTATGTCGCTGGACTCCCATGTAGTCAACCGCGGTTAGATTCCCAGACCCGGCAGCTTACACTCACACTGGGTGCGTGTGCATGCGTGCCCAAGATCCCGAGAGGAGAATGGAGAAGGGATTGCGGCGTGGCCATCCCCCCTGGGGGTGATTTCTCACTTTCTGTCTCTCTGTCTCTCTCTTTCTGGCGAGTGCATGCGCCCTATAGCAAAAACCTCTCCTAAATAAATAAAAAGTTAAATAAAATAATTCTTTTTTAAAAAAGCACATGTATAGGGAACCAGCAGTTAGCGTAATGGCTATGTCGCTGGACTCCCACGTAGTCGACCGCGGTTCGCGTCTCGGACCCGGTGGCTTACAACTCACGCCGGGCGCGTGTGCGTGCGTGCCCAAGATCCCGAGAAGAGAATGGAGGAGAAGGGATTGCGGCGTGACCATCCCCCCTGGGGGGTGATTTCTCGCTTTCTGTCTCTCTGTCTCTCTCTGTCTGTCTGGCGAGCGCACGCGCCCTATAGCGAAAAACCTCTCAAAAAAAAAAAAAAAAAAAAAAAAAAAAAAAAAAAAAAAAAAGCACATGTATTTTGTAAGAGTAGTGCTTTGTGGAAAGTTAAGAGTTCTGTTTTTGTTTTTAAGATAGTGTCTCTGTGTCATAATCCTGCCTCTATCTCCTGAGTCACTAGGATTACAGGTGTAAGTTACCATACTCAGTCTTTGGGTTTGTATTAGGCCTCCCATGTCACCCCATCCTGCACAGGACAGTCTCAGCCACACATGCCTCATGGCACTGAGACAGATGTTATTCATTTTATAAAAGTGTACCATATGCTGGGGCTGTCAGGTGGCATGGTGGTTAAAGGAGCTGGACTCCCACATGGCTGACCGCGGTTCAAGTCCTGGACCTGGTGGCTTACTTTCTTGCTTTCCTTCTCTCTTTGTTTGATCAAACTGGAAAATAATAATAATAATAATAATAGTAATAATAATTAAAAATAAAGTTAAATAAAATACTTCTTAAAAAATCATACCACATGCTATATATAATACTAAGGACTTAACTCTTCCCACTCAACAATATATTGTTGGGATGAATCCATATTGGAGCATACAATATTCATATTTATCTGGAGTGCTGCATAAATACACCCCATTTTTATTTCTACCCACACTTGGCATGAGTTTCAAGCCTCTGTGTCTGGGACTCAACCTGGTAGGCCAGGTAGGAGTCCAGTGACATACTGGCTAGGCCATCTGCTGGCCCTGATTGTTATTCTAATTGATGTGAAGTAATGTCTCACTTTGGTGTTGATCGGCATTTCCATGATAATTAGCAATTAGCTATTTGTGTATCTTTTTTGTTTTAAAAAATTTTAATGGTCAGGGGCTGGCAGGTGGCTTGTTGGTTAGAGGCGCTGGATTCCCACATGGACAACAGCAGTTTGAGTCCTGGACTTGGTGGCCTGCTTTCTAGCTTTCCCTTCCTTTCTTTGTCTGTCTCTGTCTGGTCAAATTAAAAATAATAATAACAAATGAAATTGAATTTAAAACTTTAGTTCAGAGGGCACACACACTCACCAGAGAGACAGACAGGAAGGGAGAGGGAGAAAGCACCTCCCAGTGGGACATGGACACACAATCCCTTCTCTTCCATTTCCTCACCCTGTCAGGATTTGGGGCACACATGCGCACGTGCCCAGCATGTTCCTTAAACTGTTGGGGCTGGGACTCAAACTGTGATTGGCCATGTGGCACCTGACTCCAATTACTAGACTATGGGGCCAGTCCTTATATATCAGGGTCATCGGGAAAAGCCAAGACACATTTTTGCATAGAAAAAGAAAAATACTTTCTAATGTTTTCAACGATCCAGTATCTTCTTCAGAGTACTGTTTATTCAAGTCCTTTGCCCATTTTAAAATCAGGTTTGTTGTGGTTGGGTTTGAAGAGTTCATTCATTATATATTATGTATTTTAGTCCCTTATTAGACATAGGCCTTGCAAACAGTTATTCCATTCCATGGGTTGCTTTTCAATCTTTTTGTTGTAGTCTTTTAATGAACAAAAAAAAATTGGGGGGGGGGTGTTAGAAGTTTCTGCCTTAGGGCAAGTGTGCTTTCTAGAGAAACAGAGACAGTGAGAGGGAAAATGAGAAATCATTCCCTGGGGGGAAGGCCATGCCACAATCCCTTCTCCTCCATTCTCCTCCTGGAATCTTGGGCACTCACACACATGCACCCAGCATTTTCAAGCCACCAGGTCTGGGACTCAAACTGCAGTCAGCCATGTGGGAGTCCAGCGACATAACCATTACACCATATGGCCCCAAAAGCTTTTGATTTTGATATTCAACTTATATTTTGTTTTTGTTTGCTGTTGTCTGTGCTTTTGGTGTCATACTCATAAATCATTGTCAATCCAGCATCATGACGCTTCCTCCATTTTCATCTAAGACTTCTATTTTTTTTTTTTTAAGAGAGATTTTTGCTATAGGGTGCATACGCTCGCCGGAGAGACAGAAAGCAAGAAATCACCCACCCACCCACCCCCCGCAAGGAATGACCATGACCATGCTACAATCCCTTCTCCATTCTCCTCTTGGGATTTTGGGTACACACACACATGTACCTGCCATGAATTTTAAGTCGCCAGGTCTGGGACTTAGTGGACTGTCCTTTCCCCATTGAAGGTTCTTGAGATTCTTTTACACTTAACCACATTTAGGTTTTATTTCTAAGTTCTACATGGTACATATTGGCCTTTATGCCAGCACTAATTTTGATTGCTATAGCTTTATAGTAAGTTTTAAAATCAGGAAATTTGAGACATTCAACTTCATTGTTTTAAGACTTTTAGTTATTTGGGGTCCATTGATATTTCATAATAAATTTTATAACTAATTTTTATATTTCTGCAAAAAATATCATTGGGATTTTGATAAGGACTACAGACTGAATCTGTAGATCATTAGAGTAGTACTGACATAATATTGTTTAAGTCCACGGAATACAAGGTATCTCCATTTATTTCTTATAGTTTCACTCAGTAACATTTTGTAGTTTTATTGAAGTCTTTTAACCTTCTTAGTTAAGTTTATTCCCAAATATTTCATTTCTTATTTCCCTTCTTATGCTTATTGTAAATGGAAATTTTTTTTCTCTTTAGGATTGCTCATTAAGACAACTCATTCTTAAAAAAATTTTATTATCATTATTTTTTGATTTGATCAGAGAGGACAAGAGAGAATGAGAAAGCAAGCTGTCAGGTCCAGGACTTGAACCACAGTTGGCCATGTCGGAGTCCAACACCTTAACCATCAAGCCAACTGCCAGCCCCAAAATGACTGATTTTTGCATGTTTTTTATGCTGCAACTTTCCTTAATTTGTTTTCTAGTTTTAACAGGGCTTTCACATTTTGTTTTGCATTTTGTAATCTTTAGGGTTTTCTACGTACAAGATCATATTGTCTGCAAACAGAAAATTTTATTTCCTTCTTTACAATCTCATATTCCAACTTTTTAGTTTTGCTAACTGAACTGATTGGACCCAAGTACAGTTCCATGATCACCAATGAGGCTGAATATCTTTTAATATGGGAACGTTAATACCAGGCCCTAATGTAAAATTCATACATCATGTTAGGATCAAGTCCTAAGCTTCAGGCTTACTCCTTAGAGGATGAAGTTTATCCTAGTAGTTCATAGCTCTACAGTAAACATTTGCACTGGAATTGAAATGTTTTTCATAACATATTTCATTAGTTCTGAGACTCACTTTTTCACATTTAACATCTGAATGGTATGTACCCTATGATCAGTGTGTGTCATGGTTTTAATTAAGTGGATTTTTGGGACCAGCAGATGGCATGACTACATTGCTAGACTCCCAAGTAGTCAACTGCAGTTGAGTCCTGGACCCGAAAGCTTAAAATTACACCAGGCATGTACGCGTGTGTGCCCAAGATCCTGAGAATGAGGAAGGGATTGCAGCGTGGTCATACCCCCTGGGGGTGATTTCTCACTTCTGTCCATTGTCTTTTAATGAACATACATGCCCTATAGCAAAAATCTCTAAAAAGAGGTTTTTTATTTTTACAAAGATTTTAGTAGATAAAGCGGTGCTGCTTACAATCAATAGCATGTTGGATCTGATGAACTGTCCATGCCAACCACAGCTCTAAACGCTTTACAATTTACTCTTCTTCAATCTAACACTTCTATGTAGCTGACGTTATTACTATTCTACTGATAAGGAAACTGAGGTTCCAAAATGTTAAACAGTATGTTCAAGAACTATTCTCAATTAAGTGGCAGGGCCAGAATTGAAAATCAGACCTGATTTCAGAGGTCATGCTTTCATTGTACTTCAACATTTGCCTTGGGAGATGGAACGTTGAATAAAAGCCTACCCTTGACTGAAATGCTACTCAAGAGAAGGTCTGGTCAAACATGATCTTCCTGAAGCCTTCCTCACTCCCTCCTCCCCCCCCCCCCCCCCCAAGAACAGATCTTGTCTTGCTGTGCCCTGCAGCATTTCTCCATCCTGCTGGGATCTTTATTACACAGGCACACATACCCAGAATGCTTTTCAAGCCGCTGTGGCCAGGATTTGAACCATGGTTGGCCATGTGGAATCCAGCTCTCTTGACCAGTAGGCTATGGGGCCAGCCCTCAAGTCCAGATCCTCTTTTTTTTTCTCGAGAGATTTTTGCTATAGAGCACATGTACTCACAAGAGAGACAGAAAGTGCGAAATCACCCACCAGGAGGTGACCACGCCACAACCCCTTCTTCTCTTCTCCTCTCGGGACTTTGGGCATACATGCACACATGCCCAGCATATTTTAAGCAACCAGGTCCAGGATTGGAACCGCAGTTGACTATGTAGGAGTCCAGTGATGTAATCATTATGCCATCTGCTGGTCTACAGATTATAGAAATCAGTCTATTAATCCCATAGTGCCCACCACTATTTCTGACACATAGCATCAGTCAGTATCTGTTAAAAGTGTGTTGGGGGGGGGGGGCGGAAGATGGCGTGGTGGTTAAGGGCACTGGACTCCCACATGGCTGACTGCGGTTTGAGTCCCAGACCTGGAGGCTTGCTTTCTCATTTTCCCTCTCTCTCTCTCTCTCTCTCTCTCTCTCTCTCTGGTCAAATTAAAATAAAGTTAAAAAAAAAAAGTTGTGTGAGGGGAATGGCACAGCAGCAGATCATAGGCTGACCCATAGGAAAGTTTATGTCTAGAGAGACCTCCCTGAGTCTGCAGGCAGCTCCAGTGCCAATGATTAGGGCTGGCTGAAAGAGAGAGTGGACCGCAGCATGGAAATCCAGTTAAGGGTGCTGTTGCTGTCTCTTTTGCTCATGAAAGAAAGAAACAACAACAACAAAAAATTTTTTTAAAAGGACACAGGAGTCCTGCTGCAAAATCTAGAAGAGACAAGAAAGAAATGCACATAACTAAAAGAAGGTCAAACATGGGCCAGCAGGTGGTGTGGAGGTTAAGGAAGCTGGATCCCACATGGCTGACTGTGCAGACTCCAACAATGAATTGAAAATCACACCGGGTGTGTGTGCACGCATACCTAAAATCCTGAGGAAAATGGAGAGCGAATCACAGCATGGCCACCCCACATACGAGGTCTCATTTTCTCTCTCTCTCTCTCTCTCTCTCTCTCTCTCCTCTCTCTGTCTCCAGCAACTACACATATCCTACAGCAAAACTAAAAAGAAAAAAATCAAAAATCAATCATAGCACTTTAGGAAAAGTATAAATTATATGTGGCAGACTTTAAGAATAAAAAACCAGTAATAGAAAGTGTGAGTTAAGAACAGCTCAGGCGACTTTCAGATTTTCATCCACACATACAAAATCAGTCTGAAAAAGCGGAAAACCTCTAACCTGGCTGAACACAAGCTGCTAGGACATTTTTGACCAACACAGTATTTACATTTTAATGAGTTCAGCATTTATAAATTTTTACATAAAAATCGGTATTTCTGAGGCTAGTGGGGAGTGGGGGCGTAATGGTGAGTGTGGCGAACTCCCTGGTTGAGTCCCAGACCTAATGCATGAAAAATACGCCAGTGTATGGGTGCCCAAAACCCAAGAGAATGGAGAAGGGATTGTGGCATGGCCAGAGGGGAGAAGGAGGGCTGATTTCTCATTTTCTTTCTTTCTCTGCCTCTCTCCAGTGCACACACTCCATGGCAAAAAAATCTAAAAAAGAAAAGAAAAGGAGTATTTCTGGGAAAAATCTTCGGAACTGGGCGCTCGTTCTCCTAAACCAGTTGCTTAGATTTGAATATCCAATGCTCCTTTAGTAGTCGATCGATATGCTCCCTGGGCCATCGCTGCCCCAGGAACAGCTCGCAGACGGTAAGGTGCACGTCAACACTGTGGCGGGCCCGCTCCCCCGGACGCTGCGGTCACTGCTTCTCAGAGGCCGTGCACCGGCTCACGGCCGCGTTCTTGCTGCTTCTCTGCCTGCAAAGCCCACTGATGTCGTCCCCCAGCACGCCGGCTCCCGTCTTTCCTCGGCTCACTCATGTCTTCCGACCCCCTCACGGTCTCCGCGGCATGCTGGCCACGCTCCACTCACACGGTCGCACCGTGGCGCCCGCTGCCCCTGCGCTGTGGCTGCGCCCGGTGGCCTGCGGCCCTCGCCGCTCCGCGCCCGCCTCGCCCGGGGCGCTCAGGCCGCGTCTGCGGAAGTCAGAATTCCTCCCTTCACGAAGCTACGCCAAACTCCAGGGAGAAGCCGGACGAGCCCAAAGCACTGGTTCTGGAGACGAAGGCGCGCCCGCGACGCGCCAGAGCACGCTAAGCCGCAGGCGCCGCCGCCGCCCACGTTCTCGCCGAGACCGAGTCCCAAATCTCGCGAGGCCCGGCGCTCGTGCCGCCGCGCTGTCGGAGCCGGCCGCGGGTTTGCTCGCGGCCGCTCGGCTCGGCCGACAGAGTAAGCCGGCGCCGCGCCCCGGAAGCGGAAGTGTGGTCTCCTGGCTGTCAGAGTCCGCGGTCGCGGGATTTGGGAAGTGGGCTGAGCCGCGCTTTCTCTGGTTCGGGAGCGCTCCCCCGGCGGGTGGCGTGCGGGGCCGCGTGCGGGATGAGCACCATGTTCGCGGACACGCTCCTCATCGTCTTCATCTCCGTGTGCACGGCTCTGCTGGCCGAGGGTGAGGCGTTCCGCCGGTCCCCGGGATAGACCGCCAGCCCTCCTGCTCGGGGCGCGTCCTCTCGCCCCGGGACCTCCGGGCAGCTCGCGAGGCCGAGGCGAGCGGCGGTGTGCGATCGACGGCCGAGGTCTCCTCGGTCCGAGTCGCTCTCACTTGCGCTTTTCGCAGACACCTTCACGCCCTGTCCAGTTGTTTCCCGCTTGGAGTCCGTTGTATTGACGTTTGGGAAAAGTTACCTCGGAGTAGATAATGACGCAGCAGTAGCCACTAGTGACGGTTTGTGGTGATTGATCCAGACGTTTCTCTATTTGCATGTTGCTTCTAATGTTCTAGGTATAACCTGGGTCCTGGTTTACAGGACAGACAAGTACAAGAGACTGAAGGCAGAAGTGGAAAAGCAGAGTAAAAAACGTGAGTATGGCAGTCTGTTAGAAACGGTTCCTGCACCTCACGCTCAGTGAGAGCACGTTCGCAGTGAGTACCAGGGAACCACCGGGGACAAAAAACTTTGCAGGAACACGAGGGTGAATCCGACTTGAATGAAATCTTGTTCAGAAATACAAGTTTAAGAGATTTTTGCTGTAAGGCGTGTGCGCTCACTGGAGAGATAGAGAGACAGAAAGGGAGAAATCATGGGGGGCGGTGGGGAGTGGCCATGCTACAGTCTCTTCTCTATTTTCCTCTGGAATCTTGGGCGTGCGCACACACGTGCCCAGCGTGTTTTAAGCCACCAGGTCTGGGACTCGAACTGTGGTCAACTGTGTGGGAGTCCAGCGAGGGAACCATTATGCCACCTGCTGGTCCCAGAGATAGATTTTTATGCAGAATGTGTAATACAGATGAAAGGAGTAGCAGGATAGAGCAGGTACTTGTCGTGTGTGGTGGCAGTTTCCCTTCCAGTTGTGAGGAGCCATGGAATCCCTCATGATGCAGATGACCTTGTGGTTCTTTGGGGGTAGTTAGAATTTGGATGGAGAATGAGGTAGAGGAAGGAAATAGCAGGTGAAGAAAATCGCATATGAGCGCAAATAGGGAGATTTTAACTTGGGGGGGGAATATCTGGTCATTATCATTGCAGTCAAAGAAACGTGTCTTTAGGGGTAAGCCAAGTTTCAGTTGGATGACTGAAGAAACGTTTTGAGGAAAAGATTACAAATAAGCAGAGTTTGGGGTCAGCCATGGCATGGTGGTTAAGGTAGCTGGATCCCACATGGCCGACCACGTGATTCAAGTCCCAAGCCTTATGTGTGCATGTGTGCCCAAAATACTAGAAGGAGAGAGATGGAAGAGAAGGGATAGGGGCTGTTTTCTCACTTAAAAAAAAAAAAAAAGTAACAAGTAGAGTTTGTTGTCTTTGAAATAAAGTAGAGATTCCTGTAAGGCACAGCTGAGGATCCAATGTGAATGGTTCCTTGGAGGCCTGATTGGACTTTCAATGTTCTTTTCTTCCTTGTAAGGAGTCAATATAGCTGGCCCCCAACTTACTGTATTCCGCCTTTACAGTGGTGCAAAAGTGATAGAAACCGTACTCTGAGTACCGAACCATCTTCTTTTCCCCTTTTCATACAATATTGATGAATTACATGAGATGACCAACACTTTATTAGAAAACAAGCTTTATCGATTTTGCCCAACCATAGGTTAAGGCAGGTGTTCTGAGCATGTTTGAGGTAGGCTAGGATGTTAGGTAGGTTAGATGTATTTAATGTATTTAAAAATTTTTATTTAATTATTATTATTTTTAAAATTTTGCTATAGGGCATGAGCACTCACCAAAAAGAGACAGAGAGAGAGAGAAAGTGAGAAAGCAAGCCACCAGGTCTAGGACTCAAACCGTGGTTGGCCATGTGGGAGTCCAGCACCTTAGCTAACCTGCCACCTGCTGGCCCCATTGCCTGTATTTTCAACCTTTGATGTTTTCAGCTTGCAGTGAGCTTGCGATCATGTGTAACCTGATCATAAGTGCAGGGACATCTGCAGTCTGTTCTCGAGATACAGCCAGAATGATCCTCTTAGAAACCTGTCAGAGGCCAGCCAGGTGGCGGTGGTCAAAGCAGCTGGATCCCATGTGGCCAGCTTTGCAGCTTGAGTCCTAGACCTGGTGGCTTGTAAACATGTCAAGTGCATGTGTGTGCATGTCCAAAATCCTGAGAGGAGAGGAGAGGAAAAGGGATTGCAATGTAGCCATCCCCCTTGGGGCTGACTTTTCACTTTCGTTCTCTCTGTCTCTCTGTTTTTGTCTGGTGAGTTCTCACACCTTATAACAAAACAAACAAAAAGACCTGTCAGGAGCCAAGTGGCACAGTGGTAACACAGCTGGACCTGCTTGGGAGGGTGCTTGGTTCGTGTCCTGAAACTTCCTTATGCACTCCAGGTGTGTGTGCAGTGCTCGTGATCTGGCTGGAGTGTGACATGGAGACCCTTTTGGGGATACCCATCCCCCAACTTTCTCTTTCTCTCTGAAGAGATAGGTAAATTTTTTAAAAAATAATTCATTTAAAAAAGAAAGCCTAGCAGGACAAGCACTTAGCATAATGGCTATGTCGCTGAACTCCCATATAGCTGACCGCGGTTCGTGCCCCGGGCCCGGTGACTTAAACTCATGCCGGGCGCATGTGCGTGCGTGCCCAAGATCCCTAGAGGAGAATGGAGGAGAAGAGATTGCGGCATGGTTGTCCCCCCTGGGGGGTGATTTCTCACTTTCTGTTTCTGTCTCTTACTGGCAAGCGCATGAGCCCTATAGCAAAAACCTCTGCAAAAAAAAAAAAAAAAAAGAAAGCCTAGAAGTCATATCTGTTTTTTATTCATAACCCTGTGATGGTGTCTCATCCTCAGAGGAAAAGCCTAGGAGCTTAGCGTGGTCTACAGAGCTTCCCTGTTACCGCTCTGTGCTCTGTTCCCATCCCTCACTCTCCCTGCTCCACTCTCACTGGCCTGCTTTCTGCCCCTCACACACACTGGCCACATTCCCAGGCCGTGTCCAAGCTCGTGGTTCTTCCTTCAGCTTGGAAATGCCCTTCCTGTGGTACGCGCTGGACTAACCTTCCTACTTTTTTCAGACCTTTGTTCATAGCTCTCCTCTAAGTCTTAATTCGACTTCCTTCCTTCCTTCTCTCCTCCCTCCCTTCCTTCTTTCCTGCTATAGGATGCATGCACTCACAGGAGAGAGACAATGAGAGGGAAAGTGAGAAATCGTCCCCTGGGAATCGGATGGCATGCTGCAATCCCTTCTCCATTCACCTACTAGGATTTTGGGCATGTGTGCACATGTACTTAGTGTGATTTTCAAGACTCCAAGTCTGGGACTCAAACCTTGGTTGGCTATGTGGGAATCCAGCACCTTACCCACCATGCCACCATCTGGCTCCCCAATTACCCTATTTAAAACTGCACCCTTCAGGGCTGGTAGGTGGTGTGGTAGTTAAGTGTGCTGGACTCCCACGTGGCTGACCGTGGTTCAGGTACTGGACCTGACAGCTTGCTTTCTCACTTTCCCTCTTTTTCTGTCTCTCACTCTGTCCCTTGCTGGTCAAATTAAATTAAAATAAATAGAGTTAAATAAAAAAATAATTATTTAAAAAAAGAAAGAAAAACTGCTCCCTTCCTACCTCGTCTACCACTAACCTCCACTACCCTGCTCTAGTTTTTTCCTCCACAGCTCTTACGACTTTCTAATTACTATAGTCTTATTTACTTATTGTGTTATTGCTCATTGTTTATTTCCATCTGCTGTTCCGTTATAGCAAAGATATTTGTTGTCATTCACTTATGTATACCATGTACCTGGAATGGTGCCTGGTACATAGTACATTTTTAATAAACATATGTTGATTTCAATTCTTTCTTCCTTTCCTTCTCTTCCTTTTTCTTTCTCTCTTTTTGGTATGAGAGTATATAAAGGAGGGAGAGGGCATGGTAGAGAAAAAGAGACAGATATTTGACAGTGTCTTGCTGTATTATAGTCCCCTTATCCCAGGGTCCCAGTTAGCTGGGACCACAGGCATGACACTGCCTGTTTAAGCTGTGCTGGGAACCATAGCTGGGCCCCCACGTGGCCTCAGCCATTGTCTAGTGGTGCCCTCTTGCCTGCGCCACTGCGGCTGGATCTGTTTGAGTACTCATGTCATTCATATGTGCGGTTGGTTACCAAGCCTTGTTATGTGTCCTCCTGGGTAGTTTTCAGATCTTTCCACATCCCATTGCTGCCCCACCACCTGTGGTGCTGTCTGTTACGTTTCATTTGCTGCTGTTAAATTTGTTATGACTGTCTGTTATGTTTCATTGGCTCTAGTGCAGTTGTATCCTAATTAGTATATCTGCAGTCACTGAAATTTGTTCTCTACAGTACATCTAGAATAATTTTCTTTTAAAAATAGGGTCTTTCGGGCCAACAGGTGGCCTGGAGGTTAAGGGGCTGGATCCTACATAGCCGACTGTGGAGTTTGAGTCCCAAACCTGATGGCTCGAAGAATCACACTGGGTATATGTGTGTGCCTCAAATCCTAAAAAGACTGGAAGAAGAGGAATTTTTCATTTTCTCTTTCTCTCTGTCTGGTGAGTGCGCATACCCTATAGCAAAAAATAAATAAATAAATAAATAAAAGAAGAGGAAGAACAATGATAAGACCTTTCTATGTCGCAATGCTCTTGCCTCAGCGTCCTCAGTAGCTGGGACTATGAACGTGGTACATGCCATTGTGCCTGGCTTTTACGGTAGCCTAGGCATTGAACCTGGCATCCCGTATGGCCTCAGTCAGCTGAGTAGCAGCCTTTACTGGTACGTGCCATTTGCAGCTGGGCTTAGAGTAATTTTTCAAAACAGAAATCTGATTATGTGTCTTGCTTTAATAAAAGACTTTCATTTTCTTCAAATTACTTTTAGGATAGAGATGCAGCCTGTAAGGTCCAGCATGGTCTGGTGACACCCTTCCTTCTCTCTGGGTTTTTGTTTTAGTTTTGTTATAGGGTGAGTGTACTCATCAGAGAGAGAGAGTGAGAAATCACCCCTTGAAGGATCACTACACCACGATCCCTTCTGTTCCATTCTTCTCTTGGGATTTTGGACATGCACACACGTGCCCAGTGTGATGTTCAAGCTGCCAGGTCTGGGATTCGAACTGCAGTTGGCCACATGGGATCTGGCTTTCAGTGCATAGTGCTTAACCACTCTACCACACACTGGCCCCTTTGGCTGCATCTGGTACCTTCTTATCCTTTGCTTTCTTCCCTAGCCGCTCAGACCTTTTTCCTTTCTTCTGGACTAGTCCTGTATCTTCCTACTGTGGAACTTTCGCATGTGTTGTTTCCTTTACTTGGAATAATTCTGTCTCATCGGGTCTAGTAAATTCCTCATTTTTCAGATCTCAGTGCCTTATCTAGTCTCCCAGACAGAGTCAGAGCTTCCTATTAAAGTGTCTTATTTATCCATATACCTCTCCTCAGAGCCCTTGACAGTTGCCATTTTCCCTGTTTGATTATGGTAATTAGGATGTTTTTCTCCCCATCTAAACTGTCATTACCCTGAGGATCAAGGCCACTGGATCTCCTGTACATTTTTCAGTTTATTAATTTTTCGAAAGAGAGAACGACAGACACCTTCAACAGGACTCTCATGTCATGATCCAACCCATCTCAGCTGTTCCAGATCCCGGGCACACGTGTGTGTCTAGTGTGCAGGGGGAGGTGCCCTGGATACGGTCCTAGGACCTTCTCACGTGGGGGCCACCTTCTGGCCACTATTTGTGAGACATTGTTCTGCTAGTTTGTGGGTTATAGTAGCACCCATATATAAATTTCTTCATGTCACATACATCAATGAGTTGTATTAAAATACAAACTAATTTAGCTTCAAATTTGTTCGAATGAATATACTCACATTATAAAATATGGATTTGCCCTATAGATTCTGGGTGTCATTAGTGTCTGCAGGATTTGCCTTGTGTTTAATGTTTGCCTTCTAGAAATAAATGAAGTCTTCTTTGCACCCAAGTTCAAAGTAATATAGTACATAGTTGATGTTAGCTGAAAGGCCAAGAAGTAGTAAATTGAAATTATTATAGTTCCCAGGCAACACTATCATAGTTGCAGTTTTTATATAATTATTTAATGTGGCTGCTTTGAAGAGAAGTTCAAGGAAATTATTTGAATCCCTCATGGGTTTCTTGTGGCCTTTGGTCCTCTCCATTGGATAAGTCAGTAAGCATGTATTATTTCCATTTATGGACCAGTTGCCCTGTTTGATCACTGCTGTATGTTCATATGATAAATGAGTTACGTGATGTGAGTGTATATGAGTTTCCATGATACGTGTGATATGAAATGAAAGGGCACAGATTCTGCCTTCCAGAATTTATAATCAAAAGTACCACCATTATATTTAACATAAAATATATCTTAAAAGAAAATAAGGTAAAATCCCCTTTGGTACAAATGTCAGTGTCTTTAATTGTAAATATATAATTTTTTCTGATACTTTATATTCAGAATTTGGTATGGAACTAGGCAAGAGAATTTAGTAGGCATTTTTTTTTTTTTCTTTTGCTATAGGGCATGAGAGCTTACAACACAGAGGAGAGTGAGAAATCACCCCACAGCCCCCTGGGGGGGATGTAGCCATGCCACTTTTCCTCTGTTGTTCTCTTAGGATTTTGGGTGCACGTGGACACATGCCCAGTGTATTTTTCAAGCCACCAGGTCCAGGACTTGAACTATGCAGTTGGCCATGTGGGATACATCTGTGGTTTTTTTTTTTTTTTTTTTTTTTTTTTGAGAGATATTTTTGCTATAGGGCATGCGTGCTCACCAGACAGAGAGACAGAAAGCGAGGAAATCAACCCCTGGGGAGATGGCCATGCAGCAGTCCCTTCTCCGTTCTGCTCTCGGGATCTTGGGCACACACGTACACACGCCCGGCGTGAGTTTTAAGCCACTGGGTCCGGGACTCAAACTGCAGTCTACTACATGGGATCCAGCAATGGAACCATTATGCCATCCTTCGATCCCCTTGTGGGATACAGGTGTTTTAACCGCCATGCCACCTCACTATCCGAGGAAATTAGTAGGCTGTTTGAAGAAAATGGAAGATATACATAGGTGTGAATCAGAATTAAAGATTTTTTTTCTTGTGCTGATCTGATCTTTGACATTCTTTACAGAGTATCGGTATTCTAAAAGCAATCCTATTGGATGGGGCCTTTGACAAAAAATGAGCTTTCTTAAAAGTAGCAAGTTGGTTTATGCGTGCAGTCTCGGGGCTTGTAGGTATGCTCCAAAAAGCGGTAATTCTCCTTTCATTGTGTTACTGTCAAAATACAAATAATGAAATACTCCAGTAATTGAGAGCAAAATATACATACACACACCCACATAACTGGATTCTTGTAACAAAATTGTGTGTCTGAGCATTCATTAAGTATAAATTATTGCGGAGTACGAGGTAGTTGTGTTATTTACAAGATCATTTTTGTTTGAAACAGGCTAAAGATTATAAAATAATTTATAAACAGTTTGGTGGGATTCTGGAATTCAGAAGTTAGCAATACCAGGTCATGGACAGAAATGTTTCATAGTAGACACCTTTTATTTTTGTCAACTCTCACATTTCCACTTCTTATATGGGGTAAAATTCTGGTGAATAAATACTAATGTACAAGGATTTCTTCACAACCTACTGAAATTTGAAAAACATTAGATTATCTTATTCCTGGAAAAAGTATATATAGTCTCAACCCAGTGTGCTACAATTCAGGTTAATGTTTATAGTACTATCTTATGTTTCTCTTCTCTAACCTTCTTTTCTTTTTAATTTTATTTTTTGCCCTTGCTTTTTATACAGTCATGGTTAAATGCTAAGTAGTTGTGGTATAGATCTTCTGGGTAGGAGAGAAATATTTTGATTTCTTTTGTAAGTAATAATGATAAAGAGTAAAACATTCAGTATTTTTGTCCACTTTGTCTTTTAAAATGTTATTTATTTCTGTAACATCTTGTGAAATTTGCCTTAATTTTAACCTTTTAAAAAAAATATATTTATTTATTTATTTTAATTTGACCAGAAAGGGACAAAGTGAGTGAAACAGAGAGAAAAAGAGGGAAAGTGAGAAAGCAAGCTGCCAGGTCCGGGACTCAAACCATGGTTGGCCGTGTGAGAGTCCAGGTCCCTTAACCACCATGCCATCTGCCAGCCCCCCTTAATTTCCTTTTATGAGTGTATACTAGTAGTTTCTTTCTAAATTGGTTTTTCTCCCTATATGGTACTTTATTTTTTTACTTACTTGGAATAATTCAAAATATCTTCAAAAAGTTCATGGAAATGCATATGATTAAAAGAAAGTACGGATTTCCAAAATTTTTGCACTAAAATTGATTCATACATTATTTTCCCAAAAAAAACCCACCAAACTTTGTATTTCTTTGTAATTGCGAGAGGCCATGTATGCTTGCCAAGGAAAGACAGAGAAAGTGTGAGAAAGCACCTGCCTATGACGAGTGACCATGCCACAGTGCCTTCTCCTTCACCTCTCCACCCAGTCAGGACCCTGGTACACATGCACGTGTGCCAGTGTGGGACTCAGACCGCAGCTGATCATATGCGATCTAGCTTCATTGACCGCTGGGCTTTGGGGCCAAATCCTTTGGTTAGCACTTTAAATTTCATTTGCTATGTTGGGGTTAAACTGAATTACACAGAAATACCTCATATTTCCCAATAATGTATATTTAATAAATGCTCAGATAAACAGTTTTGTTAGAAAAAATCAAGTTATAGGGACCAGCAGTTGGCGTAATGGCTATGTCGCTGGACTCCCATGTAGTTGACCGTGGTTCGTGTCCTGGATCCGGTAGCTTAAACCTAGGCTGGGCGCGTGTGCATGCATGCCTGAGATCCCGAGAGGAGAATGGAGGAGAAGGGATTGTGGCGTGGCCAACCCCCCTGGGGTGTGATTTCTTGCTCTCTGTTTCTCTTTGTCTTTCTCTTTCTGGCGAGCGCGCACTCCCTATAGCAAAAACCTCACACGCCCTATAGCAAAAACCTCTCCAAAAAAAAAAGAAAAAGAAAAATCAAGTCGTGTGTGCGTGTGTGTATACACTTTAGTTGTTCTCATTTACTGAAGTAGACTCTTCAATAAAACAGTAATACCAGTTTTGCTTTTAGAATTCAGGCAGAGCCAGCAAGTGGCATGGAGGCTATGTGGCTGGATTCTACATGGCCGACTACATGGTTCCAGTCCAGCTTGTAAGACATGGCAGACATGTGTGCATGTGTACCCAAAATTCTGCGAGGAGAGTGGAGGAGAGGGGATTATGGCATGGCCATCCCCCTTGAGGGGGTGATTTCTCACTTTCACACTCTCTCTCCAGTGAGCACAAATGCCCTGTAGCAAACTTAAAAAAAAAAAGAAAAAGCTAGAACTCAAGCAATGAACTTAATGTACTAAGGAAAAGAGGCCTATCTACTGATTCTCTCTATGCAACTTTTAGAAATAATGCCTGTACAGTATAGCTTTTTATTAGTATACTAAGATAGAATGGGGAACAGGTCATGTAAATAAAGTGTGTGAGGGTAGCTTTCAACATATATTCCTAGTCCATTCACAGATGATTAAAATAGTAAATGTAGGGCCAGTCCACGTGTGGTGGGTAGGGCAGTTGGATCCTGTATGGCCACTTATGCGGTTTGATGTTCTGGTCCAGTGGCTTCAGAAACACTCCAGGCACCTGTGCATGTGTGCCCCCAAAGCCCCAAAAGGAGCAAAAAATAGAGAAGTGATTGTGATGTGACCATCCCCATGGGGGTTCCTTTCTCACTGTCTCTTTCTCTCTGGAGAATACATGTGCCCTCTGACAATTTTTTTTCTTTTTTGGAGAGGTTTTTGCCATAGGGCGCATGTGCGAGACAGAGAGACAGAAAGCGAGAAATCACCCCCCGGGGGAATGGCCATGCTGCAATCCCTTCTCCTTCATTCTCCTCTCGGGATCTTGGGCACACATACACATGCGACTGGTGTGAGTTTTAAGCCACCGAGTCCGGGACTTGAACCGTGGTCGACTACATGGGAGTCTAGCGATATAGCCATTACACTAACTGCTGGTCCCGCCCTCTGACAATTTTTAAAAAACATACATAAAAGTGGAGCCAGCAGGTGGCATAGTGGTTAAGGGCGCTGGACTCCCACATGGCCAACTACAGTTCGGGTCCTGGACCTGGCGGCTTGCTTTCTTACTTTCCCTCTCTCTCTGTGTGTCTCTCTCTGGCCAGCATGCATGCCCTATAGCAAATTAAAAAGTAATAATGATAAGTAATGTTAAATGAAGAATAAATAAATAAAATAAATAAATGACAAAACACCTTAACCTTGAAAAAAATACAGAAAAGTAAAAGTAATAAATGTGAAATGTAACTATTGGGTTGTTGAAAAAGTCATGGTGCATTTTTGCATGGAAAAAATACATCATGACTTTTCCAGCGATCCAGTATATGTATGCAGTTCATTTTTAAAAGCTTACTATTACTTTCTCATCATTTTAAGTGGATTTTAAAAAGATAGGTCTCAGATTTTCTGGCTGTCCTGATTTTCCTATCGTGTACGTATGTCTGTCTGGCCACTTCACTATGACTGTCATTTGGCTACCTGCCCGCACTAGATTGTTCTTTAAAGACAAAAATCAAATTTTCATCTGTCTAGAATAGTGCCTGTTCCCTAGGCAGCTGGTAGCTGAATGAATCCCTACCGTCTAGTAAATAAAAGAATGGAACTACAATTAGCCATAGCTACCTGAAAGAAAATTAGAACATTGTCCTTTGATGGACAGTTATCCTCACCTGATGGTCTGAAAATCAGCCCAGTTTTGATGATTATTATATCTTGATAAGAGTTCTTTATAAATATTTGACTAATGACATAGAGAATTATTGTTTTATTTTCATAATACCGTGTTTACCTTTTACCATCAGCAGTCGTGGGAACAGACCAGTTAGCTTAATCATGACCATAAGCAAAAGTCAATGTAACTTTCTTGTAAGCTTCTTTCATTGGTTCAGCTGTGTTAGCACAACCCTGTTGCTTTAATGTATAATTAATTTTTAATTATTTGTTATTGTGTCGTTCACAGTGGAAAAGAAGAAGGAAACAATAACAGAGTCAGCTGGTCGACAACAAAAAAAGAAAATAGGTAAGATGAGATATTAGTCTCATCAAAATTTAGGTTTTATTGGAAAAAAATGAATTTTTAGGTGACACACCCGAAAGTCGTCAGTAGTGCTAGCTCATGGCTCTGTAACTGGTCTGTGAAGTGCTAGCGCACCTGTCGCACGTGATGCTCAGCCACTTTGTGAGGGAGCGAGGACAAGTTCGAGCAGTTGCTCTATTTTTACTCTTAGCTTTCACATTTGTGTTTTCATAAAATGACAGTTACAGCTTTTGAACTTGGTTGAGGGTTCTTGGCATTTCTTTTCATTTCCAGGATGATTTCCAGGTAAGTCTGAGTTTCTTGTGTTTATTGTTCCTTGGCTTCCTTACTGATAATTGAGTAGTGATAGAAATCTACCGAGAGGCAGGACATTTTCTGTCGAGTAACTTGTATGTACTCTGAGAAATAATGACCATATGTTTATATTTTTTAAGTTGGTTCATTTCTTCCACGAGTGAGACCGACACAGAAATAGGCACCCCTCACAGGGTTCGCACGTCGGTGTCCACTTCTGGTCTCGGCTCACCTGACCTGGGCACGTCTGCACCACCGTGTGTGCTCAGGGAGGTCCCAGGGCATGACCTGAGACCTTCACGTGTGTTTCCACTTGCATTACCACGGTGCCATAACCTCTTCTGGTTTTGTGTTTTCAGTGCTATTTATTCATTCATTTTGGGAGAGTGTTTTTTATGATAGGACTCATGCACTCGCAGGAGAGACAGAAAGTGAGAAATCACACCCCTTTCCCAGGGGATGGCCTTGCTGCCATCCTTTCCTCATTCTTGGGATTTGGGGCACATATGCACATGCGAGTTTTGAGCCATTGGGTTTGGAACTACGCTACCTGCTGGCTTCCAGTGTAGTTCAAATGGAAGTAATTCTGGGGCAGTAGGTGGCCTGGTGGTTAAGGCACTGGACTCCCGCATGGCTGACCATAGTTTGAGTCCCAGACCTGGCAGCTTGAAAATCACACTAGGCATGTGTGCTTGCATGGCCAAAATTCCAGGTGGAGACTAGAAGAGAAGGGATTGCAGTGTGCCCATGCCAGGGAGCATGGGCACACCTCTCACTTCCTCTCTCACTGTCTCTCTCTGTCTCTGTTTATCTCCAGTGAGCACACATACACTATGTCAAAAACCTAAATAAATAAATAAATTTAAGTAATTCGTACCCAAAAGAGTATTATGAATGATTAAATATGATTCCTCCTGCATGAGGCTACCTGACTCTGAAATCAGGAAAAACTTGTTGCAAACTTGTGTATTTGGCTAGAAGCAAGGTCTGTGTTCTGCATCACTGCTGTTATAGCCCAGGAGAGAATCCTGTGAGGCTGCACTGTGCCCATGTCCTGCTCTGCTTGAAGCCCTTCAATGTAGTTTAGAAGCAGAAAGCTTTTTACTTTTTTAAGTTTATTTATTCCACGAGAGAGAGACAGACAGACATCCAGAATAGGGCCTTCATGTCATGATCTGTTTTCAGTCTCAGCTGGTGTCCCCCTAGTGCACTCAGGGAGATCCTGGGATGCGAACCCAAGACCTTTCCCACTAGGGCCCGGTTGCATTCCAGCTGTACCACTACTTTTCCCCAAGAACAAGCTATTTTCAAATGGCCTCCTGATTCAATAACATGGCAAGAAACCGCTGTACAACTGTGCTGTATGTGTCAGTCACTCCAGGGGCATCACAGACACAGTAGGAAAATATTCCGGAGGGTGTTTTGTTTTATTTTTTTTCTGTAGGGCCTGTGTGCTCACCAGAGACAGACAGAGATGGAGAGAGAGGGAAGGATCCAGCTGCCTTAGCCTCCACACCGTCTACTGGCCCTCACTTCACATGTGTTAAAGTTCTCATAACAACTGTATGTGGTGGGGAACAATGTTATCTTCTTCTTATACATGGAAATTGAAGCTCAAGTTAGATAACTTGATCTAGGTCATTCCTTGGTATAATTGGATTAAGTCAGTGCTAAAGAAGGGTTTTAAACCTGGTCGATTATAATGTTAGAATCTACTTTTTTTTTTTTTTTTAATTTGCTCTACGGAGCATGTGCTTGCCAAAGAGAGACAGAGAGGGGGAAAGTGAGAAAGCCTCCCTGGGGGAGACCATGGTGCCGTTCCTCCTCCTCCATTCTCCTTTTGGGATTTTGGACACACATGCACACACGCCTAGCATGTTTTTCAAGTTGCTGGTCTGGGACTCAAACCACATAGTTGGCCACGTGGGAGCCAGTCACCTTAACTTCCACCCTCCCAGCTGGCCCTATGGGTTTTTAATATATATCATCTTTAAAAATTTTGCTAGAGCGCATGTATGCTTGCCAAAAATAGGGATCCAGAGAAAGGGAAAATTAGAAGCACTTCCTGTGGGAGAGGGTCATGCCACAGTCCCTTCTCCATCTCTCCCTTCTTTAGGTATTTTGGGCATGCACATGCACGCACACATACCTGGCATGTTGTTCTAGCCCCGGGGTCCAGGACTCAACTGTGCAGTGGGCCATGGGGGATCCAGCCACCTTAACCGCCAGGCCACGGGCTGGCCCACAATCCATATGGGTAAGCCGTGCAGATTCTGTGATCGGTAGACGGACGGGCATGTGCGGATGTGTGAGGAATGCAATAGGAATACGACAGCATGCCTGAGACTGCATGGTGTCAGCACAACAGTCGAGAGGTAGAGGGGTTGAAGAGGAGATGCGTCACAAAAGTGGAGGGGAGTGTGGGGGCAGGGCGAGCCTGCGTGCAGATGGTGAATGTCTGAGAAATGGAGGTCTTAGAGATTTCGGTAGGTACGTGTCAGTGGTGTGCCTAGGGGTAGAAACCAGCTTGTATAGGTGAAGGAGACAGTTCATGGTGAGGGGGAGAAGACGGAGTGGATGGCTCCTTCAAGTACCCTTGCTAGAAAGGGTAGGCGGGGTGTAAATATGGGGGCAGGTTACCCTCTGCCCCTAAACTGACAGCACAGAATATCTGAACTGAAAGCGTCTGGAATGCAGCCTTGGATTAGTTGCTCACCGAAAAGGTCTCAGTAGAACTTACAGGAAATAATATTTATGAGGAGTTGCTTGTACAAATCTTATCAGAAGTTACAAGACATAATATTTACGAGGAGTTTCTTGAAAGACAAACAACCTATCCGTTCTTTAGATTTATAAAATTTACTGTTTGATTATCAGAAATCTGTAAGCCTAAGTTGCGTTATTTTTAGCTTCATAAAATTGCTGCTGCCGTGTTTGACTGTGATGTTTGCACTGTTCGGCGTTCTGTGAAAATCTCAGCCAGGTACACTTTGTTGTAGTACTACTGTGGAATATTTTTGAGAATATATTCTAGGAAATCATACAATGCTCTTTTGATAGAAATTGTAGAAACTGTTACCTTATGGACAGAATGTGCTTGAACTGATTTTATTATTTTCCCCTTTGGCTGCTGATAACTCTGGAGTCAGATTTGCTGTTAATTTCCAGCAACTTTATAGGACCAATTAAATATATTTCTTTTTTTTTATTATTGAGAAATTTTTGCAATAGGGTGTGTGCGCTTGCCAAAAAGACAGAGAGACAGAGAGACAGAAAGTGAGAAGTCATCCCCCAGGGGTGATGGCCATGCCACAATCCCCTCTCCATTCTCCTCTCGGGATCTTGAGCATGCACCCATATGCACCTGGTGTGAGTTTAAGCCACCGGAACCGGGACTCAAACTGTAGTTGACCACATGGGAGTCCAGCAACATAGCCATTACGCCAATTGCTGGTCCCCAATTAAATATATTTCTATTTATTGACCCTATCCGCATTTTTGTTGTTACCGTCCCTTACTTTTCCTTAGCTTAGATTGCCTACTTGGGTTTATATTATTTTATTTAGATTTTATTTTTGCCATAGGGCATGGGCCCTTGCTAGAAAGAGACGGGGGGACGGGGGGAGAGTGAGAAATCACTCCCTGGGGGGAGGGCCATGCCACAATCCCTCCATTCTCCTCTTGGGATTTTGGGTGTGCACGCACACATGCTGGGCATGATGTTCAGTCCACTGAGTTCAGGATTTGAATTGCAGGGTCGGCCGCGTGGGATCCAGCACCTTAACCAGCATGCCACTTGCTGGCCCCTACTTTGGTTTATTTACCAAAATACATGTAGAGTTTGGGAGAGAGGGCTGCATTGAAAGAAGGGAGTTTTCAGTACCGAGGAAGTGGCCAACAATTCTGTGTTTCAAAACAGCAGAATGTCATTGATTTTCCTAGGTGAAGCTCTTTTATAACGATCCTTGATGGAACCATTAATTCGAAATAGTTGTCTTTTTCATTTTTTTTTTTAAACAAGCCCTGGCGAGTTTTATTAAAGAAAATTGTTGCGTGGTTTCCTAGTCACCAGCCTGTTTCGGCATGCTGTCTAAAATGCTGCCGGAACCACCGGGACCAATGATGGCGTGTGCGTGCTCTGTAGTGTTCCCCATGCTGTGCCCACGTCAGTGTGGTGTGTACTGTAGTGATGGACACCGCTCTTGGCCAGCATGGCAGAGGGCTCTATTTCCGATTCCCTCAGTTGTCAAAGATGATCAGTTTTGCTTTGCCTCATCTGATCATCTTCTGAATCTGCTGATACTCCAGCCCGTACTTCCCTCTTTCTGTTCTGTGTGTGTGTGTGTGTGTGTTTGCTTTTTTGCTAGAGGGTGCGTGCATTTACCTGAGAGAGAGATCATCCTCCAGGGGGCTGGTCACACTGCAGTCCTCTCTCTCATTCTTCTCTCAGGACTCTGGGCATGCATGCACATGCACCCAGCATGTGTCCCAAGCTTCCAGGTCCGGGACTCAAACTGCTCAATTGGCCATGTGGGATCTCGCACCTTATCCTTCACGCCACCTGCTGGCCCTCCACTTTTCATAGTGAGTTGGAACCTGGAATAAATTCACTTCAGCAGTTTTTTCCCAATGTCTCTGTGGCTACCATACAGGAGAGTCTCTAACCAAGAGCAGCCGCCCAGAGGGTCAGGAAGCAGGAAGGGCCTCTCACTTTTTTTTTTTTTTTAAGAGAGATTTTTGCTATAGGTTGTGTGTGCTCTCCAGAGAGACAGAGACAGAGAGATAGAATGTGAGAGATCACCTCCCGGAGAAGATGGCCACGCCACAATCCCTGGCCTTCCATTCTCCTCTTGGATTTTAGGCACACGCACACACACACATGCTCTGCATGAGTTTTAAGCTCCCAGGTCCAGGACAAATATGATCGACCACGTGGGAGTCCACCGAGGTAACTGCTATGCCATCTGGTCCCAGCCTCTCTTTTTCACTGAAGATTTTCATGTTCCCCATTCTTCTGGCTATTTTACATTTCCCTCTTGTAAAGGAGAGACTGTTAATAACTTTTGGCATGTGAGTTTCATTTAACTTTTTTGGATACATTCAAGTTACTCAAGTCACGAGGGTTTATTTTAAGGATCTGTGTGATGAGAACTTGGGAAAAGCCGAGCTCCTGGTTACAGGGATGGCAGGAGCTGTGTAAAGGCAGTTCTGTGAAGTGGTGCAAACCCTACTGAAAAGCCAGGGTGTTGGATGTTCTGTTTAAGGTTCTACTATTGATAAATTCTTTCTCCAGTATTCTTTTTTTTTTTTTTTTTTTTTTTTTTTTTTGGAGAGATTTTTTGCTATAGAGCGTGTACACTCACTAGAAAGAGACAGAGAGACAGAAAGCGAGAAATCACCCCCCAGGGGCATGGCCACACTGCACTCCCTTCTCCTCCATTCTCCTCTCGGGATCTTGGGCACACACGCACACGCGCCTGGTGTGAGTTTAAGCCACTGAGTCTGGGACTTGAACTGCAGTCAACTACATGGGAGTCCAGTGATGTAGCCATTACACTATGTGCTGGTCCCTCCAGTTTTCAACTTCTGTACTTTCCCTGTAGTCTTTTTCTGCTATTTAACTTTTGTCTTTACCTGACATTGGCTGTTTCCTGGGTTCTTTCTGGCTCAGAATTTTTTTTTTTTTTTTTTTTTTTTTTTTTTTTGGAGAGATTTTTCGCTATAGGGCGCGTGCGCTCGCCAGACAGACAGAGAGAGACATAGAGACAGAAAGCGAGAAATCACCCCCCAGGGGGGATGGTCACGCCGCAATCCCTTCTCCTCCATTCTCCTCTCGGGATCTTGGGCACGCACGCACACGCGCCCGGCGTGAGTTGTAAGCCACCGGGTCCGAGACGCGAACCGCGGTCGACTACGTGGGAGTCCAGCGACATAGCCATTACGCTAACTGCTGGTTCCCATGGCTCAGAATTTTCATAGAGCTCTATATAGACTGCATATATCAGTAGTTCTTGAGATGTTTGTTAAAAATGAACAATTCCAAGTCCTATCCCAAGACATGACTGAATCAGAATCTCTGGGTGTAAGACTTGTTATGAGCTGCCCAGATAATTTTTTTTCCAAGATTACTTATTTCCTTTGAGAAAGAACATGTGACAGTGTGCAGCAGTCCCCCACCGTGATCAGCCTTCCCAGCCAGCCAGGCTGTGGGCATGCGCACCAGTGTGGACAGGCCCCCTGGCGAACTGCACCTGCCGTCTTCCACCTGGATCCAGGGTGACTTGAGCAGTGCGTTGCTGCAGCGCCACCATGCTGGCCCACATTATTTTTTTTATGAGTTGGGAGGGGAAACAGTAAAAGAGAAGGTGGTTACTGGGGGAGGTGGGATGTGAGTGTCTGAGGTACAGTTAACTGAGCCGGGAGTGGAGAGAAATGGGGTTAGTGGGGTGAGGGGAGGTGTGTGAAGCCACTGTGACTGTGTGGGGTATGGATAAGATTGTTCACAGCTTGGGGGTGCCCTGTAACTTCTCACTGGATCAGATTTGTTCTTTACCGAATGAGCATGCTGTGAATTTCTGACTCTTAGCTAGGATTTTTAATGATTAGTTCCTTGTTTTCCTAGCTGTGCATTCCGTGCGTTCTCCTAAAGCTTTGTCTTACGCTACCTGAGGCAGCATGTCACTCCTGTTGCTTACACAGACCACTGATTTCAGAAAGCCTTCGCACGTGTAGCGTTTCCCTGTTAAGCATTTCAGTGTGTAATCTATTTTTCCTCTTTTCCATTTTTTGCCCTTTTTCTTTACAGAGGGATCTTTCTGTCAGCTTTACCTTTCTTACATACTATCTCTGTCAACTTTACCTTTTTACACACACACTGTTCTATGCTGTTACGTTGGAAGTGGCTGCTAGTAAAAAGTGTAGTCACTGGAGCAAATAGTGTACAGTTTTTAGGTGGCTGCAGACACATTCAGCACGTAAGTACCCGTGCTGGGGCTCGTCTGTGCTGTGCTCACTGCTGAGCTGCAGCGGGCGTCCAGTGCGTGCTGTGAGTCTTCCGAGCTGCGCAGAGGTG
Source organism: Tupaia tana (assembly GCA_026018925.1). Lineage (NCBI taxonomy): Eukaryota > Metazoa > Chordata > Mammalia > Scandentia > Tupaiidae > Tupaia > Tupaia tana. Next base: position 109,252,727 of record JAKSZU010000004.1, on the reverse strand, counting down.
GAGGCACACTTTAAGAAACTTGACTCTCTTTCGCATCCTCCAAAACCGAGTGAACTTGAGCTTTTATTTCTCAATTATTTAAAACTAACCAAACCTTTGTTTGTACATGGTAGGCATTTTATAAACAGCCATGAACAGTAGTGTTGGTAAGTGCAAAGCCTTGCTGCTGTGTACTTCTGGTTTTTTTTTTTTTTTTGAAGAGCTTTTTGTTATGGGGCATGTACACTCACCAGGAAGACAGAAACAGAGAGACAGAAAGTGAGAAATCACTCCCCAGGGAGATGGCCACACCTCAATCCCTTCTCCATTCTCCTCTCGGGATCTTGGGCATGCACACACGTGCGCCTGACGTGAGTTTAAGCCACTGGATCCGACTCGAACCGGGTTGACTACATGGGAGTCCACCGACATAGCTATTACACCAACTGCTGGTCCTGCTGTATATTTTTTTAATTTTTAATTTTTAGTTTTTGCTATAGGGTGAGTGTGCTTGCCAGAGAGAGATAGGGGCAGGGAGGTTGGTTGAGAAATCACCCCCCCCCCCCCCCGGGGATGGCCATGCCACAATCCCCTCTCCTCCATTTTCTTTTCCTTTCAGGATTTTGAGCACGTACATATACAGCCCTGATGATTCGAGCTGCAGGGTCCAGGATTCAAACTGCACAGTTGGCCATGTGGGGTCCAGTGTCAGCCCTGACACCACCTGGTGGCCCTGCTGCTGTATCCTTAAGTCATGCACATACGCACTCTGTCTTGACCATACTTATTGTTACAGTTCCTATTTGGACATGTTTGGAAGACAGAGTCGTAACACTGTCCTGTGACTTTAGTTTGCTTTCAGCCTTCTAGGCTTTCTGTGGCTTTCCTGCCTCTTCAGGCTACCAACGTTATAATAAGGGACTACTCTCCCTAGAAAGGGATGCCGATTACTTTGGAAGCGAGCAGGTCCTGCAGTATGGAGCACCGTGCCAGTTACGGTGGCCCCCAGGAACTGCGGTCGAGTCGCCGGTGGTACCTATGTCAGTATCCATGATTGTAACCGTGTACGGTCTCCCGCCCAGCCCGGGTCACAGTCAGTGGCAAACTCAGCTGCACAACCAGACGCCCCATGGCTGACTGTGGGTTCCAGTTCCGTGTTTGGCCTGAGAACAGTGTGTGTCCCCAAGACCCTGACAAGCCGGAGGGCTGGAGAAAGGGGGTCATGCACACAAGACCCTGCCAAGGGTGTGTTTACTTTCTCTTTCATTCACATGCACACACTATCACAAACACATTTTTAAAAAGATAAATATAGTGAGTGTGAGGATGGTGATGTGCTTGGAATATTCTGGGAGCACAGAGAAAGGACTCTGGGAGCCAGCAGGTGGTGTAGTGGATAAGGTGCTGGATTCCCACACGGCTGACCAGAGTTTGAGTCCCAGACTTGGTGGCTTGAAAATCATACTGGGCACGTGTACGTGTGTGCACAAAACCCCGAGAGGAGAACGGAGACAGGACTGCAGCGTGGCTGTCCCCCTGCGGGTGATTTCTCATTTTCCCTCTCTGTCTGTGTCTGTCTCCTGCGAGCGCACGTGCCCTATAGCAAAAACCTTCAAAGAAGTAAAGGACTTCTAACTCAGCATCCATGTAGAGGAGCCTCTAGCTACCTGCAGCCGTCTAAATTTAAATTTGAAACTAAAGTTAAAGAGACGGTCCCTTATTTACACAGGCCACGTTCCAGGTGCTCCATGGCTGCACGCAGCTAGTGACTACGTGAGAGCAGTGTAGAGAGTATTTTCCTCGTTATAGAAAGTCGTGCAGGGTGATATCGGATAGGGATCCGAGACGTTGAGAGGAGGTGACTGAAAGCTTACTCACTGAGCACTGACTGGCTGGAGTGGGTCAGGTAGAAACGGGACAGGTGGAGAGAGAGTGCACTTGGAGATGAGGTGGGAGAGGTGGATGGCTCAGGTGGAGGACTTGCACGTGGCCCCGTAGCACGGGCTCAGCTCCGAGACACCAGGCTGGATGTAACTGTGATCAGCCTTCTCTTTCAGGCAGATCCAGCAGGCAGCCCTGTGGAAGAGCGGTTTGAGGGGAACAAGTTTGGGGGCAGGAAACTTGAAAAGATAAGGAAGAGGGGTACCAGCAGATGGTGTGGTGGTTAAGGCTTTGGACTCCCACGTGGCCAACTGTAGTTTGAGTCCTGGACCTGCCAGCTTGCTTTCTCACTTTTCCTTTTTCTCTCTCTCTGTGTCTCTCTTTGGTTAGCACACATACCCTATAGCTAATTAAACAATAATAATAAAATAATAAATACATTAATTAAAAAACAAGAGAAGATAGGGAAGAAGTATTAGAAATCTTAATTAAGGAGGCTGGCAGGTGGCGTGGTGGTTAAAGGTGCTGGATTCCCACATGGTGGACCATGGTCCAAGTCCTGGACCTGGCATCTTGCTTTATTGCTTTTACTTTCTCTCTCTCTGTCTATCTCTGGTCCAAAAAAAAAAAAAAGGAAAAGTAACAAATGGAATTAAAGAAATAAATAATTCTTTAAAAAATATTTAACTAAGGAAGCGATAGGTTGGAGGGGAAGGTCACATTTCATAAGTATATATGAAGTGTGATTTCTTTATTTAGAGAGTGTTTTTTTGGTATAGGGCTTATGTGCTCACCAGAGAGAACAAAGAGGCAAAAAGCAAGAAATCATTTCCCGGGGGGATGGCCACACCACAGTCCTTCCCTCCTCTTGGGATCTTGGGCACGCATGCATACTCACCTGGTGCGAGTTTTAAGCTCCTGGGTCTGGGAATCGAACCACGGTTGAATGTGTGGGAGTCCAGTGAAGTAACCATTATTACACCACGTGCTGTTCCCTATTTTTTTTTTTTAAATAATTATTTTATTTTACTTTATTTATTCATTCATTTATTTTTTAATTTGACCAGAGAGAGACAGACGTTGAGAGTGAGAGAGAGAGAGGAAGCGAGAAAGCAAGTCACCAGATTCAGGACTCGAACCCTGGTCGGCCATGTGGGAGTGTCCAGCGCCTTAACCACCACGCCACCTGCTGGTCCCTGTTCCCTATTTTTTTTAAGAGAGATTTTTGCTATAGGCCACATGTGCTCACTGGAGAGACAGAGGAAGAGAATGTGAGAAATCACCCCCTGGGGGATGGTCACATGGCAAGCTCTTCTCCATTCTAGTCCTGGGATTCACGCCCAGTGTGAGTTTCAAGCCTCCAGGTCCAGCACTCAAACCGTAGTTGGCCATGTGAGAGTCCAGTGCCTTAACCACTATGCCACCTGCTGGCCCCTATGTGAAGTATAATTAATAGGACTTACTTGATTGGATGAGAGAGCAGAGTGAAGGCTATTCCAGGATTTCCAGCAGACGATTTTCTAGACCTGTCTTTTCAATATTTGGTGATATTCCCTTTTCCTCTCTAGTAGTTTTGTTCCTGTGTACTTTCCCTTTTTTAAAATTATTTATTTAATTTTATTCATTCATTCATTTTACTTGGACCAGAGAGAGACATAGAGAAGGAGAGAGAGGGAAAGTGAGAAAGCAAGCCACCAGGTCCAGGACTCGAACCGTGGTCAGCCATGTGGGAGTGTCTAGCACCTTAACCACCACGCCACCTGCTGGTCCCCCTGTGTACTTTCTAGTCCCCCTGTGTACTTCCTCTTCTCCCCAGTTTAGAAAAGGCTTACTACATAGTGAGAGGACTGCTCGGGTAGGAAAGGCCCTTTGTTCACTTTCGTCCACGTACCTTCAGCATCTCTGTCCCCCTCCCCCCCCCCCCCCCCCCCGCCCAACCCCCACAGCATCCCTCGGTCCTGGGAGAACAAACCAGATGGGAACAGTTCAGGGCAAGGGAGCATCTGTTCATCTGCGGTTCACTGTTTGGAAACTGTGATCTTCTCCGTAAGTGCATCTTTTTTCTCCCCACCCAGAAACCAACCACACATTGGCTGCGTTTGCACCGCACTGGTGGGCATGCTGCTCCAGAGCGTGGCTAGCTGTGAGCGACCCCAGCAGGCTTTCCCTTCCTTGCTGTGGACATGATTTATTTTGATCCTTCTCACTGTCCCAAGTCTGAGGCTCTTAATGCAAGCAGTGAGTGGCCCCAACACACGGATGGGGGTGGGCGCAGTTTCCACAACAGAAGGTGAGAGCCAGAAAATGATACGCCTCCTTCATTGCAATTAGTTTTCCAGAGCTCAGAACCCATAGTCGCTTTGCTTTGCTTTCATTTGAATTCCCGGAGTATATTGAAACTACTTGCTCCTAACATTGTTTCATGTTTTTAATCAAATGTCTGACCTGATGGAGAAATGTTTGCATACACCTTTGTAGTGCACCTTAAAGTTACTCGTGTTGATACAGGATGGTTACAAATAAACTGTGATTCTATATGAAGACAACCACCATCCATTCCACAGCACGGCGTTGGTTACATTTGGAGTCTCCAGCACTATTTAAAATAGAGATTATGACTGAACGCCCGCTCCATGACAAAACAGTCATAAACAGTCATAACAATGGAACCAAACCCAGCTTCCCCATTAATCCTTTAAGGCTTTCGCACTAACACTTTTCGTTAACTGTCATTTTAAGCTCCAGTAGCAGGATCAAGTTTCTGCTGCCTTTGGGCAAATGAGTTATGATCTAGTCTCAAGTTCCAAAGGACATGCTCCAAGTTCTATTTTCCCCCAGTTGAATAAACAGTCTCATGTGTATTATCTCTTGTGTTAGAATAGTGTCTTCACTTAAGACTCAAATAATGGTATTAGTCATTCGTTTCCTTGAACACCGACACCCTCATGCGCGCTGACAGTTTATAAGGGCGCAGTGGCAGCTGTGGGTTCTGGGCTGCTAGGTGTAAGCTCGCCTTTCTGTAGAAAAGAACACTTTCTGGGCCAGCAAATGGTTAAGGTTAAGGCAGCTGGATCCGATGTGGCCTGCTTAATAATTTGGGTCCTAGACCTGATGGCCTGAAAAACACTCTGGGAATGGGAGTGTGTGTGTCTAGAACCCTAAGAGGAAGATGGAGGAGAAGGGACTGTGGCATTGCCGCTGGCAGGGAGGAGTGTGATTTCTCACTTTCTCTTTCAGTGTCTTCTGGTGAACACATACGCCCTATAGCAAACACTAAAAAGAAAAAAAAAAGAAGAGTAACATTTAATTTTGTACATTCATTTATACTGGTGCTCAGAAAAGTGCTTTGCATACTTGAGGGGTCTTCAGAAAACTCATGGAAAATACATACCATGAAGAAACTATGCAGGGGGACCAGCAGTTAGCGTAATCGCTATGTCACTGAAGTCCCATGTAGCCTACCACGGTTCAAGGCCCAGACCTGGTGGCTTAAACTCACGCAGGGTGCGTGTGCGTGCGTGCCCAAGATCCCAAGAGGAGAATGGAAGAGAAGGGATTGCGGCGTGGCCATCCCCCCTGCGGGGTGATTTCTCGCTTTCTATCTCTCTGTCTGGTGAGCGCACGCGCCCTATAACAAAAACCTCTCCAAAAAAAAAAAAAAACTAGGCAGGGATTTCAATCTCCTTTTTTGCACCAAAATAAATTTGTATTTTAATCTTTAATTTCATTTTCCCATGAACTTTTGGCAGTCCCCATGCATGTAGTAGGTCATCATCTTAAGTATTTGGGGAATGAATTAATCTTGGTAATAAAATACATTATCAAAGAAGACACTTAGTATTGTGCTTACAGAGTCTTGGGGCGGGAGTTAGGAACTGTTAGGAACTGGGTTTCCTGAGCAGGCTTTACCATAAAGTACCTGTGCAGTCTGACAGGTCCCTGTCCCTTGGCTGGGCCTCGGTCTCTTACATTGATTAGGCTATACTACCTAACAACCTAAATTCATCTTATCACCTGGCTTGTAACTTTTAAACTGTATGTTCTTTTAGAGAAATTTACAAAGGGGGAGAAAATGTGAGAGAAGGTAATTAATATTTGAGACATGTGAGTATAATCATTATGTTACATTTAGGAACAAACTGATTGATACTTTCCATTGGTGTGATGTTAAGAGTTTAAGATATAGAGTTAAAACATTTAATACCAGAGGTAATCTTTTTTTTAAAAAAAATTGAATTTATAGCAATGGTAATCTTTTAAAAACTTCAACTAAAGATTTATGTTTATTTAAGTTGAAATGTTTAGTGCTGCTCTGTATTTGAATTTTGTTGGTATAAAGTTAGTCGGTGCTGTTGAGACCGCGTGCTTTTGTGCTCACCAGTCGTGACGGCTTATTTATAACAACTGCTGCATGCCCAGCACTGCGTGCTAACTGTTCCATTCATGATTTTCAGAGAGGCAAGAAGAGAAACTGAAGAATAACAACCGGGATCTGTCGATGGTAAGAGTTCTAGATGTGACTTCATGGGAGATCACGTTTTTACCAAGAAACTCTGACTTGCAGTAAGTGCATTTCACGGACCGTTTCGGAAACGTGTCGCTTAGGAAGACTGCACGTCAGGGATGTCCCTGGGCCCCATGAGAGTGGTGGTACTGCGCACAGCTTCACGTTCATGGTGTAGACAGCTCCTCAGGCTGCTGCAGGTGGCGGCAGCATCCAGGGGTGACTGTCAGGCATGGCCTTTTTTCTTTTTTGGGGAGAGATTTTTGCTATTGGCATGTGCGCTCATCGGAGAGACAGACAGAGACAGAGAGGAGAAAGTGAGAAATCACCCCACAGGAGGATGGCCACACTGCAGCTCCTTCTTTCAGGATCTTGGCACGCATGCACTCGCTCCTGACATGAGTTTCATTTTGTTTTGTTTTTTGAGAGATTTTTGTTAAAGGGCGCATGTGCTTGCCAGAAAGACAGAGAGATACAGAAAGCAAGAAATCACCTGCCAGGGGGGACGGCCACGCCGCAATCCCTTCTCCATTCTCCTCTCGGGATCTTGGGCACGCACGCACACACGCCTGGCGTGAGTTTAAGCCACCAGGTCCGGGACTCGAATTGCAGTCGACTACATGGGAGTCCAGCAACATAGCCACTACGCCAACTGCTGGTCCCCCGACATGAGTTTCAAACCTCTGGATCCAGGACTGAACCAGGTTGGCCATGTGGGAGTCTAGCAATGTAACCATTACACCATCTGCCGGTCCCAGCGTCGCCTTCTCAAAGCACATCTGAACGCTGCTGTTGATCTGAGGCTTTCCCCTCGCTCTCTCTTCTTTTCTTCCCTAGTACACTTCCTGCTTCCTTCTTGTCTCCCCTGCTCCCTGCACCTCTTCCCAGGTCTCCTTCACACAGATCTTGCTTAATTTCCCTCTTCAGTTTTTAAGCAGAATGGCTTCTTTTCTTTTTTTTTTCTTTATGTTAATGCTGAATGGTTGGTTGTATAGTGACTTGTGTAATCCCAGTATAGGAGTTAGGACATTAGAGCTGTCTATAAATGTTTTCTTTTGTTCTTTAAGAGACTTTTTGTTCTGAGCATAAGACACATCCATAAAGTGTAAGGCAGAATGGCTTTCCGTGCGCTCATCCTTTATAAAGCGTAGGCTTTGTTCATGCATGTCTTCCTAAGGCATATGTAGGTAATGATATGGCTTAACTAGTTTTTCTACATCTGTTTATGTATAACAGGTCATCTGAACTGTACAGTAGTCCTCTTTCACTTACTGAGAGATCTTTGCTATATATATTTATCTTACTGAAATACTTTTTAAGAAGATTTTAACCCAGAAGTATATGTTTAAAAAAAAAAAAACAACTTTCTTCCCTGTTGACATAATTATTGCATGTTTACCATGGCAAATTTTGAAGTCACAAAAAGATAAAATTTTGCCTATATACTGTTGATCTAGAGGTAACATCAGCTAATCTTTTTTTTTTTTTTTTTCAACTTTATTTATTTATTTATTTCAATTTGACCAGGGGCGAGGGACAAGTGAGAAGGCAAGCCACCAGGTCTGGGGCTCAAACCACAGTCGCCTGTATGGGAGTCCAGTGCCCTTAACCACTGCACCACCTGCAGCCTCCCCCTCCCCTTTTTTTTAAGAGAGATTTTTGCTATAGGACGCCCACACTCGCCAGAGAGACAGCGAGAAGTCACCCCCGAGGGGGAATAGCCATGCCACAATCCCTTCTCTTCCATTCTCCTCCTGGGATTTTGAGTGTGCACGCACACATGCCTGGTGTAATTTTCAAGCTGCCCGGCCTGGGACTCAAACCATGGTTCACCATGTGAGAGTTCAGTGCCTTAATCACTACACCACCTGCTGGCCCCAACTAAGGAGTGCTTTTTTTTTTTTTTTTTTGGAGAGGTTTTTCGCTATACGGCGCATGCGCTCGCCAGACAGACAGAGAGAGACATAGAGACAGAAAGCGAGAAATCAGCTGAGATCTAGACATGCTGGGAGAAATGAAGATGTCCCACTCCTAACTGGGCCTCCAGCATACAAAACCCACGTGAACAGCCCTTCTTCAAGAGAAAGCCTGCTCAATGGCTCCTGAGATCTAGACATGCTGGGAGAAATGAAGATGTCCCACTCCTAACTGGGCCTCCAGCATACAAAACCCACGTGGTAGGAAAACCCCTTTCATATCTCCTGTCTCTGAATCAATCTTTGTCTCTCTCTACCTCTCACTCTCTCTCTCTGTCTGTCTGTCTGTCTGTCTTTTTTTTTAATTTTTGCTTTTTAGAATTTTTTAAGGTGAGGCTTCTTACAGGGCCCTTTGGCCCCTCCCTCCTAGGCCTTTGTTTTAATAATCCCCTCTGCTCCTCCCAGAACAGCCCTTCTTCAAGAGAAAGCCTGCTCAATGGCTCCTGAGATCTAGACATTTCGCGCGGCGCGCTAGCGCGCCGCGCGGTATTTTAATTTTTGATTTTTATTGAAACTTTTTTAATATTAATTTTTCTTTTTTAGATGAATTCCCCAGCTTTTCTCTTCTTTTTCTCTGTTTCTTGTCTGTTTTTTTGTTGTTGTTGTTGGTATTGTTTCCCTCTCTCTGCTTCCTTTTCTGCACACTTCCCAACCCTCATATTAAACTTCAAAAGTTTGGGAAGAAACCGACCATCCACCAGATGACTAGGAATCGCTGCAGGACCACAAGAAATATGGAGAAGCAGGAAAATGCCCCTCCTCCAATTGAAATGGATAGCTCCTCTTCATCTACACACAGTTCAAGGGAATTCATGAAAATGTCTGATAAACAATTCAGATCATTCATAATGGCAAAGCTAACAGAGATCGAAGAGAAGAGAGACAAGGAACTGCTGAAGGGGAAGGAGAAAGGAGTTGAAGAGTTCTAGGAGGTGAGGAAATTCATGCAAGATCTAAAAGAGGAGTTTCACACTTTACAGAAGAATCAGATGGAGCTGTTAGAGATGAAGGATATAATAGAAGAAGTCAAAATCTCCCTTGAAAGTATTAAAAGCAGACTAGATCATTCAGAAAATGGAATCTCTAATGTAGAAGAGAAAATGGCTGGCCTAGAAAGGTCCACCATAAAGACTGAGAAAATGGCCCAAAACTTTGAGAATAATATGCAAGAAGTACTAGATACAATTAAACGTCCAGGGGCGGCAGGCGGGGGCTCCGCTCCGCGGGCCGGCGCGCGGGGGTGGGGAGGCGGGCGCAGGGGCTCCAATCCACGTGCTGGGGTGCGGGGTCAGGGTGCGGGGGCTCCGCTCCACGTGCCCTGTCTGGAGGTCCGGCCCGACGGGCTCTGCCCCGCGTGCCGTGGCCAGGGCTCTGTCCTGTGTGCCGTGGCCGGGGTCTGCCCCGCGTGCCGTGGCCGGGGTCTGCCCCGCGTGCCTTGGCCGGGGTCTGTCCCGCGTGCTGTGGCCGGGGCTCTGCCCCGTGTACCGTGGCCGGGGCTCTGACCCCGCGTGCCTTAGCCGGGGTCTGTCCCGCGTGCCGAGGCCGGGGCTCTGTCCCGTGTGCCGTGGCCGGGGCTCTGACCCCGCGTGCCGTACCCGGGGTCTGCCGCGCGTGCCTTGGCCGGGGTCTGTCCCGCGTGCCTTGGCCGGGGTCTGCCCCGCGTGCCGTGGCCGGGACTCTGCCCCGCGTGCCGTGGCCGGGGCCTGCCCCGCGTGCCGTGGCCGGGGCCTGCCCCGCGTGCCGTGGCCGGGCTCTGCCCCCGCGTGCCGTGGCCGGGACTCTGCCCCGCGTGCCGTGGCCGGGGCCTGCCCCGCATGCCGTGGCCAGGTTCTGCCCCGCGTGCCGTGGCCGGGGTCTGCCCCGCGTTCCGAGGCCGGGACTCTACCCCGCGTGCCGTGGCCGGGGTCTGCCCCGCGGGCCGTGGCCGGGGTCTGCCCCCGCGTGCCTTGGCCGGGGTCTGCCCCGCGGGCCGTGGCCGGGGTCTGCCCCGTGGCCGGGGTCTGCCCCCGCGTGCCGTGGCCGGGACTCTGCCCCGCGTGCCGTGGCCGGGACTCTGCCCCGCGTGCCGTGGCCGGGGCCTGCCCCGCGTGCCGTGGCCGGAGCCTGCCCCGCGTGCCGTGGCCGGGCTCTGCCCCCGCGTGCCGTGGCCGGGACTCTGCCCCGCGTGCCGTGGCCGGGACTCTGCCCCGCGTGCCGTGGCCGGGGCCTGCTCCGCGTGCCGTGGCCGGGGTCTGCCCCCGTGTGCCGTGGCCGGGTTCTGCCCCGCGTGCCGTGGCCGAGACTCTGCCCCGCGTGCCGTGGCCGGAGCCCCGCCCCTGCGTGCCGTGGCCGGGGCCCCGTCCCGCGTGCCGTGGCCGGGGTCTGCCCCCCGCGTGCCGTGGCCGGGGTCTGCCCCCCGCGTGCCGTGGCCGGGGCCTGCCCCGCGTGCCGTGGCCGGGACTCTGCCCCGCGTGCCGTGGCCGGGGCCTGCCCCGCGTGCCGTGGCCGGGACTCTGCCCCGCGTGCCGTGGCCGGGTTCTGCCCCGCGTGCCGTGGCCGGTACTCTGCCCCGCGTGCCGCGGGGTCTGCCCCCGCGTGCCGTGGCCGGGACTCTGCCCCGCGTGCCGTGGCCGGGGCCTGCCCCGCGTGCCGTGGCCGGGTTCTGCCCCGCGTGCCGTGGCCGGGGTCTGCCCCGCGTTCCGAGGCCGGGACTCTACCCCGCGTGCCGTGGCCGGGGTCTGCCCCGCGGGCCGTGGCCGGGGTCTGCCCCCGCGTGCCTTGGCCGGGGTCTGCCCCGCGGGCCGTGGCCGGGGTCTGCCCCGTGGCCGGGGTCTGCCCCCGCGTGCCGTGTCCGGGACTCTGCCCCGCGTGCCTTGGCCGGGGTTCTGCCCCGCGTGCCGTGGTCGGGGTTCTGCCCCCGCGTGCCGTGGCCGGGGTCTGCCCCGCGTGCCGTGGCCGAGGCTCTGCACCACATGCCCTATCCGGAGGTCCGGCCCGACTGGGGCTCTGCCCCGCGTGCCGTGGCCAGGCTCTGCCCCGCGTGCCGTGGCCGGGGCCCTGTCCCGCGTGCCGTGGCCGGGGTCTGCCCCCGCGTGCCGTGGCCGGGTTCTGCCCCGCGTGCCGTGGCCGGGTGTTGCCCCTCGTGCCGTGGCCGGGACTCTGCCCTGCGTGCCGTGGCCGGGACTCTGCCCCGCGTGCCGTGGCCGGGGCCTGCCCCGCGTGCCGTGGCCGGGGCCCTGTCCCACGTGCCGTGCCCGGGGTCTGCCCCGCGTGCTGTGGCCGGGGTCTGCCCCCGCGTGCCGTGGCCGGGTTCTGCCCCGCGTGCCCCAACCGCTGATGGCCGTCTCTGCTTTCCTGAGCCGCGTTCCTGAAACTGTGTTCCATGGAGATTCACCTACATTTGCGGGGCTGCACGAGACCCACCCTTGGTCCAGCCCTGAGTGCAGTCTACGTTTCCTATTGTTGGGAACTTTATGATCTGATAATTGGAAAAATCATGTTTATCATAAAAAATAATTAGAATAATAATAATAATGAGTGGGGGAAACATAGGAAAGATATTGAATGTTGAAGCGGGGAGATTAATGTCTCTGTACTGACTGACATGCATGACATTCCCTTTTGAAAAAGCAATGTAATACACTGTAAAGTTATATGTAATTCAATGTAATAAAAAAATAGATAATTAAATAAATAAATAAATAAATAAATAAATAAATAAATAAAAAGAAAGCGAGAAATCACCCCCCCAGAGGGGATGGCCACGCCTCAATCCCTTCTCCTCCATTCTCCTCTTGGGATCTTGGGCACGCACGCACACGCACCCGGCGTGAGTTTTAAGCCACCGGGTCCGGGACGCGAACCGCGGTTGACTACGTGGGAGTCCAGCAACATAGCCATTACGCTAACTGCTGGTTCCCAGGAGTGCTTTTTTTTTTTTTTTTTTTTTTTTTTTTTTTCCATCTGTAAGGACTTTATAAGAGAGGAATAATAACACACAGAAATAAAATATTATTTCATGTCAGCAAATAAATGGAAATCTTTACTCTAGAAAATAGTTTTGTGTACAAACCAGAGAATGAACTGAATATAAAGCTTTCAGTATAAGACTACCTGTTGAAGGAGCGACCTTGATTTTATATACTTATTCAACTGCTGTGAGGTTTAATATAAAAGCAGGTATAGAAGATTTCTTTCTTTTTTTTTTTTTTTTTTTGCTAATAAGTAGTACACAGAGTTTACTGTTTACTGTCAAATTCCACATGGTTTACTCTCTATCATGATCTTGTTCTTTTTTTTTTTTTTTTTTCTGTATTCTTCTTTTTTTTATTTATTTTTTTATTATCATCATATTCTTCTTTATGTTACATTGAATTACATATAACTTTACATTGTATTACGAATGTAAACCAGGAGTGCTTTTTAAGACTGACGACGAAACCAAAACTTTTAGGCTATGCCTTTTCTTTTAAGCATGAAGTGACTATCTGTTGTTCTGTTTACAGGTGCGAATGAAATCCATGTTTGCAATTGGCTTTTGTTTTACTGCCCTGATGGGAATGTTCAATTCCATGTGAGTATTCTTTTATAGGATTTAGCCTAATAACTATTATCCTGTACTTGTATGTATGTGCGTGTAAACTTTTTGGTGATATTTTATTTATATGTAATTTCAAAGTTACTGAAAAGTTACAGCAATAATATATCCATTGTTCAGCTTCACGATTGTTAACATTTTACCATATTTTTTTTCTCTTCATCTCTCTCTGTATCATAAATATAATTGTGTGTATATTATTTGTGCTTTTTCTTAATCATTTACAGTATGTCCTAGACGTCATGCCCCTTTAATTCGTAACTACTTCATTGTGTATTTCCTACACAATGATGTTTACTTTTATTTTTCCTTTAAGGTTTTTGTCATAGGGGGCATGCGCTCACCAGAGACAGAGAGAAGGAAAGTGAGAAATCACCCCCAGGGAGGATGACATGCTGCAGTCCCTTCTCCTCCATTCTCCTCTCGGGATCTCGGGCACGCACGCACACGCGCCCGGCGTGAGTTTTAAGCCACTGGGTCCGGGAAGCGAACCGCGGTCGACTACGTGGGAGTCCAGTGACATAGCCATTATGCTAACTGCTGGTTCCCCATTCTTTTTAAATTGCCAGAGGGCACACGTGCTTATCAGAGGGGGAGGGAAAAAGCATCCCCCAATGGGGTGTGGTCATACTGAGTCCCTTCAGCATTTCTTTATCCTGTGGGAATTTTGGGCACACTTGCACACATACTCAGAACTTTTTTCAGTCCACCACAGCCAGCTAAGTAGGATCCAGCTCCCTTAACCACCAAGCCGTGGGGCTGGACCATGCATGGTTTTCAATTCCTATTACGTTGCCAAAGGGTACATACAGTTGTCAGAGAGAGACAGGGAGACAGAAAGAGAGAGAGAGAAGGAGAAAGCACTCCCAGCACTCCCAGTTGGGGTGGTCATGCCACAGTCTCATCTTACAAAGTTCTTCCAGGATGTTGGGCACGCACACACACCTGGTGTGTTTTTTTTAAGCTGCTGGGGCCAGGACTTGAACCGTGGTCAGCCACATGGCATCCAACTTCTTTAACCACTACGCTACAGGGCTAGCCTCTTAAACTTATTTAATTTTTAAATATTTAAAAATTTAAAATATTTTTGCACCAAAATAAACTTGTCCTTGAATTCCATTTTTCTGGGAACTTTTTGAAGTCCACTCATATTTTCTCTCTGCTTTAAAGTCATTACTAGTTTATTACTTCAAAATGAGGTAGTTGGGTCTCCCCTGTGGCCTCGTGGTTAAGAGAGCCAAATGACTGAATTAACAGTTCAAATCTCAGACCAAGCATCTTGGAAAACACGGCAAGCATGTGTATGGTACATGCCCAGACTCCCAACAGGGTGGAGAAGTGGAAAAGGGGCTGTGCTGTGACTCCGCCACACTGAGAGGAAGAGGTGAAGGGGGCCTTCTTCCTCTCCCTCTCTCTCTCTCTCTCTCTCTCTCTGGCAAGCACACATACCTCCTAGCAAATTTTTTTTAAATAATTATTTTTATTTAACTATTTTTTTTTTTATTTTAATTTGACCAGATAGGGATAGAGAGAGAGAGAGATGGAAAGTGAGAAATCACCCCCCAGGGGGATGATCATGCTTCAATCCCTTCTCCTCTATTCTTCTCTTGAGATTTTAAGCACATATATACACATGCCCAGCGTGAGTTTAAGCCACTGGGTCCAGAACCCAAACCATGGTTGACTATGTGGGAATACAGAGACATAACCACTCCACCATCTGATGGTCCCCCCCAAAATGTTTTCACTCTTAAAATAGAGTCTTGGGCGGGACCAGCAGTTAGCGTAATGGCTATGTCACTGAAGTCCCACGTAGTCGACCACGGTTCGAGTCCCGGACCCAGTGGCTTAAACTAACGCCAGGCGTGTGTGCGTGCGTGCCTAAGATTCCAAGAGGAGAATGGAGGAGAAGGGATTGCAGCGTGGCCATCCCCCCGGGGGGTGATTTCTCGCTTTCTATCTCTCTGTCTCTCTCTCTCTGTCTTGTGAGCACATGCGCCCTATAGCAAAAACCTCTCCAAGAAAAAAAGAGTCTTGGGCTAGCAGATGTCGTAGTGGTTACATCTACATGGCTTTCTGCACAATTCAAGTCTTGGACCCGGTGGCTTGAAAAACATACCGGGCATGTGTGGGCGCATGCCCAGAATCCTGAGGAGAAAATGGAGAAGAGAGGATTGTGATGTGGTCATTCCCCCTGGGGAGTGATTTTTCATTCTCTCTCTCTCTCTCTCTCTCTCTCTCTCTCTCTCTCTCTGGTGAGTGTGCATCCATATAGCAAACACTGAAAAAAAAGAAGAACTGAGAAGCAGGACCAGGAGTTGGTGTAATGGTTATGCCGCTGGACTCCCATGTAGTCGACCATGGTTCAATCCTGGACAATGTGACTTAAACTCATGCTGGGCACGTGTGCGTGCATGCCCAAGATCCCGAGAGGAGAACGGAGGAGAAGGGATTGCGGTGTGGCCATCCCCCTGGGGGGGGGGTCATTTCTCTCTGTCTCTCTCTGTCTTTTTGGCGAGTGCACATACCCTATAGCAAAATAGCCTCTCAAAAAAACAAAAAACAAACAAAAAAAAACTGAGCAGCACTAGTTCGGGAACGTCCGGGCTGGAATCTGGGCCCCCTCACACCCCGTATTCCGTTCAGGTCTCTTATTAGCGTGGCACCTTTCTCTGTTTTTCAGAGATCAAGGTACTTAACGATCTGTTCCTGTCCCAGCTCCTTCTCTGGAAATAAAAAACTTGTTAGTCTTCCAGAAATAACAGTTCTTTGTTTTTTCCTTTCTAGATTTGATGGTAGAGTGGTGGCCAAGCTCCCTTTCACACCCCTTTCCTACATCCAAGGCCTGTCTCACCGAAACCTGCTGGGGGATGACACGACAGACTGCTCCTTCATCTTCCTGTACATCCTCTGTACCATGTCGATCCGGCAGGTGAGCGCTCCGCCCACCACGGGCCGTGTACATCCCTCCTTGCCTCACACTAGGTCTGCTTCTGCAGTACTGGCAGGATTTGCCTTTTGCTGCTCGGAGCTTTTCAGGTGCTCCTTTTGGAACTCCAGCGTATAATCCTAAAGCTATCTTAAGTGCACACAGGTCTAGAGTGCTGGTACCAGGGACGAGAAGGACTGATAAAACCAGCGTGGTTTGTGCATCGCACTCTCGGAGCGCGCAGGCTCCTTCTTCATTGCAGACCTCAGCTACCAAGGCAGATGGATGTGGTCTCCCCATTCACCTCCTCCGTGCGCACTGGCATTCTTGGCAGTTCCAGAGCCCAAGGAGTGTGAGTTCAGTGAGTTTAGGTCGTCCACGTTGGGGTCAGGTCTGGGTTCTCAGGTACCCCATAGCCAGCTAGATCACTCACTGCATTCAGAGCGAAACAAGTGACAGCTAAGAGGGAGGGATAGAGGTCACGTGGGACCAGAAAAGAGATACAGCGTTTCGTAGTGGGAAGCCGTTCGGGCAGAAAGGTTTAGAGGATGCGGTGACTTGATGTGGGGCTTGGGTGATTTCTCGCTTTCCGTCTCTCTGTCTTTCTGGCGAATACATGTACCCTATAGCAAAAAACCTCTAAAAAAATAAAATAATAAAAATAATGATAATGAATAAAACGAAATAAAACAATTCTTAAAAAAAAAAAAGTCATTTAGCTGTACCTCCCACTCTTTGGGGGTATTTTTTTTTTTTATAGACCACAGATTAGTTTATTTTAACACCCATCATGCCATGAATTCACAGGGAATGGGTTCCAGAAGCTCAGGCTCCTTCCCTCGGTGCTCACGAAGTGCTTCTCTGCAGGAGCAGCTGGCGCTTCCGTTGAACCCAGGTCCCTCTCTCTTGGCTTCCTCCTCCTCCTGGTCCTTTTCCCTCCCACGTTTTAGGGAGCTGTCTCTCTCTTAGAGGGCTTCATATGCTCCATGCGCACATTAGTCCTCCTGGCAGGACTCTTGCCCTTAACCTGTGTGTTCACAACAACGCCAACAGCGTGCTGGGGACATTGTAGACTTCGTGTTGCCATGGAACGTCTGTGGGCGGATGTTTGAACAGTACCCATTCCCTCAGTGTCCACAGTGTCACCTTGCCTGTAGATTCCCGTGTATGTTGCCAAAGGAACCGCTGGGTTTTCTACAAGGCCTAGAGAACACATAGGGGGGCCTCTCCTCTTTCCCTCTGTGTTTGTCATTTTGGTTAATCACTGGAAGACAGCAGTTCCGGCCAAAATCTGAGGATATTTTTTTAATTAGATTTGTTTTCTAGCCCAAGATAGGATCAGGTTTTTTTAGTCTTATTTTCCCCTTGTCTTTGTTTACTTCCTTAACATTTAGTAATTAGCTGCCTTGACCTTTGCATTGCACCCATTTCCTCTGGGCGAATTTGTGCCAGCGGAAATGGTAGGCTGGCCAGCTTCCACCCGAGCTGTCAGCTTAGTCCGAGGCAGTAATGGAACTCAAGGAAAAAAAGGAATTTCTTTAACACCGAAAACTAAGGGACTTGGGTACCAGCATTTAGCTTAATGGCTATGTCGTTGGACTCCCATGTAGTTGACCGTGGTTTGAGTACCGGACCTGGTGGCTTAAACTCACACCAGGCACGTGTGCATGTGTGCCCAAGATCCCGAGAGGAGAATGGAGGAGAAGGGATTGCAGCGTGGCCATCCCCCCTGGCGGGTGATTTCTCGCTTTCTCTTTCTCTCTGTGTCTTTCTGGCAAGCGCACACATGTGCCCTATAGCAAAAACCTCTCAAAAAAATAATAAATAAACAAAGGGTCTTGGTTTCTTTTATTATTGCTATTATTATTTCATTTTACTGATTCAGTTTTGCTATAGGGTGCATGCGCTCATGAGGGTAGGAGGGAGGGTGATGAGGACACACCCCCAGGGGGCAGCGCTACTCCGCAGTCCCTTCCCTTTCATTCCTCGTTCAGGATTTGGGGCACTTATACACAGGTACCTGGTGTGACTTTCAGGCCGCTGGTCCAGGACTCAAACTGCGCAGTCAGCCATATGGGGCCCAGCTGCCCTGATGTCCACACTACCTGTCGGCCCCACTACTGTTAGTGTTACTGGAGCCAGTGGTGGACCGCATAAATGACGACCTCCTCTACATAAAACGCTCTCAACCTCAGCAAAAATCCAAGCAGAGTTCCCTGGTAAGCAGTTAAGGGAAAATGGGTTTAATAGATTTATGTGACTATAAAAGCTATAAACAGAATTCTTTTTTCTTTGAAATTAAAAAGGATTATTGGTTCTGAGGAAAAGTAGAGGAAAGAGTTTATCTTTTTTTCTCTTGTCACCCACATTGTAATGCACAACCGTATATGTATGATTGTAATATTAAAAAGTATCAGTGAGGGTTTTGTCATATCTACTTCTACAAACAGATGAAGGAACTTCTAAAAGCTTGTGGAAAAATAGAATTAAATATGAGTCTATTTTGTTGGAAAACTTTTTGAAATCCATGTAGAATGTGTATTTTCCATGAGCTTTTTTTTTTTTTTTTTTTTTTGCCAGAGTGCTGATATTATTATTTTTTTTTTTTTCATTGCACATCTTTACAGTGTACAGCATGGTTTTTCTCAGCATGAGTACAGTTCACATTAGTCAAGACAATGATACCACCACATACATCATCATCAACAAACCACCCTTCACCCCTGTGTCCATCAAGCGTGATGTTCGTTCCCTGAATCCTTCCCCTCCACCCTCCATCACTCATTCCCATTACCTCTCCCATACTGTCTCCAGCATCCGCAGTTACCATCCCTGCGACCATACCCTCCAGATCTTTCACCCTTTTTTTTTTTTTTTTTCCTTTTTCAATTATGAGCTCATAAAGTTTTCCACAATAGGGAACATAGATTCTATTCAGGGTTGGGTCAAGGGTGGGTCTCGTGCAGTTCCGCAATTGTAGGTGAGTCTCTATGGAATACAGTTTCAGGAACGCGGTTCTGGTAGGCAGAGATGGTTATCAGTTGGTGCGGCACAGCATCCATCCTGTGATTACCGGGAATGGTGTTGTGGGGATCTGCAGCGTGAGTCATCCTCGAGTATCTGGCTTCCTTAAGAATGGTAGAATAGTTCTTGTTTTTCCCTGAGGTAATGCAGGGCTGGTAACCATCATCTTCTCACTGCCCATAGGCAGCGAAAATCCTCCTATACAATGTATTTCTCAATTGGTTTAAGACATCTAAAGTTTCTTTCTGTTGCTTATATTTGCAAGATCTTAATCCTTGTTTTCGGCTTCAGTTTGCTGCTCGCGACCGGTGGTCACGCGCAGGCCTGGCGGCCACGTGCAGACTCATCGGCCACGCCCAGGCGCAGGCCCGGCAGCCATGCGCAGGCCCGGCGGCCACGCGCAGGCCCGGTGGCTACGCGCAGGCCCGGTGGCCACACGCAGGCCCGGCGGCCACGCGCAAGCGCAGGCCCAGCAGCCATGCTCAGACCCGGCGGCCACGCACAGGCACAGGCCTGGCGGCCACACTCAGGGCCCGCAGCCACGCTCAGGCCCGGCGGCCACTCGCAGGCCCGGCGGCCGTGCGCAGGCGCAGGCCCGGCGGCCACGCGCAGGCCCATCCATGAGCTTTTTGAAGATCTTGCCAATCACTTGGTTTGGATTTTGGCCCCCACAGCTTGAAAAATATGCCAGGCACATGTGCACACATGCCCCAAGCTCTGACAGGGTGGAGAAGTAGAGGAGAGATTGCGAAGTGACCACACCCCACTAGGGGGTGCTTTCTCTCTCTCACCTCTTTCTGGTGAGTACATGTGCCCTCGGGTAAAAACAAAACACAGAAGCCAAGAGTAGAATGGTGGTTGCCAGGGGCTAAGGAAGCAGGGAGCTGCTGTCCAAGGGCACGAGGCCCCAGCTCTGCAGGATGGTCCGTCCTGGAGATGCCACGTGCAGCCCAGCGGATGGCTCATCATGCTGTGTGGACCTTGGTGTTTGCTAAGAGAGTGGATCTTAAATATTTCCACTACAAAAACAGATGGAAACTGAGGTGATGGAAATGGTGATTAGCTTGATTGTGGTGATCATTTTACAAGTACGTGTATCAGACATCACATTGTGTATCTTAAATATATGCGATTTCAAGTCTCCAACCTCTGGCGCATGCACCGTCTAGCAAAAAAAAAAAAAAAAGGAATTTTTTTTTTTTTTTTTTTTTTTTAAGAATATTTTTTTTTTAAATTGTTTATTTTTATTTATTCATTCATTTATTTTAATTTGATCGGAGACAGACACAGACAGAGAGAGGAAGAGAGAGAGGGAAAGAGAGAAAGCAAGCCACCAGGTCCAGTTGATGGTCAGCCAATGGGAAGCGCCTTAACTGGGTCCCCAAAAAAGGAATTTTGATATGCCATTTGTATGTATAAAAACTGGTTTTAGTCAGTGTCAGCATATCTTGAAGTAATCTCAGCAGTAGAAAGACCAGAGACTGAGACCAGCAGTTGGCGTAATGGCTATGTTGCTGGACTCCCATGTAGTTGACCGCGGTTCGCATCCTGGACCCGGTGGCTTAAAACTCACGCCTGGCGCTTGTGCGTGCGTGCCCAAGATCCCAAGAGGGCAATGGAGGAGAAGGGATTACAGCGTGGCCATTCCCCCTGAGGGGTGATTTCTCGCTTTCTGTCTCTCTGTCTCTCTCTATCTTTCTGGTGAGTGCACGCGCCCTATAGCAAAAACCTCTTTAAAAAAAAAAAAAAAAAAAAAGACCAGAGGCCTGGGCTAGCAGGTGGCATGGAGGTTGAAGCACCTGGATCCCACATGGTCAATGGTGCAGTCTGAGTCCTAGATCTGGCAGCTTGGGAAAAAGCTCACTGGGCACGTGTGTACTTGCCCCAGATCCCGAGAGGAGGGTGAAAGAGTGGAGATTGCAGTGTGGGCATCTTGCTGTGGTGACTTCTCACACTTTTCTTCTCTCTCACTGTCTCTCTTCAGCAAGTACATGTGCCCTATAGCAAAACTGAAAAAAAAGAAAGACCAGAGGCCTGTTATCTTCTGTACCTGTAGTTAATTTACATCACAGTATCTAGGCATAGGGCTTCATTTGTTATACCAGGACAGCACCTCTGTGAGGTGAGTGTTTTTTATTTATAGTATTTGACTTCAAACAGGTAGAGAAAGTATGTGATTCAGAAAAATAACTGTTTATTAATTGAGAACAGATTATTCAGGCATCCTCCTTTTTTTTTTTTTTTAATTGAGAGAGAGATTTTGCTATAGGGCGTGTGCACTTGCCAGAAAGACAGAGATGGAGAGACAGAATGGGGGAGATCACCCCCTGGAGGGATGGCCATGGCATAATCCCTTCTCCTTTATTCTCCTCTTGGAATTTGGGACACACATGCACATATATGTATCATGAGTTTTAAGCTGCTGGGTCCAGGACTCAAACTGTGGTCAGCTATGTGAGAGTTTAGCAACTTAACCATTATTCCATCTGCTGGTCCCTTTTTTTTTCTCTCACAGAAATATTTATTTAATTTTATTCATTCATTCATTCATTTATTTTAATTTGACCAGAGAGAGACAGGGAAAGTGAGAAAGCAAGCCACCAGGTCTAGGACTCGAACTGTGGTTAGCCATGTGGGAGTGTCCAGCACCTTAACTACCACGCCACCTGCTGGCCCCGCTGGTCCATTTTTTAAAAATTTAATTGATTTTTTCTATGAGAGGGACAGACACCGCAACAGGGTCTCCGTGCTGCCATCCATCCCGGGTCTCAGCCTGTGTGGATCACGGGCACGCGTGTGTCCCCGCTGTGCTCAGGGAAGTCGAGTGCAATCCCGGGACCTTCCCCATGTGGGTCCAGTCGCCCTGGCACTGTTTTGGTGCCTGGGGTCCAGGCACTGAAGGCTAATTCCCTCTTATTGCTGAAGATTGATTTCAGTCCAAAACTCCTGAAAACACACGGAGGAAAAGCGAAGGTCTGCAGCCTGCAGGATTCCCATTCGACGGACCGTGAGCAGTAGTGGCCGGACAGTCCCTTGGCGTGCATGTGCGCATGCCTGGAGTGCTGTGAGGAGAGACACTGCATTAGTCCCATGAGATTAAGCTGTCACATGACAGGGCTGTCTGTGCGGAGGCAGGAGGACGAGTGGGCTTTCCGGTTGTCTCAGTGCTCTTGGCGTAGGACGCTGGGCGAGTGGGAGCACGCAGACGTGGAGAGTGTGGTGGGCCCAGGCACCCCAGCCACAGTGTAGCAGGCAGTGAGCGGGCTGTGGGTGGCACTGCCTGTCCGGACCCCCGACGACAGCCTCCCTCCTGTCTGCATTTCTCCTAATGCGTGTCCGTGGTGAGGAGTCCGCTCAGTCCTCACTCATCTAGAATTCCTTTATTTCACCCTCAGTCCCAAAGGGTACGTTCACTGGATATAGACTTCTGTGTGGGCTGTTTGAATCTTTTTGCTGTTTCAAATGGCTTTTCACTATATTCTGGCCACCATTGTTCGTGATAAGTTCTTGATATCTTTTTTTTCCTTTTTCATTTTAGTTTTATTCAGTACTATTACAGAACACGCAGCATGCTACATAACACACTGTATAAACCTTCTAGCATGTGGTAGACAACCATAACTGAGTTATTTTTCATCTATCAGGAGACTGCTTCCTTAATCAGTGTTCTCCAAACCCTTTGACACACAGTGACAGTTAACTCCGGAGATGCGCCGATCTCTTTCCATCAAACCCACTGATAGGTGAAATGGACAGCCCTCTCTTCCTTGCCCCGTTCATGAACTTGCACATGTACACAGTGGCCAGTCCAGGAATGACCAAGCACACACCCACGGTGACAACCCCAGGGAGAATCTCGAACCACATCTCGGCGCCCTAATCCGGCCTCCAAGCCCCTGCAAGGTGACTACTGGGCTTTGGCCAAGTTCTTGGTATCCTTAATCCCTGCAGGTAACGTGTCACCTTTCATCTTCAAGTCTGGCTCTCAAATCTGACTGTTTTGCCTAGGTATTTTTTATTTTTTTTTTTTTTGGAGAAGTTTTTCGCTATAGGGCGCGTGCGCTCGCCAGACAGACAGAGAGAGACAGAGAGACAGAAAGCGAGAAATCACCCCCCAGGGGGGATGGTCACGCCACAATCCCTTCTCCTCCATTCTCCTCTCGGGATCTTGGGCACGCACGCACACGCGCCCGGCGTGAGTTGTAAGCCACCGGGTCCGAGACGCGAACCGCGGTCGACTACGTGGGAGTCCAGCGACATAGCCATTACGCTAACTGCTGGTTCCCTGCCTAGGTATTTTTGAGATGGCGTTCATCATCTTTGCTCAAAGTCAAGCATTACTAATCAGTCACTAACCATTTCTTTGTAAGGAGCAAACAGAGCATTTTTGAACCAGAATTACTATTGAAATTTAAAACACTGGCGATATTCATCTAACCCCAAGCCAGCCTTACTTCAGACAGGACTGTCCAACAGAAAATACCGTCAGCCATTCGTGATCTGAGTCCAGGTGGACAAGATCAGGTAACTTAGGGCGCATGTGAAAAGTCACGAGGCGTTTCTGTCGTCATAAACAAGGCGGTGGCCAGACATTGCTCACGAGTGGCTCTTTTTTGAGATAAACTATGGGCAGAGCTCTTCATTACCTCTTCTTAATGCCAGCGAAGGTCACGTTATTCCAGGGACGTGCTTCTGGGGTTTTCCAAATAGGACACCAGTACGTCCTGTCCCCAGGTGATGCCTTTGCTCCTGTGGCCTCTGCGTAGGAGGATCCGGGGGCTCACCTGCCCTCCGTTCAAACAGACCACGGAGGTTCCACGCAGTCTGTGCTTGTCTCCCTTTTCAACAGAGTGGCACTGGGCACGCCTCTGAATGGAAATCTTGCCTTTCTCAATGTCAGCTGTGGTTTGTTTCTTTTTCTTTTTTGAGAGTTGTGGTTTTGTTTTTGTTTTTGTTTTTGCTATGGGACATGTGCACTCACCAGAGAGACAGAGAGGGAAAGTGAGAAGTCACTCCCAAGGGGGATGGCCACATCGCAGCTTCTCCATTTTCTCCTTGGGATTTTGGGCACTCGTGCACATGTGACTGGCATGAGCTTCAGGCCTCCAGATCCAGGACTCAAACTGTGATCGACCTTGTGGAAGTCCAATGCCTTAACCACCACACCACCTGCTAGCCCCATCATCACCCGTGTTAAATTTTTTTTCACTCATATTGCAGTTTCCTGCTCAGGAGCTAGATATCCTGCTCTCTCTAGTATTGTATGTCTTAGTTCCAGAACTTTTCCCCTTTTTGTGCCCATTTTCCCCGATTAGCTTCCCTCTGTGTTCATTTATTAGCATATTTCCTTTTATGCTCTCAGGCATAGTAATTTAGCTAATTTAAAATCCTTGTCTGGGACCAGCAGGTGGCGTGGTGGTTACGTCACCTGACTCCCACATGGCCAACTGTGGTTTGAGTCTGGGACCGGTGGCACGCCAGACGTGTGTGTGTGCGTGCCCATGGTCTGAGGAGGAGAGTGGAGAAGGGACTGCAGCGTTGCCATCCTTCCTGGGGGTGATTTCTCACTTTCCCTCTCACTGTCTCTGTCTGTGTCTCCCTGGTGAGCACATGTGCCCTATGACAAACAAACAAAAAAGCCTCAGAAAAGAAAACAAAACTAAACAGGGCCAGCAGGTGGCATGGTGGTTAAGGGCGCTGGACTCCCACATGGCTGACTGTGGTTTGAGTTGCGGTCCTAGTGGCTTGCTTTCTCTTTCTCTCTTTCTCTCTCTCTGTTTCTCTCTGGTCAAATTTAAAAAAGAAAGAAGGAAGTTAGTTCAATAATTCTTTAAAAACAAAACAAAAACCTTGTCTGAGGCCAGCAGGTGGAACGGTGGTTAAGACATTGGATCCAGACCAGCA
Organism: Tupaia tana; assembly: GCA_026018925.1. NCBI lineage: Eukaryota > Metazoa > Chordata > Mammalia > Scandentia > Tupaiidae > Tupaia > Tupaia tana. Next base: position 109,227,954 of record JAKSZU010000004.1, on the reverse strand, counting down.
AATGGTGTAATTCTTACATCACTGGACTCCCTTGTAGTCAGCTATGGTACGAACCAAGTCCTGGACCCGGTGGCTTAATCCTCATGCCGGGTGTGTGTGCATGCATGCATGCATGCCCAAAATCCCTAGAGCAGAATGGAGGACAAAGGATTGGGGGGTGGCCATCCCTCTTAGGGGATGATTTCTTGCTTTCTGTCCCTCTGTCTCTCTGTCTCTGTCTCTCTCTGTCTCTGAGGTGAGCACAAGCACCTTTAAAAAAAAAGACACTGGATCCAACCTGGCCAACTTTGTTAAATAAATAGATAAAGTTAAAGAATTCTTTTTTTTTTAAATCCTTGTCTGAGGCCAGTAGGTAAAGTGGTGGTTAGGGCATTGGATCCAGTCTGGCCAACTTTGCAGTTCCTTTCCCAGACCCCCAGGCTTGAAAAACACACTGGGCATATGTGCATACATGCCCAAAACCCTCAGGGGAGAATAGAGAAGGGATTGTGGCACGGCCATCCACCCAGGAAGGTGATTTCTCATTTTCCCTCTCTCTCTGTCTCTCTTTCTAGTGAATGCGGTAAACAAATAAAAAAAAAACCTCCTCTCGGGCTGGCCCCCATCGTGTAGTGGTTAAGCGCTATGTGGAGGGAACTGGATCCTACATGCCTGAATGCAGTTCGAATCCCATCCCTGGTAACTTGAAAAACAAACCCATTACGAGTGTTTCTGTGCCCAGGATCCTGATAGGAAGGGGAAATGGAGCAAAGAGGATTGGGGCCCAACCAGGCACAAAGGCCCTACACGGGCGCTTTTTTCTCTCTCTCTGGTGTGTTTAAATGCCCTCTGGCATTAAAACAAGACCTTGCCTGGTAATTTCAGCATCTCACATTTGGACTCCATGGGTTGCCTTTGCGTTTGGGTCATGTTTCTCCGTTCCCTCCCACGTGCTAGTAATTCTGTATCGTACGGAAGTGTGGGTGCAGACTGTAGAGGTTCTGGGGGCATTGGCTCTTTGCAAGAGTGTTGATTTTGTTTGTTTGTTTAAGCAGGCAACTAACTTGGCTCTTAGTCTACTTAGACTGCTGTACCAAAGTAACATAAACTGGGTAGCGTGTAAGCAACTGAATTGTTGGTCACGGTTCTGGACGGTGGGAAGTCCAAGACCAAAGTGCCAGCAGAATCCGTGTCTGGTGCAGGCCTGTTCCCCACTTGGCCCACAGCGCCTTCTCACTGGTCCTCACGTGGCAGGAGGGACAAGGCAATCCTCTGGACCTCTTTTATCCAGGTACTAATCCTATTCATGAGGACAGTACCCTCGTGACCTAGATGCTTCTCAAAGGCCCCATCTTCTTCTTTCTACAATTTTTGTTTAAAGAACTATTTTATTTAACTTTATTATTATTATTATTATTATTATTATTATTATTTTACTATTACTTTCCAGTTTGATCAGACACAAAGAGAGCAAGAGAGAGAGCATGAAAGTGAGAAAGCAAGCCACCAGGTCCGGGACTTGAACCACACTCAGATATGTGGGAGTCCCGTGCCTTTAACCACCACGTCACCTGCTGGCCCCCAAAGGCCCCACCTTCTGATACTACCATCTTGGTAATTAGCATTCAACAAATGGATTTAGGGGACACAAGCGTTCAGACCCTAGCAGCACCGAGCTCAGTTTCCCTTGTGGTAATAGCAGCTGGCGAATCAGTTCAGTTATTTTGGCCTCAGCTGGAAGCGGCTGCCTCACACACACACACAGTCTAAGAGTCAAGCAGATTTGGGACAGAGTGTGTGCAGGACGGGATGTCCCTTCTGCTGGGTCTGTTTTCCAGGCTTCGTTCCCTCTATCTTCAGCCGCTACGGTTGCCTGAACCCGGCTGGCTGATTCTTCAGACCACTATGACCGCAGTTTCTTGTGAGTTGTAGACACCCCACACAGTACCAACTGAGCCCTGCCCTCGTTACAGAATTTAAAAAGTAAAGCACCTTGGGACCAGCAGGTGGTGTGGTGGTTAAGGCGCTGGACTCCTACATGGCTGAGATGCGGTTCAAGTTCCAGAGCTGGCAGCTTGTTTTTTCACTTTCCCTTTCTCTCTCTCTGGTCAAATTAAAAAATAATAATAAATATAAAATTAAATAAATCTTTAAAAATATAAAAACACCTTGTTTCTATACATTAAAATCAACATTACCCGTACAGATTGTCAAAGAAGGGGCTAAATAGGCGGTCAAGGGACATCTTCACTGGAGGAATGGGAGAGGGCAGGTAGGAGTGGGAAGAGAAAAAGATAGTGGGGATCAGCAGGTGGCGTGGTGGTTAAGGCACTGGACACTCCCCCATGGCTGACCAAGGTTCAAGTCCTAAATCTGGTGACTTGCTTTCTCATTTCCTCTCTCTCTCACTCTCACCCTCTGTCTCTCTGGTCAAATTTAAAAAAATGAATGAATAAATGAAATAAGTAATTTTTTTTTGAGAGAGAGAGGTGTTTTTTTTGTTTGTTTGTTTGTTTTTTGCTATAGGCCGCATGTGCTCGCCAGACAGACAGAGACAGAGAGACAGAAAGCGAGAAATCACCCCCCAGGGGGGATGGCCATACCACAATCCCTTCTCCTCCATTCTCCTCTCTGGATCTTGGGCACGCATGCACACGCGCCCATCGTGAGTTTTAAGCCACCGGGTCCAGGACGCGAACCCCAGTTGACTACATGGGAGTCCAGCGATACAGCCATTACGCTAACTGCTGGTCCCCCAAAATAAGTAATTATTAAAAAAAAAAAAAAAGAAGAAAGAGATTGTCGCTTGATCCCACCCCTCCCCCCAGCAGAAAAGGCCTTCATTACAAAGGAGGCTTTGGGTCACTCTGAGACAGAAAGTACTCCTTAGGCGTTACACAGGAAGTGGCATTACTCTAGCACAAATTAAGCTATTTGCATATCTTTGCAAGGGGTGTTTCATTGAGGTTTGTGGTGTCATTTATAACAAGCGACATACTCTACTGAAGAACGTTGAAACCACAGAGGACAGGATGGTGGCTCCTTGAAGGCAGTTGGTGAGAAAAGAGGGGTCAAAAAAGAAAGACCCATGGGACCATTAGATGGTGCAATAGTTATGTCCCTGGACTCCCACACGGTCAACCACAGTTTGAGTCCCGGACCTGGTGGCTCCAAACTCAATGTGAGCACGTGTGCATGTGCCCAAAATCCCAAGAGGAGACTGGAGGAGAAGGGATTGCAGTATGACCATCTCCCTGGGGCATGATTTCTCACTTTTTGTCTCTGTCTCTCTGGTGGGCGATAGCAAAAGTCTCTCTAAAAAGAAAAAAGAAAAAAAAAAAAAAAAAAAAAAGAAGGATCCAGCAGAAGACTTCAGGTCTCCAACTCTGTTTTTTTGTTTCCCATATTGGATAGTCTCCTGAGATTTTGTTTAAATAACTTATTCTGTAGCTCAAAGGATTTGAAAACCACCATTCATCAGCTTTTTTTTTTTTTTTAAAGTAAAGATATTGTTAATTTGGTAAACTAGAAAGATTGTTATTTCTTTGCCTGGTTTTTTGTTACTGGATTCTAACTTTTCTGACCTAAGCCAATAATATTTCAGTCATACCAAGACTGTACTGTCATTTTCCCCGGTGAGTATTTCATCAGTCTGTCATTACCACGCGTAGTTCATGCAGGTATTACACGCGAGCCCCGAGCATGTTGGGGGGGCCATTCTAAGAAACTGGGTTTTAGGCACAGCTTTGTTGCCATAGTGAAGGTTATGTTATGGGAGCTGATGAGAATTAGCCAGAGCTGTTTTCCAGATGCTGGAGAAGCTGACAGCGAATTGAAGATTTACATAGCTGGGTTATTTTAGCTGAATGACTAAGCAATATCGGGCCGTTGGAAAAGCCATGATGCATTTTTGCATAGAAAAATAGAAAAATACATTACAAGTTTTCCAACAACTCAATAAAATTTATTTCAAGTGACCAAGGGAATCCCAAAATACCCAGTTAGCAATCACCAGCTTCCTCTTCTTGATCACTGGTTCTTACCCTTTGCTAAGAGGAACGGACGTAGATCCTGTGGTGGTGTTTCTTCGAGTTTCCTGCCAAGAGAAGGCGTGATTACGGGAAAACGTCTGTCCTTTGTTCCCTTCCGACATACAGCCCTGAGTTGTTACCTTCTTACTCAGGGTTGGACGGAGAATCAAAATAGCTTTTTGGGAACCAGCAGTTGGCGTAATGGCTATGTCGCTGGACTCCCACGTAGTCGACCGCGGTTCGCGTCTCGGACCCGGTGGCTTACAACTCACGCCGGGCGCGTGTGCGTGCGTGCCCAAGATCCCGAGAGGAGAATGGAGGAGAAGGGATTGCGGCGTGACCATCCCCCCTGGGGGGTGATTTCTCGCTTTCTGTCTCTCTGTCTCTCTCTGTCTGTCTGGCGAGCGCACGCGCCCTATAGTGAAAAACCTCTCAAAAAAAAAAAAAAATAGCTTTTTTATATTTTTCCAAAACCCGATTGTATCTTTATATATTTTACATTTGTGTTTTTCCCCATACTATCTTTATTGTATATAAAAAATGCTATTTTAAAAATTATTTAATTTTATGTTTTTCTTTTTTTTTTTTTTTTTTTTAATAATTTTGCTATGGGTCACGTGTGCTCACCAGAGAGAGACAGAGAGAGAGAAAAAAGGAGACTGCCAGGTCCAGGGCTTGAACCACAGTTGCCCATTTGGGGAGTCCAGCACCTTAACCACCACGCCACCTGCTAGCTCCCCAAAACACCTGTGTTTTAGCAAAATTCATTATGTCTACATTAAGTTTTTCTAATTATAAAATGCTCGAAAAAGTGACCCTAAGGAGGAGAACAGAGAGCAGTCTGTCGAGTGTCTTGGACAAGGCGACTGAAAGCTGTGAAGGCGACAACCCGTGCTCCGTTTCTGCTCCGAAGTGAGGCTCGGAATGTTGCATTCCATCCTGACAGGGTGCCCTCTTCCCCATATCTGCACACAAGAGCAATTGTAATGCCCGATACACAGAGTCTGCAAACTCGAAGGTACCTAGAAGTGTAGGGTGGTATACGATGCAGACACTGCAGGAATTAAACAGACTGTAGACTTTCACTGAAGGATAAGATTGCAGAACATAATTGCAGAGCACTTGTATTAACATACAAATAGTTGAGTAATGCAACATCGACACATTCAGTTTCGGGTTCCCAAAAGCGGAACAGAGCGCAGAGCTGCCTGGGTTTCCCTGACCCTTGGCCGTGGCTGCTGCGGTGTCTCGGCCTCGGCCAGGCTGACCCCATCTAGAGCACCGCACAGCCCTCTTTGTTTTGAGTTAGTGACTCAAACTGTCCACACCCTGTCCGTTCACGTCTTATTCTTCAAAATATTTTTATTTGTCTTCCAGTTGTGTTCTTTAAATCACAGTAAACCTGTCATTTAAAGGGCTTCAGAGAGTTTTGCATTGTTTTTCGACCTTTTCTAAAATGATAAGGACCCCTGTCTTTGCGAATAACTGAGCAAAGACCCCTGTATATTCTGTCTAGGGTGTACTGCTGTATTAATGCACTGGGCAAATGTGTTTATCAGTAGCAATATCTATAATGCTTTATTTCAAATTTATCTTTGAAATTGCTTTTTTTTTGAGAGGTTTTCGCTATAGGGTGCTTGTGCTCGCCAGACAGACAGAGAGAGACATAGAGACAGAAAGCGAGAAATCACCCCCCAGGGGGGATGGTCACGCCGCAGTCCCTTCTCCTCCATTCTCCTCTCGGGATCTTGGGCACGCACGCACACGTGCCTGGTGTGAGTTTTAAGCCATCAGGTCCGGGACGCGAACCGCGGTCGACTACGTGGGAGTCCAGCGACATAGCCATTACGCTAACTGCTGGTTCCCTAAAATTGCTTTTCATAACGCTTAGTACTAAATAGGTGTCAGCAAATACTGGTTAAATAGAAGAAATTGGAAATTGGTGACATCGTCACTTGGTCTTATTGTTTTCTGCAATGGGTTTTTAGAGGTGAGCATGATGGAGTGTTTTTTCTTTTTTCTTTTTGTTCTTTTGCCAGAGATAATGTGCAGTCATCAGAGAGAGGCAGAGAGGACAGAGAGAATAAGAAAGCACCCTCCACAGGGAACAGTCCCTTTCCTGCCATTTCTGCCCTTTGGGATTTGGGGCGTGCACGCATGGCCAGCATGTTTCAAGGTGTCCGGTCCAGGACGAGAACTGTGCATTTGGCCACGTGGGATCCAGCCACCTTAACCACTATCCCACAGGCTGGCCAGGAACTGTTTTTATTTTAAAAGTAATATGAACTCAGATCATTTTCCACCTTTACTAAAGAAAAATCCTCTATTAATGATTTTTATTTTTTTGGAGAGGTTTTTGCTGTAGGGCGTGTGTGCTTACCAGAAAGACAGAGAGACAGAGGGACAGAAAGTGAGAAATCACCCCCCGGGGGAATGGCACGTCACAATCCCTTCTCCTCCATTCTCCTCTCGGGATCTTGGGCATGCACGCACACACGTCCGTCATGAGTTTAAGCTACCAGGTCCAAGACTCGAACCGTGGTCGACTACATGGGAGTCCAGCGACATAGCCATTACGCCAACTGCTGGTCCCGATGATTTTTTTTCTTTAAGAGAAATTTTTGCTATCGGGCGCTTGCGCTCGCTGGAGAGACAGAAAGTGAAAACTCACCCCCGGGGGGGATGGCCACACAGCACTCCCTTCACTTCCATTCTCCTCTCAGGATTTTGGGTATGCACGTAAACAAGCCACAAGCGGCATAAGGTTTAAGTCACGGGCCCACCCAACTGCAGTCAACTGTAGGAGTCCAGCGACTTAACCATTGCGCGCTCTGCTGGTTCCGGTGATTGATTTTTCTTTTTAACCTGTTTTCAGATTTCTTCTTAAAGCATGAGCTGTGGCATTGAGAAATATATGTATTATATTCGTGGCATTTAAATGAGCTCTTAAAATTGGGTTGTACGTATTTGAACATTCCACTGCGTTCTGACAGAGTGTTAGCTCAGAAACCCGCACACTCATATCTGTAGCAGTCGTCGGTCTTTACGTGGAAGGCTGACGGAACACACGCTCAAAGGAGCCACTCCACCACCGGGAGGTGTTCCCATGGTGCCTCCCTCGCGTCCCGTGGGTCCTCGGTTACTGTGGAGGAGCAGCTCAATGTGGTAGATCTGCCCTCCCCGGGGTGGGGCTCCTTCTGGAGACCAGAAGGTCACATAGGAAGTGCAGGGTGAGAGCCGCCAGGCTGAGTCGCAGCACGTGGTTCCCAGTCCGGCTCCGCTCTCCGTTTGGCTTAGTCATCTTAGGCGAACTGTCTTTCCAAGTTTATATTCGTCAAATACGAAATGAAGGAGTTAAACAAGAATAGTCAGGTTTCTAAGGTCCTCCCCTCTTCTAAAATGCCAGGAGGGCACTGCGCAGTATTGGAGCCACGGGGTTGGGAAGGCCTGGGGTTCGGATCCAGGTTGGCCTGAACACAGCAGGCATGCTGCGAGCTTGTCTGGCAGGAGGGCTTGGCGGGAGGAGCACAGTGTGGGGGACCCTGCTGGGGGCCTCTCATAAAAGAGAGAAGGAGTATTAACATTGTTTTTTAAATTTGTTATAGGGCAGTGTGCTCACTAGAGAGTGACAGAGAGAGAGAAAATGAGAAAGCAAGCCGCCAGGTCAGGGACTCAACCCAGGACTAGCCATGTGGGAGCTGAGCACCTTAGCCACTATGCCACCAGCTGGCCCTATAAACACTTATTTAAGAAGCTGTTATTGTGAGAACTAGTACGTTTTGAAAAACTGAATAAAGGTCAGTTTCTAAAAATAATATTGTTGCATTAGTGAGGTAACTGAAAAAGTTGGGGGATGCTAAAAATCTAGGGAAATTCTGAACGCAGATTGTTTTGCAAGTCTTCTAAGTTATTTCACTACTTTCAAGAAATTGTCACTGGCAGTTGTAGGCAGAATGATACTGACTAAATCCAGCCAGGAGACCCATACTCAAAGAAAAGGCCCTGCTACGAGAAATAGCTTCCACAGCATATGCTCCGTGGTAAGAGGCTCTCTCTGTGATTCTCCACTTGGAACACTCAGCGTCTCTGATTAGTAGATCGAGGTCCCATTACATGAAGAGGTCTTTTACTGTTCTGTGGTCTCCACTCCATCGCAATTACTTTTTTTTTTTTTTTTTGAGAGGTTTTTGCTACAGGGCGCGTGTGCTCACCAGAGAGAAAGATAGAAAGCGAGAAATCACCCCCAGGGGAGTGACCACGCTGCAATCCCTCCACTTTCCTCTCAGGATCTTGGGCATGCACGCACACGCACCCGGCGTGAGTTCAAGCCACCGGATCCGGGACTCGAACTGTGGTCGACTACATGGGAGTTCAGCAACATAGCCATTACGCTAACTGCTGGTCCCCCATTGCAATTACTTTTAAAAATAGAAATGGCCGGGACCAGCAAGTGGCAAGGTGGTTAAGGCTGCTGGACTCCCACATGGCCAACCACAGTTCGAGTCCTGGACTTGGGGGCTTGCTTTCTTACTTTCCCTCTCTCTCTCTTTCTCTCTCACTCTGACCCTCTCTGGTCAATTAAAATAAATCAATAAAACAAATAAATTTTTTTAAAAAGTAGAAATGGCCAGTAGGTGACGGGGAGGTTAAGGCATTGGGTCCCACATGACCAGCTTCATGGTTGAGTCCTGGACCTTGTGTATTGAGAAACACCGGGTTGTGCGTGCGTGCCCAAAATCCCAAGAGGAGAGTGAAGGAGAAGGGCCATCCCCCTGGGGAGTGATTTCTCACTTTTTCGGGCTCTTTTTCTCTCTATCTCTTACTGGCAAGTGTATGCGCCTTACAGCGCAAACTAAAAACGATAGTAAAATAACAGCAGTAATAACATCCTGCTGAAGGTCATGATGGTGGTTTAGTGCAGTTTTTCCTCGAGACTACCTAACACACTCAGCATGTCTCATGTTAAACCTGATTCTTGTGTCCTCTTCACAGAATATCCAGAAGATTCTCGGCCTCGCCCCCTCACGCGCTGCCACCAAGCAGGCAGGTGGATTTCTTGGCCCGCCACCTCCTTCTGGGAAGTTCTCCTGAACTCAAGCAAGACCCTTTAATTCCTGTCACGTTTTCGAGACCTGCACATTAGATTGGCAGCCTTAGCACTTCGGCTGCTTCTAATTCTGAGTTTTCTCGGCTTCTCAAATGGAGCAGAATGACAGTGACACCTAAGCAATATGAGTGTTTCCGGTCACAGTTGAATTTTTTTAATAAGTAGCTTGATTCCTTGAGGTCAGGTGATGTTTATGTGATGAGAAACAAATGGCATCTCTCTGGTTTTGCTTACACAAATGATTTCCGTGGGGCTGACTCCGGGGGCTGCGTGTGTGCCGGGTGACCATGTAAGGTGGCCCCCGTGAGCAGTTAGAGACTTAGAAGAACCATTTCATTTGTCTAACTCTTAATTGCAACTATTTATGTTTTTTTTTTAAGCTAAGTATATGACTTAAGATCAATAAAGATGCCAAATTTTTAGCTATTTCAACTACAAGGAGAGATCTGTGTCTTTTGTGTGTGTGTATTTCTAGATACATTTTTAGTAATCTGAACATCAAGGTAAGCACTGGCCAGGAAGAGCTAAAATAAAAGGTTTTCGTGTATGTTTTACCATATTTGCCTTATGCTCAAAATATCAGGTTGTCCTAGTGCAGGAGTTGGACAGCAAGAATGGAAAGGAAAGGAATGACTGGTGGCAGTTTAAAAATGAGAGTCCGTGGGCCAGCAGATGGCGTAGCAGTTACGTTGCCGGACTCCACACAGCTGGCTGCAGTTCAAGTCCTGGACCCAGTGGCTTGAAACTCATGCTGGGCACGTGTGCATACTTGCCCAGGATCCACATAGTCGACCGCGGTTCGAGCCCCGGACCCGGTGGCTTAAACTCACGCCGGGCGCGTGTGCGTGCGTGCCCAAGATCCCGAGAGGAAAATGGAGGAGAAGGGATTGCGGCGTGGCCATCCTCCCTGGGGGGTGATTTCCTGCTTTCTGTCTGTCTCTGTCTGGCGAGCGCATGCGCCCTATAGCAAAAAACCTCTCCAAATAAATAAATAAGTAATAAGTAAAATAATTCTTCAAAAAACATGTTCTAGAGATGGAGCCAGCAGGTGATGTGGTGATTAAAGGTACTGTATTCCCACATGGCTGACTGCAGTTTGAGTCCTGGACCTGAAGGTGTGCTTTCTCACTTTCCCTCTCTGGTGAGCATACGTGCCCTATAGCAAATTTTAAAAAATAATAATAAATGAGTCTTTAAAAAGTATTCTAGAAAATAAGAGTAACAAATCTCTTTGGAACTTAAGGAAATAGAAAATTCATCTGGGGCCAGCAGGTGGTATAGAAATTGACTGGACTCCCTCATGGCTGACTGTGGTTCAAGTTCCAGACATGGTGACTTGAAAATTATGCCAGGCACATGTGCATGCATGCCCAAGATCTCAGGAGGAGAATGGAGGAGAAGGGATTGCAGCATGGCCATCTACCCTGGGGGTTGATTTCTCACTTTCCTCACTTTCCTTCTGTCTGTCTGGTTCTCTCCAGCAAACACACACACCCTATGGCAAATATATATACATACACACACACACACACACACACACACACACACACATCATCTGAAGTTAGGTTTGGAGCAGTAGAGAACACTGCCCAAATTAGGTCTGATGGGCTTTGTCTAAGAATCTGACGACATTGTATTAATGGATAACTTGGTGAAAAGAATCAAGAACCACAAATTTTCTGGAAGGGAATAAGCCAGGAGTGTAACTTCTTGCCTAGATGTGCTGGAGTACATCTTCTGGAACCAGAAAGCACCAAAGACCTGCTAGTACTGGGATACAGCCGCCTGCGTTCATCACCCACCCACCAAGCACACACAGCGCCACCTTTGTGCAAGACCCTGCTCTAGGGCCGCTGTTAACATGGAAGTGCAGTGAGCCGGAGTCTGCTCAGAGTCTTACTACCAGTGGCTACTGTGAGCGCTGGTTTCCTCATCTAAGAAGAGGACACTAATTCCCACAATGTCCTGCATAGTCATCAAATGCTTACAAAGAAATGAGAGTAACATAGTCTCACATCACTTCTCTCACAGTGAGGAGTCCTTTAACAATGAGGGTGCATTCTGAGAAATGCTTTGAAGTTCGAGGCACTTCCACTGCAGGAGGTAGAGCTGGTGGCTTTGGTTCTTCTGAGAGAGCAAAGGAGGCTGGCTGTGGACTGATTCTGAACTGTTTTTAGAGAAAGCGCTTCATTCACAGATGGAGTCAGAAGAGGTTCCCCTGTGGATTTTGCAGGACTACAAGCAGATCATGGTACCTCCCAGCCTTCTTTCCTTCCTCCTGCTGCCCTGACTTACGGAAGAAGGCTGCAGAGAGAAGGGAGTGAACCTGGCTCCTAGCAGCAGAGCTCCACTGTGACTGGACTCAGCATTCCTCTTCTCTTTCAAATGGCCAAGTGGGAGAAGGCTGCAGAGACCTCTGTTTCATGGACATTGACATTCTTCTCAGAGTGCCCAGAAAGAAGTTGGCAAAGGGGGGAACTACCAGATGGCGTAATGGCTACATCTTTAGACTCCCATGTAGTTGACCACAGCTTAAGTCCCCGACCAGGTGGCTTAAACTTGTGCCAGGCACATGTGTGTGCATGCCCAAGATCCCAAGAGGAGAATGGGGGAGGGATTGTGGCGTGGTCATCCTCCCTGAGGGGGGTGATTTCTTGCTTTCTGTCTCTCTGTCTCTCTCTGTCTTTCTGGTGAGCTCATGCGCCCTATAGCAAAAATCTCTCTCAAAAAAAAAAAAAAACGTAGTTGGCAGAGGGGAATTATTCAATGACATATTTCCATCAGGAAGAGGTAAATGGCCTTCTAGAAATTCACCTGAGCTGAGGACAGGTCCAGAGGTTTAGGTGGTTGTACCTCACAGACTCAGCCCTTTCCCAGAAAGAGGAGGACAACATGACCAAGGTCAAGGAGGTGGTAACCTTCAAGTATGTGGCAGTGGTCTTCACTGAGGAGCTGGGGCTGCAGGACTCCGCCTAGAGGAAGCTGCACCAGGATGTGAACTTCAGGAACTTGGTCTCACTGGAGCATCAGCCATTCAGCCCGGATGTCACACCCCAGTCAGAGAGGGAAGAAAAGCTTTGGATGATGAAAATGGCAACTCAGAATGACAACCTTCAATGAGATGAAGACTCTTTAAGAAGTTGGGTTACAGTACCTTCCTTCCACATGAAGAGCTTTTCTGCTCACAGATCTGGCAACAAGTTATAAGGGAATTAACCAAGTGTCAAGATTCCACTTTAAATGTTCAAGGAACTGGCTCTCAATTGGAAAAACAAGATGATATTCCCTATAAATATGAGGAGTTCAGTAGTCAGTGTTCATTCACCTTTGAGCTCACTGCAGAATCCACAGTGGCAAAAAAAAAAAAAAAAAAAAAAAAAAAAAAAAACTACAAAGGGAAGGAATGTGAGAAGTTTCATTTGGTGCTCTCATCTTCAAAGTAATCAGAGGGCCCATGCAGGAGAAAAGCCCTACAAATGTGAAAACATGGTAACTCGTCAGTTTTCAAGTCTTCAAGCCCATCAGAGTCCACAGTAGAGAAATCATACAAATATGATGGATTGTCTAAGGGTTTTAGTCAGAAATCATGTCTTCACCATTATCAGAGAGTCCACACCAGAGAGAATCCATACAAATATGAGGGTTATGGGAGGAATGCTGGGAAAAACTCACATCGTCAGACTCCTGATAGTGCAGACAGGAGAAAACCCCTATAAGTGGGGAGAATGTGGGGTGAGCTTCAGCCAGAACTCATATCTTTAAGTCCATCAGAGAATCCACAGTGGAAAGAAGCTTTATAAATGTGAAGAGTGTGGGAAGGATTTTAGTTGGGGATCACGACTACAGGCTCGTCAGCAAATCCACACTGGTGAGAAGCCATACAAACGCAATGCGTGTGGCAAGGGCTTTAGTTACAGCTCACACCCTAACATTCATTGTAGGATCCACACAGGAGAGAAACCTTATAAATGAGGAGTGTGGGAAAGCCTTCAGTGTGGGGTCACACCTTCAAATCCATCAAATAAGCCACGCTGGAGAGAAACCATACAAATGTGAGGCGTGTGGAAAGGGCTTCTGTCGTGCCTCAGATCTAGACAGTCAAAGAGGCCATACTGGAAAGAAGGCATGTCAATGTGATTCATGTGGTAAGGGCTTCGGTCGTAGCTCAGATTTTAGCATTCATTTTGGAGTCCATACAGGAGAACAGCCCTATAAATGTCAAGAGTGTGGAAAGGCTTCAGTCAGGCCTCAACTCTTCGGGCCCACCAATGAGGCCACACAGGAGAGAAACCAAACAAATGTGGTACATGTGGGAAGGGCTTCAGTCAGAGTTCAGATCTGAATGTTCATTGTAGAATTCACACAGGAGAGACACCCTGTACATGTGAGAAGTGTGGTCCTTCAGTCAGTCCTCAAGTCTTCGAGCGCCCCAGAGTCCGCACTGGAGAGAAACCACATCAGTATGCAGAGTGTGGGAAGGGCTTCAGTGTCGGTTCACAGCTTCAAGCCCATCAGAGGTGCCACACTGGAGACAAACCCCATCAATGTCAGGAGTGTGGGAAGGGCTCCTGTCGGCCCTCGAATTTTCTGGCTCATCGTGGAGTCCACACAGGAGAAAAACTGTATGGATGTGAAGTGTGTGCTAAGCGCATCAGACAGAGATCCTACCTTCACACCCACCGGAGAGTCCATACTGGTGAAAAACCATACAAATGTGAGGAATGTGGCAAGGGCCTCGGCTGGAGCTCAAGCCTTACCAGCGAATCCATGCCGACGATGAAGGTGACAAGGATTTTCCTTCAGAGAATTCATACAGGAAAAAAATGCTATAAACTTACATGATTTATTTTTTTATTTTTTTACTATAGGGCGTGTGCGCTTGCCAGAAAGACAGAGACAGACAGAGAGACAGAAAGTGAGAAATCACCCCCCAGGGGAGGATGGTCACGCCGCAATCCCTTCTCCTCCATTGTTCTCTCAGGATCTTGGGCACATGCACTGGCGTGAGTTCAAGCCACCGGGTCAGGGACTTGAACAGCGGTCGACCACATGGGAGTCCAGTGACATAGCCATTATGCTAACTGCTGATCCCTAAACTTACATGTTTTAATACCTCAAGTAGGAGCCAAAATTCTCTATTTATCAGAACTGTCACAGGAGACAACATTTGTTCCGCAAAAGGGTCAATATTTTAGCCACAACTTGACATATTACAGTGGTTGGAAGACCACACAGCAGAGAAGCCTTGGGAGAGTGGAGCCATATAGACTACATTCAGAGTCTTGACCCTTAACAGATGCAAACAAGAGGTTCAAGAAGGATCAGTCTGGTCTGGAATTAATAAAAGTACTAAGATGAAAATATCAAAATCGATTCCACCGCAATATAAGCTCCAAGGCTAGGACTTTGTGGACTGCTAAAGCCACTTGCTTTTTCAGTGCCTAACACATTGTACATTTTCAGTCATTAAAAAGTGAGTAAAAGTAAGTCATATTTTAGAGTTTTATTCAGTTTACCTCTCAAAGTTGCTGTAAAATGGTTTTCAGAAGAATTTTGGAAGGTTTGGAGGACACTTGAATTAGGCACATGGACTCATTTTCTAATCCTTACTATGTTACCTAAAGTAACAACCACTAGTGGGTTCAAACATCAGTTCGGTAGTTTGTGACCAGCGTTTCTGTATGCTCCCAGTACTTCACAAGGATATAGTTTATATGCAGTAACATGCATAAATCTTGAGTTCATGGCTTCCTGAGTTTTGACAAATAAGTACACTTAGGGTAGTCATCATCAAGATCCAGGTATACAATGTGGGTGCCGGCCCTGCACAGCGCAGGGTCGCCATGGCCAAGCTGCGGCAGCTCCGGGTCCAGGAAGCCGTGGACTCCATGGTGAAGCGTCTGGAGCGAGAGAACCTCCGGAAGTTGCAGGGCCTCCTGTTCCGGTGCAGCGCGGGCTGTTGTGAGAACAACCAGGCGTCCATGCAGCAGGTGCACCAATGCATTGAGCGCTACCATGTGCCTCTGGCCCAAGCCCAGGCCTTGGTGACCAAGGAGCTGGCGAAGTTCCAGGACCACCTGGCACTGTGTACCACGCATTGCAACGACAAAGCCAAAGATCCCATAGACGCAGGGAGCAAGGTGCCTCAGGGGAAGCGGCAGCTGGACAGTTGTGTGTCCAGGTGTGGGGATGACCACGTGCACCTGATCCCGACTATGACCCGGAGGATGAAAGAATCACTGTCGTCTATGGGGAAGTAAAAGTCCTTGCCAGTGACCTTTGGGGTTGAGGGCAGGAATCTATTTTAAAAGAGCAATGGGAATGTTAGTCTTTTCAGCAAAGTTTATGAAGAAATTAAGGGTGGCAACAAGTTTAAAGCATATGTCACTTGCCTGTGAACACTGTTTTTGTTTGTTTGTTTGTTTTCAATCTTTTAATCCTAGAGAATGAAATGGAAAAAACTGATGCTAAAATTTGGGTCAGAGAGAGCACAAAAGAGTGTTTCAGATCCTGAGTTCAGGTGGCACTAGGACTCTCCCTTCTACCAAGGGAGAGCCCTCCAGGGAGCTAGATCTTCCTGCTCAGGTACTGGCATACCGGCTGGCTGCTCTCACCTGCTGGTGATCTGGTGCAGTTGAGGGGGTGTTTCTCTTTGTTGCCAACCTGTTTACCAGCAGTATCAAAGCACCATTTTCATAAGTTGTAAAACACAATTCATGAAGACACTAATTTATTTATTTATTTATTTGAGGTTTTTTTTTTTTTTTTTTTTTTTTTTTTTTTTTTTTTTTTTTTGCTAGAGGGCACGTGCGCTTGCCAGAAAGACAGAGACAGAGAGATAGAAAGCAAGAAATCACCCCCCAGGGGGGATGGCCACGTCACAGTCCCTTCTCCTCATTCTTCTCTTGGGATCTTGGGCACACACACACACGCGCCCGGTGTGAGTTTAAGCCACCGGGTCCGGGACTCGAACCGCGGTCGACTACGTGGGAGTCCAGCGACATAGCCATTACGCTAACTGCTGGTCCTGAAGACACTAATTTAGAAGAGGAAAAGGTTTCTGGGTCTTTGTTCTGCTTGGGTTTGTTTTATATACAAGGGCAAGGTCGATGTCAATACAGAGCTGGGAGGGAGAGGAGTCTGGATAACAACCTGAAACAGTTCTTTGTGGACATCCCTTACTGGCCATCCGATGTGGATGTGTGTTTCTTCAGATTCTTACACAGCACGTCCTTCAGCCTGGAGACCAGGAGAGAACATGAGAAGTAACAGCACACTGGGTGTGGAAGGCAGAGGGTCCCTCTTACTGACTGGCCCTGATTCTGTCTACAGAATGACGAGACAGGGGACCAGCAGTTAGCGTAATGGCTATGTCGCTGGACTCCCACGTAGTCGACCGCGGTTCGCGTCCCGGACCCGGTGGCTTAAAACTCACACCAGGCGCGTGTGCATGCGTGCCCAAGATCCCGAGAGGAGAATGGAGGAGAAGGGATTGCGGCGTGACCATCCCCCTGGGGGGGGGGGGTGATTTCTCGCTTTCTGTTTCTCTGTCTGTGTCTGTCTGGCGAGCGCACGCGCCCTATAGCGAAAACCTCTCAAAAAAAAGAATGACGAGACAGCCATACAGTGGCAGCTTCCCCTGGAGAGGAAAGGGGATTGTTACTGGGGTATATACCAGTATCCAAGAGTGAACAGGAAGAGAGGAACAATCGGTGACTTGAGAGAGTTGGACAGTACTAGATGTGGAACACCTGGTTTTCCTAGAACAGAGTGGAAGGACGCCTAAACCCGGCATGGCTTCCTTAGCCCCCTGAGTTCGAGTCCTACTGAGACGGTCCCCTGGCCACAGAAAAGTCAAGGTGGGGACAAAGTAAGCAACTTGGCTAGGATGAGCTGGGAAGCCCTTAGGGCAAAGGAGGGGTTACCAGATACTGTTTTGGCCTGGGGCCTTTGTCACATGCAGTGTTCCTGCCCCTGTGGCACCTTGTCCTTTTGATAAGGACCTTGTTGTCTTTTTGTCAGATTATTACTTGAAGTGATAATATAGCCTGTCCGTTTGCTGTTTCAAGGCTGTGATATATTTTCCTAGTGGTTTGGATTTTTAAAAATAAAGTTTAATCCCCCCCCTCCCAGAAAAAAAGACCAATGTATACAACATTTTTTTTTTTGGAGGTTTTTGCTATAGGGTGCGTGCGGCCACCAGAAAGACAGAGACAGAGAGACAGAAAGCAAGAAATCACCCCCCAAGGGGGATGGCCACGCCACAATCCCTTCTCCTCCATTCTCCTCTCAGGATCTTGGGCACGCATGCACACATGCCCGACGTGAGTTTAAGCCACCGGGTCCGGGACTTGAACCGCGGTTGACTATGTGTGAGTCCAGCGACATAGCCATTACGCTAACTGCTGGTCTCTTTATACAACATTTCTATTAAGCAATTTCCTTGTATCCATTTCCAGTCAATTCTGCCTTCACTACCACCAACAATCAATACTGGGACTTCTGTGTCACAGGATATGCAGGCCTGAGGTTGAGCATCTTCTGGTTTCAGTTTGTGCTATCTTGTGTCTGGATTCTTATGAACAGATATATGATCAGCTGATATTTGACAAAATTTATCATCCTATCATGATCAAAGTTTTTCAGTGAGATAAATTATCTATGAAAAATTCTGCAGGTTAACATTGTTTTAAATTAAGGAATAACTTCATGTGGTAAAACTGAAAAATAAAAAAGAAATGCTTTGTTGGTGACGCAAACATTACAGTGGGTACTTACACAAGCCTGCTACACGTAGGGTATATGGTAGTGTCTATATGCTCCTATGGGACTGTGGTAGGCAGTTAGTCATGAGCAGGCAGCCCTAAGAGAAAAGTGAAAGGCTCACCTAGCCCCGGGCGCCAGGAGGGGGAGGTAATTTGCCATCTTATTTCCTTGGGGCACACAGGGATGAATCGTAGATTTTTCTCTTATCAAAAAGACTCAAGCAAGCATTTTGGTCAACACCCTAATCCCCAAGTAAGCGGTTTTTGGTCAACACCCTAATTCCCACTAGGTCAATGCCCAAATTCCCACTAGGACTATAAACTAATTAGGTAGTCTAATTAAACAGCCTGGCTCACACTGGGCATGCGCAATTAGGTAATCAAATTCCTCATTCCTCACCTGTGAGAGAAGTGCGCAAGCGCAGGAGAAAACGTGTGGATTCGAATTCAAACGAAGGACATAGGGAGTATGACAGACCTCCCACCAATGAATATTCATGATCACGTCTAGTAATAAAAGTAACGATTAACCAGTATCAAACGCAGTTGCCACCTGGCAATCTGCCCACCCAAGAGCCCTTTGGGTGTACTTCTTTTCTTTCTATTAAATCTTCTTTTCTACTTACTTCGTTCATAGTTGCGGTTTTATTTTACACCTAAGGACAGATCTCTAATTTTAGTGATCTGGACCCAAAGATCCAAGGACTTCACAACGCAGCTGGACACTTTCCCACCCGTCCTCAGGACCACCACTGTATGTGTAGTCCGCTGTTGTTCAAAATGTCAGGGTTTATGATTGTATATAAAGATACTTCGTCAATTATAAGGGGACATTACTGAGTGGCTGTCTTTGTCCGTTTTCTACTGCTATAACAGGATACCACAGACTAATTCATAGATGTTCCGCAGCTCACGGTTCTGGAGGCTGGGAAGTTCAAGAGCAGGGCACTGGGCCCTGGCTAGGGCCACTCCTTGGCAAAACTGTAGAAGAGAGAGCAAGAGAGGGCTGCTTTAATAATATGCTCACTGGTGTGACCAGCTCACGTTTGCAATAACAACACTTAAGTGACTCATGAGAACAAAGCCCTATGACCTAATGACCTCTTAATGGCCCTGTCTCAATGTAGTCATGATGGCAATTAGGTTTCACAATGAGTTTTGGTAGGGATGTTGAAACCATAACAACGAGATGTTCAAAAAGTGTGGAAAGAGTCATAACCTTTCTATATCCTCTAAGCAACCATTTGACAATTGGATTTTCCTTTTTTCCCTCCTTTAATCATCAATTTATAATGACTCTAGGTTGGAATTTGATTATTTTCTAAAGTTCATTTGTCTGAAAGCTTTCAGTTTGTCTAATGAAATCTTCCTGATAGAGTGCTAGACTTGTGGATGAACAAATTTCATTTCCTTTGAATCTTGGGTGTACCCCATGTTCATTGTATAATGTAAGGTGTGCCATTTAATTAGAAACCTTATCGTCTCCTCCAATAAAAATAAATAAATGAAACCTAGTCCCTGCTTATCTCAGTAGATAGGATTGATTGGTGCACAAAATAGATTATAATACCCAGAAGACGTTTTTTAAGAGTTATTTAATTTTATTTATTCATTCATTTATTTTAATTTGACCAGAGAGAGAGAGAGGGTGTGACTGTGTGGCCGCCTTGTGGCCCTGCTGCCATCGACGGCCCAGTGCTCCCTCCTCCCTCGATAGCACCCTCCTTCAGGGGCCCTACCTCCCCTGCCCCCACAGTCCTGTAGGGCCTTCAGTCACAGTGCCTCTTCTGCCCAAAGTGTAGGTCTAAAACCATGGCAGCCAATCTGGGCGGCCCTGGCCCCACAGTGGGGCTTAGGCTTAGGGTGGCAGGGAAAACAATGGCGGCTCTTGCTGGTTTTGTGTGTGTGTGTGTGTGTGTGTGTGTGTTTAGATTTTTGCCATAGGATGCTTGTACTCACCAGAAAGAAACCGAGAGGGAAAGTGAGAACTCACCCCCTTGTGGGATGGCCACACTGCTATCTCTTCTCCATTTTCTTCTGGAGATTTGGGACGTGTGCCTGGTATGTTTTTCAAACCTCTAGGTCTGGGACTCGAACCACGCAGTTGGCTGTGTGGGAATCCAGTACTTTAACCACCATACCACTGCTGGCCCCTATATAAGTTTTTTTTTGTTTGTTTTGTTTTGTTTTTTTTTTTTTTGAGAGGTTTTTGCTATAGGGCGCATACACTCGCCAGACAGAGACATAGAGACAGAAAGCGAGAAATCACCCCCCAGGGGGGATGGTCACACTGCAATCCCTTCTCCTCCATTCTCCTCCCGGGATCTTGGGCACGCACGCCACACGCGCCCGGCGTGAGTTTTAAGCCACCGGGTCTGGGACATGAACCGCGGTCGACTATGTGGGAGTCCAGCGACATAGCCATTACGCTAACTGCTGGTTCCCGATAAAATAATTCTTTAAAAAAGAAAATCCTTCCCTAGGAGATATCTAGGCTTCCCACTATTCATTACCTAGACTTGGGGCACATGCTCACCTCTCAGCCCTCCCCCCACCCAGCCTCCCCAGCGACCACGGACTAAGACAACCCTGTCTGGCTGTCTGGCTTGTGTACTCACGATGTAGCCTACCCATGGAGGTTAGACACTGGGCAGAGCGGGAGACACGATTGTGGGTAGGATACAAATCCGAGTGTGGCCAGGGCCTGGGAAAGGCCATTCTGGATAGAGACAGGCCTTGGTTCTGAGGTTTGCCAGCTTCTCTTATTCTGTATCTTGCTCTTTGCTGCCACCTGGTGCAAGGGATGTTCCTCGCTAGCATGACCGAGCACCCAGCCTCAGGTTTGGGGGCACCTTTGGTAAAGATTGCAAAAGTACAATAGATATTTGACTATGTTACCGTATTCTTTTCTTAAAAATCAAAATTTAATTTTATTTATCATTATTATCTTTTTTTTTTTTAATTTGTTGCAGGGCATGTGTGCTCACCAGAAAGAGACTGAGAAGGAAAGTGAGAAAGCAAGTCACCAGGTCCGGGACTCAAACCGTGGTCAACCATGTGGGAGTCCAGTGCCTTAACCACTGCACCACCTGCTGGCCCTGTTACCTCCTTCTTGCATTCCTTCTTTGTTGTATGAGTTTTACTTTTTTTTGCTTTTTAACTTATATTTTCTACGACTCAACTCACTGCTCATATGCATATGCTACTTAGCATGGTCATTTCCTGTCTGCTTTTTAGGGAAACAAAGTGCTTCATGTCCACTGTCCGGGGCAGAGAGGCTGGGATTGTGGGAAATGGGGACAGAGTCGCAGTTCTGTGGGATGAAAATGCCCCGGAAACCCACTATACAGTATGGTGACCATAGCTAACGTACTGTGGTGTTGAGGCCGGCAGGTGGTGTGGCGGCTCTGCCGCAGGACTCCCCTATGGCTGACTGTGGTCTGAGTCCCAGATTTGGTGGCTTGCTTTCTCACTTTCCCTTTTGCTCTCTCTCTGGTCAAATTGGAAAATAATAATAATAATAAAATTAGATAAATAATTCTTTAAAAAAATAATACTATACTGTATACTTGAAATTTTCCCAGAGAGTAGATTGCAAATGTTCCCGGTACATGTGAGGTGATGGACTGTTAACTACTTTAATCATCATAATCATGCCATCAGGTTGTCGGAAAAGTCATGAAGCATTTTTGCATAGAAAATACATGTCATGGCTTTCCCGACAGCCCCACGCATGATGTATGTATATCAAAGGCATCACATCGTATGCCTTAAATACGCAGTTTCTATTTGCTCGTCATACGTCAATAGCTGGAGGAAGGAAAAGAGAGGAGGGATGCTCGGGATCTTCGAAACTCTTCTTTCTGGCACTGCCCCACAAATTCCAGCTACCGTGATCTTCCTGGACTCTGAGTTATGTCTCTTCTGTTCAGGAAAATGGTTGGGCTCTGTTTTTATTTTGTAAGGTTTTTCCTCCAGGGCATGTACACGGGGACACAGTGCAAGGGAAAGTGGGAAATCACCCCCCGGGGGGATGCCCATGCCGCAACCCTTCTCCTCCATTCTCCTGCTGGGATTTTGGGCATGCATACCTACGCACCCGGCATGATTTTTCAAGCCACCAGCTCTGGGACTCGAACTGTGGTCAGCCATGTGGGAGTCCAGCACCTTCACCGCCATGCCACCTTCTGGCCCGGGCTCTGTTTGTGTTTCCTCTTCTACACTGTGGCCTGAGAACTTCCAGGCAGGGAGCTGCGAAACTTGAAGGGCTCACTTTGTTTGCCTTCTCTCAGAGATCGCTGACGTATGCTATTGGGCTGTCAGGGAAGTGAAGAACATGTTTGCATAAGAAAACAGGCAAATACATCACGGTTTTCCCAGTGACCTAATGCCTGTCCAACATCTGCAAATCACTATTGTCTACGTTTTATCCAGTTTTCTAATTGTTCAAGGCAGGAAAGTACATCTAGTCCCAGTTATGCCTGAATTCAGGGTTGGAAACAGAAGTCTCAACACCCACTTGAGGACACAGAGCATTACGGGTAAGAAAGTACCTCCGTTGGGGCCAGCAGGTGGTGTGGTGGTTAAGGCACTGGACTCCCCCACAGCCAACCACAGTTTAGTCCCAGACCGGGTAGCTTGCTTTCTCTCTCTCTCTCTGTCTCTCTCTAATGAGCATGCATGCCCTGTAGCAAATTTTAAAAAGTAATAATAATAAATAAAATTAAATAAATAATTTTTTCTTTGAAAAAGAAAGTAAGTACCCTCCAGTGGACACCATCAGAAATTTAGAATTACCTGGGGTCTGTCTTATTTTTGTAAAGTTTATCATTTATTTCCTCTAAAGGGGGACACCGCCATGGGGTCTCTATGCTGTAATTCTGTCCACCCTCAGCCAGCCTGGACCACTGGCCCATGATGCCCGGCACATGCAGGGAGGCCTCGAGACCTGAACCGGGGCCTTCCCAGGCCGGAGCACTTGTGCTGCTGATATACTGCCAGCTGGCCCCTTTACACTCCCCTTTAGCAACCTGCAAGTCAGTCCCTAAGATTCGTGAGGACTTCGTCACCCACTTACTCTTGTTCTGCCCCCATGAGACATCTCGAACACCCTCATCGCTGACCGGCCTAGTAGTGATGCCTGCTGCGTGGTGAGCTCTTTGTCCTCCGTACTGTTCACACTGTCTTCTACTGCTTCTACCAGACAGCCTTTTCTCTTGTTTTTTCTTCTTAAATAAGAAGAGAGAGGCAGAGAGGTTAAGTGCATGTGCAAATTCATTTGTTGTTAAGTAAGTGGGAGAGCCAAGATTTAAAGGTAACCATTGCTGGGGCCAGCAGGTGGCTAGTGGTTAAAGCACTGGACTCCCACACGGCTGAGTCCCGGACCTGGCGGCCTGCTTTCTCACCTTCTCTCTCTCTCTGTGTCTCTCTCTCTCAGGTGCACATGTGCCCTATAGCAAATTTTAACAAATATTCATAAATAAAACAAATCATTCATTTTTTTTTTAAAAAAAAAGGTAGCCATGGCTCTTTTCTCTACATCATAGGAGGATACTTCAAAAAGTTCCTGACCCCCCCCTCCAAAAATGAAGTTAATGTACAATCTTATTTTGGCATAAAAAAATCAAAATTACACACAGCTTTTTTCCTAGTATATATTTCCCACGAGCTTCGAGCTGCCTTGTTCATTAGCTTTACATTTGCAGACATCTGTGCAGACACTTCCCCTCGAGCCCACTCCAGCGCTTCATTCGTGGGGGGGTGGAATCGCCACTGGAGACTGTAATACTGAACACGGGCATCTCAGAGCACACCCCCGTCCTCCCGCTCTTCCCCGTCTGTCCCCCTTGTCTCCCCACAAGCCTGCTCCATGTCTCGGAAGCCTCCAGAACCTTAACTGTTCCCCGTTCTTCTCTTTTTCTTGTTTTTTTTTTTTTTTTTTTTTTTTTTTTCTTATCACTCCCGTGAAGTTATCACTCAGGAACACTCTGACAGAGACCTTTGTCCTCCTCACCTGCCTCGTCAGTCCCTGCCCTCAAGGCCTGCACACCTGCTGCCCCTCTCTTGCGCCACCGAGCAGGGGTGGAGAAACCTGTTCCATATTCAACTCAGAAGTGAGTTCTGCCCAACGGTCTTCTCATTCCAGTCAACAACGTTTCAGATTTTCTTTCTTTTTTGGTAGATTTTTGCCATAGGGTATGCGCATGCCTGAGCCAGAGAGTGACAGAGAGAGAGAGAAAGAGGGAAAGTGAAAAGTCACCCCCCAGAGGGGAGGGCCATACCACAGTCCCTTCTCCTCCGAGATCTTAGCCACGCGCACACACGCCCAGCATGATTTTCAAGTCACTGGGTCCAGGACGGGAACAGTAGTTGACCTTGTGGGAATCCAGTGCCTTAACCGCCATGCCATCTGCTCCCCCCCATTCGTATTTTAAGTTTATTTATTTCTCGCATGAGAAAGAGAGCACATTCAACAGGGTTCCAGCACCAGAATGCAGCCTGCCTCCCCCAGTGTACCCAGGATTCCAGACCTGAGCTGGGAGCTTCCCCGGGAGGGACTGCCGCCTGGACTGTAGTGTTCTACTGCTGCCACACCGACCGGCTCCAGGGCTTTGGGTTTCCCATAAGGGTTGTTCCAAAGTTCAGTCTTCCCTCGGAAACTTCCAAATTTTTGTTTGTTCGATTTGGTGCAAGGTCTGTGTGCTCACCGGAGAGGTGAGAGAGGAAGTGAGGAAGCACCTGCGGGGGTGGTCATGATGCAGCCCTGCTCCTTCGTTCTCCTCTTAGAACCTTTTTTTTTTTTTTAAGAGGTTTTTGCTACAGGGCGCGTGCACTCGCCAGAAAGACAGAGAGAAAGTGAGAAATCACCCCCAAGGGGGGGTGACCACGCCGCAATCCCTTCTCCATTCTCCTCTCGGGATCTTCGGCACACACGCACACGTGCTCGGTGTGAGTTTAAGCCACTGGGTCTGGGACGCGAACCGCAGTCGACTACGTGGGAGTTCAGCGACATAGCCATTATTCCAACTGCTGGTCCCTCCTCTTAGAATCTTGGGCATGTATGCACACGCCTAGTATATTTCTCAAACCGCTGGGTCAGTCAGCCATGTGGGACCCGGCCACCTTATCTCCATGCCAGATGGTTGGCCTCAGACCTCTTTTCTCCCTGCATTTTGAGTAGGTGATTTTTTCCCCTATACCACAAAGAAAAACAGCTCCATTTCAGTCACACTCCTCTACATACACACACACACACACACACACACACACATATATACATACTCATTTTTTTTTGTAATTGAGATTTATTGGTTGTGCCGAGGCTCAGTACAGACATTTCAATCTGTACCCAATTCTTAACATACGTACCAAAAATTTAAAAAGCCAAGTATAGTGATTCTTTTAAAATTATTCCAGTGACATTCCAGCTTCAACTTTGTAGACAAATTTTCCTTAAGAGGGTATCAAGAACCACTGTCTTCAGATGTTGAAAGCTGTTATGTACGTCCCACCAAATCACAATTTAGTATCATGCACTCTACGCACTTCAAATTTCCAACCTTTCACAGCACATTAACAGAATGATTAGGAAAACTGGGCTGCCACGACCAAAGATGTTACAGAGTGCACACAATTCTGACAGGGAGAGCAACTATCAAAGAGTGGTTTTCTTTAGGAAACAATACTACTGAAAAACATAATAGAAGTAATTTTAAAAACTCAAGACACATTAAATGCGTGACTGTGACTCCAAACTGCCACTTGGTATGCTTTGTATTTAGGATATAAAACCCACCTAGCTGTCCCCACCTGTGGAATGTTAAGCTGACACGCAGGAGAGTCAAAGCCTCTGATAAGTCAATACCTCACTATTCTCTGGTTGTATTGAAAAATAAACAACTAGTAAATGATTTCGCCTCTTTCAAAAAAGCATTTACACTTAAAAATGGGATGAGGTGGGATTCTCTCCTTCTTAAAAATGTTTCTAGAGCTACTGAAGAACTTGCATTTACAAAATAGTTGATAAAAATATTCCTCTGGGTTGTATGAAAAGGGAGACAGGGACCATTGATAAGACATGGGATATGACATTACTCAGACTGGACTTCCTTCTCGCCTGCTTCCTCAGAGGGTGGACTCTCCTCATTTTTAGTTTCTGCATTTTCTGCAGGTGAATCTTCTTTAGTGTCTCGGTTGGCCACTTCAGCCCATTTCCCCTTTGCGCCCCCTTTCCCTTCTGTTTGCACTCTTCTGTCTGAAGATTTCTCCTTCCCTGCCACCTATTTTGGCTTCGTCTCCACTTTTGCAGGAGGTTTAGCCGACAGCCTTGCTGATCTCCTCTTGGGCTCTTCCTTGGTCGCCCCCTGGGCAGAGCTGACCTTCCTCCTGGGCATCTTGGCTGCGGACAGGGTGCATGCTGGGTGCCTGAGAGGCTGCGGCGCACCTAGAGCCTTTGTGGAGTTGAGCGGATAAAACCTATATACCCATTTTTTAAAGAGTTTTTTTTTTTTTTTTTTTTTTTTTTTTTTTTTTTTTTTTTTTTTTTTTTGCCATAGGGTGCGTGTGCTTGCCAGAGAAAGAGACAGAGACAGTGAGAGGGAAAGCGAGAAATCAGCCCCTGGGGGTTGGCCATGCCTCAGTTCCTTCTCCTCCAGGGATTTTGGGCACACATGCATATGCACCCAGCATGATTTTCAAGCCACCAGATCCAGGACTCGAATCTCAGTTGACCATGTGGGAGTCCAGAAACGTAACCACTGCACCATCTGCTGGCTCCTGTATGCCCATATTTGTTTACCTTTTCTTTTTGCTCTCTCTGATCAAATTTGGGAATATTTAATTCATTAAGTTTTAGAAGTTCCATAAACTGGGACCAGCAGTTAGTGTAATGGCTATGTCACTGGACTCCCATATAGTCGACCACAGTTCGAATCCCAGACCCAGTGGCTTAAACTCATGCTGGGCGCCTGTGTGTGTGTGCCCAAGATCCCGAGAGGAGAATGGAGGAGAAGGGATTGTGGCATGGCCATCCCCCCTGAGGGGTGATTTCTTGTTTTCTGTCTCTCTGTCTCTCTCTGTCTTTCTGGCGAGGGCACGCGCCCTATAGCAAAAACCTCTCCAATAAATAAATAATATAAATAAATAAATAAAAGCTCCATAAACTGAATGTTGATATTGTTTGTTTACATACCCAATGGTAGGCACAGCCTACATAAAGTTGCACACTTACTCATTTCTGCACAGACAGGCACACAAAGATACACAGTAACTGAGAAACTGTGCCACCATGGGGCTACACCGTGGGGCTACACCTTCAGGGTCGTTCCATCACGGAAATTCCGATGAGGATCCTCGCATACGTTTCGCCTCTTCCAGAAAGATGTCATTTTATTGAAGAGTTTGCTCTGGGTTTCACTGTAGAACACAAATTCCCTCGAGCATCTTTTTCTTGTGTATTTTTCCTTATTTTCTCCTGAGCCAAAGGCCGGAATGAAGGCGAAGAGACCTAGAGATGACAGCCTCCCCGTCCTCCTCTGGCCTTCCCCGGAACTGCTGATGTTGCAGTCCCAGCTGGTGGCGGCTTCAGGGCGTCTGGGAGCAAGGCCCCACCTTGCCATCCTCGCCTGCGGGGGCCGCATTAGCTCTTTGCTTCTTTAAGGAAAGAAACCTCTCTTCTCTCCACGCCTGTATTTGTCCTCTCGATCCTTCCTGCCTTCTCCTCTTCTCGCCTCCTATGGGTCTTTAGCTCTCCCTCTCCCTGGCTTTTTTCCTTCCCCAAACTGTTTTTATACTTTTCGTCCTTCCACTATACTTAAAAAAAGTCTATTTATTTAATTCCACTTGTTATTATTATTTTTTAATTTAACCAGACAGAGACGGAGAGAAAAGGAAAGCGAGAAAGCAAGCCACCAGGGTTTGGGGCTCAAACCATGGTTGGCCATGTGGGAATCCAACACCTTTAACCACTGCGCCACCTGCTGGTCCCTCTACTACACTTCTTAAAAGTATAATTGTAAATTCACTGTATGAGAACATCTCACCAATGGTTAATTCCATGACTTGTGATGGAATTTCTCCCTTTTCAACTAAATTTGTTGTACTTAAAGGCACTAAAGTGCCCTTTACTTGCTCAACTTTAAAGGTCTCTTCTCAATCTTCACTTAACCCGATGCTTTTTGGGAGAGATTTTTGCTATAGGGCGTGTGCACTCGCCAGAGAGACAGACAGAGACATAGAGAGAGAAATCACCCCCAGAGGGGATGGCCATGCTACAATTTCTTCTCCTCCTGGGATCTTGGGCACACACACACATACTCCTGGTGTGAGTTTAAGCCACCGGGCCTGGGACTTGAACCGCAGTTGACTACATGGGAGTCCAGTGACATAGCCATTACGTCAACTGTTGGTCCCCACCTAACCTGATTCTAAAACAGCATTTTCTACAGAGGATTTAATGACCATCACCTGAGAAAAACTGTATGAGCTCAAGTTATACTGGGAAACAGCAGCCGGGCGAGAACACGGACAGACGCCTCTGCTGCCGCCCGCACCGGAGCTCTTCACGTGCTCATCACTGTGACTTCCAGCACGAGGAGCTGGCCAAGCTGTTTTCCAGACTTACCGTCAGCAGGGTCCTTTTCTGTGGCTGTTTTTGCTATAGGGTGTGTGCACTCTCCAGAGACAGAGGGTGGGAAAGTGAGAAAACAGCCCCCTGGGGGGTGACCACACCGCAGTCCCTCTCTTCCAGTGCCCTGTTAAGATTTTGGACACACAGGCACACGCACCCTGTGTGATTTTCAAGTTGCCGGGTCTGGGACTCAAACTGTGCAGTCAGTCATGTGGAATCCAGTGCCTTAAACTCTACGTCACCTTCTGGCCAAGCAAAACCCTTTTTTTTGTTTTTTTCAAAAATATGGAATGCTTGGGAACCAGCAGTTAGCGTAATGGCTATGTCGCTGGACTCCCATGTAGTCGACTGCGGTTCGCGTCCCGGACCCGGTGGCTTAAAACTCACGCCGGGCGCGTGTGCGTGCGTGCCCAAGATCCCGAGAGGAGAATGGAGGAGAAGGGATTGCTGCGTGACCATCCGCCCTGGGGGGTGATTTCTCGCTTTCTGTCTCTATGTCTGTCTGTCTGGCGAGCGCACGCGCCCTATAGCGAAAATCTCTCAAAAAAAAAAAATATATATGGAACGCTTCACGAATTTGCGTGTCATCCTTGCGCAGGGGCCATGCTAATCTTCTCTGTATCGTTCCAATTTTAGTATATGTGCTGCCGAAGCGAGCACCAGAACCCTTTTTATGTAGAGCATCTTGCAAAATCAGCGTTCTGAGGGCCATACTCTGGGAAATAATGCTTAGTTGTTTTGAGTGCAGTCCAAGGACGCCTGCAGCAAAATCTCCTTGGGGGCTCATTATTATTATTTTTTAAGAGTTTTTTGCCTTAGGGCACATGTACTCACCAGAGAGAGAGACAGAGACAGTGAGAAGGAAAGTGAGAAATCACGCCCCAGTGGGGGTGACCATTTCACAATCTCTTCTCTTCTATTCTCCTGCCGGGATCTTTTTTTTTTTTTTTTGGAGAGGTTTTTGCTATAGGGCGCGTGCGCTCGCCAGACAGACAGAGAGAGACAGAGAGACAGAAAGCAAGAAATCATCCCCTAGGGGGGATGGCCACGCTGCAGTCCCTTCTCCTCCATTCTCCTCTTGGGATCTTGGGCACGCACGCACATGCACCCAGCGTGAGTTTTAAGCCACCGGGTCCTGGACGCAAACTGCGGTCGACTATGTGGGAGTCCAGCGACATAGCCATTACGCTAACTGCTGGTCCCTCCTGCTGGGATCTTGAGCACACTCCCATGGCGTGATTTTTAAGCCACTGGGTGCGGGACTCGAACCGCAGTCAGCCATGTGGGAGTCCAGCAATGTAACTGTTATACACCATCTGCTGGTCCCATGAGGCTCATTATTAATAGAAAAAAACATCACAGCTGGTCTCCGTATGTCAGAAACTCTTTCACAAGAAGCTAAGTGAAAACAGCTTTCCCAGGAACATGAAGAAATTACCGTGTGAAGATGTCAAAGCACTACAGCAGAGCGTGCTCGGGTGATGTCAAAGCACTACAGCAGAGCGTGCTCGGGTTCCTATTTCACAGGCAGCTTATTATGCCTAGATGCTCAGCATGGGCTGTTACAGGACAGAGAAACGAATTTCTTCCGTGTGTAAGCTGCACGATTTTTGCCTTTGATAATGCAAATGATCTGGAAGCAAATCAACTCAGAGATAAACAGAGAACCTACTTCCCGATCAGTCATGGTGAGATGAATGCAGTGTTCTCTGTCCTTTAGCTAAGGCAGGGATTTCTCTGCTGTACTTCCCTGCTATTTGAGTGAAAAGAAGGGACTGGCAGATGGCGTAATGGCAACGTCGCTGGACTCCCATGTAGTCGACCACGGTTCGAGTCCTGGACCTGGTGGCTTAATCTCATGCCACGTGTATGTGTGTGTGCCTGCCCAAGATCCCAAGAGGAGAATGGAGGAGAAGGGGTTGTGGTGTGGCCGTTCTCCCATGGAGGGTGAGTTCTAGCTTTCTGTCTCTCTGTCTCTTTTTGGTGAGTGTTATGTGTCCTATAGGAACCCCCCCTCCAAAAAAAAAAAAACTCCTTATAGGGCTGGCATGGTGGTTAAGGTGCTGAACTCCCACATGACTGATCATGGTTTGAGTCCCAGATCTGGCAACTTGAAAATCACTCCGAGCACACGTGTGTGCATGCTCCCAATCCTGAGAGGAGAATGGAGAAGGGACTGCAGTGGAGCCATCCCCCGAGGGGTGATTTCTCACTTCCCTCTCACTGTCCCTTTGTGGTAAGTGCACACGCCCTAAGGCAAAATCTGAAAACAGACAAACTGTCTCACATCAGACATCACAATCACATTTTAAACTAGAAAATAACCAAATACTACATTCAAAATTCCAAACAAAAACTGGTTTTCAACTTGGAATTTTATGCTCACCTATTCCCAACCAGATCACTAATCATGTGTGAGGAGAATGAACATTTTTTAATTGGGTCATTTTTTTTTTTTTTTTCGGAGAGGTTTTGCTGGTCCCTAATTGGGTCATCTTAAAAATTTACCTTCCTCGGGAACCAGCAGTTAGCGTAATGGCTATGTTGCTGGACTCCCACGTAGTCGACCGCGGTTCGCGTCCCGGACCCGGAAGTCAGGATTCCCTTCAGCCCTGGAGCCTAGCTAGTCTTGCTATTCCAGCTCCGCAGCGGGGAAGCTGGGAGATTGGAGCCTTTGAGTACAGATGATTCTTACGTTATCTGTGTGATCGTCAGTGTCGCCCAGCGCTACCTTGCTGCAACAAGGGATGTTATTGGAAGCAGGAGTGTCAGTTTTTAGTTGACTCTGACACAGACACATAGGTAAGTTTAAAAAAAAAAAAAAGAGAAGGAAAAATAGCTCTCTCAAAACTCCCCTGAGCTGGGACCAGCAGTTAGCGTAATGGCTATGTCACTGGACTCCCATGTAGTCGATCGCGGTTCGCGTCCCGGACCCGGCAGCTTAAACTCACGCCAGGTGTATGTGCGTGCATGCCCAAGATCCCGAGAGGAGAATGGAGGAGAAGGAATTGCGGCGTGGCCATCCCCCCCGGGGGGTGATTTCTCACTTTTCTGTCTCTCTGTCTCTCTGGTGAGCACACGCACCCTAAAGCAAAAACCTCTCCAAAAAAAAAAAAAACACCGAAACTCCCCTGAGCTGTATGTTACATCACATTGATGCTCTCAAAACAAAGGCTGCGAACCTTATGTGAAATTGATTGGCCCACTTTTAGAGTGGGACGGCCTGACACAGGGTCCTTTGATACTGGAAAGGTACAAGCCGTTTGGAAAGTTGTCACAGGTGCGGCAGGAGGACCAGGCCATCCCGACCAATACCCGTATGTTGACCAATGGTTGACTTTAGTTCAAAGACCCCCATCCTAGTTAAGAAGCAGTGCCTTAAAAACTGAGAATCCTGTCCTTGTAATCAGCCCATTAGGAAGGCCTCAAAAGGAACAAAATCCTGCTGTCTTACAGTCAGACCCAGAGGAGTCAGACTTGCCTCCCCTTATAACCCACATAGACGGCAACTCGGGGGAAATGAGGAGCAGCCACAGGTGGCGGCCATCTTGGCCCCTCTCTCTCCACTCTACA
The DNA here is from genome assembly GCA_026018925.1 of Tupaia tana. Classification (NCBI taxonomy): domain Eukaryota; kingdom Metazoa; phylum Chordata; class Mammalia; order Scandentia; family Tupaiidae; genus Tupaia; species Tupaia tana. The sequence goes on along the minus strand of JAKSZU010000004.1, from coordinate 109,195,872 downwards.
CCCGGAGCAGGTCTAGAGAGATGAGGAGGGACCGGAGTCCTGACTCTCGGCACCCCTGCCTCCTAGGTCTAGGAAGGTGAGAGGGGACCGGAGTCCTGACTCTCGGCACCCCTGCCTCCTAGGTCTAGGGAGGTGAGGAGGGGACCGGAGTCCTGACTCCTCGGCACCCCTGTCTCCTAGGTCTAGGAAGGTGAGAGGGGACCGGAGTCCTGACTCCTCGGCACCCCTGTCTCCTAGGTCTAGGGAGGTGAGAGGGGACCGGAGTCCTGACTCCTCGGCACCCCTGCCTCCTTGGTCTAGGGAGGTGAGAGGGGACCGGAGTCCTGACTCTCGGCACCCCTGCCTCCTAGGTCTAGGGAGGTGAGGAGGGGACCGGAGTCCTGACTCCTCGGCACCCCTGTCTCCTAGGTCTAGGAAGGTGAGAGGGGACCGGAGTCCTGACTCCTCGGCACCCCTGTCTCCTAGGTCTAGGGAGGTGAGAGGGGACCGGAGTCCTGACTCCTCGGCACCCCTGCCTCCTTGGTCTAGGGAGGTGAGAGGGGACCGGAGCCCTGACTCCTCGGCACCCCCTGCCTCCTTGGTCTAGGGAGGTGAGAGGGGACCGGAGTCCTGACTCCTCGGCACCCCTGCCTCCTTGGTCTAGGGAGGTGAGAGGGGACCGGAGTCCTGACTCTCGGCACCCCTGCCTCCTAGGTCTAGGGAGGTGAGAGGGGACCGGAGCTCTGACTCCTCGGCACCCCTGCCTCCTAGGTCTAGGGAGGGAAGGAGGGACCGAAGTCCCGATTCCTCAGAGGCCCTGTTACCCTTTAGGAAGACACCTCTGACAGACGGAGACCCAGGAGGTCACCCGTGTCTTGTATACGTCCCCTTTTCTACCAGACCTGTGTAAGGGGAGGGCTCAGAACCCGCCCTTCTCTGAGAAGCCTCAGGCTCTCGTGGACTTGCCGGAGTCGGTCTCCCACACACACCAGCCACCTGGGGATGATCGTCAGCAGCTGTTAGCTACTCTCCGCTGCTGAGGAGAGAGAAAGGATAAAGGGAGAAGCTGGAAGAGCCGTGTTAAAGATGGGGAGGAACTTTAGAAGACGACCAAGACAGGCTAAGTAGACTTTTTCCTGCCACCTGCCCTAATTAGAATCCAAACACTAATTCTGCGAGAGAGGCATGAGCCACACGGCGCCGTAATTTATTGACTGCAGTTAAGGCAGAGGCCCCCAGACCCACTAATTTGTCAAAGGTAATGGGGGTAATGCAAGGCCCTCAGGAGTACCCCGCAGCCTTCTTAGAGCGCTTAGGCGAGGTAACGAGAATATTCTCCCACAGAGCCCGAAGCAGGGGAGTCAGATGGCAGCTGCCGGGGCCTTGTGTCCAATCTGCTGCAGACTTTAGAAGAAAGCTCCAGCAGACAGAAGGATCCGAGGCCATGAGTCGGTCCCAGCCATTAGAGATCGCCCAAACAGTTAAGACAATCGCTAAGGTCGTAGTAGCTACTGTGAGGGAAGTTAACAAGAAAGAGAAAACACACTAAAAGAGACCCCAGCTGGCTAAGGACCAATGTAAAACTGTGAAAAAAGAAGAGACTGGGCTAAAGAGGGCCCTGAAGACACAGAGAAAGGAGAGAAAGTTAAATTTAGGAGAAGATTGACGGGACTGGAGCTCATTCAAGACTAGCCCCTCTACACACTCACTGGGGACCCCCAACCTTTGATCTGGACTGAACACGGACAGATGGCTCTCGAGGAGTTAAAACAGGCCCTGGTGTCAGCACCAGCACTGGCTCTCCCCGGCCTCACCAAAGCTTTCCACCTCTTTCTTGATGAACGAAGGGGAATAGCCAAAGGAGTTCTAGCCCAGGATCTGGACCTTGGAAACGGCCAGTTGCCTATGTGTCAAAGAGACTCCACTCGGCAGCGGCGGGATGGCCAGCTTGCCTCCGGGTGATAGCTGCTACAGCCCTGCTAGCAAAAGAGGCTGACAGATTAACCTTGGGGCAGGAGTTGACCCCCACTGCACCCCACGCGCTGGAGGCCCTCCTCCGGGCCACAGCAGAAAAGTGGATGTCGAACGCTCGAGTAACTCGATGCCAAGCCCTTTTACCAGACCAGCCCTGGCTTAGGTTTCAGAAGTCAGTCGCCCGAATCCAGCCACCTTACTGCTGGGCGATGACCCCAAAGGGCCTTTTCACAACTGTTTTGATGTGATGTAATCCAGTGCACATGACCGGGTTTGAAGGCCACTCCACTTCCCTCAGCCGAAGGCCATCCTGTTTACTGACAAGAGCAGCTTCATACAAAATAGAACCAGGTGCCCAGGGGCAGCTGCGGTCACCAGTGAATTTACTGTATGGGCACAACCTTTAAATCAAGGGTCGTCTGCTCAAAAAGCAGAGCTCATTGCTCTAATTCAAGCCTTAAGGTGGGCAAAAGATAGGGCTGTGACTACACTGGCAGCAGATATGCATTTGCCACCGTCCACGTGCACAGGGCAATCTACAAAAAAGAGAGGCCTTTTGACCTCGGCAGAAAAATATATTAAAAATTTAAAAAAAGATCCTGGCATTGTTAGAGGCCACCTGGGTACCCAGAGCTGTAGCCGGTGTGCATCGTAAAGGACAGCAGAAAGGGGACTCTTTTGAGACATGGAAAAACCAGGCTGCTGATCAAGCCGCTTTTCAACCAGTGGGGCCACTCCATATGCTCATCACTCTGCCACACCCAGACCTTCAGCCACCCCTACTTATACAGACGCAGTAGAGAAGTTTGCAGGAGAACAAGCTACCCGAGAGCCATCTGGCTGCCTGAAAATGCCCCAGGGGAGGCTGCTGATCCCAGAGGCCCTAGGAAGGGGGATAATAGACCAGCTACACCAGACAACTCATCTGGGCAAGTCAAAACTCACGATTCTCCTCAGAAATAGGTATTATAGGGGCCAGCAGGTGGTGTGGTGGTTAAAGGCACTGGACTCCCACATGGCCGACCACGGTTCAAGTCTCGGACCTGGTGGCTTGCTTTCTCACTTCCTCTCTCTCTCTCTCTGTGTCTCTGATCAAACTGGAAAATAATAATGATAATAATAATAAATAAAGTTAAATAAAATAATTCTTTATAAAAAAAAGAAATAGGTATTATACTCCAAACTGAAACACTTTCGTTAATAACATTGCTTCCAGGTGCTCTGCGTGCGCTCAGGTAGATGCTAAACGAACAGGTAGAGGGGTGATGGGTATTAGGAAGACAGGGAGGTCCCCGGGGAGCATTGGGAAGGGGGTTCACTGAGGTAAGACCCCGCTTGAATGGGTATAAGTACTTACTGGTACTCATAGACACCTTTTCAGGATGGAGAGAAGCCTTCCCTATCAGGTTTGAGATAGCTCTAGTAGTTACCAAAAGACTGCTTCAGGATTTGATCCCTAGATTTGGGTTACCTATGACCATCGGGTCAGACAATGGGCCTGCTTTTGTTGCAAGGGTCTCACGGGATTTGGCAAAGACTTGAAAAGTCAATTAGAAATTACATTGTGCCTACTGGCCTCAGAGTTCTGGGCAGGACCCTAAAAGAGACCCTGACCAAACTAACTCTAGAAACAGGCGAAGTCTGGGTACTGCTTCTCCCCTTAGCTCTCTTACGAGTTCGGTGTACCCCCTATGTAGAAGGATTTACCCCTTATGAAATTATGTTTGGGAGGCCTCCGCCTCTTTTCCCCGTTATGTAAAGAAGTGAAAGCTGAGACCCGTAACCTTACCCTACTTAGACTATTACAGGCTCTGGATTCTACCCAAAAGGCAGTTCACGGCCGTGTCTGGGGCGCCCTGCCTACTGCCTCGTCAGGAATAGGGAGTTCACCCATATCAGCCAGGAGACTCAGTGTGGGTCAAGAATACAACTCAAGGGGACCAGCAGTTAGCATAATGGCTGTCGCTGAACTCCCATGTAGCTGACCACAGTTCGAGTCCCGGACCCGGTGGCTTAAACTCACGCCGGGTGCGTGTGCATGCGTGCCCAAGATCCTGAGAGGAGAATGGAGGAGAAGGGATTGCGGCGTGGCCATCCCCCCGGGAGGTGATTTCTCGCTTTCTGTCTCTGTCTCTCTCTGTCTTTCTGGTGAGCACATGCGCCCTATAGCAAAAACCTCTCCAAAAAAAAAAAAAAAAAATTCCAATGTAATCAGAGCTTACCCTCAAGACTAATTAACCTGCTTGCTTTGCTTCTGTAATTGGCTTTTTTGCTTTGAAGATAGAAAACCCTACCCCTGTCTTTCCTGAAGCCCCTTAATTTGGTCCTTTGTCCTTGTAGACCATCTGTGCATTTTTGGCCTATATAAGCTCCTCTCTCCTTTCATTCGGGGCTGTGGGGTTTTGAGAGACATGAGTCCCCCTGTATGCTGCCGGCTTAATCAATTTGCTGGTCCCCTGGATACCTAAATTTTTGATGGGCTGAAGAACTGGGGAAAAGGACTTGGGAGTGACCAGCCCCATTGTGGCAGTGCTTTCTCTCTCTCTTTGGTGAGTGCACACTCTCTGGCAATCAAGCAGACCGACAAACTAGATGGGGGAGAAACTTTTTCTTCTATAATGAGCATGTGTTCCTTATTTAGCTTTTTAAACTACTTATTGAGATACCATAAACTCTCAGTAGTTGAAAAAATAGTGCATAGGTGCTTGTTGTTTTCGAAGTTTCTTTATTTCATGAGAGACAGAGATCTTTGGCAGGGTCTCACCTGCCACAATTTCCTCCGCCTCCCCCACCCCCAGCCAGGATTACGGCCACGCCTATGGGCGCACCTGTTGTGTTCAGGTTGACCTCAGATCTGAACCTGGGGCCTTCCCATATGGCTCCTGGATCATGCAACCACACCTTTCCTACTGCTTAGCAACCTTCTTGTTTAAGTTTTGCTTTTGTTTTTTATTGCCAGAGGGCGTGTGCACTTACCAGAGACAGAGAGAGAGAAAGAGAACCTCTCAATGTGGTCATGCCACAGTCTTTTTCCCTCCACTTTATCTTCTCAGGATTCAGGGACATGCATGCACATGCACATAGTGTGTTTTTCACCCACTGGGGACTGGATTCAACCCCCCGATGGCCATGTAGGATCCGGCTCCCTACACACAGTGCTTAACGACTGTGCTAAGGAGTTGGCCCTCCTTGTTAAAGTTTCTGTTTACAGAGGGGCCGGCAGGTGGTGTGGTGGTTAAGGGCACTGGACTCCCACATGGCCAACCACGGGTCAAGTCCCAGACCTGGTGGCTTGCTTTCTCACTCCTCCCCCACCCCCATTCTGTTCCTCTATGGTCAAATAAAAAAATAAATAAAGTTAAATAAAATAATTTAAAAAGGGGGGTGGCGTGGTGGTTAGGGCCACTGGATTCCCACATGGGCAACCACAGTTTGAGTCCCGGACCTGGTGGCTTGCTTTCCTACTCCCCTCCCCCCACCCCCACCATGCCCTCTCTTTTTCACTTTGTCCCTCTCTGGTCAAATTAAAATAATTAATAAAGTTAAGTAAAATGATTCCTTAAAAAAAAAACCCTCTTTATGTTTGCTTTTAAATATAACCACATATTACATACATTAAATTAACTTAAATTTTATTGGGTTCTAGGAAAAACACTGACATGGCCACAAATACTTCATCTTTTTAAAATTTTGACAGAGGGCACATGCATTTGCCAGAGGGAGAAAGAGTGAAAAAGTACTCCCTAAAGGAGATGGTCACATTACAATCCCTTTTCCCTCTCCATTTCTCCCTCTTTTCTAGATTTTGGGCACACATGCACATGCACCTGGTGTGTTTTTCAAATCACTGAGTCTGGGATTTGAACTGCACAGTTTGGCCATATGGGATCCACCCACTTTAACCACCATGCTACCAGCTGGCCTGACATACATGTTTAAAAGAGTTGGAATAATTCCTATAGAACCCCGTTCTCTCTGGGACCAGCAGTTAATGTAATGGCTATATCACTGGACTCCCATGTAGTTGACCATGGTTCGAGTCCCAGACCCAGTGGCTTACACTCACACCAGGCGCGTGTGCATGCGTACCCAAGATCCCGAGAGGAGAATGGAGGAGAAGGGATTGCGGTGTGGCCATCCCCCCGGGGGGTGATTTCTCACTTTCTGTCTCTCCTGTCTTTCTGGCGAGTGCACACGCCCTATAGTAAAACCTTCTCTAAAAAAACAAAAAGAACCCCGTTCTCTCAGATAAGAGATAGACTCTAGACTTTTCTGTATGGTAAGTTTTCCATTTCCAGCTAATCATCAGCTCTGAGAACAAATTCCAAAGTCAGTGACCCTGAATTTCATTTGGAAAAAACCAGGAATGCTCTGCCAACTCCGAACATTGTGGCTGTAATAGCCACGGAGCGCTTCCCAGGTGTTAGGGCATTTTCGCACATTCGATTTTAAACTGCCCGGGGTTTATCAGTTAAACCTGTTTTTCAGAGTAGGACTTTTCTAGCCTGGAAAAAAGTGTTGAAAATGAGAAAGACTGGATCCTCAGCGTTGAGCTTGCTGACCGGCTCAGGAATGTCCTCAGAGCGGCGGTTCGGAGTCCAGGCCAGTACGGCCTCTGCCTTGAACTGCTGACCTCCTGTCCGCTCAGCAGACAGGAATCAAGGGTCTGTACCTAGGGTCGGGCTGCTTGGCTCAGGAAGTCTGCCAGGTCCCCCAGGTCCTGAGTGAGAATACTGTATCCTGTATATGAAGACTGCGAGGATACTCAGGGTTAAAATGGAACTCAGTCTATGAACTATTGTTGTTTGTTCATTTTTATTTAAGATTTTGGCCACAGCACGCGTGAGCTTGCCAGAGGGAAACAGAGAGGGAAAGTGAGCGATCACCCCCAGAAGGAATGGCCACACTGCAATCCCTTCTCCATTCTCCTGAGATTTTGGGGACGCACAGGCATGTGCCCTGCATGATTCTCAGTCCACTGGGTCCAGGGTGGAATTACAGTCAGCCGTGTGCCTTAGCCACTGCGCCACCTGCCGGCCCCTGTCTATGAACTATCGTAAGAGAGAGGCCCTATTAAAATGGGCAGGATCAGGATTCTGAGTAAATTTTTCCTATTTCTGTCTTTTTGGGTTTTTAATTTAGTGTTTGCTAGAGGACATATATGAGAGAGAGAGAGAGAGAGAGAGAGAGAGAGAGAGAGAACAAGTCCCATAAAGGGGCCTGGTCATGCTGCAATCCTTTCTCCTTCAATTCTCTACCCCACTAGGATTCTAGGCAGGTGCCCAGTGTGTTTCTCAAGTCTCTGGGGCCAGGACTCGAACCCTATCAGCCCTGTGAAATCTGGCCATCTCGGCACAGCGCTTAACTACCGTACTATAGGGCAGACCCCTTTCTGTCTTTTTGTGTGGATGGTCTTCTGGATCCTCACTGAAGGAACTAAGAATGATAGACATATTGTTCAGGAAATAAAATGTGCATCTTTAATGTTTAAAAAAAAAACCCTGTTTTTTGCAGTTTATTTATGTATTGCTCCTATAAGGGAGAGACAGAGAGAGAGAGAGAGAGAGAGCCCTCGCTGGAGTCTTGCTGGCACGATCCATTCCCAGCCTGGTCTGGCCTGGATCGTGGGCATGCTCAGGGAGGGCTCCGGATGCAAACCCGGCCCTTCCCCTGCGCACTTCACAGAGCTTCACGTCTCATCACCACGCCAACGCCTAGACCCTTCCTGTGGTTTCCAAGGGATGCGAGCTGGAGGCTCCCTACCGTATTTACTTTTCTTTCTTTCTTTTTTTTTTTTTTAGAGGTTTTCGCTAGAGGGTGCATGTGCTCGCCAGACAGACAGAGAGAGACAGAGATAGAAAGCGAGAAATCACCCCCCAGGGGGTGTGGTCACGCTGCAATCCCTTCTCCTCCATTCTCCTCTCGGGATCTTGGGCACACACGCACACGCGCCCGGCGTGAGTTTAAGCCACCGGGTCCAGGACTTGAACCGTGGTCGACTACGTGGGAGTCCAGCGACATAGCCATTACGCTAACTGCTGGTCCCCTGTATTTACTTTTCTTGTGGAGGCTGTGGCTCGGGAGCCAGCAGGTGGCGTGGTGGCTAAGGCGCTGGACTCCCACATGGCCTACCACAGTTTGAGATCTAGGACCTGGTGGCTTACTTTCTCACTTTCCCTCTCTGTCTCTCTCCTATAGCAAACACTACTACAACTAATAATAATAATAAATAAAATTAACTCTTTTTTAAAAAAGAAAGCACTGCTGTCATGGAACTAAGCCAACCAACTGCCTGGCAGCTGGAGCCTGGGAGGGCAGGGAAGGCCCCAGATCACACTTCCTCAGGGTTCCCGAGGGCTCCCTCCCATGGAGGCCTAGAGCTGGGAAAGCAGAGTCAACTACTTGTTTGTTTCCACTTTCAGTTTCTGGGGAAGGAGATGGGGAAGGGAAAGGGGCTTTAGGGACCCAGGCTTGGCTCAGGCAGGCTGTGAGCAGGCGGTTTCTCCTGATCGCTCCCAGCTTTGCCACAATTCCTCTCCTTTCCTTTCTCTTTCTACCTGGGTCCACCCTCCAACACACACTTCCCTGAGGGGTGCTTCGCTCTCTTTTTGGTTTTCAGTTTTTTTTTTTTTTTTTTTTTTTTTTTTGAGAGGTTTTTGCTATAGGGCGCGTGCGCTCGCCAGACAGAGAGAGACAGAGAGACAGAAAGCGAGAAATCACCCCCCAGGGGGGATGGTCACACCGCAATCCCTTCTCCTCCATTCTCATCTCGGGATCTTGGGCACGCACGCACACGTGCCCGGCGTGAGTTTAAGCCACCGCGTCCGGGACGCGAACTGCGGTCGACTACGTGGGAGTCCAGCGACATAGCCATTACGCTAACTGCTGGTTCCCTGCTTTTCAGTTTTTGAAGTAGGGCACCTGCACTCACCAGAGAGAGAGAGAGAGAGAGAGAGAGAGAGAGAGAGAGAGAGGGAGGGAGAGAGAGAGGGAGGGAGAGAGAGGGAAAGTGAGAACTCACCCCCCAGGAAGATGGCCATGCAGTCTCTTCTCCTCTGTCTCTTGGGATTTTGGGCACACATGTTTTTCAAGTGTTCTTCAAGCCGCTGGGTCGGGGACTTGAACCATCCAGTTGGCCATGTGCCTTAACCTCCACACCACCTGCTGGCCCGAGGGCTACTTCTCTGCACTCCTCCAGCTCCATGTGGGCCTTTGTCTCCTTCAATTTTCACCCTGAACTTTTCCAACTAGCCGACACCCCCGTGTGGCTTCCGTGTGCTCTCAGGGTACTGCTGACAAGCTCACCTGGGACATTCCCATGTCCTTCACCTCCGTCCCCCAGGGCCAGCTAGTGGGCTGTGCTGGTGACCCCCATGGCACGCTGGTGCTGGTGCGGCAGAATCTGCTGCTCATTGGAGAGCTGGCCTCCTAGCCCAGCTCCTCCGTGGGCAAGCTCTGTGCCCTTTCTGAGCTCGTTTTCTCGACTGGCCCACGGACAGTAAAAACCTTCTTGCTGTGCTGAAGATCTGTGAAAGGGCCGCACACCAGCTCCTGGTGGTAGTCTCCTCGTGCAGGAGGTTATTGTGAACACCAGGTGAGAACATTAATGTGGAAGGGACGTGGCGGCCTGTGGAGCTCTCGCTACACTTTGGACTCTGCACCGCTAATGCATTAATACTACAAATGCTAATGAGAGTGCAGGGAGGTAAGAGGACCCGCTAGGTATTCTGGAAGGGTGTCACTTTTCACGATCTCTGAATTAGATGGACAAGCATCATGGTCACACTTCTAAACATCAGGGGACCAGCAGTTGGCGTAATGGCTATGTCGCTGGACTCCCATGTAGCTAACCGTGGTTCGAGTCCCAGACCTGGTGGCTTAAACTCACACTGAGCATGTGTGTATGCATGCCCAAGGTCCGAGAGGAGAATGGAGGAGAAGGGATTGCGGCGTGGCCATCCCTCCTGGGGGTGATTGCTCACTTTCTATCTTTCTGGTGAGCTGACATACTCTATAGCAAAAACCTCTCCAAAATAAATAAATAAAAAATGAAACAAACATCGGAATCATGCTGTGACCAGTCCAAATTGTTTTGTTGGGGCAGGACATTTCATTTTTTATTCCTTTAGGCTTCTGCCATAGGACGTGTGCTCGACCGAGAGAGAGGTTAAGTTGTTATAGTCTACTCAGCAAGAAATAAGAGGACATCCAGACACAGTCAAATGTATTGGAGTTTATTAAGCAGGAGGCATGTGGAGGCATACGGAGGACTCCTGTCTCTCAGAAGGGTGCTTATAAAGCAAAGGTCACAAGTTTTTCCCGGGACGATGTTATGATCATAAGGACAAAGTGAGGTGGGCTTGGAAGGGCAGGGGGCAGCTTTTACAACTGTAAAAGCAAAAGCAAGCAAAAGCGCATTACGGAAGCAGAACAGTTTATAATGGAGGCACTCCTCCCAAATGGGGTCGTGCCTGCTTCAAAGTGAGAAATCATTCATGGGGGCGGGGAGGAGGAGGATGGGCCATATTGCAACCCCCTGTCTTCCACTCTCCTCCTGGGATTTTGGGCACACAGGTACCTGGAGTGATTTTTCACGGTGGCAGGTCCTGGACCAGAGCCCTGCTCAATCACGTGGTAGTTCAGCGTCTTACCACTGTGCTGCCTGCTGGGCCCGGAGCAGAACGTTTTAAATAGGAATAGTGCTGGTTCTTTCGCTCCCGGCCTGTGGCGCCATCAGGATGGGCAAGTGTCGCGGTCTTTGTACTGCCAGGAAGCTACGCAGTCACCGACGGGACCAGAAATGGCATGATAAACAGTATAAGAAAGCCCATTTGGGTGCAGCCCTCAAGGCCAACCCTTTTGGAGGTGCTTCCCATGCCAAGGGGATTGTGCTGGAGAAAGTAGGGGTTGAAGCCAAACAACCGAATTCTGCCATCAGAAAGTGTGTCAGGGTCCAGCTAATCAAGAATGGCAAGATCACAGCCTTTGTACCCAATGATGGTTGCTTGAACTTTATTGAGGAAAACGATGAAGTTTTGGTTGCTGGATTTGGTCGAAAAGGTCATGCTGTTGGTGACATTCCTGGAGTTCGATTTAAGGTTGTCAAAGTAGCCAATGTCTCTCTCTCTTGGCTCTATACAAAGGCAAGAAGGAAAGACCAAGATCATAAATTTTGATGGTGAAAACACAGTAGTAATAAATTTTCATATGATAAAAAAAAAATAAATAGGAATAGTGCCCTAGAGATGTCCCTGTACACGTAGCACTCATCACCGACTCCTCCTGGTTCAGGCCCCCCCCCCCCCCCCCCCCCCCCCCCCCCGACACTGACAGGTAGGTCTGAGCTTGGCCTCAGACGTCCCGAGTGTGGACACAGTCGTCCCACTGGCGAGCCAAGCCCACATATCTCAGCTCACTGAACAGCTTAACGACCTGGTTCAGAGAATGGAGAAGCTGACCAGAACCGTCCTCTCTCCTAGCCCTGGAAACAGTCCCTAACACTGCGCACATGTGCGGGCAGCCAAAGGAAGGAACACTGAGGAAGGCGGCAGCCGCTGAGAATAACCTGCAGGAAACGTCAAAATGCGTCACTCCCCGCGGTCCCCAGTCTCCACGCAGACGCTGCGCGTTTGCTTAGAACTAACGAGACTCCCTGCACGTCGCAGCTCGAACACATCGTGGGCAGTTCTTCCTCAGTTCTCACAACTGAAAGTGTTATATAAAGAAATGGTGCGACCCCCCAAAGTAAAACTCTGGCGCGCCTTTTTCCCCCCGCCCCCCTCCCGCTTTCTTCAAGGTGATAAGATGAAGAGTGGGATCCTGGGAAGACTACATACAGTGATGCACCGAAAAACGCCTGTAAGGTACTACGCGAGCAGTCCTGGACGTGGTCTCGAGGCCGGCTCATTCCGGCGGTGCGGTGCCGCGACCCCCAGCCCACATCCCTCGCCTGACCCGCCGCCAACCCCAGCCCCTGCAGCCCCCGCCTAGCCCCGCCCCTCCCCTCCCCACCAGACCGCCCCCTCCCCACCGGGTCCCCGCCCTCTGCAGCCCCCGCCCCTGCAGCCCCCTGCCTAGCCCTGCCCCCCTCTACCAGACCGCCCCCTCTCCACCAGGCCCCCTGCAGGCCCCGCCCCTCCCCACCAGGCCCCCGCCCACACCAGGCCCCGCCCACAGCTTGGCTGCTAGTCTCCTGGCTGGGTGCCGCGGCGAGCTCAGCCCCCAGATGTCGGTCTGCTCAGGCCTGGCTCCGGTCTCCCTCCTGCGCTGCGCTCTCCGGCCTGCTCCTGTTGCCCGCCATGAGCTCTGGCACCTTCGTGGCGATGCAGCCGTTCAATTACCGCGGCGGGGCCCGCGTGGAGCCAGTGGACTCCACCGGCACCGAGGAGACGTTCGAGCCAGCCACGGGTAACCGGCCGAGAGGAGCGGCGGCCGTGGTGGGGAAGGGCGCGGCGGGGCCGGGGAACCCCAACTCCTTTCCACCCCTCGGGTGCGCCTCCTTGCGAAGGTCGGCTGAGCCTGGGTGGTGGCGGTCGCGCCGCGAGGTGGCCGCGCAAGCCGCTGCGGTGTTGTGCACACGCGTGCAGGCCGCGGGCACGGTCCTACAAACAGGGAAGGCTGGGTGGGCGGTGGGCGGCTTTACAGCGCCCGGAACAGTCCACGTGGCCCGGCTGCCTGCGGTTGCGCCAGAGGGCGCGGGCATTCTGGAGTGGGAGAGGGAGAAAACGCCCCTCCGGGGGCGCGATCACGCCTCAGTCCCTTCTCCGTTTGTCGGTCCTTTAGGGATGGGCACGTCGGCACACGCACCTGGCTTTTCCACCCGCAGGCCGGGACCAAGCTTTGCCTGTGCCTCTGTGGGTACCTTAACCACTAGGCTACCTGGCGGCATCTGCTCATAGGTCCTACAGTTAGGCCCGCAGCACTGTCCTCACCTGTGTGTGCACAGAGCGCTGCCCCAGAGGGGCTGTGTGTGTGTGTGTGTAATGGGGAGCATGCACAGGCAACTTACAATCACTTCATCCTCATCTTCTGCTGTTTAGACTATTTCTGCAGGTGAATCAGAATTCAGAAAGGAAAAGAACAAAACTTTTACCCAGTAACCCCCCTCCGCCCCCCTTGCTGAAGTGTAATTGACAGACACCGTGTATGTCTAAAGTGTACAGTAGTGTATGTCGCAGAGAGGACCACAGTCCGGCTAGTTAAGGCAGCCTCCCCTCGCGTTGCCATTTATTTTCCTAGTGAGAACAATACAATCTACTGTGCCGGCGAGTTTCAAGTGCACAGTGCAGGGCGAGCCTGGTGTCCAGGCTGCGCCTTGGCTCTGCTCTCCCGGGCTGCCTGCCAGCCTGAGTGAGACTGTACTGTTCCCGCCTAACGTGCCCTGGCAGCGGGGTTACCCTGGGACTTGGAAGCGTGCAAAACTAGCCAGGAAGAGGTCGTGTGCTTTTGTTTTGTGCTATGTATGCTTTGTGGGATTGTATGCAATATTTGTGGGGAGGAAAATGTGAATGTTTTGGGTAAACAGGAAGTGCGAGGAGCCAGAGCAGTAGAACTGGATTGCCAGAGAGGCCTGGAAGAGTTAGGATTGAATTTCTACCTTGGATGGAGCAAATTTGGCAGGACTGGGGGGGCTGGGGAGACAGACCGATCTCAGCTGCCTCACAGGAAGAGACAGCTCCTCTGCCCCTTTACCCTCATATTGACACCAAAGAAGGAAACTTGCCCTGTGTTTTAATTCCCTACAACATGTCTGGCAGATTTGCAAAATCCTTCTGAAAAAGAGTTCTGGGAGTCGGTGTTGAAAGGAACTGCTGATTGGCATTTAAAAAAATCTTGTTGGGGGTGCTGGCAGATGGTGGTGGTTAAGGGCCCTGGACTCCCACATGGCTGACAGAGGTTCAAATCCCAGACCTGGCGGCTTTCTCACTCTCCTCCACCCCTCTCACTCTCTCCCTCTCTGATCACATTGAAATTAGTGAATAAATTTAAACGAATTCTTGTTGGTAGCATTGGTTACCACCCTTGGGATATGGGCCTAGAAAAATGGGTCCTTTCATATTTTACTGCAGAACAGGGATAGAGAATGAAGTTGGAGTAAGAAAAAAGAGACTGGATTTTTTCATTTGAGAAAGAAGTTCTCTCGCTTTTAGGGATATCTTTTCCTGAGGTTACTGTTTATTAACCGTAGTATTTATCAGATATTGGTGGGATGATATAATGGGATATAAACAGAGGATTTAAAATCAGAACTCAGCCCAGGACACCGATTACTTTCAACTTTGATCCCTCGGGTTCTGGGATGTTAAGGATTGTTGCAAAACTATCAGAAGTTAGTGTTGGCGAACTGAACTATGACATGGAAGAGGGCAGGGTTTTTTTATTTTTTAATTTTTTTTCCCGGAGAGATTTTTGCTATATGGTGTGTGCGCTTGCCAGAAAGACAGAGAGACAGAAAGCGAGAAGTCACCCCCCAGGGGGGATGGCCACCCCCGCAATCCCTTCTCCTCTTTTCTTCTCTTGTGATCTTGGGCACACACGCACACGTGCCCAGTGTGAGTTTAAGCCACCGGGTCCGGGATTCGAACCACGGTCGACTACATGGGAGTCCAGTGACATAGCCATTATGCTAACCGCTGACCCCGAGGGCAGAGGATTTTTTTTTTTTTTTTTTTTTTTGGGAGAGGTTTTTTCTCTATAGGACGCGTGCGCTCGCCAGACAGACAGAGAGAGACATAGAGACAGAAAGCGAGAAATCACCCCCCAGGGGGGGATGGTCATGCCGCAATCCCTTCTCCTCCATTCTCCTCTTGGGATCTTGGGCACGCACGCACACGCGCCCGGCGTGAGTTGTAAGCCACCGGGTCCGAGACGCGAACCACGGTCGACTACGTGGGAGTCCAGCGACATAGCCATTACGCTAACTGCTGGTTCCCGAGGGCAGAGGTTTTTAAGTCTAAATCCATGGTAAGTTTAGGACCAGGGACATGCTGTCTGTAATTCTGTGCCATGACATTTTTCCAGATAGAGGTCTGCAACTTTTACCAGGCTCTTAAAGAGATCAGTGACTGAGAAACACAGCCAAGAACTGCTGGTACTGCTGAGATGACTAAATCACAGCATACGTAAAAACAGAAAGTGGGGGGGCCAGCAGGTGGCATGGTGGTTAAGGTGCTGGACTCCCACACGGCTGACTGTGATTCAAATCCTGGGCTGCTTGCTTGCTCTTTTTCTAGTGAATGTACGTGTCCTATAGCAGATTTTTAAAAATTAACTAATTTAAACAGGAGGGACCAGCAGATTGTGTAACGGTTACATTGCTGGACTCCCACATAGTTGACCAAGGTTCGAGTCCTGGACCTGGCAACTTAAAACTCATGCCGGGCGTGTGTATGTGCATGCTCAAAATCCAAAGAGGAGAATGGAGGAGAAGGGATTGTGGCGTGGGGTGGGGGTGATTTCTCACTTTCTGTCTCTCTGTCTCTCTGGCAAGCACACACGCCCTTTAGCAAAAAAATCTCTCCCTTAAAAGTAAACAACTTAGTGAATTCCTAAGAGCATGTTGAAACACAGTATTTTATTTAACTGCCTAGCAGGAACTTGAGCTAAAACCGACATGTCCTCTCTTTACAGGCCGAGTGATAGGTACTTTCACATGTTCTGGAGAAAAGGAAGTAAATCTGGCTGTTGAAAATGCAAAGGCTGCCTTTAAAGTATGGAGCAGGAAATCTGGCATGGAGCGTTGCCGAATCCTTCTGGAAGCTGCCAGGATAATAAGGGTATGGTTTTATTTATTTCCTACCGGAAGGCCCCTCTTACATTGCTCTGAGAGTTCTGAACTGCGAGGATTTGCACTTAGACTCCGCCGCGGCAGCAGGCTTTAGTGTTTGTGAGAAATGGGAAAACATTGCCCACGCTCACCCCCTGTGTGACGCGAGCTTGCGTTCAGTGGTTCTGCTGGATCTGGGCTCCGGACGGCCCCCTTGGCAGGGTTTCCTTGCCGTCTTTGTTTTCGAGTTACAGTGTGCGCTTTGTGGCTTGTCTCCTCTGTGGTTTTTTTTTTTTTTTTTAATTTGTTCATTGGTACAGGGGTGTGTACACAGGCAAGGGCAAGCTCCCTCAGGCCAATCGCTGCACCGCAGGCCCTTCTCTCGGGATTTTGGGCATGCACGTACATGCGCCCGCGTGTTTCTCAAGGCTCCGGGTCTGGGACTTGAACTGCAAAGTCAGCCATGTAGGTTATTTATTTATTAAATTATTAATTTATAAATTATTTATTTAATAAGTAAATAACCTCCACACCATCTTTGTCTCCTCTTTTTTTTTTTTTTTTTTTTTTTTTTTTTTCTTTTTTTGGGAGAGGTTTTTGCTATAGGGCGCGTGCGCTCGCCAGACAGACAGAGAGAGACAGAGAGATAGAAAGCAGGAAATCACCCCCCAGGGGGGATGGCCACGCCGCAATCCCTTCTCCTCCATTCTCCTCTCGGGATCTTGGGCACGCACGCACACGCGCCCGGCGTGAGTTTAAGCCACCGGGTCCGGGACGCGAACCGCGGGTCGACTACGTGGGAGTCCAGCGACATAGCCATTACGCTAACTGCTGGTCCCTTTGTCTCCTCTTTTTAAACCATGTTTGTTACTTGTTTCCTTTTTACTTTTTCTTCTGGCGGTTCTTTGGTTTTTGTCATAGAGTGCATGTCCTCACTCACACAGAGGGGAGGTGAAACATCACCTCTGGGGGGATGACCACACTGCAATCCTTTCTCGCGCACATGCTCCTAGGTCTGGGGTTCGAACCACAGTTGGTCATGTGGAAATCCATCACCTTAAACACCACAACGCTTGCTGACCCCAACGTGAGTTTACTTTGGTGCAAAAAGTTAGAAATTCATGCAGAGTTTTTTCATAACAATGCATTTCCATTAGGTTTTTGAGGACCCCCCCCCCCCCCCCCCATGAATACATATTCTGACAGGAGACAGGAGGCTTTTTGGCTTAGAGAAAAAGAAGATTTATTACAGCAAAATGCAGCATCTTGAGCATCAGCTTTAGCCCTAGTTCCTCAGCCCCACACCCCATGGGCAATGCAGGAGAGCAGGGGTTGCTGTGTGTGTGCAGTGGGGCGCACCACGGGAGAGGAGCCCGAGAGGACCCAGCCTAGGGAAGGGCTGCAGGGTCATCAGCCACCCGTCTCTGCAGAGAGGAGCAAAGCTGTCCAGGATGGCGAGGGGCTGTTCCACTAGGGTTCCTGCCCTGGAATGGACGAGACATCTCTGTGAGCAGGAAGGGGAGGACGTTACATCTCATGTCCCCTTCAGAGGTCTCCATCTTTAAGGACGTACTATTTCTGTCTTCTGAGGCTTTTGCTGTTTAATCAATTTGCCAGTGTCCTTTACTTAGAAATGGTTGAGGCACTGGACTCCCACATGGCCAACCAAGGTTTGAGTCCCAGACCTGGCGGCTTGCTTTCTCACTTTTTCTCTTCTTTCCCTCTCTGGTGAGTACGTGTGCCCTATAGCAAATTTAATAGATAATAATAAATAAAGTTAAATAAATAAATCTTAAAAAAAAGAAAGAAAGGAAGTCCAAACAGATGTGAAAAGATGTCCAAATATTCATGGAATGGTGTAATGGCTACATCGCTGGACTCCCGTGTGGTTGACTGCAGTTTAAGTCCCGGACCCAGTGGCTGAAACGCACACCAGGCACGTGTACATGCGTGCCCAAGATCCCGAGAGGAGAGCGGAGGAGATGGGATTGTGGCCATCCCCCCCAGGGTGATTTTTCACTTTCTGTCTCTCCGGTGAGCGCATGTGCCCTATAGCAAAAATATCTCTTAAAAATATGTATATTCATGGACAATTTTCTCCCAGTAAAGTATTTTACCCTCTTGTCAAACATTTACTTTATTTATTTATTTGCATTTCTTTCTTTCTTCCATGAGAGAGGGGATCCAGGCTGTCTAGCAGGGTCCTTAGACCTTGATCCACCCCAGCCCCAGCCCGTGAAGACGGTGGGTACCTGTTCATGCCTGGTGTGTACAGGGACGCCTTAGGACTCGAACCCAGGACCTCCCCACATGGCTTCAGAGTGTGGAGCCCTGTGTTACCTCTGAGCCACCGCAGCTGGCCTAAACATTTATGTTTAATTTGGTAGACTAGAGAGGATAACTCAGAGCTGACAACTTCTTATTTTAATCTCTCCTTCATTTTTCCTAGTGCATGAGCATGAGGGGTTGCTGTTTCCTTCAGATCTGGCCCTTTTGTCATGAACTGACTTTTTGTATATTGTTTTAATTTGGCAGAGGGCATACGCACTCACAGAGACGGAGAGAGAGCACTTCCGGGCCGTGGTTACGCTGCACTCCCTTCTTCATTTCTCCCTCCTTTCAGGATTTTGAGCATCTGTGTTCTATGTGTTTTTCAAACTACTGGGCCCAGGACTCAAGCCAAGCAGTTGGCCGTGTGGGATCCAACCACCCTAACTGCCATATTACTGGCTGACCTGAAATGGCTTATTAATCCTGATAATTTTGTTTCTTTTTTTTTTTAGAGAGAGATTTTTGTTACAAGGTACATGTGCTCACTGGAGAGACAAAGAGACAGAGAGACAGAAAGAGAGAAATCCTCCCCCGGGGGATGGACACACTGCAGTCCCTTCTCCATTCTTTTGGAATTTCGGGCACTCATGTACACATGCCCAGTGTGAGTTTAAGCTCCTGGGTCCAGGACTCGAACTACAGTTGATTATGTGGGAGTCCAACGATAAAACCATTATGCCATCTGCTGGCCCCCAGTCATGATAACATTTAATGATATTCTTTTGCTCTGAAATCTACTCATACTAATTTTCCTTTCCCTCCCCCTGCTCCCTTTTTCCATTTCCTTTGATACTGATGTGTGTGTGGTTTTTTTTTTTTTTTTGGTTGTTTGTTTTGTTTTGTTTTGTTTTGTTTTTTTGTTTTTTTTCTTTCATTTATTTATTTTTACATTTTTCCACAAACAATTACTTTCATACTCCATAATTCTTGACAGTTTACAAACAACTTTCAAAATTTCAAAATGCTGAATTTTAAAGATAATGTTCAAAATATGTCTTATAATTTTGTATAATTTTATAACTCTATAACAACAGAAGCAGCATGGTTTCAAATATATATATATATATATATATATATATATATATATATATATATAGTTTGTTTTGTTTTTTGGAGAGGTTTTTGCTACAAGGCACGTGCACTTGCCAAAGAGACAGAGAGAGACAGAGAGACAGAAAGCGAGAAATCACCCCCCCAGGGGGCATAGCCACGCTGCAATCCCTTCTCCTCCATTCTCCTCTCGGGATCTTGGGCACGCACGCACACGCTCCTGGCATGAGTTTAAGCCACCGGGGTCTGGGACTCGAACTGTGGTCAGCTACATGGGAGTCCAGCGACATAGCCATTACGCCAACTGCTGGTCTCAATACGGATGTGTGTTTTGTGACCAGGAACGTGTCACTTCCTTTCTCCCGAGCACCGGTGTGTTGATCGTGTGCGGGCCCTGCCTTCAGCCAAAATGACTCCGTAAGGGAACTGAGCCCACCCTCTGACAACATTCTGCAGTCGTAAAAGCCCTCGGCTGTTTCTGACTTTTCTAGTTAATCAAGATCTGCAGCTCTTTGCTGCTTCTATTTTTAACCATAAACAACGGTCTTTTTAAAAAAGATGAAAAATATAAGGTAAAAATATATTTCCTCATATGTTTACCATTTCTGGTGCTTTTTATTCCTTTGTGTAGACCCAGGTTTCTATCTGCTCTTATTTTCTTCTGCTTGAAGGAATTATTTAGCATTTTTTTTAAGAGTTTTTTTAACTTTTGCTGTAGGACTCATGTGCCTGCTGGAGAGACACAGAGACAGAGAGACAGAAAGCAAGAAATCACTGCCCAGGGGGATGGCCATGTTGCAATCCCTTCTCCATTCTTCTCTCAGGGTTTTTAGGTATGCATGCACACAAGCCCAGCATGATTTTTAAGTCATCGAGTCCAGGACTTGAACTATAGTCAACCGTGTGGGAGTCCAGTGCCTTAACCACTATGCTATCTGCTGGCCCTATTTTTTTTTTTTTTTAAGGGAGATTTTTGCTTTAGGGTATGTGAGCTTGCTGGAGAGACAGAGACAGAAATAGAAAGTGAGAAATCACCTCTTGGGGGGGATGACCACGCCTCAATCTCTTCTCCATTCTCCTTTCAGGATCTTGGGCACGCATACGTGCATGGAGTGAGTTTTAAGCCATTGGGTCCAGGGCTTGAACTGTAGTTGACTGTGTGGGAGTCCAGCAATGTAACCATTATGTTATCTGCTGGTCTCTATTTAGCATTTCTTTTCTTTCTTTCTTTCTTTTTTTTTTTTTTTTAAGAATTATCTGTTTATTTACTTATTTAGTTCCATTTGTTATTACTATTCTTTTTAATTTGACCAGAGAGAGAGAGAGAGAGAGAGAGAGAGAAAGAGAGAGAAAGGGAAAGTGAGAAAGCAAGCCACCAGGTCCGGGACTTGAACTGTGGTCAGCCAGTGGAGTCCAGTGCCTCTATCCACCATGCCATCTGCTGCCTGCCCCCCTCCCACCCATTTAGCATTTCTTTGGGTATTCCTTCAGATTTTATGTGTCTGAAGAAATCTTTATTTTACTTTCATTTTTTTAAAGTATTATTTATGTCATTTGTCATCATTATTATTTTAAATTTGTTACAGGGCACGTATACACATCCGAGAGTCAGAGAGAGAGAGATCAGGCATGTGAGTCCAGTGCCTTAACCACCACGCCGCCTGCTGCTCCTTACTTTCATTTTTGACTGTTTTCTCTCAGTCTTTGAGGAAGTTGCTCCATTGTCTCTAGTCTGTGTTCTGCTTTCATTCTGTTTTGTTTCTCTGTGCCGCGTGCACCATCCCCCCAAAACTGGCTGTTTTAAGACTCTTGTGCTTAGCTCTGGTTTTAAGCAGCTTTTTCTTTATTCATGATAGAGCCTGTGTGCACCCATGACACAGAGGGAGAGGGAGGAGCACCCTCCGTGGGGTGTGCTCATGTCACAGTCCCCTTTCTCCAAGTCCTCCCGCCTCTCATCCCGGGCACTTGTGCGTGTGCCTGGTGTGCTTCGGGCTGACCGGCTGTCATTTGAACCATGACTGCCACGTGGAATCCAGGTCCTCTGGAGCAGAGCATTGTTGTACTGTGCAGCTGGCCTGATTTTAAGCAATTGGATTATGATTTTTTTGGTGCATTTTTCTTTAAAGTTTCTTTACTTTAGGTTTATTGATCTTCCTGAGTCTTTAAATTTATAGTTTCATTAAATTTGGGAAAATGTTGGCCACTATTTCTTCAGACGTATTTTCCTATTCCTTTTTCTCTCTCTTTACCTTCAGGACTCCAGTTACACAAACACTGCAGTTGCAGTCCAGTTACTGCTTGAAACTGCCCCACAGGGCACTCCATTCTGTTTTTTTTTTTCCCTTCAGTCTGTGTGTTATTTTGGGTAACTTCTGTTGTTATGACTTAAGTTACCAAGCTTCTGTTCTACAGTGTCTAATTTGCCGTTCATGTTACCCACTAACATTACCCTCTAGAAGTTCAAGTCGGGTCTTTATCTGTGTGTGTTCTGTGTTTCTCTTTCCTGTGCTTGCATTCTCTGTGCCTTCTTTAACATGTGGGACATAACTGTACTAACTTCCAAGTCCTCGTTACCAGTTCCGTCATCTGTTATTTCTGGATCTGCATCTATTGATTAGTTTTCCCTCCTGGTTAAATGTATTTTCCTAGTTTTTAAGGGATTTTTTTTTTTTTTAAGTTTATTTCTTCTAAGAGCAAGAGAGATGCGGAGAGAGAAACAAAGGCAGACAGAGATAGATAGCGCCGCACAGCGTCTTGTTGGGGTAGCTCCCCCTCGCCTGAGCCGGCCCCAGGTCACGTGGCCATGCGCCTGTGCACCCAGGGAGGTCTCTGGGCATGAACTGGGTCCTACCCATGTGGAGTGCCTCGTGGTGTATATGTTACCATTGCCCATGGGGCCCCTGCCTGGTGAGTTTTCATCACTAGTGAATCACTAGTGGAGTCTGTGTTGTTGGGTACTGAATATTTTTGTGTTTTAGAAAATGTTTTTGAGGGACCAGCAGGTAGCATGGTAGGTAAGGCCCAGGACTCCCACCTGGCCCACCGCTGTTTGAGTCCTGGACTTGGTGGCTTGAAAAATCACATAAGGCACATGTGTGCACATGCCCCAAATCCCAGGAGAACAGAGAGGAGAATGTAGCGTGGCCATTCTGCCCGGGAGGTGAGTTCTCTCTTTCCCTCTCACTGTCTCTGTCTCTCTGGTGAGCACATGCGCCCTATGCAAAAACCTTAAAACAACATTTTTGAGCTTTGTTTTGGGACACAGTGAAGTTCTGTTTAGAGCTTTTATAACTCATTTTGTCTTCTGCCTAAATGCCCCTGACTGCTTAACCCAGCTCCGTGCAGTAGAGAGGCTTTTCTTCCCCCGGCTTGGGCGCACGCAGGCTACCCGACCCTGAGTGAGCACTGGCTTTTCTCCCCCCAGCTTGGGCAGGCCACCCGACCCTGAGTGAGCACTGGCTTTTCTCCCCCCAGCTTGGGCAGGCCACCCAACCCTGAGTGAGCACTGGCTTTTCTCCCCCCCAGCTTGGGCAGGCCACCCGACCCTGAGTGAGCACTGGCTTTTCTCCTCCCAGCTTGGGCAGGCCACCCGACCCTGAGTGAGCACTGGCTTTTCTCCTCCCAGCTTGGGCAGGCCACCCGACCCTGAGTGAGCACTGGCTTTTCTCCCCCCAGCTTGGGCAGGCCACCCGACCCTGAGCGAGCACTGGCTTTTCTCCCCCCCAGCTTGGGCAGCACCCGACCCTGAGTGAGCACTGGCTTTTCTCCCCCCAGCTTGGGCAGGCCACCCGACCCTGAGTGAGCACTGGCTTTTCTCCCCCCAGCTTGGGCAGGCCACCCGACCCTGAGTGAGCACTGGCTTTTCTCCCCCCAGCTTGGGCAGGCCACCCGACCCTGAGCGAGCACTGGCTTTTCTCCCCCCAGCTTGGGCAGGCCACCCGACCCTGAGCGAGCACTGGCTTTTCTCCCCCCAGCTTGGGCACCACCCGACCCCGAGTGAGCACTGGCTTTTCTCCCCCCAGCTTGGGCAGGCCACCCGACCCTGAGCGAGCACTGGCTTTTCTCCCCCTGGCTTGGGCGCACGCAGGCCACCCGACCCTGAGTGAGCACTGGCTTTTCTCCCCCCGGCTTGGGGAGCAGGAGGGATGTGCAGCCCCCGAGTGTATTCTGGGGACTGTCTGACCCTCCCCTGGGCAGCCCCTGCCGGGCCGTGGCCAGGATCTCCCCCAGTACTAGGCCGCTCTCGGCACACCTCTGCATGGGTGCTCTCTTCATACTCATCTGTTCCCTAAGCGCCCCGTCTCCCTTATCTGGGGTCCGCCCTCCTGCTCCCGCCCTCAGGGAGGAGGCTGCAGGGGTCGCAGGGCTGCGGCGTCGCTCTCCCTCCCTCCGGGGTTGCTGTGCTGAGATCTCGGCCTCCGAGGTTGGCTGTGTGTTACCCGCTCTGCACACGCATGAGGTGAGAGGAGACCCGGTCCTGCCCCTCCATCCCGGCTGGAAGCGCACTGTGGGGGGAGTGGGCGTCTCCCCGTGCGTTCATCAGTCAGAGGTTCTCATTTCTACTTCGGACCCTTTGGGACGTTCGTAGACTTGTAGAGACTTTGTCAGTGGGACCAGGCATGTTTCAGTCAGCGTCTCCTTCTGAAAGTAGCTGTTGTTTGGCATAAAAGGAGAGGGAGACTGTTCTTTAAAACTATGACGACCCTGGGACCCGCAGATGGTGTAATGGTTACATTGCTGGACTCCCACATAGTAGACTGCGGTTCGAGTCCTGGACCCGGAGGCTTGAAACTCATACCAGGAGTGTGTGTGCATGCCCAAGATCCCAAGAGGAGAATGGAGGAGAAGGCCACCCCTCCTGGGGGGCTATTTCTCGCTTTCTGTTTTTCTGTCTCTCTCTCTCTAGCAAACACACATACCGTGTAGCAAAAATCTCTCTCTCTCAAAAAAATGAACAACTCTGGGACCAGCAGTTAGCGTAATGGCTATGTCGCTGGACTCCCACGTAGTCGACCGTGGTTCGTGTCCTGGACCCGGTGGCTTAAAACTCACGCTGGGCGTGTATGCGTGCATGCCCAAGATCCCGAGAGGAGAATGGAGGAGAAGGGATTGTGGCGTGGCCATCCCCCCTTGGGGGTGATTTCTTGCTTTTTGTCTCTCTGTCTGTCTCTGTCTGGCGAGCACACGTGCCCTATAGCGAAAACCTCTCCAAAAAAAAAAAAAGAACAACTCTGATGATGCCATTTGAATAAAAGCAAAGCAAAGCATCTGTCTGTGGGCTCTGCTCACCTCCAGCCCTGGCCTGCTCGATGTGTCCCACTCGCGGCCTCCAGAGTGATTCCTATACATGGACCTTGAACTCACCCCGGTAAACGATGCCCCACCAGGCCCTTCCTGGCCCGGCCCTTGCTTCGACAGCCACCTCCTCTTGCCTCTCCACATAGCAGAGCCCGGCTCCCCTGCCCGCTCACCTCCCCCAGCCATACAGCACTCTCTCCCTGCACTTCTGGTTTGGGGGTATCCCTTTGTCTTTATGGCTTCTTGTGCTTTTTTTTTTTTAAAGACTTTTTGCCATAGGGCATATGCACTCACCAGTGAGAGACAAGAGACAGAGAGAGAGGAAAAGTGACAAATCAGCCCCCAGGGGAGATGGCCGTGCCATGCCATACCACACACGCTGCAGTCCCTTCTCTGGATTTGGGTACACCTGCATATGTGCCCTGTAGGGAGGAATTTGAACCACCACGTTGGCACGTGGGAGCCCAGCGCCTTCAGCACCACACCGCCTGCTGGTCTCCTCCTGTGCTTTTGTCTTTAGCATGTAATGGCTGTATTGCAATTTATTTCTCCCTCCCTCCCTTCCTGTGCCAGGTGCTTTGGGTACATGATTGTGTTTAATTAGTGCACTGGGAACAGGTCATTGTTCAGATGTTTTGGTGAATCTACTGATAGGGAAGGAGAAGGCGGATTATTACGTTAAGAGAGTGTTCGATTTAAGCTGCATTTGAATGTGAACAAATCACCCTCTCTGAAGATGTCTATTTAGAAATTGCATCGTGAGATGTAGCTGTTATAGTACCCACGGGACAGATGAGAGACAGCCTCAGAACGGCTTACCGGCGAGTCTGAGGTCCCAGGAGCTCAGCGTAGGAGCGAGTCCGTGCACTGAAGTGTGGGCATGCTCCCTCGCCCTGCCTGCAGACAGGGCAGGGGCTCGGGCCCGCAGGGGGCTCAGTGTGTCTGCTCGTGCACTGTCTTATAAAACTGGGCACTAGGGCCTGCTCGGGGCGAGGTCAAAGGAGAGGTCAGGACCTGCCCTTTGCTTTTCACCTTTCATCCGGAAGGACACCAGTCTGGGCCACTGGGCTGCAGGGTGGGGCGGGGGCCCAGTGTCATGCGGGACGTCTGTATCCCGCGGTCACCCTTGCAACGGTAGCGTTGGTGCACTGGGAACAAGGGGACGTTGAGAAGTTGTGTGAATGCAGAGTTGGAACGAGGAGGCGAGGTACTAGTTTAAGGACTCCTTTGATTTAGATCGTTTTTGAACGTAAACAACTTACCCTTTCTGAAAAAGATGTCTCTTCAGAAATTGCAATGTTTATTTAGAATTTACTAACTTCCCCTTTTAGAAGTAAGCCCTGAAAGGGTAAGACGGGACGACAGCTCGTTTCCTCAGAAATAAACATGGGGCAGGACAGAAGGTGGCATGGTGGTGAAAGCACTGGATTCCTATATGGCCTGCCATGGTTCAAGTCTTGAATCCGATGGCTTGAAAACCAAAATAAACAAACAAACAAACAAATTTAAAAAAATTTTTTAGAGTGAGTTTTGCTGTAGGGCATGTGTGCTCACCAGAGAGAGACAGAGATACAGAGAGACAAAGCAAAAATATCACTCCTCAGGGAGGTTGGCCACGCCACCATCCCTTCTCCTCCATTCTCCTCTCGGGATTTTGGGCATGCATGCACACGCGCCCGGCATGAGTTTAAGCTACTGGGTCGGAACTCAACCTGCAGTCAGCTAAGTGGGAGTCCAGCGACATAACCATTACTCCATCTGCTGGTCCCAAATAAATGTTTTATAAAAGAAGAAAAGAAAACTTAAAAATAAAGAGAGAGAGAGAAGTGAACGTGGGAATGAATGAATCAAAGCACTTCGTAGCTCTGGTCTTGGTGAAAATTGCCGTGTCCAGGTCTCGCTGTCAGACGGTCCTTGTTCAACATGTATTTCATACTGGTTCTCATCGCCCTGCTCCCACGTTCTCCGAGACTTGGACTGTGGGTAGATGTGTGTTAGTTTCCGTTGGATCTGTCATGCTTCTGGTCAGCATTACTGCTTATCAGTTTGAGCAAGGGAATTTTGCTTCTTGTCAATTGCTTGATTCCTCTTCTACATATATATATATTTTAAAGAATTATTTTATTTTTTATTTATTTACCTATTTATTTATTCATTTGTTTATTTAAATTTGACCAGAGAGGGACAGAGAGAGAGAGAGAGAGAGAGAGAAAGAGAGAGAGAGAGAGAGAAAGCAAGCCGCCAGATCCGGGATTTGAACCATGGTCAGCCATGTGGGAATCCAGCGCCTTTAACCACCTGCCGGCCCCTACGTATGTTCTGATATGCACCCTGTATTTATTTTAAATGGGGTTCATAATAGCAATCATCTATTTCTTACGTATTCAATTTTTGTATATTCTTTAGGACAAAGAGGGCATTATTTAGCTTTTCCTTTTAGTTCAGAATTTCTGAACTTCTAGTTCATGCCTGGACCACCTCTAGCCTCTAGCGCCTCTGTACGCTAAGTAAGTTTAGAGGCCAGAACCAGAAACAGTATTTAAATGGCATTTCGGGGCCAGCAGGTAGCATGGTGGTTAAGGTACTGGATCCCACGTGGCCAACCACTCACGGTTTGAGTTCTGGACCTAACGCCAGGCGCATGCCACAATCCTGAGAGATGGAGGAGAAGGGAAGGGGTGTGGCCGTCTGGGAGTTTAAACCCCCCCCCCCCCCCTCAAGTACACACACCCTGTGGCAAAAACCTAAAACAACAGAAAACAAAACAAAACAAAGGTATTTTTTACTTTACTTATTTCTTTCACGAGCAATCAAGAAAGAGAGTTAACCCCAGAGGGTCTTCACACCACCGTTCACCCAGCCTCAGCCGGCCTGGGGTCACAGGCACGTGTGTGCCCACAGGAGGTTCCCCAGACCCCGTCCCCGTGGCTCAGCCTGCAGAGCCGTGTTGTCCCCAGAGAGCGGCATCGGTGGTGCCATGGCGTGGGAAACACTAGACGAGAACAAGCTCTCTGAGGGTGGAGAGGCCAGGTACGTTAAAGCCTCCTACACGCCAGTTGTATGTGGGCTATCCTGTGACCTGCCTCGGGGCTGTGCTCTCTTCCTGTGTGTGCGCACACGTGTACATGCTTATACACATGTGCGCAGGCGTGCATTTCTCAAAAGGGACTTTATCTAGCCAATGCTGGACGGAGGTTGTAACTAAGTCTCCGTCAGTTCACGTGAGGGGCAGAGCAGGGCTGTCTTTAGCGGTAGGCGGTCCCCCCTCTTCCCAGCGAGCTCCGCCGTTCCTCTGATCTCCGTGTAAAGAGCAAGCTTTCCGCTCTTTCACACAGAGCGGCATATTCCGTTTGCGCGGGGAATGCGCCGAGCCATACCGCGACACGCCGTAATCCTCGCGTCTGCTTTCACCCCAAGGAGCGGAAGGATGAGATCGCCGCCCTGGAGTCCATCAACAACGGCAAGTCCGTCTTCGAGGCGCGCTTGGACATCGACACGTCCTGGCAGTGCCTGGAGTACTACGCGGGCCTGGCCGGCTCCATGGCGGGTGAGCCTGTCTGGCCGTCCGGCCTGCTGAGGAGGAGGCTGCAGCAGGGCCCAGTGGTGAAGGAGGGGGTTTAGGAGTTAGGACAGGCCTGGGTTCAAATCCTGGGCTCATCACCCCTATGTGGGTGGTCTAGGAGCTCTTTTATCTAAAGCAGAGATGATTACTCCCCCTTGCCGGGTTGGGTGAGGAGGAAACGAGGGTGCCTGCAGTGCCGCTGGCATGGGCCTGAGCTTCAGACCAGAGGGCTGAAAACCAGTGCTGGCAGGAGCCAGCCCGGCATGGGAAGGGACTTCAGCAGCTTCGTGGAAAGTGGACTTAAATTTTTTTTAACTCCATATACAGTTATTGGTTTATTTATTTATTTATTTTTCATTTTAGTTTACCACAGGGCATGTGTGCTTGCTGGAGAGAGACACAGAGAGAGGGAAAGTGAGAAACCCCCGCCCCCAGGAGAATGGTCATACCGCAGTGCAATCCCTTGTCCTCCATTCTTCTCTCGGGATGTTGGGCACACAGGCACATGCACCCAGCGCGTTTTCAAGCTTCCGGATCCAGGACTTGAACTGTGCAGTGGGCCGTGTAGGATCTAGTGCCTAAACTACTATGCCACCAGTTCGCCCCCATAATTTTTTTTGTAGTATGTTTTTCCATACATTTTTTGGAGGCTCCTGTATTTACTAGTTTTACCTATTTAGTGAGAAATTCCCTGCTGATTTTATTACGAAGTTTAGTCCAATTTGAGTTAGGTGGTTGTAGGGCCCAGGAGGGCCCTGGTGCGCTGGGGGTCTGAGCTTCTGGGGTCCCCGATCTCTGCTGCTGCGGAGACCTCCTCCTGTCTGTGTGTCAGTTAAATAACGGAGAGGCCATAACGGCCAGAGAGCATGGCCCAGCGGGCAGTGCTGGACGGGCAGGTGGCTGGGTGGGAGGGGGGCCGGTGGGAGCTGGGAGCGGGGCCTGGCGTGGTCCGAGAGGCAGACTTGTGTCCCTTGGCCCCCCCGTCTCCCCAGGTGAACACATCCAGCTCCCAGGTGGATCCTTTGGTTACACCAGAAGAGAACCCCTGGGGGTGTGTGTGGGCATTGGCGCCTGGAACTACCCCTTTCAGATCGCCTCCTGGAAGTCGGCCCCAGCATTGGCTTGCGGTAAGAATGAGTCATTCCTCCCGGTGAGACCTGGATCCGTCCCCCTCGCCTCTCCGCAGTCACGCTCTGCGAGTCAGAGGGGCCTGCTCTGGGCCAGCCAGGGCCTCGGAGGACACGGTTCCATGGCGCTGCCTCACCACAGAGGGCCGGCTGGCCATCAGCACATGCAGACCATGCAGATAGCCCCGTTTAAACTGACCTCATCTAGCCTATGTATGGGAGGAAGAATCGGCTGTCTTTTCCTGTGGGGTTGGACTAGATCGTTCTGCTTGTAAGTGTTCCCTCGTGGGGAGCGTCCGTGTAGGAGGCGGCGCCTGGGAGCGGGCCTTCCTGGGGGAGCGGGTTTGCTCCCTTCTTCAAGGCTGTCTCAGAGAACTGGCAAGGCTGCCCCAGAGGAGCTTTGGCCAGTTGACATAAAAACAGCTTCCTGGAACCAGCAGGTGGTGTAACGGTGTCAGTGCTGGACTCCCACGTAGTTGACTGTGGTTCGAGTCCCGGACCCGGTGGTTTAAACTCACACCAGGCGTGTGTGCGTGCGTGCCCAGGATCCCGGACCCGGTGGTTTAAACTCACACCAGGTGCATGTGCGTACGTGCCCAGAATGGAGGAGAAGGGATTGTGGCATGGCCATCCCCTTGGCGGGAGTGATTTCTTGCTTTCTGTCTCTCTCCCTCTAGCAAGAGCATGCGTCCTATAGCAGAAATCTCTCTAAAAAAAGTTTTCTTATCCTGTTTATTTACTTATTTATTTTGTCATAGGGCACGTGTGCTCACCGGAGAGGAGAGAGTCGAATGGCCATGCCACAGTCCTTTCTCCTCCCTTCTCAGTATTTTGGGCGTGCACACACAAGTGCCTGGTGTGGTTTTTCAAACCACCTGGTCTGAAACTTAAATTGCAGTTGGCCACGTGGGGGTCCAGTGCAGTGCCTTAACCACCACGCCACCTGCTGGGCCTACCTTGTCCTTTTTTTTTTTTTTTTTTAAGAATTATTTATTGGGACCAGCAGATGGTGTAATGGTTATGTAACTGGACTCTCACATGGCTGACTGCGGTTCGAGTCCCAGACCCAGAGGCTTGAAACTCACACCAGGCGTGTGTGTGTGTGTGTGTGTGTGTGTGTGTGCGCGTGCACACACGCATGCGCGCGCTTGTGCATGTTTGTGTGCCCAAGATCCCGAGAGGAGAATGGACAAGGGATTGCGGTGTGGCCATCCCCCCTGGGGGATTTCTCACTTTCTGTCTCTCCATGCACCCTATAGTAAAAATCTCTCTTTAAAAAAAGGAATTCGTTTTTAATTTGTTGTTATTATTTTTTAACTTATTATAGTCATCAGAGAGAGATAGAGAGGGAAAGTGAGAAAGCAAGCTGCCAGGTCCAGGACCCCAACCACGGTGGGCCACATGGGAACCCGGCGACCCAGGCTCCACACCCCCTGCCGGCCCCTCCTGGTCCTGTTTGAGGAGAAGGGTCTGTGGAGGAGAGAGACTCAGCTCAGAGTTCTGCAGTCGTCGAAGCACTACCCTGGGTCATCGTGTCCAAATGCAGCGTCTGTCCTGGTGCCGCTGTGTGTTTTGTCGGACCTTATTCCTGTTGAGGGACGGCTGTGGCTGGGGAGCGGTAGTGTCAGAATCATGTCACTAGCTTTGGGGACTGTCGTCAGAGGAACCTTTCCAGTCTTCAGTTTCAACTTTTATTTTTTTTAAAATAGTTATTTAGGGACCAGCAGATGGTGTAATGGCTATGTTGCTGGACTCCCACATAGTTGACTGCAGTTTGAATCCCGGACTCAGCAGTTTGGAACACACCCTGGCTGTGTATGCGTGCGTGCCCTAGACCCCAAGAGGAGAAGGGATTGCGGCATGGCCATCCCCCTGGGGAGTGATTTCTCACTTTCTGTCTTGTCTCTTTGGTGAGCGCACATGCCCTGTAACAAAAAAAAACTCTCTAAAAAAAATTAATTTCCTTTGTCATTATTGTTTTTTGTTAATTTGACCAGGGAGAGAGAAGGGGAAAGTGAGAAAGCAAGCCATCTGGGTCTGAGATTCAAATTGCACTTAGCCGTGTGGGGACCCAGCATCTTAACCACCATGCTAGCATAGTGGTTATTTATTTTGTTATTATTTATATTTTTTTCTTAGAAAGAGATTTTTGCTATAGGGCACGTGCACTTACCGGAGAGATAGAACGCGAGAAATCATCCCTAGGGGATGGCTATGCCGCAACCCCTCCTCCTCCCCCTCCATTCTCTTCTGAGGATTTTGGGCACATAGGCATGTGTACCGGCATACTTTTCAACCTCCGGGTCCAGGACTCGAACTTGCAGTCAGCCATGTGGAATCCAGCTGCCTACAATCCATGCCTGAGTCACATGCTGTCACATGTGTTGAATGGGTAACATACGTGAGGCGGCCTGGACGTGTAAACGCTAGGCATTACCGTCTGAGACTGGGCCAGCGTGTGGTCTGAGACCTGTTAACGAGAAGAGCCACTGAGAAGGACAAGCTCTGTATTCCCTGCTGCCGTCTCTGGTCTGGGCCCTGCTGGGGGAGCGGGTGACGCCGAACCTCTCCTGAGCTGTCCCCTGGTCCTGGCCCGTGGGATCGGCAGCTCCGTGTCTGTTCGTGTCGGGTCTGTGCAGGGAACGCCATGGTCTTCAAGCCGTCTCCCTTCACGCCGCTCTCCGCGCTGCTGCTGGCCGAGATCTACACGGCGGCCGGAGTGCCTCCCGGGCTCTTCAACGTGGTACAGGGTGGGGCCGCCACAGGCCAGTTTCTGTGTCAGCATCGCGACGTGGCCAAAGTCTCCTTCACCGGAAGCGTGTCCACTGGCTCGAAGGTGAGGTGCGCCCGTGTGGGGTAATGGGTGGCCCCTGGGTACGACAGAGCCAGCCCTACCCAAAGCGTGTCTGGGAGCTTCGCTTCTGATGCTGTCCGGCTTGCGTTGGGAAGGGGATGGAGGACTTTACTAGGCAAAGGCCTGCAGTCCCCTGTGGGAGACGGGAACACATGCAGGGTGGTTGGTGTGAGGCCCCAGAGCGCGGGGAGGGCGACTCCTGCCTGCAGAGGGACGCCCGAGTGAGCAGGGCTGGTTGCCACCTGCACTGCTGGTGACCTGGTTTTGTGTATACAGGAAGGGTGTGCACTCAGTCTAGTTCAGATTCATCTTTTTTTTTTTTTTAAAGATTTATTTGAAGCCAGCAGGTGGCGTGATGGTTAAGGCGCTCGACTCCCAACTGGCTGACCACAGTTCGAGTCTCAGACCTGGTGAATTGCTTTCTCACTTTCCTTTTCTTTCTGTGTCTGCTCTCTCTGGTCAAATTAAAATAAATGAATGAATACATAAATAAATAATTCTTTAAAAATTAAATAAATAATTCTTTTAAAAATTATTTAATTTTTTGTATTTATCCATTTATTTTAATTTGACCAGAGAGAGACGGAAACAGAGAGAGAGAAGGAAAATGGAGAAAGCAAGCCAGCAGGTCCAGGATTTGAACCGTGGTCAGCCACATGGGAGTGTCCAGAGCCTTAACCACCACGCCACCTGCTGGTCCCCATCATTTTTCAATTGTATTCCTTGTTTAAATTTTTGCCATAGGATATTTGCACTCACCAGAAAGAGAGAGGGAAAGTGAGAATCAGCCCCAGAGGGATGGCCACTCCACAGTCCCTTCTCCTCCAGGGACTTTAGGCATGTACACACATGCACCCAGTGTGAATTTCAGGCTGCCAAAACCAGGACTTAAACTGCAGTCAGCCAGGTGGGAGTCCAGAGACTTAACCACCACACCACCTGCTGGGCCGCATTCATTATTTTGACCTTAATTTGTGTTCTGAGTGGTCAGCCTAGAACACAGTGAAAGTAATAAAAAAGAATTTCTGGCTATATATACATATGTATCAACGGTCTCTTGAACTGACAATATTTTAAACTGAACTGCCACTTCAGAACGTCAGGTGCAGGCCCCTGCCTTCTCTTCAGTTTTCTGGAAAAGGGCATTTTAAGTAGACCAAGGGCAAAGCATAGTGACGAGAAGAGGGGGCAGCGCAGGTCACGCAGCTGTGACCCCGAGGTCAGGCGGCCGACAGCGGGGTGTAGTCTGTGCTGCCTTCTGAACGCTTCCTTCTTGTTCCATCAGATCATGGAGATGTCGGCTCGAGGAATCAAACCAGTCACTTTGGAACTCGGAGGCAAATCCCCACTGATCATCTTCTCGGACTGCGATATGGAGAATGCCGTGAAGGGGGCGCTGATGGCCAACTTCCTCACGCAGGGCCAGGTGCGTGCCGTCCCGGGAGAGGCTCCATGACCTGCCACCTCACCTGACAGCACGCTGTAACATGCGGCATTTTGGAATACCTTCAGACATGCAGGAAGTTGCACATAGGCTACCAAGAATTTCCACATATCTTTGAATAAGAGTCCTCAGATACTAACATTTGTTGTATTTATCGTTCTCTTCATCTGTCTTCACATACGTATGCATGGTAAATGACATTTTCTAATTTGCCAGAGGGTGTGTGTGCTCACCAGAGACAGACTGAAAGGGAGAGAGAGAAAGAGGGGGGATCCCCACAGGGAATGGTCACACTGCAATTTCTGCTCTATTTTGAGATTTTGGGCACACACGCCCAATTCCAGGGTCTGGGACTTGAACTATGCCATTGGCCATGTGGGATCTAGTTGCCTTAACCCCCATGCCACTGATGGCCTTCCCATTTTTTTTAACTTTTTTTTTTTTTTTTTTTAAGTTTTATTTACTTCTTTCATGAGAGAGAGAGAGGAAGACAGCACCCTCAGTGGGTCTTGACACCATGATCACTCACGGCCTCAGCCCGGCACGGGTCCCAGGCCTGTATCTGCCAGGAGTGCTGACAGAGGTCTCCAGATGCGAACCGGAACCCTCCCTGATGTGTCAGCTCGCAGAGCATCATGTTTTACTGCCATGTGACTGGCTCGCTCTGCCCTGTGCTCATTTTTAATTAGGTTCATATTTCTGTTTTGCTGTTGAGTTGTGTGAGTCATGTATATATTATAACCTTTTTATGTGGTAAAATAGAACAAAACTCGCCATTTTCAAAAATGTTAAGTGTACAGTTCAGGGGCATCAAGTACATTCACACTCCATCCCTCTCTGGGGCTTTTCCCTTTTGTGTGTTTCCTTGTTAGGTTTTTGCCATAGGGCTTGTACACTTGCCAGAGAAAGAGAGGGAAAGTGAGAAATCACCTCCCAGGGGGATGCCATGCCGCAGTCCCTTCTCCATTCTCCTCCTGGGCTTCTGGGCACGCACGCACATGTGCCTGGTGTGAATTTCAGGCCACCAGATCTAGGATTTGAGCCTCGTTCAGCCATGTGGGAGTCCGTACCCTCTGTACCGCCTGCTGGCCCCGTCTTGGGAACTCTTCCATTGCCTCTCGCTGAAGCTCTGTGCCTGGTAACTAATCCCCAGTCCTCCCTCCTTTCTGTCCCCGGTAACCACTGTTCTGCTTTCTCTCTCTGTGAGTTTGACTCATCTCTTATAAGTGGAATCATACAATATTGATGATTTTATATCTGGCTTATTTCACTTAGGATGATATCTTTGAGGTTCATCCATGTTGTAGCATCTATCAGAATGTCTTCCTTTTTTTTTTTTTTTTGGAGAGGTTTTTGCTATAGGGCATGTGTGCTCACCAGAGAGACAGAGAGACAGAAAACGAGAAATCATCCCCTGGGGGGATGGCCACGCCGCAATCCCTTCTCCTCCGTTCTCCTCTTGGGATCTTGGGCACGCATGCACACACACCTGGCATGAGTTTAAGCCACTGGGTCTGGGACTCGAACTGCGGTCGACTACGTGGGAGTCCAGCGACATAGCCATTATGCTATCTGCTAGTCCTTGTCTTCCTTTTTTAAGGCTAAATAATATCTCATTGTGTCTATGTATATATATACACACACAGCTTTTTTTTTTTTCCTTTTAGTTTTTTGCCATAGAGCATGTGTGCTCGCCCAAGAAAGACAGAGACAGTAATAGGAAAAGTGAGAAATCACCC
This sequence comes from Tupaia tana, assembly GCA_026018925.1. NCBI lineage: Eukaryota > Metazoa > Chordata > Mammalia > Scandentia > Tupaiidae > Tupaia > Tupaia tana. The sequence continues at coordinate 109,160,749 of JAKSZU010000004.1, read as the reverse complement.
CCCAGGGGGATGGCCTTGCATACGTATTCACATACGTATGCAAGGTAAATGACATTTTCTAATCTGCCAGAGGGTGTGTGTGCTCACCAGAGACAGACTGAAAGGGAGAGAGAGAAAGAGGGGGGATCCCCACGGGGAATGGTCACACTGCAATTTCTGCTCCATTTTGAGATTTCGGACACACACGCCCAATTCCAGGGTCTGGGACAGTCCCTTCTCCTCCATTCTCCTCTCAGGATTTTGGGCACGCACACACACACACACACACACACACACACACACACACACCCCCAGCTTGAGTTTAAAGCCACTGGGCCCAGAACTTGAATCCTGGTTCGCCACGTAGGATCCAGGGTCAAAACCACCACGCCACCTGCTGGCCCTGCGTTCACCCCCCTGAGGGGCCTAAATTGTGATTTCAGAGACAGTGAGTGAAATGGTCAGGTTTTTAATTAATCATTTTTAATGAACAGCTGTTACAGTGCATTACATGAATGTAATGCGTAATGTTCTTACAAAAGACATGAGACTACAGTTCTGACTCTGTTTTCACTCTCCAGTTCACTTCCTCTCGCACCTTCCACTCCTAAAATACTCAACCAGACTAAGCAGCTGACATGAGGACGTGGGAGAGGTGTCATGGGCTTTATGGATTCATTAATGGCCTTAAGACAAAGAAGAACTTTATCTCCAAGAGTGGATTGTGCTTGTGGGGTGGCATGGTCTAGTTACACGTGGGACTCTTCCTAGTCAGTTTGGTGACAGTTTTTAGAAATGGAAACATCCTTTATTTTATTTATTCACTTTTTTAAGTTTTGATATAGGGCACATGTGCTTGCCAGGAAGAGAGAGAGAGAAAGCAAGATATTGCCCCCTAAGGGGACGGCTACACTGCAGTGCCTTCTCCTCCAGTCTCCTCTCAGGATTTTGGGCATGCGTGCACACGTGCCCACCATGATTTTCAAGCCTCTGGGTCTGGGGCCCAGACCACACAGTCAGCCACGCAGGATCCAGCTGCCTTAACTCCCACGCCATCTGCTGGCTCCTGGAAGTGTCCCGTAAGAATGTGTAGTGCTGGGGCCAGCAGCTGGCGTAGTGACTGAGGTGCCGGAAACGGTTGACCACGGTTCTGGCCTTGGACTGGAGGCTTCAAAGTCACGTCGGGCGCATGTGCACGCGTGTCCAAAATCCCAAGAGGAAAATGGAAGAGAAGGGATTGTGGCATGGCCATCCCCCCAGGGGTGATTTCTCACTTCCCCCTCTTTCTCTTTCCAGGGAATGCATGCGCTCAAATGTGTGCGCTCTATGGCAAAATCCTTTCAAACAAACAAAATAGTGCCTCTTCTCATTGTCAGACTGTGAGACTAGTTTTTTTTCTTTTGTCCTTCTTTCCCCTTACACACGTGTGAATTTATGTCTCGTCTCTGTCTTTAGGTTTGCTGTAATGGCACAAGGGTATTTGTGCAAAGGGAAATTCTTGATAAATTTACAGAGGAAGTGGTGAAACAGACGCAGAAGATAAAAATCGGAGATCCCCTTCTGGAAGATACGAGGATGGGCCCGCTCATCAACCGGCCACACCTGGAGCGAGTGCTCGGGTTCATTAAACTGGCAAAGGAGCAGGTGGGAGGCGGCGTGTGTACATGGTGTGTGTGTGGTGTGTGCGTGGGTGGGTGTGTGTGGTGCGTCTGTGTGGGAGGTGTGTGTGGGAGGTGTGGTTAGCTCGCTCTGGAGGACTGGCTCTGCTCTTCTCAGATCCCTCTGGCTCGTGTGTGTGTGTGGGGTGTGTGTATGTGTGTGTGTGGGGGTGTGCGTGTAGTGTGTGTGGTGTGTGTGCGTGTAGTGTGTGTGGTGTGTGTGTGTGTGGGGTATGGCTAGCTTGCTCTGGAGGACTGGCTCTGCTCTTCTCAGATCCCTCTGACTTGTGTGTGTGTGTGGGGTGTGTGTATGTGTGTGTGTGTGGGTGTGCATGTAGTGTGTGTGGTGTGTGTGCGTGTAGTGTGTGTGGTGTGTGTGTGTGTGTGTGGGGTATGGCTAGCTCGCTCTGGAGGACTGGCTCTGCTCTTCTCAGATCCCTCTGGCTCGTGTGTGTGTGTGGGGTGTGTGTATGTGTGTGTGGGGGGGTGTGCATGTAGTGTGTGTGGTGTGTGTGCGTGTAGTGTGTGTGGTGTGTGTGTGTGTGGGGTATGGCTAGCTCGCTCTGGAGGACTGGCTCTGCTCTTCTCAGATCCCTCTGGCTCGTGTGTGTGTGTGGGGTGTGTGTATGTGTGTGTGGGGGGGTGTGCATGTAGTGTGTGTGGTGTGTGTACGTGTAGTGTGTGTGGTGTGTGTGTGTGTGGGGTATGGCTAGCTCGCTCTGGAGGACTGGCTCTGCTCTTCTCAGATCCCTCTGGCTCTTGGTGTCCCAGAAATGAGCCTCGTGCTGTGGTGGGGAGGCTGGGTGTGCATTTACTCAGGGTGCACTTAGTGTTTCAGGAACGGGTATTGGGTGTGTGTTTTGTGCAAAGTCTGTGTTCTTTCTGGCAGGGTGCGAAAGTGCTATGTGGTGGAGATGCGTACACACCCGAAGATCCCAAGTTAAAGGCTGGATATTACATGAGACCTTGTGTGTTAAGTATGTCCTCTCCCTTTTGCTATTTTTTAAAACATTATTTATTATTATTCTTTTTTAAATTCGACCAGAGAGAGACAGAGAGAGGGAAGGTGAAAAAGCCAGCCCCAAGGTCTGGGACTTGAACCACATCAGCCATGTGGGAGTCCAGTGCCCCGACCACCACGCCACCTGCCAGCCCCTCCTTTTGCTTTTAAGTGGTTTGAATTAAATATCGAGTAGAGAGAAGAGCGGATTTGTAAACTAGGAATCTGGTGTAAGGCTAGGGCTGGCGAACCAGGGTGGCAGTTCCCGGGACCTTGGAAGCTCCTGGTGCCCTCCGCCAGGACAGCCACGTGCGTTAGTGACCCTAATGACACCTGTCTCCCTGGAAGCAGGGGGCTCAAAAATGGAAATGTACACTTGATAAAAGCTAAGTAATGGGGCCAGCAGAGATGTGGCGGTTGGGGTGCTGACTCCCACACGGCTGACTGCAGTTTTAGTCCTGGACCCAGCAGGTTGAAAATCACACCTGGCACGTGGGCATGCATGTACGAAATTCTGAGAGGAGAGTGGAGAAGGGATTGCCGAGTGGCCATCCTCCCGGGAGGCGATTTCTCACTTTCCCTCTCACAGGTCCTATTACAAAAAGCAAAAAAAAAGAAAAAAAAAAAGGTAGATAAAGGCCAATTGTGTGTAATCCCCTACCTTATCGTGAAGGTAACTAACCTGATTTTTGCCCTAAGATCAATAGTGGTGTCGGGGGTCAACACCTGCTATTTGATGCACTTGAACCTTTAACCTTAGAGAAAGGTGACGGCGTTTCAGAGCCGAGAGCCTGATGACATCCATGCTGTGGATTCGCTGGCAGTTACTCAGTGGGTATTTAATGGACAGGAAAACTGACACAATATATTGTTAGGTAAAAATGCAGCTGCTGGGACCAGCAGTTAGCGTAATGGCTATGTCGCTGGACTCCCACGTAGTCGACCGCGGTTCCTGTCCCGGACCCGGTGGCTTAAAACTCACGCCGGGCGCGTGTGCGTGTGTGCCCAAGATCCTGAGAGGAGAATGGAGGAGAAGGGATTGCGGTGTGGCCATCCCCCCTGGGGGGTGATTTCTCGCTTTCTGTCTCTCTGTCTCTCTCTGTCTTTCCGGCGAGCACATGCGCCCTATAGCAAAAACCTCTCCAAAAAAAAAAATGCAGGTGCTCCAGCAGTCTGACCAGATATGTGCATGGGAAAGGGGGTGGGACACACGTGGTGACGCCAGTCATGGTCTCTCCGTGTGCCGGCACTGATGGCGACTTTTACTACACTTGTGCATTTCCAAATAGTGCAGATTTTCTACAGAGAACATGTTTGTTTTAGTTTTGCTTTGGGTGTATGTGTGCGCCAGAGAGGGAGAAGAAAGTGAGAAACCACCCCCAGGAGGGATGTCTATGCAGCAGTCCCTTCTCCAGTCTCCACTCAGGACTGTGCGCATGGACACACATGCTCTGGTCTGGTAGCCGCCAGGTCTGGGACTCAAACCGCACAGCCAGTCCTGTGCCTTAGCCTCCGTGCCCCCTGCCGGCCTGTTTCTTTGTTTAATTTGCTGTAGGGCACGTGTCCTCACTGGAGGGAGACAGAAAGGGAGAGAGAAGGAAAGTGAGAAAGCAGCCCCCATGGGGGCATGGTCTCACCTCCATTTCTCCCTCTGGGGATTTTGGGCGTGTGCGTACATGTGCCCAGCATGTTTCTCAAGCTGCCGGGTCCAGGATTCGAGCTGCACCTTCTGCCATGTGGGGTCTGGCTGCCTTAACCACCAGGCCACGAGCTGTCCTCATGGTTTCTAACTAATCTTACCACAGCATTATTAGGGAAATGTGGGAAACTATGAAGAAAACAATTACACATGTGACACTTGGACAGAAATTGGGACGATACCATACGCAATTTTCTATCACTTGTAGTGAATGTTTTATCCTCAGCATTTTATTGTTCTTGAATTGCCATAGGGTGTGTGTGTTCACTAGAGAGAGGAAGAGACAGAGGGAGGGGGCAGGGAGAGAGCACTCCGCATGGCCACGGCCACTCCATAGTCCCCTCTTCATTTCTCATCCCACTGAACATGTGCCTGGCTTGTGTCTCAAGCCGCTGGGGCTGGGATTTGAACCAACATCAGCCAGGACCTGTGATCTGGGGCCAGCCCATGAACATATACTTAATACTTTTCTTCAAAAACATAACTTTCAGGGATCAGCAGTTGACGTAATGGCCATGTCGCTGGACTCTCATGTAGTCGACTGCAGTTCGAATCCTGAACCAGGTGGCTTAAACTCATGACAGGCATGTGTGCGTGCGTGCCCAAGATCTCAAGAGGAGAATGGAGGAGAAGGGTTTGCAGCATGGCCATCCCCCCTGGGGGGGGGGTGATTTCTCACTTTCTGTCTCTCTATCTCTGTCTTTTTGGTGAGCACATGCGCCCTATAGCAAAAAATCTCTCTCAAAAAAATTTATTTGTTTACGTATCTATTTATTTGCTGTGATTTTCAATACACTGAGTCCAGGACTGTCACCCATGTAGGAATCTAGTGCCTCAACCACCACGCCCTAAGAAAGAAAATTTCAAGTGGCAGGGATAATGATCCCCTCGCTGACATGTGGCTTATTACCACTGTTGCAGCTAATTGCAGGGATGACATGACCTGCGTGAAAGAGGAGATCTTCGGGCCAGTTATGTCCATCCTGCCCTTCGACACGGAAGCCGAGGTCCTGGAAAGGGCCAACGACACCACCTTCGGACTGGCAGCCGGCATCTTTACCAGGTATGCAAGGGAGGACCCTGTCGCTGCTGGAGGGCTGGGGCTGCAGCGTGTGTGGACCGTGACCCATCTGGCCTCACTGGCGCTGTGGCCTTTCCTGCCTGCTTCAGGTTGAGTAGCAGGTGCCGAGGCGGCAGGCAGTCACGTTTACACTGAGCTGTGCACGTGGTGCTTGAAACGCCCATCCTTTCTCGCTCCTTCGCACACCAGGCCCAGGACTCAGAGCCCCCGAGCACGTGCGTGCTGGCAGGTTCTGCAGAGACAGGACTTCGGGGCAGTGTAGTCATTCCTGGCTGGACTGCGTGGTAACTCACTTAGTCATTTTCTCCGTTGTTGGATGTTTAGGATGTGGTTTTCGGATTTAACAGTTATAAGTGATGCTGTTATTAACATCTTTGTATGTAAATTGTGCTGGTAGATGGTGTGGTGGTTAAGGCACTGGACTCCCACATGGCCGACTGTGGTTCAAGTCTTGGACCTGACAGTTTGCTTTCTCACTTTCTTTCTCTTTCATGTCAGATTTAAAATGATAATGATAATAATAATAATAATGATAGTAATAAACTAAGTAAATCCCTTTTCTTCCCCAGAGTGATTCTTGCTATAGGGCACATACGCTCATTGGAGAGACAGAGAGACAAAAAGTGAGAAATCACTCCCCCGGGGGGGTGGACATGCCACAGTCCGTTCTCCATTCTTCTTTCAGAATTTTGGGTGTGCACACGTGCCCAGTGTGAGTTTTAAGCCACCAGGTGTGGGACTCGAACTGGGGTCCACTATGTAGGAGTTCAGCAACATAACCGTTACGCCATCTGCTGTTCTCCCCCCAGTTTTAATTTTGACAAAGTTCAGTTCTATTTTTCTATTCCTTTTCTTTTCTTTCTTTGTTTTTGTTTTTGTTTTCAAGCTGTAGGTGCTGGGATTCGAACTGTGGTCAGCCTTGTGGGATCCGCTGAGTGACGAGGCTGGCTTTCTGTTTTCTCCTCTGGTCTGTTGTTCAGGTGTCATAGCTAAGGAGGCTTTGTCTAACCCGAGGCCACGCGGTTTAGCCCCGTGTTTTCTTGGAAGGGTTCATCATGGTCACTGATGTTTTCGCTCTGTGGCCGGTGTGAGTTTTCCCGCAGGTGTGAGGAGGAGACCCGCCTTAGCCTCTGGTGTAGCTGCGTGGCCCTAGCGCTCATTCGGGGGCCGTTCCCCCTGAGTCGTGTTGGCGCCCTGTTGCCGCCCATTCTATGAATGCCCTTTGGATGAGACTGTGGAACTCGTCTGTGTCTGTCTTGCCTGAGTGACGAACAATTTTCAAACATTTTGAGGGGCTGGCAGGTGGTGTGGTGGGTAAGGACGCTGGACTCCCACATGGCCGATCGTGGTTCAAGTCCTGGACCTCGTAGCTTGATTTCTTACTCCCCCCGGCCCACTCTGTCCCTCTCTGGTCAAATTAAAATAAAACAAATAAAGTTAAAATAATTCTTAAAAATTTTTTTTTGAAAAACCAAGAATTTGGCAAGATTTGGGGCCCCTTAGAAGCGACAGTCCAGCCTCCCCGATAAAGTTGGAGGGTAAGGACCTGAACAGCAGCGTCGTTGTCTCCGCAGGGACATCCAGCGGGCACACAGGGTGGTGGCAGAGCTGCAGGCGGGAACGTGCTTCATCAACAACTACAACGTCAGCCCCGTGGAGCTGCCCTTCGGCGGGTACAAGAAGTCAGGTGAGGGGCCGGGCCGGGGGCGCGGTGGGGCCCGAGCACTGCGGCAGTCCGCGCTCCGGACCAGCGGCCCCACCTGCCTGTGGCGCAGAATCACCTGGGTGTGCGCACACACCCGGTCCTCCCCAGACCCTGCCTCCGTCCATGGGAGCAGACGCAGGCACCTGCCCCGCAGCCGCGGAGCTCCTGAACGACGCCGTGTCGCCGGGCTGTGGACAGCTGGTGGGCCCTGCAGGGCGGCGCTGTTGGGGAGCGTCCCCTCCTCTCCCACCCTCGCCCACTGGGTCTGAGGGCATGGGAGGTGGAGTGTCTCCAGTCATACCTCAGGAGGCGTATCTAACTCGTTTCTCTGTGAGGGCGAGTCAGCGAAACCTCAACTAACTGCCAGTCGTGGTCACCACCGTTACTCTCGATGGCTCGCAGGGGAGCTCCCCAGGCCCCGACCCTTCCTTCCACTCCCTCAAGAGTTGGGCAGACACGCGTTCCCACAGCGTGGCAGACGGAGCCGGCCAGTGCCGGGAGGAGCTCTGTGGCCCCGGGAACAGAGCTTCACCCTGAGGCCCTTCCCCTGGAGCTCATTGCCTGCAGATATGCAGTCCTTCCCACGGTGTTGTAGACACGGAAATGGCTGGACCCCAGGGGCCCCACCTACGAGCCTGGCCCACGTCTCACGGCCGCCCCAGTGCTGGCGCAGACAGCAGCCCTGAGGCGCTTGGCTGGGGTGGCGGCTCCCCGACTGTCCTCCTTGCTGTCTGATTCAGCACTGCCCTGGCATCCCCAGTCTTACCCACTGGTCGTCTTCGCTCTCATGGGTGCTGAGAGGTGCCGTGTCGGTGTGGGAGGCCTCTGTTAGCATCCGCAGCTCGGGCCTTTGGGGGTGCTGCGGGCCAGCTCACCTTCCTCGGGAGCAGCTGTGCCTGCACCCGACCAGCTGTGTGCTCAGAGCCTGTGGGAAGGAACAGGCGACAGTCATTTGTTTTTGAAAGTTTTGGCTGTGGGGCATGTGTGCTCGCTGGAAAGAGAGACACTGAGAGGGAAAGCGAGAACTCACCCCACAGAGGGCTGGCCGCACCACAGTCCCTTCTCCATTCTCCTCTGGGATTTGGGCACACACGTACCCACACCTGGCGTGCTCTTCCAGCTGCCAAGTCTGGGACTGGAACCGTGGCTGGTCATGTGGGAGCCAGCTGCCTTAACTACTGTGCCACCTGCTGGCCCCGACAGAGCTTGTTCTTGCTGGAACCTTTGTCCACGTCCCTCCTAAGGGCTCCGTCCCCCAAGAAAAGGGCATTTTGTTGACTTGGGCCTTGCCCTTTGTGGGCACGATCTTCCTAATTCCAGCAGGGTGACGAGAACGCCGAGCATGGGGCACTGTCCTCACCCCCAGTGTCCTTACCCACCCGTACTTGGGCAGGATCCAGAGCTTGGGTCAGCAGAGGGCCGGAAATGCCCCCTCTCCCACATGAGTGGGCAGGTGGGCTTACAGAGTCAGTGCAAGGAAAGGTGGATACACGCCTACAGAGTGAAGTCCAGGCTAGCACCGACACCCAGGGTCAGGGTGGTTGTCATGGAGACTGCTCTGGCACTCGGCGCGAAGGCTGAACATTCTCCAGACCCCAGCCCAGAGCAGCAGACACCTGAAGTTAAGATTTGTGTGGGTGGGCCAGCAGTGGCATGGTAGTTAAAGCGCTGGACTCCCACACGGCTGACCGTGGTTCAAGTCCCAGACCTGGCAGCTTCCTTTCTCACTTTCTCTCTCTCTCTGGTGAATGCATGTGCTCTGTAGCCAATTTAAAAATAATAATAATGATTAATACAATTAAATAATTCTTAAAAAAAGATTCATATGGGTAAGAAATGAGGCCTGCATGTTTCCTGTCCTCATCCCAGGGACCAGTGGGCCCGGCCCGTCTCCCTCTCACTCCCACCTGGCCCCACAGCTGCGATTGGATAAGGGTGTCTCCCCAGCAGTCTGAGCAATGCCTCTGACAGTCGCTGAGCTTCAGACTGCAAGCGCTGGCTCGCCCTGACCCTTCTCTGCCTCTCAGGGTTTGGCAGGGAGAACGGCCGAGTGACAATCGAGTACTATTCACAACTGAAGACCGTGTGCGTGGAGATGGGCGACGTGGAATCCGTGTTTTGAAGCTCGTGGACGTGCCAAGCGGTGGACTATTGCCCTCCTCGTGTGCGAGGCCAACCCGGAGCGTGGGCCTCAGCACGAGAGCGGCTCGGCGGCGTCCCCTCCCAGCTCCTCCGCGTCGGAAGTGCGCCGACGCGCCTGCCAGATCTGATCAGAAGGTCGTGGTTTTTCTCAAGGCCAATTTCTGTGAGATCTTCAGGAGCAGCAGCACGCGTAGAGCACGGGGCCGGGATCGGGATCCTCGTCCTTCCACCCCCCTGCCTGGCTGTGCGGTCGCTCTGGCTTACAGAGCTTCCCCTGTGGGGCCGGCAGGTGGCGTGGTGGTTAGGGGCACTGGACTCCCACATGGCCGACCACGGCTCGAGTCCCGGACCTGGCAGCTTACTTTCTCACTTCCTCTCTCGCTCACTCACTTGCTCTGTTTCTCTCTGGTCAAATTGAAATAAAGTTAAATAAAATAATTCTTAAAAAAAAAAAAAAAAAGAAGAAAGAAGCTTCCTCCTTTGTAGCTTCCTGGTAGGATCAGTAGAGATGGTTTGGTTGGTTGGTCTCTTTTTTTCTCTTTTCTCTCTTTTTTGTACCAGAGGGTGTGCACAGGAGAGCGAGCGAGTGAGAAACAGCACCCCCTAGTGGCCTGGGTGTGCGCGCGTGTGTTTTTCTAGCTGCCAGGTGGATCCGGCTCCCTCTGCGCAGCGCAGAACTGCTGCCCCGCTGTCCTCTGTGTGGGAAGCCGTGTCCCCTCGTCATTCATGGGCAAGCTGACAGCTGGGGGAGAGACGCGCTCAGAGAGCAGGCAGCAGGCCCGCGGAGGTCAGGGTCTGCAGCCGGCTGGTAGGGCTGCGAGGAGACTCGCCTCTGCTCCTCGACCGCAGCACGCTCTTTCCACCACGTGACCTTCGAATGGACAGGTTGTATGCCACCGCACTGTCGTGAGGTGACAGTACTCCGCACCCCAGCCTTTTCCCTCCGTGTTCTGAAGCTGAGCTCTCTGCCTGTGACGGTGGGACAGGATCCTGAGGTTAAAAGGAGAGGAGCTTGACCTTTGCAGGGAGTCCTAAAGGGCAACCTAGTTGCCGTGGTGAACGTGGTGGCCACTGAAGCATCAGCTCGGTGCCGGTCCACACCGACAGCAGTGCCTGGCCCGGCGAGCCATCGGATCCTGTGACTTCCAGAGTCACCCGCCCCTTCTTCCAGGAGCGTTTATCAGCACGGCCGATGGGGCGGTTGTCACGACCGCGCCCAGGTCTGTGTGTGCTGCACGCTCACCTCACCCTGCTCTTAGGGGACCCGCGTGTGGCTTCCACAGGAGCTGCTTGGAGAAGACACTCCTGAGGGCCCCTGACGGAGGGAACGGGGCAGGAGCCGGCCGTGGGCCTGGTGCAGGGAGCACGCACACCCAGCCGTGAAGGGTGGCCCCTGAGCTGCCGCCAAGGAGACCCCAGTGGGTCAGCCTTGCTCTCAGGCAGGTTGAGGTGCGGGTTCAAGCTGGTCGTGGGGCCCCCAATTTCCATGCTTTCTGCTACCCTCCCTCGTTCTCAGAACTTAACCCAGCGGGCCATTTTCTGCCCCCTGTTGCTACAGTACCACAGCCTTAGTGGCTTTAGACAAAACTGCAGTATCTCACCGCTCTGGAGGTCCGAAGTCCACCAGGGACTCACTTTTCCCAAACCCGGGGGTGGGCAGGGCCGGGCTGCCCCCACCCACAGGGTCTCGGAGAGGACTCTTCTCCCTTTTCCCTGGAGCTGCGTTCCTTCCCTGTCTACACCCCTCTGCTTCCACTGGCTTTCTCCTCTCTGTGGTCAGACCCCTCAGCCTGCCTCTTACCACGGCACTGGGGATTGAGTTTGGGGCCCACCCAGAAAGCCCATCATGGCTCCCACCTCAAGACCTTTAATTTAATCACGCCTGCGAAGTCCCCCTCTTTCCATATAAAGGAACAGTCACAGGCTTTGGGAACTAGGACATGGACATACGTGGGGATGTGGGGGCTCTTAGCCTACCACACCCAGCGTGGGCCAGTGTGTTTGGGACACCCTTAGCTATGTGTTCTACCAGTTTATCTGAACAAAGGCGGGCAGTTTTGTTTTTTAAATTTTCCAGAGGGCTCTCTGGTATATGTACCAGCGAGAGCGAGAGATACAGAGGGAGAGGGAGAAAGCACCCCAGTGGGGATGGCCACATGCCCGTCTCCGTTTTTCCATCCCGTCAGGAGCTGGGCGCACATGCACACGTGCCCAGTGCGGTTTTCCAGCGGCCAGGGCCGGGCCTTGCGCAGTTGGCCACGCTCCCTTACCCACTAGGCCACAGACCTGCCTGAGCAAAATTTTTTTACCTGAAAGTTCACCTGTTTTGGGGCCAGCCAGCGGCGTGGTGGTTAAACCAGCTAGATCCCATATGGCAGACTACAGGGTTCAAGTCCTGGAACCAGTAGCTTGAAAAACAAGTGGGATGAGTGTGTGTGTGTGTGTGTGTGTGTGTGTGTCTGTGTGTCCAAAATCCTGAGAGGAGGATGGAGGAGAAGGAATCGTGTGTGGCCTTCCTCTCTGGGGGTGACTTCTCACTTTCTCTCTCTCTTTAGCAAGCACATGTGCCCTATAGCAAACTAAAAATAAAAAATAAATAAAAATCTGTTAATGAAGCATCATATGAGAGTAAAAATTAGTGTCTGTGAAATGCAAAGAGAAACAAACAACTACGAATCCAGCTCTTTGATTTAGAAGAAAGGTTGTTACCTAGCTAAATCTTCCTGGGGTCCCTTTTTTTCTCTTGCTATTCTGATTTTTTTTTTTTTTTTTTTTTTTTTTTAGTTTTTGCCATAGGGCACATGTTCCCACCAGAGAAAGACAGACAGAGACAGAGACAGAGGGAAAGTGAGAAATCAGCCCCAGGGGATGGCCACACCACAGTCCCTTCTCTTCCAATCTCCTCCTGGGATTTCGGGCCTGCACATGTACCAGCAGGGTTCTCAAGCTGCCGGGTCTGGGACTTGAACCACGAAGCTGGCTATGTGGGATCGTGCCTTGACTTCTATGCCACCTGCTGGCCCTGAGAGTTTTCTTAATGACTGCTAACTAACCCTTGACCCTATTGAGATCACATAAAAGGTCTGACTTATATCCTTTATATATGTTACAAGATTCCTTTGATAAATTCCTTTGGTCAGCATATTAATATAGTTCAGAACTGTGTTAATCTAACTGAGCCGTAGAGAACTGAAGCGACCCCACCTCTCCACATTGCACTTTGTCTTGGGAGTCTGTCTGAGCAGATTAACCTTCAGGAAACTGCCTTTGACGTCTTTCACTGCCCTCACCGTGAACCTTACAGCCTAACCTTTCACCTCTCACAACGGATCTAGCCTAATGCTTCACTAAGAGGAGTTAATAATAAACTTGCTGAGTCTACAGGTCCTGGGCTGTGGGGTAGGAGGGGGAGACCTACCAGCCTCCTCCTAAATGACTAGCTGAGATTTTTATCGACTTAACCTCTGCAGAGTGACACGTAGATCCTTCCTGCTTCCCCTTACTTTTTGTTTCCTTTAAAACTTGTGGTGGGACTAGCAGGTGGCGTGGTGGTTGGGGTGCTGGACTCCCACATGACTGACTGTGGATCGAGTCCCAGGCCTGGCAGCTTGTTGTCTCACTCTCCTCTATCTCTGTCTCTCTCTGCTCAAATTGAGTAATAATAATAATAAATAAAATAAAGTAAATGATTCTTTAAAAGAAACCCTCGTGGCGACCTGTAACTTTGGAGATGGTCTTGGGACACGAGTCTGCCATGTTCCTGGGTTGCCGGCTTCCCGAATAAAGCCAGCTTTGCTTGCCCCAACACTTGTCTCCTGGTCCTTGGCTTTCAGGTGACGAGCAGCCAAGCTTGGGTTTGGCGCTGGGAATGTGTTACATTAATACAAGAAAGGAGAACAATGCCACCTCCAGCTGCTCCCCAGTTGTGCTGGCTTGGAGTCCCGACGTCCAGTGTCCATGCGGGAGCAGGCCTGACCCGGGCGGGCCTTTCACTGTGGAAGGTCGCAGCCGGCCGCTTCTCCACTGAGGCCCATTTCTTGCCCAGACAGCTCCTTGCTGCTCTAGGCAGGAATCGGGGAGAAGGAGGGCTGGTTGGTGTACCCTCACCCCTCCATCTCCACCAAGACTCCTAGGAGAAGCGCCCAGCCCCACCTGCGGCTCACAGCGTCGGCGTTTCTGCCCGGCTTACTGAGACGCCCCGCTCTGAGTTGAGCTTTCCTCTGAAATACAAATGAATCCTTGTTGTTCTTACACCTGGAGACCGCTCTTCATCCTTCTGTTGTGGTCTGGGAGGACAGTCAGCCGAGGGGGTGAGAGAAGCAGACTTAGCAGTTACACGATGCCGCAGGGAAGGACCACGCAGGGCAGTCGTGAGCGAGCCTGTCGGAGTGTCAGGTTACGTGTGCTCTCGCTTTTCACTGGCCAGGGCTTCTCATTGCAGTTAGGATAAAATCTGCATTTTAAGAAATAATTGTGTTATTGAAGTGTATTTATTTATTTTGACCAGAGAGGGACAGAGTGAGAGACAGAGAGAGAGAGACAGGGAAAGTGAGAAAGCAAGCCGCCAGGTCCAGGACTAGAACCGCAGTCAGCAATGTGGGAGTCCAGCTCCCTTAACCACCACGCCACCTGCCAGCCTCCCTCCCCAAATTTTTAAATTTGCCATAGGCTAGGGCACTTACCAGAGAGAGAGGGAGAAAGTGAGAAAGCACGCACCCCCCAAGGGATGACCATGGTGCAACCCCTTCTTCATTTCTCTCTCCTTTCAGGATTTTGGTCACACACACACGCAGCTGGCATGTTTTTCAAGTTGTCGTGTCTAGGACTTGAACTACGCATTCAGCCATGTAGAATCCCACCTCCTGAACTACCATGCTACTTGGCCGGTCCTAAGATCTACATTCTATTTGTTTGTTTTCATCTATTTTTTTTTTCCTTTGAGAAGTTTTTGCTATATGGCGCATGCGCCCACCAGAAAGACAGAGACAGAGAACGAGAAATCATCTCCCAGGGAGGATGGCCACACTGCAATCCCTTCTCCTCCATTCTCCTCTCGGGATCTTGGGTACACACGCCTGCCGTGAGTTTAAGCTACTGGGTCCGGGACTCGAACTGTGGTCGACTACATGGGAGTCCAGCGACATAGCCATTACGCCAACTGCTGGTCCCTTGTCTCTCTATTTTTTTTTCCAGAATTATTTTACTGAACTTTTATTTCTTTATATTAATTTAACCAGAGGGACAGAGCAAGAGAGGAAGAGAGAGAGAAATTGAGAAAGCAAGCTGACCAGGTCCAAGACTTGAACCATAGTCAGCCATGTAGGAGTCCAGTGCCTTTAACTACCACACCACCTGCTGGCCCCTTGTTTGTTTTATAAGAAGAACTTTATTGAGATATGATTCACATATCACACAATTTACCCACTTAAAGTGTACAATTCACAGACGTGCAGCTATCACCATAGTCAGCTTTCGACCATTTTAACGATCCACCGAGGAAGCACCGTAAGCTTCAACTCTCATCCTCACTAGCACTTGTCTCCTCCAGGCACTCTAGGTAACTACTAATCTTTCTGTCTCCATATTTCCTGGTCTAGACATTTTATATTTATGGAATTATAAAAGATGTGACATTTTGCTACTGGCTTCTCTCATTTAGCATCATATTTCCAAGTTTGCTCATGATGTAGCATGTATCAGAACTTTATTCCTTTTCATGGTCAAATAATATTCCATTGTATGGATATACCACTTTAAAAAATTAACTGATCAATTAATTTTATTTTTTTACATTTAATCACATAGCTCTGTACAGTGCACAATATTTCTCTTTCCAACACAAATACCATGCATACCAGTCAAGACAAAGATATTACTACATACATTATCATCAGCGAATAGCTTCTCATTTTTTGTCAATTAAATGTACTTTTACTTTTTTTCTCCCCTTTTCCCTCTCTCCTTCCCATACTAAACTTTTTTTTTTTTTTACCTTTTTTTGATTCACAAAAGATCTTAATTAAACTAAAAATATGGACAAGGGTAAAATCTAGTGACAAATGCACTGTAATTGTCTTCTGAAACATTTTTTCTCTCTCTATTCCCCCCTTTTACTAAAGAGAGGCATAAACTAACTTATTTGCAAAAAAAAAAAAAAAAAAAAAAAAGAAAGTTTAGTCTCAGTTTGATCTGTTATTTGCACAAATCCTCAGAAGAATTCAATTTCTGATGCAAGGTAATAGGTACTATTATTATTGACCTTATGCAGATAACCATTCTGCCACAAAATAAGAATGCTCACCAATATTTTCCAATTGCAGAGGGGTCAGGAAGGGAGAAAAGTTTATGTATAAAATTAACAAATTGCCGAGCCTATCAACAACTCAAAAGAAAACAAAAATCCTTAAATCTGGAAGACAAGCCATAGAAGAAAATCAGTAATGTTTTAGTCAAAAGTCATAGAATTCTATTCCACCAGTTCAGTCTGATGCGCTAAGCTCTCTTTTGTTGAATTTGCAGTTTGTCTATGGTCTGATCTTTCCACTTAAATCCTGGGTGTTAACATTAAACATTATTGAAATTTTTGGACTTTTCCCTACCATTAAGTTGGTTATTTTCTTGGTCATTTTTTTGGTCTTAGTTCTTTCTGTCTGTCTTTAGTTTTCCTGGGATAGCACTCCCTTCGGAACTTGAAGAGCTGGTCTGGTGTTGGTAAATCCTTTCAGGTTTTGTTTATCAGAAGTTTTGGGCTTTTCTTCCCATATGATGGATAGTCTTGCCAGGTATAGCATTCTTGGTTGAAATTGTTTTTCACTTAACACTTGGAATGTATTTTCCCATTGTTTCCCTGCTTGCGTTGTTTCTGATGAGAGGTCTGAGGTTAGCCTGATTGGATAACCTTTGAAAGTAACTTGATGTTTCTCTCTTACCAATTTTTTTTTTTTTTTTTTTTTTGAGAGGTTTTTCGCTATAGGGCGCGTGCGCTCGCCAGACAGACAGAGAGAGACATAGAGACAGAAAGTGAGAAATCACCCCCCAGGGGGGATGGTCACGCTGCAATCCCTTCTTCTCCATTCTCCTCTCGGGATCTTGGGCACGCACGCACACGCGCCCGGCGTGAGTTGTAAGCCACCGGGTCCGAGACGCGAACCGCGGTCGACTACGTGGGAGTCCAGCGACATAGCCATTACGCTAACTGCTGGTTCCCTCTCTCTTACCAATTTTAGTATCTTGTCTCTGCGGTTTTGGCCAATCGGGCTGTGATGTGCCTTGGAGAAGATCTTGGGTTGATTCTGTATGGAATCCTTCGTATTTCTTGGGTCTGGATACTTGAGTGCCTCTCTAGGTTTGGAAAGTTTTCTTCCAGGATTTTGTGGAATAGATTATCAATGCCCTTACTAGTTTCTTCACATTCTGGGACACCGATTATCCAGATGTTTGGGCATCTAATGGTATGTAGAATACTCATATATAATTCTAATTTTGGGGGGTTAGTTTCTCAGGGTTTTTTTTTTTTGGTGAAATTTTCTAGATTAGAGGTTCTACTGTATCTGAGAGTTGATCTTCTGCATGATCTAATCTGCTTTTGATACTTCCAAGTGAGGTTTTTATTTCCTGTATTACAACCTTTATCTCTAACAGTTCCGTTTGATTCTTTTTTTTTTTTTTTTTTGAGAGTTTTTTTGTTATAGGGTGAGTGCGTTCACCAGACAGAGAGACAGAAAGCGAGAAATCACCCCCCACGGGGGATGGCCATGCTGCAATCCTTTCTCCTCCATTCTCCTCTCAGGATCTTGGGCACGCACGCACACGTGCCCAGCATGAGTTTAAGCTGCCGGGTCCAGGACTTGAACCGCGGTCTACTACATGGGAATCCAGCAACAGAGCCATTGTGCTAACTGCTGGTCCCACCGTTTGATTCTTTTTTATAGTGTGTATTTCCTCTTTTAAATTGAAGTTCCTCACCTCCTGGAACTTCCTGGTCTCTTTTCTCCTGCCTCTTCTGGAGTTTATTGTTTCTCTTCTCTTGTATAGCTTTGTCACTATGAATATTCTAAATTTTTTTATCTGACATTTCCACGAGTTCCATTGTACTGTCTGTGGATGATAAAGGGCTGTTCTTTTCCCTTTGGGGAGAGATATTTTCTTGGTTTCTCATATTTCTTGTGCCTCTGTGGTGGTTCTGGTTATCTGATGGATGATATGTTTCTTCCTACTTTCTTGGAGTTAATTCTGAGCATTAAAGGTGTGTGGGAGGAGACCCGCAATATCTCTGCAGTTCCGTTTCCCTGATGCTCATCAAGCACACTACACTTTTGTCGATGGAACTTTTTTCTGCAGCTGTAAGCTTGTGTGCTTCACTGTACTGTCAGGTACTTCTATACAATTTTTCCTCTACTACTGTGTTTTGCAACGTGGTATCCACAGAAAAAGATTTGAGTTTCGATTTACGAAGATGAGTCTCTCCATTCCTGTAGCAATTCAGTGGGGGTTGAGGTTCTCTATGACCCTAAAAGTATTCAGATGTTTCGCTACTGTGCACCTAGACCTGTCTAGACAGTCAGTGTGTGGAAGCTGAGAAACAAAGTGAGAAAGTCAGGTAAAAGAAAAGAAAACAAAGGGGAAAAGACAAACAAATGGAAAAAAAAAAAAGAGACAAAAACAACCAATGAAAAGGGAGAAAATTTGTTTAAAAGGCAGTAAATGAAAAACATGTGGCGTACGAGTGTGCCACATGAAAGGAGCAGGACCAGGCCCACCTCAGATGTAGATGGACTCTGCAATTAGCAAGATAAAGAGGAGGTCAGAGACAAGAGACAGTACTTAAAGATTAATATATATATATATATATATATACACACACACACATTTAAATTTATTTATATATTTTTATAAATTTATTTATATATTTTATATATATAAAATTTTGAGAGAAAGAGAAACATTTAAATTTATTTATATATTTTTATAAATTTATTTATATATTTTATATATATAAAATTTTGAGAGAAAGAGAAACAGAAACAGAAAGAAGACAGAGACCACCCTCCCTACCTCACTAGGTGTTGGGCTGGAAGGAGCAGTTGGAGCAGTTAAAGGAGTAGGGCCAGGCCCACCTCAGATGTAGGTGGATTCTCACTGGGTTTGGGCTAGGAGGAGTGGTTGGAGCAGAGGTGCTTCAGTTAATGGAGCAGGGCCAGACCTACCTCAGACGCAGGTGGATTCTCACTAGGAGTTGGGCTGGGAGGAGAGGTTGGAGCAGAGGCACTTCAGTTAATGGAGCAGGGCCAGGTGCACCTCAGATGTAGGTGGATTCTCACTGGGTTTGGGCTGGGAGGAGAGGTTGGAGCAGAGGTGCTTCAGTTAATGGAGCAGGGCTGGGCCCACCTCAGACATAGATGGATTCTCACTAGGTGTTGGGCTGGAAGCCTAAGATGTACATTTTATACCATGTTTATCAATATTCTCCTCCAGTTTCTTATATCACTTCCTGTTTACCCCATTCATTCTTCTGCAGGCTTGTTTTGCCTCAGGGACTTACACTAGCTGTGTCTTCTTCCTTTTAATCCATTTTCCCCCCTCAGAGCTTCAGCTTGCAGGCTCCTTAAAGCAAAAAGCTTAAAGTTTACCTCGTAAAGTAGCTACATGCACACCGTTTGTCACTATCCTATTTTATTTACCTCAAAGCTTTAATTGCTTTTTAACATTTTTTAAAGAATTATTTATTTATTTAATTCCATTTGTTATTATTATTATTAATTTGACCAGAGAGAGAGAAAGGGAAAGTGAGAAAATAAGTCACCAGGTCTGGGATTTGAAGCATGGTCAGCCACGTGGGAATCCAGTGCTCTTAACCACCATGCCACCTGCTGGCCCCTATTTGAAATATTTTACATGCGAATGATATCCCTAACTAGAACATAAACTCTGAAAGCAAGCCCTGTCATGTCACTGGGCTCAGTGTTGGAATCAGAGATGGGAAGGCCAGGTGAGAGCCCCTACCCGGTGTGGTCCAGGGACCGGCAGCTGCACTTTCTCCACAGACCAAGAATCTGAACGCCCCAGGTGAGTCACGAGCGTCATGGTTTGCCAGGCCCTTTTCAGAGCAATTACTCTCAACGTTGCCATTAGAATTGCCGAGAGAGCTTCATAAATACCAAGATTCTTATTTAGTTGCTGTTGGCATCTGGAGTCCTAGATGGCTCCCAACTGAACTTCCTGGGCAATGGAGGCTGAGAATCACTGCTCCAAGAGCTGTGCTATCCAAGAACAGTAGCCACTAGTCACATGTAGCTACTTCAATTTGAATTAATTAAAATTAAGCAGGGCCAGGGCCAGCAGGTGGCGTGGTAGTTGAGGGGTTGGACTCCCACATGGTGGACCACAGTTTGAGTCCTGGACCTGGCAGCTTGCCAGGTCACTTTCTCTCTGGTGAGCACACATATCCTATAAGAAATGAAATAATAATAATAGTAGTAAATTTAAAAAATCTCTAAATATGGGACCAGCAGTTAGTGTAATGGCTATGTCACTGGACTCCCATGTAGTGGACCGTGGTTCGAGTCCCAGACTTGGTGGCTTAAACTCACACCGGCTGCATGTGCGTGTGTGCCTACTATCCCGAGAGGAGAATGGAGGAGAAGGGATTGTGGCGTGGCCATCCCCCCTGGGGGTGATTTGTCACTTTCTGTCTCTCTGTCTCTCTCTGTCTGTCTGGCAAGTGCACGCGCCCTATAGCAAAAACCTCTCAAAAAAATAAATAAAAGAAAACTAACTAAATAGGGGCCAAATTGTGGCACAGCAATAAGACATGACGCTCAGCAAGGCTGACCCACACGGGAAGGTTCCCAGTTGGAGCCCAGAGGCCTCCCTGTATGCTGAGCACGGGTGCCCGGGATGTGGGGCTGGCTGAGCCAGAGAGGGACTGTGGCCCTGGGACCCTGTTGGGTGTGCTGTCTCTTGCACATGGAAGCCATAAACAGACTTCGACATTGCCAATATAGATGTGCCTCCAAGGTGGGGGGACTTGGTTGTAGACGACAAATGCGGTATCCTTGACTGGCCTGCTGCATGTGGCAATGCATGCTGTGCCTCACAAAGATGCACAACTAAACCTAAATAAGAAGTTATAAAATAAAACAGAAATCCAAAGATTAAAAATGTGCTGTCCATTGCAGCAGCCTGTTTTAGGCACTCGGTAGCCACATGTGGGCCTGGCCTGCGTTCGTGGACCGTGGGGATCAGAAAGTTCTCGAGTGTGCGGCTGCAGAGGGCCAGACTGAGAGCGCGCTCGGTTTCTGACTCATTAGGAGAGCACCTTGGAGGCCAGTACTACCAGGGATGCAAAAAGGGGAGCAGGGACACTCCAGAAGGCCCTTAAAACATCAGGAGACCACTTGGGTGCTGACTGCTGTGGGGCGGTCCCTCCAGCAGGGGGCCTCGCGCTTCCCCTACGCCTGGTGCTGGACCCATGGTGCCTGCGAGGGCGAGCACAGCTACTCGCTGGGTCCTCCAGCACTTTATACTGTGCGTCTTGTCAGTGTTCCCAACTTATAGCTGGGCAAGCTGAGACTTAGGAAGGCTGGTAAACTTGCCCAAGGGCATGTGGCTATCTGCAGGGGGTCACTGCAGGTCCAGCAGGGGTCAGTTAGGCTTTCTTAGGCTGACACAGTTCTCTCGTTTCCACATAGAGCAAACCGGAGGACGTGTTCCCTGGAGCAATCAGCTAACTCCTTGGAAGGGGCACTGCCGATGGGGCAGCTGACGGACGAGGCTGTTCCGTGTAGCCGCCGACCACCAGTGGGAGTGTGCAAGCCCGAGCTCCCCCAGGGGTGTTGTTTGTGGGGAGCCAGAGGAAGGAAAAGGCAGAGCCAGGTCCTCCCCTTCAACTGCAGCACCCATCATGCACTGGACTTCCTTATAAAACTCCACCTGAGCCCCCTGTGCAAGAGCAAAATAACAGGTCACATTACTTAGAAGAGTGTCCCATTAAGACTGCCAACTAACGGACCAGCAAATGGCATAATGGCTATGTCGCTGGACTCCCACATAGTCGACCGTGGTTCAAGTCCTGGACCTGGTGGTTTAAAACTCACGCAGGGAGTGTGTGCGTGCACGCCCATGATCCTGAGAAGAGAATGGAGAGGGGACTGCGGTGTGGCCATTTCCCCTGGGGAGTGATTTCTTGCTTTCTGTCTGTTTCTCTGTGTGTCTACAGCAAGTGCATGTGCCCTATAGCAGAAACTATGCAAACTAAGGTGAAAAGCTGGCAGTCTGCAGGTCAGTGGTGCCTACAACTTGGCAATGATAAAGTGAAAAAAAAAAGAAACCTCTGCAAACTCCAGCCTCCAGGTGCGTTTCTTATAAAATAACACACATGGGGCCAGTAGGTGGCGTGGTGGTTAAGGTGCTGGACTCCCATATGGCCAACCGCAGTTCTGGTTCCAGACCTGGCAGCTTGAAACTCACACCAGGCACGTGTGTGCATGCCCAGAACCCCAGGAGGAGAATGGGGAAGGGACTGTGACGTGGCCATCGCCACTGGGGGGGTGGTTTCTCACTTTCCGTTTCACTCTCTCTGTGGAACACATGTGCTCTGTGGCAAAAACCTTACAAATAAATAAATCAGTGTTATGTCAACGTGGTCTCTCTCCAAATCTCTGACTGGTGGACCACAGGTAACTGGAACTGTGGACAGCAGGAACTGCCGATGGTGGCGAGGGACCGATGTCATTCATGGCCACATTAGTTCTGGAGGCCTGATCGTATTCCGCCGACTCCCGCTGCCTTTTTTAAAAAAAAAAAAAAAAAAAAAAAACTTAATTGTTCCCCTTTGTGGGTGATAGAGAATATGGAGGCCCACATGAGAGGGGTGGACCCCTGCCTGGGGGCCGCCGTGGCCGTCTCCAGACTGCTGCTTCTTTGACACGTGTGCACGTATCTGGCATGTTTCAGGCTGACCAGGCTTTGGACCGACTGGGCTGGGACTGAACTATGGTCACCATGTAGGACTGGCTCTCTTGAGGAGCGCATCGCCGCTGCACCACACAGCCAGCCACGTCCTGCTCCTTAGCCCAGCCAGCACCTCTGCCTCCCCATGCACACCTGCAGGCACCCCCCTGCACCACACCTAGCTTTGCACCCAGGGAAGACGTTCCACTCGGCCCTGCTACACTGGGTCTTCAATATGCTCTGTTGTTTCAGCCTTTAAGCGACAATCTTTGGCACAGATTTTAAGCCTTCTTGCAGTTACCCTAGTTTGGTGGCGAGTGGTAATCCTGTACCCTAAGCAGAGATAAAGGATGCCCCTTCCTTTTCCACTGCTGTGGCATGGGGATGAGTGTGGTGCCCAGATGTTTTCCCTCATATATACTCGTGCACATCTGCCCACGGGGTGAGGAGGGGACTCGAACCTGTGGTTCCTCACTCTCCACTCACCTAACACAAACTGGCTGCCATTTCAGAGTCGCAACAACAAACAAGAAGAGCCAGGAGGCTAAGGTATGAGGCTGATGCCAAGTAAGGTTTTATTACATTTAGAAAAAAAAGAGTAACTGGAAACGAAGACAAGTCGTCCCAAATGGACGAGAGTGCTAGGCCCCTGTCATCCTTCAATGGCAGCACTTGGATCCTCCCAAGCCAGTTTTCACCCAACCGAGATGCTGGAAGGCCGAGCACACGGTCGTGCCCATCAGGCCGAGGAGGGCGATGGAGCCCAGGGCCCCTCGACTCCGCTTGCTGGGTTCTGGAAAAGAAGGAAGAGCAGGAGTCACGGGGCTGCTCCGGCATGGCTGTGCTTTCAACATGCACAGGCCTCGCTATCACAGAGGCGGGGCTGCCCACGGACAACCTGGCCTCGGGAGGCACCAGCAGGCCAGACGCTACATGCCAAGTTCGTCGTCTAAACAGCACTGCCTTGGGACCAGCAGTTAGCGTAATGGCTATGTCGCTGGACTCCCATGTAGTCAACCGTGGTTCGAGTCCCGGGCCCAGTGGCTTAAACTCACGTTAGGCGCGTGTGTGTGCGTGCCCAAGATCCTGAGAGGAGAATGGAGGAGAAGGGACTGCGGCGTGGCGATCCCCCCTGGGGGGTGATTTCTCGCTTTCTGTCTCTCTGTCTTTCTGGTGAGCGCATGCACCCTATAGCAAAAACCTCTCCGAAAAGAAAAAGAACAAAACAAAAAAAAAGAATAGCGCTGCCTGTTCCGCAGAGAAGTACGGATGGCAGAGCGGCTCTGCGTAGGGCCTTTGCAAGTATTTTCCTCTTTTTTGAAGAAATACATACAAGTACAGCCCAAAACGTCGTTTTCCTTTTCTGTCTGGGGCATACCATTGACATTAGAGCTTAGGCCCTGGAGTCGGCCAGCCTGGGTTTGAACCCTGGCTTCCTAGCTGGTACTTGGTGGCTATGTGGTCTAAAGGTGTCATTTCTCTAAGCCTCACCTCCAGAGCTTAAGCCACAGGGTGTACACTGGGAAATGCATGGGTGACCCTGGGTCTGTCTCCCAACTATAAAGTGGGGTATTATTTATCTCAGAATTGTTAAAAGGTCAAATAGCATATGCAAAGTTCTTAGGGAACAATGGCACACAGAAAATGCTCAGTAAGAATACATGTCTGGGGCCCAGCAGGTGGCATGGTGGCTAAGGCTCTGGATTTCCACATGGTTGACCATGGTTTGAGTCTCAGACTTGATGGCTTGAAAATCATGCTGGGCATGTGGGCAGGGGTGCCCATAATCCCAGGAAGAGAAGGGATTGTGGTGTGGCCATTCCCCCGCCCCCAGGAACGGCCATTCCGGAGCTTTTCCTTCTTCTTCTTTTTTGAGAGGTTTTTGCTATAGGGCGCGTGCGCTCGCCATTCAGACAGAAAGAGACAGAGAGACAGAAAGCGAGAAATCACCCCCCAGGGGGGACGGCCACACCGCAATCCCTTCTCCTCCATTCTCCTCTCGGGATCTTGGGCACACACGCACACGCGCCTGGCATGAGTTTTAAGCTACCAGGTCCGGGAATCGAACGGCGGTCGACTACGTGGGAGTCCAGCGACATAGCCATTACGCTAACTGCTGGTCCAGAGCTTTTCCTTCTCACTGTCTCTTTCTGGTAAGGGCATGTACCCTCTGGCAAAAAGAAAAAAAAAAAAAGAAACTTTTGTTACTAGTGAAAAGAGAAGATAACAGACTTTTAACCTGGATATCAAGCTATTTCCCTTTTTTTTTCCTTATTGGGATATGTGTGTGTGTGTGTTGTGTGTGTGTTTGGTGTGTTTGTGTGTGTGTGTGTTGTGTGTGTGTTGTGTGTGTGTGTTGTGTGTGTGTTTGGTGTGTTTGTGTGTGCGTGTGTGTGTTTGGTGTGTGTGTTGTGTGTGTATGTGTGTGTGTGTGTTTGGTGTGTGTGTGGTGTCTTATAGACAGGGTCTTTCTGTACTGGGATTTTCCGGCCCCTACCTCCCACGTGGCTGCGATCCAGCTTTGAGGGTGGGCTGGGAATCGAACCTGGGCCTCCCAGGTGGCCTCAGCCTGCTGGGCAATAGTGTCCAGTGTGCGATTGTGGGGTACCTCGCCTTTCTTCCAAGTCGCACTGAGAAGAAAACCATAGCAGCACCCGAGTAGAATGGTCAGTGTTCCCTGGCCCGCGCCGGGCGTACTCACCGCCCGTGTAGTAGCCGTAAGCGTAAAGCACCCGTCCGATGATCCAGGCCAAGCCCAGGCCAGAAGCGACACGCTGGGACAAAGGGCACCGTTAGTATTCGCCTTAACCAAGCAGGCAGACCTCGGTAACACGCAGGGCTGTCACACAGCGTGCTGGCAGAGTCCCTAACTGCGTGGCCCTGCTAACGTGCTCCCACCAGGGCTAGGGGACAACGACTTCATCTGTTCTGGCTGGACAGTCAGAGCTCTGCGCTTCCTCCGTGAAAGGCTGTGCTCTCGGAGCCGGATCTTGGCCTCCTCCCAGATCATGGGACGGAGGGAAGAAACTCCTGGCTCACCCTGGGCAGCCTGGGGACCTTGTACTGAGGGCATGACAGGACGAGCAGGCCTGGGGCCTCGGGATTCGCCAGAAGAGGAACGTGACCAAAAGTCAGGACTGGAAGCGAAACTCTTGTCACGTCAGCTGGCCGTGAGCAGGAGGCTGACTGCGCGCTGCAGCTGCCCCCGGGGGGTCTACGGTGGCCTGTGGCTGCAGTGTGAGGCTCCACTAGAGGACGTGGGGGCAGCGCCGTGTTGTGAACTCCAGGAGATATGGCCGTAGAGGGAAAAGTCTGTTACTAACACCCTTGAGGACTCCTGGGGCCAGCAGGTGGTGTGGTGGTTAAGGGTGCTGGCCTCCCACATAGCCGACCGTGGTTCAAGTCCTGGACCTGGCGGTTTGCTTTCTCATTTTCCCTCTCTCTCACTCTGTCCCTCTCTGGCAAAATAAATAAATAAATAAATAAATAAATAAATAAAGTTAAATAAAATAATTCCTAAAAAAGAAAAAAAAAAGATAAACAAGTCCTTCCATTCAGGCACTATCTTAGGGTTAAAAGGGGTCAGAGAGAATAAAAAATGTGAGCGAGGAACTTACCGGGTGGTAAACGCCGCCAACAGCTAGGAAAAACAAGAAGGGCGGATACACTTCCAACCTGGAACCACAGAGAGAAGCTTCAGAAAGCGCCCTTCAGCGTGCCTGTGTAGACTCAGAGCCCTGCGCGCTCGCACTTGCCACGCCGCAAACTGGTGAGTCAAAATGAACACTGAGGGCGCCGGGTAGTGGTGCAGTGGAAGTGCAACTGGACCCACAGGGGAGGTCCTGGGTTCGGATCCCAAGGCTTCCCTGTCGAGGCTGAGTGTGCCTGCATGCTTACACCCAGGCTGGCTGAGGCTGGCGGGGGGCGGCACGAAGACTCTGTCAGAGGGGCCTCTGTCTGTCTGTCTGTCTGTCCCCCTCTCTTTCATAGGAGAAGTAAATGCTGACTGGAGGAGAAGACCTGGCCACTGAGATCCACCTTGTTTTGCTCTGCACGGGAGAAAGGTAGCCGGGACACGCTGCGTGAGAAGACCTCACACCCCACACACGAGTGAGGACGTACTTATGTAAGATGAATAAATCGTGGGGCCAGCAGGTGGCGCGATGCTTAGGCCGCCCACGGTGAGAGCAGGCTTCCTCACAGAGCTCAAAGCCTCACTCCCTACAGCTGGCAGGTAGAACGTCGGTTTAAAGGGTATTTATCTCACGAGAGAGAGCGAGACGAGCAGGGAGAAGGGAATCAAGCACTTTGGGGGCTGGGTTGTGGCCTGGCGGTTAAGGGATCTGCATGCCACATGACTGAGCACCTGGTTCGAATCCTGGCTCTGCTCAAAAAACACAGCAAGTGTGCAGGCAGGCATGTCCCAAATCCCAGCAGGACGGGGGAGCAGAGGAGCAGGGTTACGGAGTGACCACACCCCACTGGGCAGGGTTGCTTCTCAGTCTCCCACCTCCCCACTCTGCAGAGTCCATGTTCCCTCTGCGATGAGCATCCCGGGCAGGGCTCCTGCAACCTCTCCCCCAGCCCTCCCAGCCAGCCAGGACCAACTGGCATGTGCGTGCCTGGCGTGTACTGGCTGGCCTGGGAACCAAACCCACGACCTTCCATAGGGACTGCAGTTTGCTTGAGCAGCACGCTGCTGGGCCACCGAGCCAGCTCCCTCCTTCTGTAAAGTTTATGTTTTTTATGAGAGAAAGAGAGTGAGAACATCTGTTCAGGTGGGGTATGCTGAAACCACTGTCAAAGTTATGCCACATCAGGGGCCCGGCAGGTGGTTGAGGTGCTGGACTCCCACGTGGCTGACCAGGTTTGAGTCCCAGACCTGGCAGCTTGCTTTCTCACTTTCCTTCTCACTCTCTTTGTCTCTCTCTGGTCAACTTCAAAATAATAATAAAATAAGATAAAATAATGACAATGAATATAAGTTTTTAAAAAAGGAATGCCACATTATAAGTATTTTTGAAAAGATTATCCTAAAATTTTAACAACTCTTAATTTTGCTTACTATTCACTCTGTTCACTTAATTTGTTTTTAAGTGACCTTTTTATCAAGGTGTCCATGACTGTCATTACTGCCACTCAGCAAACGCAGGGCACCGAGGGCCGAGGTGCCAGCAGCAGAGACCTGCCCTGCAGGTGCCTGGGGGGGAGGGGGCGACACTCACGTGTTCTGGTGGGCTCGCTGGATGCAGTTGAAGAGGTGCCCGTTTTCAGGGTCCGTGCTGTACATGGTAGGGTACTGTGAAAACAAAGCCATGTTGATCCAATGGCCCAGGGCAACACCAGGGCCAAGAGTTACAGATGACCCGTCCTGGAACAGCTGGTGGTGTGGAGGAAGGACAAGGCAGCTGGACCCACACGGCCAACTCTGTAGTCTGGGTCTCAGACCTGGCGGCACACATGTGTGCGTGTGTGCCCAAGTCCCAGCTGGAGAACGGAGGAAAAGGGACGGTGGAATGGCATGCTCCCAAGGGAGCAATGCCTCACTTTCCCTCTGGCAAGTGCACATGCCCTATGGCAAAACCAAACTAATAATAATAACTGGGAGATGACCACTGCTTTCTGCTTAAATATTTGCAGTGAGGAGAGTCCCAATTCTCAGAAGCAGAGTCACCGTCTCTAGTAAGTAACAGAAATAATAAGGACTAGAACACACGTCTGCACTGAAGCTGCACACGGAAAGAGGCGGCTCGTGCCAAGCCCTGTGTTTCAGTGACTTCACACATCAGCAGGGACTCAGAGGTGACCTGAGGACAGTGCAGAGAAGCTGCTCCTCCCCAGGAGTCATCAAACGCCACCACCTTTTAAGATTTCCCTTAATGGGAGAACAGGCATTGAGCATGTGAGATTTTTGTTAAAAATTTGCCAGAGGGGCTGGCAGGTGGTGTGGTGATTAAGAGCACTGGACTCCCACGTGGCTGACCACGGTTCAAGTCCCGGACCTGGCAGCTTGGTTTCTCACTTTCCCTCTCTCTCCCTCACTCTGTCCATCTCTGGTCAAATTAAAATAAATAAATAAATAAAGATAAATACGATAATTCTTTAAAATATTCTTTTTTTTTTTTTTTCCGGAAGGCGTGCGTGTCCCTGGAGAGAGAGGGAAAGTGAGGAAGCATCCGCCATGGGAATGATCACACTGCAGTCCTTTCTCCTGTATTTCTCTCTCCTTTGGGATTTTGCACACGCACACACGTGCATCCGGCAGGTGTCTCAAGCTGCTGGGTTAACGTGAACTGTGCAGTCGACCACGTGGGACCCAGCGGCCTTAAGCTCCATACCACCAGCTGGCCAGAGTGTGTTAGAAGTTTTTTATAAAAAGAATTATAGGGACCAGCACATGGTGTGATGGTTATGTCGCTGGACTCCCATGTAGTCTGCAGTCTATCACAGTTCGAGTCCTGGACCTGGTGGTGTGTGTGTGCCCAAGATCCCTAGAGAAGAATGGAGGAAAAAGGAATGTGGCGTGGCCATCCCCCTGGGAGGTGATTTCTCACTTTCTGTCTCTCTGTCTCTCCAGCATGTGCAAGCACCTTAGAACAAAAATCTCTCTCAAGAAAAAAAAAATACTTATTTTGGCTGGGCAAGTGGTGTGGTGGTTAAGGTGTTAGACTCCCACATGGCTGACTGTGGTTCAAGTCCCGGACCAGGTGACTTGTTTTCTTGCTTTCCCTTTCTCTCTTTCTCTCTCTAGTCAAATTAAAAACTAATAACAAATAAAATGAAATAAATTATTTTAAAAATATTTATTTTATTTTATTCATTATTATTATATTTTACTTTGCTATAGGGCACGTGCACTCACCAGAGAAAGAGAAGGGAAAATGAGAAAGCAAGCTAGCAGGTCTAGGACTCAAACTGCAGTTGGTCATGTGGGAGTCTAGCGCCTTAACCGCCATGTCACCTGCTTGCCCTGTGTGTTAGAATTTTTTTTTTTTTGGAGAGGTTTTTCGCTATAGGGCGCGTGCGCTCGCCAGACAGACAGAGAGAGACATAGAGACAGAAAGCGAGAAATCACCCCCCAGGGGGGATGGTCACGCCGCAATCCCTTCTCCTCCATTCTCCTCTCGGGATCTTGGGCATGCACACACACGCGCCCGGCGTGAGTTCTAAGCCACCGGGTCCGGGACGCGAACCGTGGTCGACTACGTAGGAGTCCAGCAACATAGCCATTACGCTAACTGCTGGCTCCCTGTGTTAGAATTTTAATGGAAGCATCCAGTAGAAGGAGAGTGAATAAAAAAAGGGAACTGGATATAAAACCTTTACAAGAAGGTGACTGTCCCTTCTAAGTCAGCTCTGATTAAAGGAAGACCTCCTCCCGATGGCCAAAGCCTAAGCCCAGGCTGACTTCAGCACCTCTTAGAAAATAGGAAAGTTACTTTAAGACGTCATTTTCCAAGTGGCACAGCGGGAAACGGTGTTGCCATTTAATGTGCTATAGAGAAGTGAACACTCCTCCAATAAACTGACCTGCCAAAAGCACCCTGTTCTAAGCCCAGCATGCCTGGTCTCTCCAGAGAAGAGACAACGAAGCAGGAAGAGGCCGCTCCCTCGCAGGGCCTGCTTCTCGTCTCCTTGCCACAGAGGAGCAGAACTTCTACCAGGCGCCTCCTAAAACGGTCACCGCCAGCTCCTCAGCTCGCCCTGTGTCCTCGGCCAGCCGCGGCGACAAGCCCTCGAAGCAGCAGCGGGTCCCCACTCACCTCGACCTTGTACTTCTTGCGGGCCTTGGCGACGTTGATGGCGAGGTGGGCGACCATCACAAAGCTGGCGGCACCCGTCAGGACCACAAAACCGTACTCCTTCGACAGGACGGCCATCTCGGCTCTGCAGGAGCAAGAACACCACTGGGGCACCAGCACACGCACATGCACACGCGCACGCACGGACAGGCCCACGGGGGCGGGCCTGGTGTTTCGAGGAGGTCGCTGGAGAGCTGACGGTGCACACGGCGGGACTGAACACTCACGGATGCGAGGCACTCATGAACGCCCACGGTTACGTATCGGGCGTGCCTCCGTCGGGTTCTCTGGGTGGGCACCGCAGCTATGGATTTACCTGTGCCATCGCCGTCCCCACTGCTGCAGAGCCATATGCCACCAAAATTGCACTATTGCTTTATATATTTACTTATTTTTAGAACTATTTTATTTAACTTTATTTAGTTATTTTTAATTTGACCAGAGAAGGGCAGAGTGAGAGAGAAAGAGAGAGAGAGAGAGAGAAAGTGAGAAAGCAAGCTGCCAGGTCTGGACCTCGAACTGCTATCAGCCATGTGGGAGTCCAGTGCCCTTAACCACCACGCCACCTGCCAGCCCCCACATTACTGTTATGTTTACTAGACTGCAGAAGACATGCTGGCCAGAGGGAGACAGAGAAACAGAGAGAGGAGGAGGCGCTCTGTGGGAGTATGGCTACGCCACAGTCCCTTCGCCATCTCCCTCCTGTCAGGATCTGCAGTCACACACGAGCAAGCCCAGCATAGTTTTCAAGCTGCTGGGTCCAGGACTAGAACCACTGTTGGCCTTATCGGATATGGCTTCCATAATCACTAGGCCAAGGGGCATACCTAAAAAATTACATGTCGGGAGACCAGCAGTTAGCATAATGACTATGTCGCTGGACTCCCACGTAGTCGACCACAGTTCGCATCCCGGGCCTGGTGGCTTAAAACTCACGCCGGGCACGTGTGTGTGCATGCCCAAGATCCCGAGAGGAGAATGGAGGAGAAGGGATTGCGGCTTGCGGCGTGGCCATCCCCCTAGGGGCTGATTTCTCGCTTTCTGTCTCTCTGTCTCTGTCTGTCTGGCGAGCGCACGTGCCCTATAGCGAAAACCTCTCAAAAAAAAAAAAAAAATTACATGTCGGGGTGTTGGCATGGTGGTTTTAAGGTGTTGGACTCTCACACAGCTGACTGCGGTTTGAGTCCTGGACCTGGAGGCCTGTTTTCTCACCTTCCCTTTCTCTGGTGAGCACGTGTGCCTGTAACAAATTAAATATGATGATAAATAAAATTAAATAAATACTTATTTTTTTTTCTTTTAATATTTTTGCTATCAGGCATGTGTGCTGGCTGAAGATACAGAGAGAGACAGAGACAGAAAGCAAGAAATCACCCCCCAGGGGGGATGGCCACTCTGCAATCCCTTCTCTTCCATTCTCCTCTCGGAATTTTGGGCACGCACGCACATGTGGTCAGTGTGAGTTTAAGCCACCGGGTCTGGAACTCAAACTGCGGTCATCCTCGTGGGAGTCCTGCAACATAACCATTATGCCACTTGCTGGTCCCAAAATACATAATTTTAAAAAGGTCCTTTTTTTAAAAAAAAAAGTTTTTTTTTTTTTTTTTTTTAGAGGTTTTTGCTATAGGGCGCTTGCACTCGCCAGACAGACAGAGAGAGACAGAAAGTGAGAAATCACCCCCCAGGGGGGATGGTCACGCTGCAATCCCTTCTCTTCCATTCTCCTCTCAGGATTTTGGGCACACATGCACACACGCCCGGCCTGAGTTTTAAGCCACCGGGTCTGGGACGTGAACCACGGTCGACTACATGGGAGTCCAGCGACATAGCCATTACACTAACTACTGGTCCTCCCCCCCCCCCAAAAAAAATAGTTTTATGTGCATATATCGGAAATAAACACAGAGAGAAAAAGTGAGAAATCACCCCCCAAAAGGATGACCACGCCACAATCCCTTTTCCTCCATTCTGCCCTTGGGATTGTGGCACACACACACATGCACCCAGCATGATTTTCAACCCCCCTTAAATCACTCAGTCAGCCATGTGGGATCCAGAGCCTTAACCACCTGCAGGTGGTGACCTGTTTCCCCCTAAAAATCACATTTTTAAAAAAAATTATTTAATCTTATTTATTATCATTATTTTTTAAAATTTGCTATATGGCATGCATACGAGCCAGAGACAGAGAGACAGAGAAAGTGAGAAAGCAAGTCGCCAGGTCTGGGACTGGAACTATCGTCAGCCATGTGGGAGTCCAGTGCCCAGCCACTATGCCATCTGCAGGGCCCCTAAAAATCACATTTTGGGGAACCAGCAGTTAGCGTAATGGCTATGTCGCTGGACTCCCACGTAGTCAACCGCGGTTTGCATCCCGGACCTGGTGGCTTAAAACTCACGCCAGACGCATGTGTGTGTGTGCCCAAGATCCCGAGAGGAGAATGGAGGAGAAGGGATTGCGGCGTGACCATCCCCCCTGGGGGGTGATTTCTCGCTTTCTGTCTCTCTGTCTCTCTCCGTCTGTCTGGCAAGCGCAGGCGCCCTATAGCAAAAAACCTCTCCAAAAAAAAAAAAAAGAATTACATTTTGAAAAAAATAATCTCACACAGCAAAACGCTAAAAGGTACATTAAATTAGAGATGAAGGGCAGGAGAGAGGGGAAAGGGAGGAAGGGAACAGAGGAACAGTATGCGCTGTTCCAGGCTTTTCCTTGGGCATGGGGGGGCCGTGGGGGCAGGTGCTGAGCAGCAGCAGAAACTGCAGGAAAGTGCAGACAGGTGCAGCTAGACGGCTTCGAAAGCAGGATGCAGGCCCTGAACCCATGACACTGCCAGGACACACATGTCAGGTAGCTCCTTGGGGACCCAAGTTGCTCACCAAATTGTCACTTCAAAACTTGCCAGTGATGAGACCAGCAGTTAGCGTAATGGCTATGTTGCTAGACTCCCATGTAGCTGATCGCGGTTTGAGTCCCGGACCCGGTGGTTTAAACTCACGCTGAGCATGTGTGCGTGCGTGCCCAAGATCCCGAGAGGAGAATGGAGGAGAAGGGATTGCGGCGTGACCATCCCCCCTGGGGGGGTGATTTCTCACTTTCTATCTCTCTGTCTCTCTCTGTGTCTCTGGCAAGCGTACACACCCTATAGCAAAAACTTCTCCAAAAAAAAATGTTAAAAAGAGAAACTAGCCAGTGTTCTGATGTATTCGACTTGTTTCTATATGCATATTGAAAAAAAGAACAGAAGTCAATATGGGAAAGTGTTGGTGGTAGAATCCAGGTGTGGCTATCTGGATATCCAAAGTTCAGCTCTTCCGGCGTTCCAGTATGGTAACGAGGCAGTGACTGCTGGCAGGGAAAGCTAATCCCACTCCCTCCCAGGGTTCAGCAATGTCAGCTCTTTAAGCTGCTGTCCTGCCCTAGGAGGAGAGAGAAGGAAAGACACAGACGGCTGTGAGGGGCAGAGGGGCTGGGGCTTCCGCACGAGCAGTCCCAGGGCCCGCTAGTCGCTGAGAGGTCACTGGGTGGAAGGAGAACCCGGCACGGCAGCACACAGGGACAGCCTCCCACAGACTGCCACTGCGCGCAAGGGGGGCACAGCCTGCAGCTCCCGAGTGTGCTCTGCTTTTTTTTTAAAGACAGATTTTTTTGCTATACGGCGCAGGTGCTTGCCAGAGAGAGACAGAGAGACAGAAAGTGAGAGATAACCCCTCAAGGGGGATGGCCATGCCACAATCCCTTCCTTCTGTTCTCTCAGAATCTTGGGCACACACACACGCCCAGCGTGAGGTTTAAGCTGCCGTGTCCAGGACTTGAACTGTGGTCGACTACGTGGGAGTCCAGCGACCTAACCATTAGGCTATCTGCTTGTCCCCTGCTTTCAGTTTTAAAATGCCATCCCTGGGCCAGCAGGGTGGCATAATGGTTACATCGCGGGACTCCCACGTGGCCAACCACGGTTCAATCTTGGCTCTGTGCCTTGAAACTCACGCCAGGTGCATGTGTGTACGTGCCCAAAATCCAGAGAGGAGTCTGGAGAGCAGACTGCGATGTGGCCACCCCCACCCCCGGGGGTGCGTTCTCCCTTTCTGTCTCTCTGGTGAGCACATGTGCCCCACAGCAAGAATCTCTCCAAAAGAAGCAAAGTCCATCCCTGCTAGCTGGTAACTGCTGGCTTTAATCTCCCCTGTAAGCCTGGGAGGGCTGCCCTGCTCCAAAATGGCTCTACTCATCCCAACCTGCACTCCAGCAGGACGGGACCATGCCTGCTTCCCAAGCAATGCCCGGAGGTCAGGGAGGTCCCCGTGCTCTGTGACACACATATCAGAGCTGGGATTCACGCCCAGGTTCTGGGCCAGGTGCTGGCGCAGCAGTAAACACCGTGTTCCACCAGGCAATCCCACCGGGAAGGTTCCAGCTCAAGTCCAGAGACTTCCCCAGGAAGTGAGGCATGCACACGGCCTTGCTCCAGGGCTGGCCCTGTGCGGGTGCTGTCTCCCCCTCTCTGCTCCTCTCGCTCGTGGAATAAACAAACTTAAAAGAAACCTTCAGGTTGGGGGCCAGTAGATGGCACGGTGGTTAAAGCACTGGACTCTTAACATGACCAACTGTGGGTTCAAGCTCAGGACCCAGCAACTTGAAAATCATGCCAGCCACACATGTGTGCGCACCCAAACTCCTGAGAGGAGGATGGAGGAGAAGGGACTGTGGTGTGGCCATCCCTTTCCCCGGGGGGTGATTTCTCACTTTCCCTCTGTTTATCTCTTCCCCCTACCCTCACCCAGCAGGAGCACGTGCCCTATGGCAATACACCTAAGAAAAGTAAAACAAAAATACCACCTAAAAACATACGGCAGGTTTGGTTCTAATGTCCCCTTTCAGTCCTGCCTGAGTCGTAGTGAGGGTGGGTCAGAGTGTGTTTCTCAATATGGAGCAGGCTAGCAGCCAGTTCTTGAGAAATAAGTTGCTCTGGCATGGAAAGATAATATCCAGCGCTTCAGTCC
This sequence comes from Tupaia tana, assembly GCA_026018925.1. Lineage (NCBI taxonomy): Eukaryota > Metazoa > Chordata > Mammalia > Scandentia > Tupaiidae > Tupaia > Tupaia tana. The sequence goes on along the minus strand of JAKSZU010000004.1, from coordinate 109,125,731 downwards.
CAAATATGTGCCCGCTTCTTCTTCTTCTTCTTCTTTTTTTTTTTTGAGAGGTTTTTGCTATAGGGCGCGTGCGCTCGTCAGACAGACAGAGACAGACAGAGAGACAGAAAGTGAGAAATCACCCCCCCCCCCCCCCCGCCCAGGGGGATAGCCACATCGCAATCCCTTCTCCTCCATTCTCCTCTCGGGATCTTGGGCACGCACGCACATGCACCCAGCTTGAGTTTAAGCCACCGGGTCCGGGACGCGAACCGCAGTCAACTACATGGGAGTCCAGTGACATAGCCATTACGCTAACTGCTGGTCCCTGTGCCCCGCTTCTTACAGCTCACATCACTCCCAGCTCTCCCCTTCTAGGTCTCCGCCCGTGCACTTGTGAGTGGCCCCGCCTGGGAGGCATGGAGACACTCATGGCCAGCCAGCCCTCAGGCCCAGCAGAGGTCCACCGCCGGCTATGTGGCCGCACGGTAAGGAGCCTCGGGCTGCCCTGCAAGCTCACAGCCCCGCTCTCCTCCCGGGTTCAGAACAGCAGCCGGGATGGAGGCAGCAGTTATCAAAACTAACGGGCAGCGCGAGTGCTGGACGCGCCCACAGATACGCAGAAACCGCGGGCTCGGCAGCCTTGCTGATGCACTCTCGGAGCTCCACGGACTCGGGCCAAACAGCCGCTGAAAACGAAGCCGTCTCTAACCCGGGCAAGGGCTGACAGCTAACGACAGTAAGATTAAACCTGTGGGGCCAGCAGGTGGTGTAGTGGTTAAGGAGCTGAACTCCCACATGGCCGACAGCGGTTCAATCCCTGGGCCCGAAGGCTTAAAATGCATTGGACACATGCGTGTGTGTGCCCCAAATCCCAGAAGAATGGAGGAGAAAGGACTGCATTGTGGCCATCCCCTGGGGGTGGATTTATCATTTTCCTTCTCACTGTCTATCTCTCCTGTCTTTAGCAAGTGCATGCATCCTATGGCAAAAGGCTTTAAATGAATGAATGAATGAATGGTGAAGGCTATTTGCAGGTCCAGAGAGCCTGCTGCCAGGCCTGACCTTGGGACTGCATGCGGTTCCCTGGCAGTGTGGGCTAGTCCTGCGTTGGGGTGGTCCTACTAGCTCACTCCAAATCTTCACAGAGGCGGGCCGACCGCAGGTGTCAGGGTTCTTCCACTGCACCCCCTCAGTCCAGATGCAACGCTGCAATCTGCTGGCTCAAGGCGACCTCTGCTCTTCCGGTCTGTATAGACTCCGGGCAGTGGGGCAGGACAGAGAAGCACCTCACGAGGAGATGTCTCTACAGTAGGCAAGACACACTCAGGAAGGCAACTGCTCTACAGTCTGCAATCAGGAATCAACATGGGGGGATCGCAGGTGCCGTGGTGGTTAAGGTGATGGGCTCCCACATGGTAGACCATGGTTTGAGTCCCAGTCCTGGCAGCTTGCTTTCTCACTTTCCCCCTTTCCTCTGTCTCTGTCAACATTTTAAAAATAATAATGATAAATAAAGTTAAATAAATAAAATTGTTTCTTAAAAAAGAAATTTGGGGCCAGCAGATGGGTTGGTGGTTAAGGCGCTGGACTCCCACATAACTGACCACGATTTGAGTTCTGGACTTGGCAGTTTGTTTTCTCATTTCCCTCCCACCCCTCTCTCTTTCTCTGTCTCTCTCTGATGAGAGCACACACCCTATAGCAAATTGAAAAAAAATACAATTAAATAAATAACTTAAAAAAGAAATGAACATGGACTACTGAGCTCCTCTTTTGAAGCACACACCGGACTGCGGGGTTAAACCCCTTAAGCACTCACAGCTAGTGAGAGCCACACGCCTCACACTTGTAAGGAGCCATGTAAGCTGGACTCTGGGGCAGACAGGGCCACGGCGGGCAGTACCACTGGAGAGGTGGCAGTAAGGGCCCAGAGCCTGGTGCTAAGCAGATGGTTTGTAAGGGACTGTGCGCTCGGTGGTAGAGGCAGGGAGTGCTGGGGCTCACGGCGTGCTTACTGTCCCTGCGGCTCCTCTGCAGGAGCCCTGGCCACACGGCACAAGAGACAAGCCTCAATACCGCCTGTGAGAGGGTGGGAAGCCCTTCCGGGCAGCTTCTTGCACTCCTCGTGAGGGGTCTTGCCTCCCACGCACACACCTGTGCTGAGCCCAGAGCAGGTAACGGCTCCTCATGAGTGAGGCCACGTGTGTCTGGCTCTCCCCTGCCAACACGTGCACGCCCTGAGACGCTGGTGGAGGAGTAGTGCAGCTGCAGCCCCAGGCGGGTTCAGGGATGAGTCTGCCCCAACAGCTGAGTAACAACCACAATGTGGCACAGTGTCTGGCTGAAGTGTGGACCTGGCCAATTACTTTTCTTTTCTTCTCTTGAAAGTATCTACCGAGGGACCAGCAGGTGGTGTAATGATTGCATTGCTGGACTCCCACGTAGTCAACTGCAGTTCAAGACCCGGACCCTGTGGTTAAAACTCACACCAGGTGCATGTGCATGTGTGCCCAAGATCCCGCGAGGAGAATGGAGGAGAAGGGATTGTAGCATGGCTATTCTCCCTGGGGAGTGATTTCTCACTATCTGTCTGTCTGGCGAGTGCATGTGCCCTATAGCAAAAATCTCTCTCTCTCAAAAAAAAAAAAAAAAGTATTTACTGACATTGTGTAAATAACTGAATCGATGAATTACTTACTGAGAAATCTGGGCCACAGTGGCAAAGCGGCAGCGTGTGGTTCTGGGAGGCTGGAGGTCATAAGGAAGATCGGGGTTCAGTTCCCGGGGGGACGTGTACCCAGGGGTGTGCAGCTGCCTGGGAGCCTGGCTGGCTGGAAGGCTCCAGGCAGGGGCCGGGGTGGTGGCGGCAGCGAGAGACTCTTCTTGGGGAAGCACGTCTCCTCTCGCTCTCGTGAAATAAAGAAATATACTTAAAAGAAAGAGGCATTCACAATACAAAGAAAAGCTGTGACCATAGCTGAAAACATAACCCCGAGAGGAAGCGAAGCCGGGCTAAAGCTTATGCTTCAAAGAAAGAACCAACAAATCAATCAAGGTTCAAAAAAAGCTGTCTGCTGGGAAATCAATGTGCACCATAGAGACGGACGGTGGTTCCACGTGAAAGTTAAAAAAAGAAAAACAAATGATGCCAAAGTTAACTTTGTAAAAACGGAAGATTATAATAGTAAAAATATGTTTCAGAAACAATTTTTTAAAAGTCATTTGCTAAATCCTATTTTTTGAGGACTTCAGGGAGAGGGAGAGGTTGAGGTTCTGCAGGGAGAGTGGTCCCTGTGGGGATGCGCACCTGCACGGGGCGGTGCAGAGGCCCTGCTCCCCGCCTCCAGGTGCTGGGTACCCACAGCTGCCGCTGCCCCTGGTTGTGCCAGGCGAAGTGCTAGCCGACAGCTGCCAGGACAGGTGGATCCAGTCATTTCTATGAGCCTGGACTGCACACCGTGGGTGGTGACTGCACGCCTGCTCTGTGTCGCCCGCGGCCCTTTATAGGATGCACAAGGTAAGACTCCGGGGTAGGACCTCTGTCCTGGCCTTCGTCCTCAGTGACGCTGGCAGAGTGCACAGCTCAGCAGCCCTCTCTGAGCCAGGACAGGCGCGGGGCGACCCTGCAGTCGCTTGGGCACAGACAGCACTGCTTCATCGGCACAGCTGTTTGGGTTAGCCATACAGCAGCGGTGTAAGTTAAACCCTGGGTGGAAACCCCCTCCACACAGTTCCAAGTGCCCAGACTGACGGTTACACAACTGGGGGAAGTGGAAAGTGGGGCCCTGGTGGGGAGGGGCAGAGGGCAGGAGGTCGTGTCCTTACCCTGCCCTCACTCGTTCTAGGAATCTACCCTGTGGTCATGATCAACAAACAGATCTGGTTCAAAGACATTCAAGAGCTATTTATAACAGCCCAAACAGGAACCGTGCAGATGAAGAGAGGGCTGTGAGACAATTAGTGCACCCGTAAAGTAGAATATTATACAGCTGTGTAAAATGCTGAGTACAAAGAAGATGCTGAAATAGGCTTAATATACAGCACGTTAGGTTGAAAAAAAGTGTTTTTAATCTATTTTCTATCATTAGTTTCTTTTTCTTTTTTTTTGGAGGTTTTTGTAACAGGGCATGTGCGCTCGCCAGAGAAACAGAGAGAGACAGAGAGACAGAAAACAAGAAATCACCCCCCAGGGGGGATGGTCACGCCACAATCCTTTCTCTTCTATTCTCCTCTCGGGATCCTGGGCACGCACGCACACGCGCCTGGCATGAGTTTAAGCCACCAGATCCAGGACTCGAACTGCAGTCAGCTACATGGGAGTCCAGTGACATAGCCATTACGCTAACTGCTGGTCTCTATCATTAGTTTCTTGATAACAGAAAAAAATTAACAGGGGCCGGCAGGCGGTGTGGTAGTTAAGGGCACTGGACTCCCGCATGGCTGACTGCGGTTGGAGTCCTGGACCTGTTGTCTTGGTTTCTCACTTTCCCTCTCTCTCTCATTGTGTCCCTCTCTGGCCAAATTAAAAAATAAAAATAAATAAATAAAGTTAAATTTTTAAAAAAAGAAAAAATTAAGGAAGAAAATGTCAAAATAATTCTAACAACTAGATTATAGATTTTCCTTTGTACTTTGTAATTTCCAAAATAAGCAAATATATATGTTCATACGTCTATTTTCAAAATTTATTAAGTTTAAATACATATACTATTAAATATGTATATTAAATGTGCCCGAGGGCACATGCACTTGGGGGGGGGGAGAGAGAGAGAGAGAGAGAAAGTACCCCCTGTGCGGTATGGTCACCTTTCCCTCCTGTTGGGACTCTGGGCACGCGCGCACATGTGTCTAGCATGTTTCTCAAACCACCAGGACCAGGACTTGAGCCACAGAGCCGGCTGTGTGGGATCTGGGAGGGCAGAGAGAGGTTCCGGCCCGGTTTCTTACTGTCAGCACAGGGGCTTCTGTCCACCTTCTTCCTTTCCCCTCACTCCGGCCGATCATAGAGGCCCTTGCCACAAAGGACCGAGAGCATTTTCTTTTCTTTTTAAATTCTTTAATTTTTTTTTTTTTTTTTTTGTAGAGATTTTTGCTATAGGGCATGTGCACTCACCAGAGAGACAGAGAGGGACAGAAAGATAGAAAAGGGAGAAATCACCCCCCAGGGGGAATGGCCACACCGCAATCCCTTCTCCTCCATTCTCCTCTCAGGATTTTGGGCACGCGTGCACACGCACCTGGCATGAGTTTTAAGTTGCTGGGTCCAGGACTTGAACCACGGTGGTTTCCTTGACATAAGTGACAAGGAAAAAATAAAATAATTTAAAAAAAACAAACAAAAAAAATAATAGGCACAGTCTTGTGTCGGGGATCCATCTTCCACCAAATCCTCTCTCCACCATGCCCCGAGGAGAGGACATGGTGGGCTGGCGAGACCAGAGGCTGTCCTGCAGAGCGAGCTCCGGCTGAGCCCCCCACAATGACCCACTGAGGCAGGGCCCCCGGAAGGCAGGCTGCTTCTCTCAGCTTCAGCAGAGGGCGTGGGACGAAGGGAGCAGGGGAGAGCCCGGAGTCTGCCAAGGCCACCGTGTGAGCCGCCCGCAGCTGCCCTGCGTCACCAGGCGTCTCTGTGTGGTCAGACACTGCAGACCTGATTCCGCCACCAGTGCGGTGAGAGGGGTTCCCGGCTTCCCACCTTCATCGCGATGCTCGTTGGCTACACGGTGGCCTCCCGGGGCCTGCCCCTTCCAGGGTCACTGCCGGCCTCACCTTCCTAACGAGCAGCCGCGTGGCTCCCAGTGAACGGCTGTTTAGGATTCAGAGGGCTTCCACCAGCTTCTCAGAGAATTTTTCACCCCATCATGCAGAAAGAGTAAAATGGGAAATAATTCCCCTCTACCTGTTAAGACCTCATACCTACAGAGGGCTTCTTCTATGCCAGAGCCTGTAATTGACTTTAGAATAAAGAATTTTTTTTTTTAGTTTTTCTTTTATTTTTTTTTTTATTTTTTTTTTGCCATTGAGCTTGTGCATTTGCTGAAGAAAGACAGAGAGAGGGAAAGTGAGAAATCAGCCCCGCAGACGGAACGACCTAGCTGCAATCTCTCTCTCCTCCGTTCTCTAGGGATTTGGGGCACACACATATACTGCCTGGAGTGATTTTCAAGCCGTTGGGTTCAGGACTCGAACTATGGTCAGCCATGTGGGTGTCCAGCACCTTCACCGCCACACCACCTGCTGGTCCCAATTTTAGATAAACACTCACCCCCCTCCAACGATCCCCTGTGCTATTACTATTTTCATCCCATTGTACAGAAGAGCAAACCAAGACCTCACCCAAGACCCCACAGCTGGAGGGCAGAGCTGGTCTGAGGGCAGAGCAGCCTCACGCCAGTGTCCAGCTACGCACCGCTAACCCATGCTGCTGGCTTTGCCTCACCTCGAGCCAGGTGACCTCATCCCCGATGGGGAGCCCCGAGGGGAACCGCTCTGCAAACAGCCTGGGCTTCTGCCCCAGGAGCAGAGGGAGAGGAACAGGAGCAAGGCAGAGCCCGGGGGAGGGCAGAGTGGACCAGGGAGGGTTTCACACACAGGCTCGTGTCATCTGTCATCTGCAAACGGCGACAGTTTCACTTCTTCCCAGGGCGGGGTGGATGCCTTTTGTTGAAGTATTCTTCTAGACTGAGCGCCCTGGCTAGAACCAATACGCTGTTGAGCAGAAGTGGCAAGATTACGTGGCTCAGCTGTGGTGGCACAGGTGTAATACCACCACTGGAGAGGCTGGAAGCCACGTGGGAGGCCTGGGCTCAGTTCCTGGGCCAACGCGAACCCGCACATCCACGCTGTGCACATCTGGGCTCCTACGTGGGAGGGTTGGCGGGGGGGGGAGGGGGGGACTGCAACACAGTGAGACCCTGTCAAGACTACTCAGGCCGGAAGGTGCTGCGGAGGTTAAGGTGCTAGGTCCCATGTGGCTGAGGGTGTGGTTGAGTCCACTCCTACGGCTTAAAGGACACACCAGGCGCGTGTGTGTGTGCCCAAGAGGAGAATGGAGGTGAAGGGACGGCACTGCGGCCACCCCTGGGTGCTATCTCACCTTCCCTTTCCTTCTCTGTCCCTCTCTGACAAGTGCAAGGCCCTCGAGCAACACAAAAACTCTGTCTCTGTCCCTTTCTCTCTCTCTCCTTTTTCTCTCATAAAGGAAAAAAGTAATTAAAAACATTTTTTAAGAATTATTTTATTGAGCTTTATTTTATTTATGTATTTATTTTAATTTGACAAGAGAGGGAGAGAGAGAGAGAGAGAGAGAGAGAGAGAGAGCGAGCGCGTGCGTGAGAAAGCAAGTCCCAGGTCTGGGACTCAAACTATGGTTGGCCATAGAGAAACCCAGCGCCCCTAACCACCATGCCACCTGCTGGCCCCAAAAATTCATTAAAAATTTTACAAAGAAGTGGCAAGCACGGACAGCCTTCCCCAAATGGGGGAAGGGCATTCAGTCTTTAACCAGGAAATACTGTATTAGGTATTAATGGACACCGGTAACTGTTATTAAATACTGATCTGTCATTAAATATTGCATTACTTCGTGACTTATTATGAACTGTCCCAGCACAGCGGCACCGCGGTAGAGCGCATGGCTCTGCGAGGCTGATGCGTGTGGGAAGGTGCTCATCCAAGTCTGGAGCCCTTGGGGACCGGGCAGGCGCCTCTGATCTGGGCTGGCTGAAGCTGGGGTGGATCTCGGGGTGAAGGCCCTACGGCACGTGTGCTCTGTCTCGCTCAAGGAAGAAACAAATGCATAAACGTAATACTGGTTCGAGGTGGGTTTTCAGAGATAATCCTTGTGTAAATACTTTAGAAATCAAAGTACTCTTATCATTTTTTGAAAAAAAAAAAAAAAAAAAAAAGCTTTTGCCATAGGGCACATGCACTTGCCAGAGAGACAGTGAGAGGGAAAGTGAGAAACCCACTCCAGGGGGCTGGCCATGCCACAGTCTCTTCTCCTCCATTCTGCTCCTGGCTCTGGGCATGCACACACGTGCCCTAAATGATTCTTAAGCCACTGGGTCTGGGACTTGAACTATGGCTGTCCATGTGGGAGTCCAGTGCTCCAACCACCACACCACCTGCGGGCCCCAATATAATATTTTTAAAACACAGCAGCGTAACTTTGTAATTCATCAAAGTATTTGTTACTTGCCAACCATGATTTCTTGGCAGGACAATCAGGTTGCGGGAGAAATCTAGGAACAGATGTGAGGGCCACAGGAAAGCCCCAGGCCATGGTGGGTTTCTAGGGGAGACTAGGAGGAATGCCTGGTAACCAGTGGGGCCCCCAGGTCTCCGGGCAGATGCAGCTTTTCGGGGAGCTGCTCTTCACAGCAGTGGCAGACACAGGGCAGGCTGGGGTTGGTCGTTTCACTGAGTGATGGGAGGTGCCCCTGGGCAGTGGCAGAGGGACGAACCCTGGGCTTCCGGTGAGGCAGTGCAGTCTGACAGAGAGGCTCCAGGCCAGTAGGCTGGCAGCAGGGTTTCCTTCTGGATCTGGCTGAGGGACTCTCGTCCAGGAAGTCCGCCACAGGTTCCCGGGAGCAGAACTCTCCCTCCACTGCAGCCTCACTCAGCCTTTCCTCTGCTTTCGGCCCCCACGCGCCTCATCTCAGGGCGGTCCCTTCAGTTACGGGGCGTACCCGGTGGCCTCCTGACGGCCACTCCCAGGCGCTCCGGGGAGAGCACGCCTCCATTTACCCAAGGCCCCCTTGGCCACAGGACAGGGCTCCCGGGCACCTCGGCTGCACAGAGGAGCAAAGGGCAGGCACGGCCTTGGCGCCCCTCCTTCCCTTCCGCCTTGCCTCCGTGGAGCTGTTACACAACCCCTTATCTTCACTCACGGCAACTCACCAGGGTTTTCTGGGAGGGAGGGAGGGAGAGTGTGCCTTTCGGCCCTCTCTCTGGCCCCAGATAAATAATTCCGCTTCGACCACTGTGACCCGTTTCCACACGTCGTGTTCTCAAACTGAACTGCCCTCCTGGCCCGTCCTGCCTCCTCCCTTCCTTCTCTCTCTCTCTCTCTCTCTCCCCGTCATGCCTCCAGGAACGGGACAGTGACAAAGCACTCGAAGGTCAATGTGCAGCCATTTCCCAGTGTTTCATTAAACCCACACTGAGGGGTGGGTTGGCAGGTGGCATGGTGGTTAAGGCACTGGGGCCCACATGCCAACTCTGTGACTGAGTCCTGGACCTGGCAGCGTGGAAAACATGCTGGGCGTGTGTGCTTGGATGTCCCCAACCCTGAGAGAAGGGAGAAGCCACTTGGTCTGATGAGGAGCCATCATCCCCCGGGGGATGACTTCACACTTTCCCTCCCTCTCTGTCTCTCTCTGGTGAGCGTATGTGCCCTATGGCAAGACCCCCCCCCATTTTTTTTAGAGAGAGACAGACAGAAAGTGAGAAATCACCCCCCAGGAGAGATGGCCATCCCATAATCCTTTCTGCTCCATTCTCCTCTCAGGATTGTGGCCACACGTACACACACCTGGCGTGAGTCTCAAGCCACTGTGTCCAGGACTTAAACCGTAGTCGACAACGTGGGAGTCCAGTGATGGAACCCTTATGCCATCTGCTGGTCCCAAACCCTTTTTTAAAAAATTCACATTTGGCCGTCCATGCTGTTAATCCCATTTTCCTCACACAGGGTATCTTATTTACACGGCAAACGTGAGCATTTTAATGACAGCAACAGCAAGGATGGTAACTTGGAGGTCAATCTGACCATGCCAGCAAGACATCTCTGAGGCCTAACACCCAGACAGCCCTCAGAAAACTCTGGAGAGGGGCTGGGGTCGCTGCTCGGAGAGCCCCGGGGGCTGCCCGGCCTCCCGCCTGCCTCCGGGCTCTCTCCACAGAGGAACAGGCCTCAGGACCCCCTCCGGGCTCTCTCCACAGAGGAACAGGCCTCAGGACCCCCTCCAGGCCGGGCAGCTGACCCTTCAGGCTGGCACAGAGCTCAATGGCGAGGCCTAAGGCCCTGAAGGGAGGACACAGAACCGGACCTGATCCCATGACAGGAGACGGCGGCGAGTCAGGGATTTCTCTGGGCTCATCTTACATGTTGTAAATTCCAGTTCTGGTCCACTTCTCATTTTTTTTTTTTTTTGTTTTAATTTGCCAGAGGGTCTATGTGCTTGCCAGAGATAGAGGGAGGCCGATGAGCACATGCGTGAGAGAGAGAAAGCATGTCCCGTGGGCAGGGGCAGCAATCCCTTCTCCACTGTCAGGATTTGGGGCACACATGCACATGGTGTTTCCCAGGCCTGAGGGCTGGGATTCGAACCTCGGTCAGCCACCTGGGGTCTGGCTCCTTTAATCATGAAGCCATGGGGTCAGCCCTATCTGTAAACTCAACCGAAAATAAAAGTGTTTGAGTGTCAAACCTTCGAAGGACACTACATGTAAATGGCAGGCAGGCAGGAGAAGGAATAAAGGGGCCAGACCATGGCGCAGTAGCAAAACATCACAACCTGCGAGATAACCCCACATGGGACGGTTCCTGGTTCAAGTCTGGAAACCTCTCTGAGTATTCCAGGCACATTCTTGCCCATGGGGCAGGTGGTAGATTGGGGGTGAGCTGCAGATCAGGACCTGCTAGGGCGGCTGGCTCTGTCTCTCCAGGTGTGTGTGTGTGTGCCTCAAATCCTGAGAGGACAATAGAGAGGGGACTGGGGCGTGGCCACCCCCCTGGAGGGTGATTTCTCACTTTCAGTTCCTCTGTCTCTCTGGTGAGTGCATGTGCCCTGTAACAAAAATCTCTCTTAAAAAAAAAATTAAAAGTTCATGGAAAATGTGTACTATGAAAAAAAATATGCATTGGTATCAATTTTTACACCAAAAGAAATAAACTCATACTTTAATTCCATTTTACATGAAATCTTGAAGCCTCTTTATCTTCCCACATAATTTGTATTTCAGCTTCAGCGGATTCTCTCAAAAAAGTTAGTGGAGGGGACCAGCAGTTAGTGTAATGGCTATGTTGCTGAACTCCCATGTAGTCGACCATGGTTCAAGTCCCAGATCCGGTGGCTTAAACTCACGTCGGGCGCGTGTGCGTGCGTGCCCAAGATCCTGAGAGGAGAATGGAGGAGAAGGGATTGCGGCTTGGCCATCCCCCTGTGGAGGTTATTTTTCGCTTTCTGTCTCTCTGGTGAGCGCACACGCCCTATAGCAAAAACCTCTCCAAAAAAAAAAGTTGAGTAGGACTGGCTTTATAGGTTGACTATCCCTTCTCTGAAATGCTTGGGTCCAGAAGTGGTTCTGATTTTGGATTTTTTTTTTTAGGATTCTGGAATATCTGTATATGTGTGTGTGTGTGTGTGTGTGTGTATGTGTGTATATATACATACATACATATATACATGTATATATGTATATACAGAGATGTCTTGAGGATGGGACCCAAACTGAAACGCGAAGTTCCTTCATGCTTCCTATACACCTGACACACAGAGCCCGATGGCGAGTTGGTAACATATTTTTGTATGCCGTGTTTTGATGCAAGCTGTCACCAGGATCTAATGTAGAACTTTGCACTTGAGGCAGCGTATTGGTGCTCAAAAAGTTTCTGATTTGGGGGGGGGGGGGGACTGTGGAATTTGGAGTTTTAGATTAGAGAAGCTCAAGCTGTATTTATTCAGCATTTGATTATTATTATTATTTTAAATTTTGCCAGAGGGTACATGTTTACTTGTTGGAGACAGAGAGAGAGAGAGAGAGAGTGCGAGCACCCCTTCCATGGGGGACAGCCACACCACCATCCCTGCTCCTCCATCGCTCCCTCCTTTTGAAATTTTGCACACATATATGTACATGTGCCCAGCATGTATTTCAAGCTGCCAGGTCTGGGACTCAAACCATGTGGTTGGCCACGCGTGATTCAGTGCCTTCACCACCACGCCATAAAGCCCCTGACTCATTCATTCAAATAAGGCAAACAGGGCAGGTAGGGCACAAAGCAGGCCCCGCCCACTACCTCATACGCTTCAACTCCTCATAATGTGGCCGGCGGAATTTCTGGAAAGGGGATGCTAACTAGGAGGGTGGAAGTTGTCCCTTGGAGAGATCAATGTACTATAACCCAAATATAGCTGGTTATAATTAAAGAGCCAGCTCGGCTGTATAAATCATTCAAGTTTCAGATGTCGCTTCTACCCCAACACTTGGGTGAGCTGTCAGCACTGAAAACAACTGTGTAATGCAGGACGGGGCGGCGGGGTGGGGTCCGCGTGGCGCTCAGGCGGGGTGAATGGCTCTTGGTTGTGTGGGACCCACATGCCCTGACACACGCTCTGTGGAGGCCGAGTCGGCAAGTCACCTGCTCCGTTCTTCTCTGGGTGACAGGCGCTGAACGCACGTGCCTGACTGGAACTGAAGCTGCTCTGGAAGAAACAGAGAATTCTGTCCTTCCGGAATCTAAGGCAAAAGATTTGTCATAAGACGGACAAACCCAGGCTCCCCTACAGATGCTACAGGTTCCCCAAGCAGTCTCCATACACGAGCCTCCACAGCAACAGCTCCGTGACATCTACCCGCAGGCCCTGGGCCTCCCAGGAGATGTGACCCCGGGGACAGCCCACAGGATATTCCCAGGGTCTGAAAGAGCAACCTCAGAGGGCGGGGGAGAGAAAGGGCGACGCCGTGTGACACAGAAGGAAAAGGAAGAGAGAATGTCTCCTAGTTCGTGACACGAAGCTGGTTTGCCGCAGTCGGTGCAGGAGAAAGCGTTTCATGTGAATGGGAGGCCTGCCTCCAGTCCACCTGCCGCCTCCGTCCGTGCTTTCTCAGGATGGCTCCCTCCCGTGGGCACCTCTGCTAAGTGCCACGCCCCCCTGGGGTGCAGGGCTATGACGGGGTTACTGAAGGTCCTGACCCCACAGAATGGACAGGTCAAGTGTGTGTGCGTGTGACTGTATATGTATCTGTGTGTGCATGCGCAAGCGCATGTGCACATGTGTGTGCGTGTGCACGTGGGGTGGGGAGGTGACATTGGTGGAGCAGAGAACAGGAGGGTAGCAGGTCAGCTAAGGGTCCTGGAGCACGGGAACAGAAACCAGCAAACTCAGAGGCCTGGCGACAGGAAAGGCCTTGGTTTGTAGGAGGAGACCCTTCCCCAGTGGGTGGGAAGGTGGTGGTCCCCGCCAGGAAGAGCAGCGGGAAGGAGTGAGTCACCGTGGCTACGTAGTAACGGCTGCATATCACCGGTAGGGATTGAACCCTATCAGAAAGGATTCATCAACCGTAACTCACAGGTCCTCCGTGTCCCTGTGATATTTTATTACCCGTCCCCTCACTTTGCAGATAAGGAAACAGCATCAGAGAGGTGACGTAATGTGCTCAAGGTCACACAGGAAAGCCTGGATTCCCACAGCCCCACACAGCTGGCTCAGACTCGGTTTTCGGCTATCCTGCCCAGCCGCACCGCCTTGCAGAGAACTAATAGCAGCTTGACAATGCTTGACAGCTTTGAAACGCTTCCACCTCCTCAGACCCTCTCCTGAGCATAAAATATATTAATAATAAGAGAGAGCTAAAAATTGACCCCAAGTCTGTGACTGATTAAAGCCTGAGATGTTTCTAATTGGAAGAAAAAACACTTGGGAAAAGTCCAGAAGGAAACGTCTTCATTTTCCTGAGTGTCAGCACTGCAGTGTGACAGAAGCCAAGAACACAGGGGGAAAGAACTTCCTCCCATCTTTCAGGGAGGTGTGCCAGGAGCAATGGGACCCAGAAACGGGCTCCTCGTTTCACATCACCAGTCCCATATACGTGTCCCATAACGCTACACAGGAACCTAGGGAAAAATCTCGAATGAGTCACTTGGACGCTGCGCGGCTTTTCCATCAGCAGCATGCAGGCCGACTGCAGCGGATTCCTCGCAGCTGCTGAGTCCCTGAGAGGGCACCAGCCGCCGAGTGAAGGCACCGCTTGGGCTCCTGGCTCTAGTCTCACACAGGAGTTTGACTTTTCTCTGCCTGTCTTGTACCGTGAAGCCATGGCACAATCATTTGTGTTTTAAGCTGGAGAAATACAATACCTCCTTTTCTTTCTTTTCAGGTTTTTGCTGTAGGATATGTGCACTCGCAGGAGAGGAGAGAGACAGAGAGACAGTGAGAGGGAAAGTGAGAAGTCACCCCTGCCCCAGCAAGAATGGCTATGCTGCAATCCTTTCTTCTCCATTCTCCTCTCAGGATTTTGGGCACACATGCACACGCACCTGGAACGGTTTTCAAGCCAGCAGGTCTGGGACTCGAACGGCAGTCTGCCATGTGGGAGTCCAGCACCTGAACCACCACGCCAAATTAAAAAGGGAGCGTGCACTCATCAGAGAGAAAAGCCGAGACAGGAAGCATCCCACATGGGGCACGGTCCTGCCACCATCGTTTCTCCTCCGTATCTTCTTCCCATCAGGACTCTGGGCATGCACACTTGCCTGGTGTGTTTTTCAAGCCACCACGGCCAGGGCTCAAACCCCTGTTGGCTATACGGGCTCTGACTCCCAGTGCACAGCATTCAGCCACTATACCAGCGACACGAGGTCAGCCCTAGTTCTTACATTTTTTAAGAGTGAACTTAGGCACCAAAGCCATAGGACCCAAGTTTTTAGGGCTGGGCATAGCATCTCCCTGCTGGTTTATATATAGTAACACTGCTCCAAGAGAGAAAAATCACTTGACAAAGTGATTTTCTATTTTTGTAGCATTGTGTCAGAATAAAGCCTAAGTCTTCCCAGGAGTGAAAGTGTTTGGATTTTAGTGTTCGTTTTACTTAACTTCTATGAGAATACACATTCTTGATCCTTGGAATCGGATACTATGCTCCCATGACTGAATTTTCTGAAGTGAAACATAACCTAACCAACAATCCTGGCGCCACTAAGAAACCACTGGCTCCAGGTGAGCACAGATTTCCCAAGACCAGCCCTGCTGGGGGAATGTGAGACCTGCAGCGACTCCGCAGGACACACCTAGCCTCCGCAGGACACACCTAGCCTCCGCACACATGCACGCAGAAAGTCCCTCCTTGCCTTGTAGGACGCAGACCCCAGGTGGGGTTCGACAGTCCCTCCTTTCCCCGCCACCCCTTCTCTGCCTTTACCTCCTTTCCCACCCTCGCCTGTCCGCGAGGCTACAGTGTAGCTGGTAATCGGGCGACTCCCATGGAAAGTATTAGCAGAAGCCATAACTCCGGGGGATGACTCACAAAGGAGTCTTTGGCCCCTTTCACGCCCAGCAGCTGCCCCACGCGGTAGCCTCGCGCCTTCCTGAAGGGAAACCACAGAAAGAGGGAAATTTCCTAAAATCCAAGGAAGAACCTTCAAAGGGCACCCCCTCCCCCCAGGCGTCTCCTGCTCTAAGGCAGCGATAGGAAATGACCTACTTTAAAGGTTCCAAGACGAAAGGACGTACGTTACTGTGAGGCGGAAGAAAACAAACACAATTCCCTCCGAGGCTCTCCGCAAAGGGCCCTAGCAACACCTCCGCGTCCGCAGCAGGCGCAGCGCTCGGGGGCCACTTCTGCAACCAGTGTGCCCGATCAGGCCTGAGCCGTCAACTTCCCCCGCCGTGCCCGCTCGCCCTCCTTCTGCACCAGAGGCGCACTTGGCGAGATCGGGTGGTCTCCGGAGGGCAGAAAGAGCGAGTCCCTGAGCGCCCAGCCCAGGAAGAGAGACATGGAAAGAACTGAGGAAGGGTTGACCTTGAGAATCTCCCTGAGTTACAGACTGCGAGGCCGGGGTCGTTTTGACTCTGCAAATCCACTTCACCGCGGAGAGGGCACAGTTCAGGTGAGGGTCAAAGGGGTGGAAATGCGGAGCTAAAACCTACTGTTGATGAGAGGTCAAAGGGAGAGCGAGTTCCTGTTCAGCTCCAAGAGGCAGAGATATGGGCGGTGCCCCGCGCAGGACCTGAAGTGCCCCCCGATTGCCCGTGCTCCTTGTCGCCCGCAGGGGCTGGCGCTTACCTGGATCGCGTCCGCAGAGCTGGTGCAGACCGCAGCGTCGCAGCGCGGGGTAGGTGCGGTGCCCAGGGCCTCCGGCAGGGCGGGGCAGGGCGGGGCGAGGAGCCGGCCACGCCCCCGCCCGTCTAGCGGGGCCACGCCTCCAGGGCGGGGCCTCCGGAGCCGGGCGCCCAATTCTAAGTTTGCTGCCCCGGGCCATAGCTGGGGGGCGCAGACGGAACGTTCTTCCTGCTGATCGTCATCCGCGAATTTACGTCTCCTGTTCGGAAATCCATGTATCTACTCCCTTTTCCGAGCGCTTTGGTGACTGCCTCCCGAAACCGTTCCGGTCTTTCCGTGCTCCCCGGATTGGGTTTACAGAACGGTGGCACGTAAATAATTTGTCCCCAGCAGAGCACCGTAGTTTGGGTCTAGGCACGCGGTTGCGCGGCGCGTGCGCGGACGCGAGTGCCCAATAGGCGCGTTCCGGAAGCGCGGGCGTTCTCGGCTTGGGGTTGCGGAGCTCATTAAGGGGAAGGATTTAAGCGTGGTAGGGCCTGTGAGTTTCCGCAGCTGGGAAATGTTGCTGTTAGTTTTGTCGAGAACCGGCCCTGAGCCTGTTCTCACACTCACGCACGCCCATGCCCACGCGCCGTGCTCCCGGGTTCGCGAGGTGCAGCCTCCACTGCCTGCGCGACTCGGGGTCGGTGGTGACCACGTGACTTGGTTGCGCCGCGGTGTGCAGCCTTGGGGCGGGCTCCGGGTGATGAGGTCGTGGATGAGGCCTGTAGGCAGCGTCTGCAAAAGGAGCAGAACTTACCTCTAAGTGGAAGGAACTGACTTCTCAAGACACCTAAGTCTGCCTTTTCGTGTATCTTAAGTCCCCCCCCTCCTCTGGACCCTTACATCCTACCAAGGGTTGCCGCACTCGGCCTCCCGGCCTCTCTTTGGGGCATTTGCCACCTCTCTGAAAGAGTGCTTGAGAGCCTGTGATGGCAAGCGGAGGTGTGGGAAGGCTGGGATCTAGATTTTAGCTCTAGGCAGGGTGTCCCGTTGCTGGGTTGCCCCGTCCACAGGTCTAGGACTTGAGAGCTCGTACACTCTGCTCTCGCTGGTTCGCAGTCTCCAGCCATTCTCATACTTTCTCCTCCGTAGGTACAGCGAAGGACTTTTTCTTCTAGTTTCTGACATGTTAGGTTTTAGAGGGCTTGTTTAGATAGAACACTGAAAGGAAACCAGTAGGAAAGCATTTCTGCATTTTTTAAAAACCAATTTTCTCATAGATGAGGAGAGGAGCGCCCCCAGCCGGGTCTTCATGCTGCGATCCACCTGCAGCACGGACCAGCCCAGGTCGCAGGCTGTGCAGAGGTTGCCCACATGGATGGACGCCCTTTCCATCTAGGTCCAGCCGCGGTATCACTGCCACCTTCCGGCCTCCATTTCTGTATTACTGCGGGGGATTCGTTTTCCCCTTGCTTATTATTCTGTATAAGAAAAGGCAGCTGAACTGTCAGAATTTCAGCCTCCCCTTTCACAGTTATCCCTGTTGGACCACAGACAAGTATTTTTTTAGAAAAATATTTTATTTAACTTTTTAAATTATCATTATTATTTTAATTTGATCAGAGAAGGACAGACAGGGGAAGTGAGAAAGCAAGCTGCCAGGTCTGGAACTCGAACTGCAGTCAGCCATGTGGGAGTCCAGCGTCCTTAACCCCGACGCTACCCGCCTGCCCTCACTGAAAATAGTTTTTTTAAGTTTTTACATAGGATGTCTGCATTCACCAGAGAGACAGAGACAATGAGGGGGAAAGTGAAGAATCACTCCGCAGCGGGGGATAGCCACACTTCAATCCCTTCTCCATTCTTCTGGGATTTTCAGTATGCACTCACATGGGCCTGGTGTGACTTTCAAGTCGCTGGGTCTGGGGCTTGAACCATGGTCGGGTGGGAATCCAACGCCTTAACCACCATTCCACATGCTGGCCTGGAAAATCTTATTTTTTAAAATGTTTATTTGTCCCATGAGTGAGAGACAGATAGCACCCACAGCAGGGTCTTCTCCCCCAGCTTTAGCCTGCTCTGGCTCGTGGACAGGTGCGTGTCTTGGCGTGCCTGGCTGTTCCAGGAAGTCTTCGGACAGGAACTCAACCTTCGCATGTCAGTCATTTGCACTTCACAGAACATGTTTTACTGCTGTATCATCATCCAGCCCCCAGGAAACTTGAATTTCAGTATTGAGTGCTCCTATTTTCTTTAATGGTGGCATTAAAAAAATTATCTATTTATTGTAATTTTCAAGTGGCCAGGTCCATGCGGGAATTCAGCCTTAACCACCACGCAACCTTCTGGCCTCAGTAGTGGCTTTTTTTTAAAAAAAAAGATTTTCTGTTGTAGGGTACATGCTCTCGCCAGAGACTGAGAGACAGAAAGTGAGAAACACTCCTGGGGGGATGGCCACGCTGCAATCCCTTCTCCATTTCCTCTTAGGGATTTTGGGCTCGCATGCACACATGGCCGGCATGAGTTTTAAGCTGCTGGGTCTGGGACTTGAACTGGAGACACATGTGGGATGGGTCTAGTTCTCATAATTTTGGAGTGGGCACAAGGTCAGGAGATTCTTTGTTTAGAAGCTTTGGGTTATGAATTCTTTTTCTTTTTTTTTTTTTTGGAGAGATTTTCGCTATAGGTCGCGTGCGCTCGCCAGATGGAGAGAGACATAGAGACAGGAAGTGAGAAATCACCCCCCCAGAGGGGATGGTCATGCCGCAATCCCTTCTCCTCCATTCTCTCTTGGGCACACACGCACATGCGCCCGGCGTGAATTTTAAGCCACCGGGTCCGGGACGCGAACCCCGGTCGACTACGTGGGAGTCCAGCAACATAGCCATTACGCTAACTGCTGGTTCCCGGTTATGAATTATTTCTGAAAAAGGTTTGCATGCCTAAGGGCAAAGGAATTGGAGCCTGGGAGAAGAGAATTGTCAGGAGTCATGCCACAGTGATTGTCCTCTGGGGGACAGGGCCCTGCTCTTTCTACCTGTCCATGGGGTCCGACTCCTGTCTCACTTGTACTTTAATTCCATTTTTTCTTTTTCTTTTTTTTATTTAACTTTCTTTCTTTCCCTTCCCTCTCTCCCTCCCTCCCTTTTTTTCCCTCCCTCCCTCCCTCCCTTCCTTCCTTCCTTCCTCTCTCCTCTCTCTCTTTCTCTCTTTTTTTTTTCTTTTTATTTTGACCAAAGAGGAACAGAGCTAGAGGGGAGGGGGGAGTGAGAAAGCAGGCAGCCAGGTCTGGAACTCAAACTGTGGTCCACCGTGTGGGAGACTGGTGCCTTTAACCACCACATCACCTGGTGGTGCCTTTAATTCCATTTTTCCATGGAACTTTTTGGAGTCCCTTTGCAATGAAATGCTGTAAGCTTTCAGGTTTGGGGTGTTCACTAGGAACACCATAGCTGCTGGAACATTTTTGACCAGTGGGAGAAGTGTCAGCCCACTGATGCTCTCGGGATCTTGGGCATGCACGCACACGTGCCCAATGTGAGTTTAAGCCACCTGGTCCGGGACTCAAACCGTGGTCGACTATGTGGGAGTCCAGCGACATAGCCATTACATGAACTGCTGGTCCCCCATTTTTTTATTGATCAAATTTAAACCTTGCTATTCTATGATGGGAGAGGATTTAGTTTTTGTCTTCCTATCTTTTCCCCTGCTTTCCAAAATGGTTATTTCACTATTCTCACTTCATCTAATGAAACCAAGGCATTTAATTTTTAATTAAAAACATTTTCTTTTTGACATAGGGCACATGTGCTCACTGGAAAGAAACAGAAAAAAAGAGAGAGAGAAAATGAGAAGTCATCCCCCAGGAGGAATAGCCACCACCACCCTTTCCCCTCCATTCTCCTCTCGAGATTTTGAGTGTGCACACAGTTGTGCGCCCGGTGTGATTTCCAAGCTGCTGGGTTTGGGCTTGAACCGTGCAGCTGGCTGTGTGGGATCCGGCTGTGCCGCCTGCTAGCCCAGAACCAAGGCTTTTCTTTTTTCTTTTTAATAATACTCTGCATCATTCTTCTTTTACATACAAAAAAACCTGAGTTAATTAGCTGGGAGGCTTGGTTTGAAAGAGGTACTGATACCGAAGTTGCCTGGGACTTCCCTGGTGTTAGCGCTGGAAGGCCTGTGTCCTTGAAATCCCCTCAGTTTGGGGCAAACTACAAATGTCGGTCACCCTGCAAGTCCAACTTCCCCTTTTCTTTATTTCTTGCTTAAGAATTATTCATTTAATTTATTATTAATATTTTAAAATTTGCTGTAGGGCACGTGTGGTGACCAGAGGGAGACAGAGAGAGAAAGAGACAGAGAGGGAAAGTGAGAAAGCAATCTGCCAGGTCTGAGATTTGAACTGCCGTTGGCCATGTGGGAGTCCAGTGTCCTAACCACCACACCACCTGCTGGCCCCTTTTATTTTTCTTTTTAGTTTTCTATAGGGCATGTACACTCACAGGAGAGAAGGCAGAGAGGGAGACAGAGAGAGAGAATGAGAAAGTACCCTCCAGGGGATGGCCATGCCACAATCCCTTCTCCATTGTCCTCTTAAGATTTTGGGCACACGCACATGCCTGGTGTGTTTTTCAAGCCGCTGGGTCTGGGACTCAGACTACACAGCTGGCCATGTGAGATTCAGCACCTTAACCACCTCACCACCTGGCTGGCCCCCTCTCTCTTTTGTTAAAAAATTATTATTAATATGATCAGCCATTTTTTTTTCTTTTTTGGAGAGGTTTTTCGCTATAGGGCGCGTGCGCTCGCCAGACAGACAGAGAGAGACATAGAGACAGAAAGTGAGAAATCACCCCCCAGGGCGGATGGTCACGCCGCAATCCCTTCTCCCCCATTCTCTCGGGATCTTGGGCACGCATGCACACGTGCCCGGCGTGAGTTTTAAGCCACTGGGTCCAAGACGCGAACTGCGGTTGACTACGTGGGAGTCCAACAACATAGCCATTACGCTAACTGCTGGTTCCCAATCAGCCATTTTTATTATTGTTTTTTGGAGAAGTTTTTCGCTATAGGGCGCGTGCGCTCGCCAGACAGACAGAGAGAGACATAGAGACAGAAAGCGAGAAATCACCCCCCAGGGGGGATGGTCACGCCGCAATCCCTTCTCCTCCATTCTCCTCTCGGGATCTTGGGCACGCACGCACACGCGCCCGGCGTGAGTTGTAAGCCACGGGGTCCGAGACGCGAACCGCGGTCGACTACGTGGGAGTCCAGCGACATAGCCATTACGCTAACTGCTGGTTCCCCCAATCAGCCATTTTTTTAAAAGAATTATTTTATTAGGGGCCAGCTGGTGGCATGGTAGTTAGGGTACTAGACTCCCACATGGCCAAATGTGGTTGGAGTTCTGGACCTAACGGCTTGCTTTCTCACTTCCTCTCTCTCTCACTATGTCCCTCTCTGATCAAATTAAAATAAATAAATAAAATAAAGTTCAACAAAATTCTTTTTTTTAAACAAAATTCTTTAAGGAATTAATCATTTATAATTATTAATAATATATAATTAATAATTCTTTAAATAATTATGTTATTGAATTTTATTTTTTAAAAATAATTGTTTTATTTTTCTTTATTTGTTTATTCACTTTAATTTGACCAGAGAGGGACAGAGTGAGAGAGAGAGGGAAAGTGTGAAAGCAAGCCTCCAGGTCCAGGACTTGAACTGCTATCGACCATGTGGGAGTCCAAGTACCCTTAACCACCACCATGCCACCTGCCGGCGAATTTTATTTTGTTTTATTTATTTTAATTTGACCCGAGAGTGACAGTGAGAAAGAGAGAGTGAGAGGAAAAGTGAGAAAGGAAGCCACCAGGTCTGTGACTTGAACCATGGTCAACTATGTGGAAGTCCAGAGCCCTTCACCACCATGCCACCTGCCGGCCCCATGGTCAGGCATTTCTATGGTTTGGGTTTCATTCTTCTGCTCATCAGTTGTCTTTGCTAGTGATCTGTCTGAACAGGGCACTCAGCCAAAGGCTGGACTGCTGTCACACCTGCATGCTTCTGCTGTACGAAATTACTTTTTTACTTTTTTAGATTTTTGCCATAGATTGAGAATGGAGAGAGAGAGAGAGAGAGCGAGAAAGAGAAAGTGAGAAATCACTTTCCTGAGGAGGGAATAACCACGCCACAATGCCTTCTCCTCCATTCTCTCCGGATTTTGGGCATGCACGCACACGCACCTGGTGTGATTTTCAAGCCATTGGTTCTGGGACTTAAACCATGGAGTTGGCCATGTGGGATCCAGCACCTTAACCACCATGCCACCTACTGGCCCCAAATTACTTAAAAAATTTTGTTTTCTGTCTTCAGTAGGGTGGTTGTTTTTCTGTGGAAGCCGACCTTACTTTTCCCCTCACGTCCCCTCCTCCACCGCAGAGCCCCTCAGATCCCAGACCGGGGCCTTCATTTCTGTCTGCGCGCCTCGTGGTGACTACTGGGTGTGAGCTAGTGACTCCTAAACACGGGTGGCCAGTGCCGCCTCCCCGGACTCCGGACACGGGTACTCAGTCATCTGCGGGATGTGTCCCCTTGAAGGTGGGATAGTTATCTTAAGACGTCTGAAAGGGAGTTACTCGTCTTCCCTGGAAAACTGGTTTCTCCCACCGCCTTCCGCGTGAGGTTGGCGGCAACTCCTTCCATTGCTCAGGCCAGCGTGAGAGCCATTCTGGACGCTTCTCTAACCTGAGGTAAAATCGGCAAGTCCTGTCAGCTCTGCTCCAAAATAGCTGCAGAATGTGGCCCTTTCTCGCCCCCTCAGCCTGACAGCGCCTGGACCAGGCCACATCCCCCTGGGGTTACTGCAATGGCCTCTTCATTCGTCTCCTGGATCCCATTCTTGCCCTCCTACAGTCTATTCCCAAGGAAAACCCAGTGTGGTCTTTTAAAACTCACATCTGGGAGCCAACAGGTGGCATAGTGGTTGGGGCGCTGGTTTCCCACATGGCTGACCCGCAGTTCAAGCCCCAGACCTGGCGGCTTGAAAATCCAAGAAGACTGGGGGAGAAGGGATAACAGTGTGGCCATCGCCCCGAGGGTGTGATTTCTCACTTTCCCTCTCTCTTTGTCTCTCTCCAGTGAGCACATGGGCTCTACATCAAAAATTAAAAAAAGGAAAGAAAGAAAGGAAGAAAGAAAGAAAGAAAGAAAGAAAGAAAGAAAGAAAGAAAGAAAGAAAGAAAGAGAGAGAGAGAAAGAAAGAAAGGAAGGAAGGAAGAAAGGAAAAAGAAAGAAGGAAAAAGAAAGAAAAAGAAAAAAGAAAAAGAGAAAGAAGAAAGAAAGAAATGCGTTGCTCAGAGCTCTGGAGGCTGGGAGGTGCAAGGGCAGTGGCCACAGGTTCTGTGCCTGGCGAGGGCTCCTCCGCTTCTCGCACGCGGTGCCTTGCTGTGTGTGCTCAGGTGGCAGGAGGGCGGCCAGGCTCGCTCAACCCTCTTTTATAGGATGCTGATCTCAGTAATTAGGGTGGAGCTCTCACGACCTGATCATTCCCAAAGGCCCCACCTCTTAATCCCATCACATTGAGTGTTAGTTCCAACAGGTGAGCTGGGGACAGCCACACTCACACCCACACGAATATCCTGCCGTGCACAGACCCGTCCCCTGTAACCACTGCATGTGCCCGCAGTGTCAGGCCGGTCCAGGCTGAGAAACAGGCCTACAGAGAGGGCTTCCTCAGGACCACCCGAGGGCTGGCTCCGTGCCCCTTCCAGTTGGGGACACAGGGAACCAATGTCTGGCTCACGTCTAGTGACCAGGGCTGGCTCGCTGTGCACGTGGTGGGGAGGGGTGGCCGAGTGGGAGGCAGCTCACATTCCCAGAGTGTCACATAAAGGGTGCCTGAGTGAGTCCTATGGACCAGATTGGGGGGTGTATGTGAGAGACAGAGAGAAATTAAGAGAGCACTTCCCAGAGAGGTAGGGCTCTCCAGGGAGAGGCTGGAGAGCTGCCGGCCCTTGGCCTCGGCCCAGGAAGTGGGCCTGAGTGCTCACGCACACCCGGGAGCTCAGCCGAGCCTCCCAGCTGGGGAAGGCGTGGGGTGGGGGTGTCGCCCCAGACCTTCCTAAAGGAGCTCAGGGGAGAATGTCTTCATCAGCCACTGGGGTGCCCAGGGAGCAGGTGACAGCTGCTCGCATGAGGCCAGGGAGAGCCTGGCTGACCTGCGACCTGCCGTGGCTCCAGAGGGTGAGCCCAGAGCGCGCGAGGCCCTGCTCCACTGGGCCCTGTGGACCGCTCTAACCACGTCTTCTCTTCGTGGCTTTGCTGCAGTGGCAGTGCGCCGCGAGCCCTCGGAGGGCTTGCTCGGACCTCAGGGCCTTTGCCTGGCCTTCCTCACCGCCGTCTCCCACCTTGTATCACGCGGCCTCTCTCCGTCAAGGCTGTCCAGATGTCCTCGTCTCAGAGGCCTTTCCTGAGAGGCTGACCCCTGTACACTCTGTCTCTGTTCCTTGTTTTATTTCTTTTCTTCCTCATTTCATAAGAAGTACTTATTTATTTCATTCTATTTGTTAATATTATTTTTTTAATTTGACCAGAGACAGACAGAGAGACAGAGAGTAAGAGAAAGTGAGAAAGCAAGCCGCCAGGCCCAGGACTTGAACCGCAGTGGACCACGTGGGAATCCAGTGCCTTTAACTAACACGCCACCTGCTGGCCCCAATGCCATGCTTTGTTTCTGTTCTGAGCACGCACTACCTAATCTCCCGCTGCAGTGTAGTCACTAGGGTCTCTGTCCTCCGTGTAACCTAGGAGCCCTGCAGGACACGCTTCACCGTGGGTTCCCAGGGCCCACGGGTGTTACCGTTTGTCAGCACCGATACACCTGCGTAATAATGAATGAGCAGCCGAGCAGGGCTGTCAGATTTGGCCTCAGCTTTGTGTGCGGCATGCTGCCAGGTGGTGCTCTCAGCATGTCCCTGTCTGCTGTTTCCTCAGCTCGGACCCTGCTGTCCTGGGACTCAAGGACACCTGGCAGGGAACAGCAGGGCCAGGCCAACCATGTCACACAGCTTCTCAGATAAAGAGCTTTCTGGGACCTTTGCCAAGGTAACCAGCCCTGTGTAAGCATTCCAGTTAAGAGTGGAGATTGGGAGGAGCCAGCAGGTGGCATGATGGTTAGGGTATTGTACTCCCACATGATTGACTGCGGTTTGAGTCCTGGACCCAGCGGCTTGAAATTCATGCCAGGTGTGTGTGCCTGTGTGCTCCAAATTCAGAGAGGAGAATAGAGGAGAAAAGATTGCAGTGTGGCCATCCCCTCTGGGAAGTGATTTCTCGCTTTCTGTTTCTCTGTCTCTCCAGCAAGTACACAGTATACATGCCCTACAGCAGAAATCTCTTAGAGAGAGAGAGAGAGAGAATAAATAATGACTGCCAGTGACTTTTTATTTTTATTTATTTTATTTTATTATTTTTGCTATAGGGTGCATGAGCTTGCCAGAGAAAGAGACAGAGAGAGAAAGTGAGAAATCACCCCCTGAGGGGATGGCCACACTCTAGTCTCTTCCATTTTCTTTTTTTTGGGAAATGTTTTTTGCGATAGGGCACGTGCGCTCGCAGAGACAGAGTGCGGTGCCTTAGCCAGCACATCATCTGCTGGCCCCAGTCAGACTTCCTGGTGGCTGGCGCCTCACCTTGTGTTTCTGTACACTCCTTCCTGGCATGCCAGCTCCGACACTCCTGCCTGCGTGCCATGCCGGCCCATTTTCCTTACCCTGCACCTGCACCCAGCCTCCCGAGCACGGCCGTCACCCTCCCCTACCATTTCCTGTGGACCAACCAACAGCTGTCCCCAGTCTCTTCTTTCTCCCTCGCAGAGGCAGTGAGCAGACCGCTGCCTTCGACCTTCGTACTAGCGTGTCCCTTCGCCACCCTTTCCCCTGCACACCCTCCACACCTCCACTTGCGTTTACTTTGCCATAGTCAAGGCTGGTAACTTCTACCCTAGTCTGTCAGTGTGCTTACTTGCCAGTGATTTGTGGATAACTGAGTCTAAAACTTCGAAACTAATCGTTAGGGGCAGGTGGCGTGGTGGTTAAGGGTGCTGGACTTCCACATGGCCAACTGTGGTTCGAGTCCTGGACCTGATGGCTTGTCTCCTCACTTTCCTTCTCTCTCTCTCTCTCTGTCCCTCTCTGGTCAAATGAAAATCAATCAATAAAGTTAACAAACTAGTCATTAGTGTTCACATTAGGACGACTTTGTGAGTCCTGCTCACACAGAGCCAAGTGCCCAGCTCTGCTTCCCTTCCTTTATGTTGCTTCTGAGGTTATGAACCCTGTGCATTGCCGATGGCCAAAGTCAAACGGAGTCACCTGTCTGCTTTTTATTTATTTGTTATTATTATTTTAATGTGTTTGATACAAATAGCCTGTCTCCTTGAATAGGGCATAATGGACACACTAGGACTTTCCTAATGTGGGAAGAGACTTGTTAAAATAAAAACTTTAGGGACCAGCAGTTAGCGTAATGGCTATGTCAGCGGACTCCCATGTAGTCGACCACGATTCGAGTCCTGGACCTGGTGGCTTAAACTCAGGCCGGGCGCGTGTGCGTGCATGCCCAAGATCCTGAGAGGAGAACAGAGGAGAAGGGATTGCGGCGTGGCCATCCCCCCTGGGGGGTGATTTCTCGCTTTCTGTCTCTCTGGCGAGCACATGCGCCCTATAGCAAAAACCTCTCCAAAAAAAGATAAAGGAAAAAAAGAGTGTTGGACTCCCACATGATCAACCGCAGTTCAAGTCCTGGACCTGGTGGCTTGCTTTCTCACTTTCTCTCTCTCTCTCTCTCCTTCCCTCTGTCCCTCTCTGGTCAAATTGAAATAAATAAATAAATAAAGTTAAAATAATTCTTTAAAAAAATCAATAAAAACTTTAGACAATTTAATTGAGTGGCATTTCATCGAGCAAAAATATAAACATGATTCGAACGGGGATCTCGGAAGAGCTTTCAAGGGGACTCCAGGTAGCCTCGGGGCTGGAGATACTTCTCTTCCAGAACGGGAAGTGAGGAAGTGACGTACAAAAACGGAAGTGAGGGAAGGAGGTGGAGAACCAGCTGGCTTGGTTACATCTTGAACTTTGTCTGCATTGACACAGTGTATTTTTTAAACAATATTTGCTTATTTATTTTAAGCCCATTTTTTTCTACATATGTAGAAATTAATGATAAAAGATGAGGCAACACAGATGACACAATCTTCTATATATAAAATCTTAAGGAAGCCGCTAGAAGTACGTAATATACATATATATTTTGCCCAAGTCATTTCTTATTTATTTTTCCATTTATTCTTCATTTTTCCACAAACATATACTTTACATATCAAAAAAATTTTTACTCATACTCCATAGTTCTTGATAGTTAATAAACAACTTTCAAAACTTCAAATTACTGAATTTTAAAGATAATGTTCAAAGTATTTCTTATAATTTTGTATAATTTTGTTTGTGACTCTATAACAGCAGAGACAATATGGTTTTAAATATTTTTGAGAAATATTTACATGTCAACTACTCAAATTGTTGAAATGCAAATACCCAGCACACAAGTTAATCTTCAGGTATGACATTCCAATCAAAGCCCTGCCCGATAGTGAGTATTTCCAGTCTCTGATTCAATGAACAAGCATTATTGAACTTATGCCAATAATCTTTCTGCCATTGAGGGTGTCTCCAAACGAACTATCAGTTATTTTCATAAACACATCACCTGGTCCTTTCTTCTTTTTTTTTTTTTGGAGAGGTTTTTGCTATAGGGCGCGTGCGCTCGCTAGAAAGACAGAGACAGAGAGACAGAAAGTGAGAAATCACCCCCCAGGGGGGATGGCCACACCGCAATCCCTTCTCCTCCATTCTCCTCTCGGGATCTTGGGCACACACGCACACGCACCCGGTGTGAGTTTAAGCCACTGGGTCCAGGACTCGAACCACAGTCGACCACGTGGGAGTCCAGCGACATAGCCATTACGCTAAATGCTGGTCCCACTTGGTCCTTTCTTCTGACTTAGATAGGTACAGCATTTAGTGTTGTTCTGTATCAGACATATACTCCTAACTCGAACAAGAAGGAAACCTTACGCTCAGGATATCTCATTTAGCATTTTGTTAAATTGCTATGCTAATCCCCACCTTTCAGAGGGTGGCAGCCACTCACTTGAAACTCTACGAGGTATGATTGGTGACAAAATTCGAGATGTCTCTCCAGTTTATGGATAAGCCTTAAATACAACTGGTATCCCACCACTGCCCAAAGTGAGCCTCGGGGAACCCTACCGGAATCCACTCTCACTGTGAACTAGCTCATCTTTTCTTTTTTTTTTTTTTTTTTTTTTTTGGAGAGGTTTTTGCTATAGGGCGCGTGCACTTGCCAGACAGACAGAGAGAGACAGAGAGACAGAAAGCAAGAAATCACCCGCCAGGGGGGATGGCCACGCTGCAATCCCTTCTCCTCCATTCTCCTCTCGGGATCTTGGGCACGCATGCATGTGCGCCTGGTGTGAGTTTAAGCCACCGGGTCTGGGACTCGAACTGCGGTTGACTACATGGGAGTCCAGTGACATAGCCACTACGCTAACTGCTGGTCCCCTAAGGGGACAAGCTCCAAAGAAGAAATGTCCCTGGTCAGTTTTACTTTAAAGTCCCCAAAAGGTTTGCAGCTCCAAAAATCTGAAGTACCCTTCCGAGTTGTGAATCCAGAGTTCAATTTCTTGAAGTTTTACTGCAGCATGAGTGGTGAGAAAAATTTGGTATGTCTTCCCAAAGGGCTCACAGGCAGTCTTTCTGGTGTCATTTTCAGAAGGCCTCGACTCTGGACCATGAAGTGCCTGATCATCTTCAGTCAGTGAGTCACAAATAGCACCCTTTACCTCGCGAGAATACACTTTGGCATAACACGCATCAAAGCCTGGCAGAGTTCAGTCGCTTCAGATTTCTCCAGAAATGTCTCATGAAATAAACGTTTTCTTTTTTTTTTTTTTTTTTAATTTTCTTTCTGAGAGATTTTTGCTAGGGCATATGCACTCGCTGGAGAGACAGAGAGACAGAAAGCAAGAAATCACCGCCCCCGCCCAGTGTGAGTTTTAAACCTCCGGGTCCAGGACTCAAACCGTAGTCAACTATGTGAGAGTCCAGTGATGTAACCATTATGCCATCTGCTGGTCCTGAGAAACATTATTTTCTAATAACCTTTCAACTGCTGTTACAGCATTGTCTTTTTTCATGAGAAAGTTTTATACTACTAAATACAAGCAATAAAAATGGCAACGAGTGGAATCCCTTTGTAATAGTTAAATGGCACATTAGATAGTAGAAATGTACCTGCAGTTTTTGCTGTCATTTCAATATCATGTCGACAGACTAAATACTGGTTACAAGATATTTTAGCCATTTTAGAGTAGTCATTGTACAAATACAAATACCACCATACACATGATCATTATCATTATGTTTTTATTTCAGTTTCTTTTATACATTCAATCACATTACTTAGCTTGCAAAGTGAATATTCCAACATGTGTACATTTCTCACCAGTCCAGTTGCCAATATTATAAAGTTATCTTCAACAGATAATACCCCATTTCTTTGTCCCAGAAATGCCTTGCCTGTCTATTTTTCTCTTAATGTCCTTCCTCAGACTCTATTCCTTCACCCACCCTCTTCCCACCCTGTATCTGGTAGTCACAACCATTTACCATGTTTCTGTATCCTTTAGTCATTCTGTTTCGGCCATAGAGTGTGGACACTATGTAGATGTTAAATGGAGACAGACAGTGTCCCTTCTTCATAGCCTGGCTTGCTTCACTCTACAGTAAATCTTCCATATCATCCACTTTCTGTCAAAAGCCGGGGTCTTCTTTTTATGGCTGAGTAGTATTCCATAGAGTATATGTGCCACACATTTTCATCCATGATGATGATTATTTTTTAATCCGGATCATTTGATCTATTTTATGAGTCATGGAGTGTAGAGGTTTGTGATAATGAGAGCTGTAAGGAGGACTCAGGAGGAGACAGACGACCCTCCAAGTTCCCCATGAGTCCATGTTTTCTGCTGGCTCTGCACTGTTTTACACCAGTTACCTCTTTAATTCAGGTGCATAGCGTTGTTCACCAAGCAGCACATTTCAGGTAATTTGACTCAGATCAGTATTAGTGAATTCACTTAAACTACAGAACTTAACAATTTACATTTGATTGGAAAGAGCCAGGAAGTCCACATAGCTCAACAATTTTGGTATTGGCTGACTTAGGGTGAAATTCTGTTAAAACAGTGTTTTGCTTTTGGTTAATTTTGGTTCTGCTTAATTTTGGTTCAGCTTAGCAGTTTAGAAAATGAATCTGGGAGATGTAGACATGCTGGGAGAAATGAAGATGTCCCACTCCTAACTGGGCCTCCATCATACAAAACCCACGTGAACAGCCCTTCTTCAAGAGAAAGCCTGCTCAATGGCTCCTGAGATGTAGACATGCTGGGAGAAATGAAGATGTCCCACTCCTAACTGGGCCTCCATCATACAAAACCCACGTGAACAGCCCTTCTTCAAGAGAAAGCCTGCTCAATGGCTCCTGAGATGTAGACATGCTGGGAGAAATGAAGATGTCCCACTCCTATCTGGGCCTCCATCATACAAAACCCACGTGAACAGCCCTTCTTCAAGAGAAAGCCTGCTCAATGGCTCCTGAGATGTAGACATGCTGGGAGAAATGAAGATGTCCCACTCCTAACTGGGCCTCCATCATACAAAACCCACGTGGTAGGAAAACCCCTTTCATATCTCCTGTCTCTGAATCAATCTTTGTCTCTCTCTACCTCTCACTCTCTCTCTCTGTCTGTCTGTCTGTCTGTCTGTCTTTTTTTTTAATTTTTGCTTTTTAGAATTTTTTAAGATGAGGCTTCTTACAGGGCCCTTTGGCCCCTCCCTCCTAGGCCTTTGTTTTGTTAATAATCCCCTCTGCTCCTCCCAGAACAGCCCTTCTTCAAGAGAAAGCCTGCTCAATGGCTCCTGAGATGTAGACATTTCGCGCGGCGCGCTTTTCTAATTTTTGATTTTTATTGAAATTTTTTTAATATTAATTTTTCTTTTTTAGATTTATTCCAAAGCTTTTCTCTTTTTTTTCTCTGTTTCTTGTCTGTTTTTTTTTTTTGTTGTTGTTGGTATTGTTTCCCTCTCTCGCTTCCTTTTCTGCACACTTCCCAACCCTCATATTAAACTTCAAAAGTTTGGGAAGAAACCGACCATCCACCAGATGACTAGAAATCGCTGCAGGACCACAAGAAATATGGAGAAGCAGGAAAATGCCCCTCCTCCAATTGAAACGGATAGCTCCTCTTCATCCACACACAGTTCAAGGGAATTCATGGAAATGTCTGATAAACAATTCAGATCATTCATAATGGCAAAGCTAACAGAGATCGAAGAGAAGAGAGACAAGGAACTGCTGAAGGGGAAGGAGAAAGCAGTTGAAGAGTTCTAGGAGGTGAGGAAATTCATGCAAGATCTAAAAGAGGAGTTTCACACTTTACAAAAGAATCAGATGGAGCTGTTAGAGATGAAGGCTATAATACAAGAAGTCAAAATCTCCCTTGAAAGTATTAAAAGCAGACTAGATCATTCAGAAAATGGAATCTCTAATGTAGAAGAGAAAATGGCTGGCCTAGAAAGGTCCACCATAAAGACTGAGAAAATGGCCCAAAACTTTGAGAATAATATGCAAGAAGTACTAGATACAATTAAACGTCCAGGGGCAGCAGGCGGGGGCTCCGCTCCGCGTGCCGGCGCGTGGGGGTGGGGAGGCGGGCGCGGGGGCTCCAATCCACGTGCTGGGGTGCGGGGTCAGGGCGCGGGGGCTCCGCTCCACGTGCCCTGTCTGGAGGTCTGGCCCGACGGGCTCTGCCCCACGTGCCGTGGCCGGGGCTCTGTCCTGTGTGCCATGGCCGGGGTCTGCCCCGTGTACCGTGGCCAGGGTCTGCCCCGCGTGCCTTGGCCGGGGTCTGTCCCGCGTGCCGTGGCCGGGGCTCTGCCCCGTGTGCCGTGGCCGGGGTCTGCCCCGCGTGCCTTGGCCGGGGTCTGCCCCGTGTGCCGTGGCCGGGGCTCTGCTCCGCGGGCCGTGGCCGGGGTCTGCCCCGCGTGCCGTGGCTGGGGCCCTGTCCCGCGTGCCGTGGCCGGGGTCTGCCCCGCGTGCCGTGGCCGGGACTCTGCCCCGCGTGCCGTGGCCGGGGTCTGCCCCGTGTGCCGTGGCCGGGGCTCTGCTCCGCATGCCCTATCCGGAGGTCCGGCCCGACTGGGGCTCTGCCCCGCGTGCCATGGCCGGGCTCTGCCCTGCGTGCCGTGGCCGGGGTATGCCCCCGCGTGCCGTGGCCGGGTTCTGCCCCGCTTGCCGTGGCCGGGACTCTGCCCCGCATGCTATGGCCGGGGCTCTGTTCCACGTGCCGTGGCCGGGGTCTGACCCCGCGTGCCATGGCCAGGTTCTGCCCCGCGTGCCGTGGCCGTGGTCCTGTCCCCGCGTGCCGTGGCCGGGGTCTGCCCCCGTGTGCCGTGGCCGGGGTCTGCCCCCTCGTGCCATGGCCGGGTTCTGCCCCGCGTGCCGTGGCCGGGGCCCTGTCCCGCGTGCCGTGGCCGGGACTCTGCCCCGCGTGCCGTGGCCGGGGCTCTGCCCCGCGTGCCGTGGCCGGGGCTCTGCCCCCGCGGGCCGTGGCCGGGATCTGCCCCGCGTGCCGTGGCCGGGGTCTGCCCCGCGTGCTTTGGCCGGGGTCTGCCCCGTGTGCCGTGGCCGGGGCTCTGCTCCGCATGCCCTATCCGGAGGTCCGGCCCGACCGGGGCTCTGCCCCGCGTGCCGTGGCCGGGCTCTGCCCCGCGTGCCGTGGCCGCGTTCTGCCCCGCGTGCCGTGGCCGGGACTCTGCCCCGCGTGCCGTGGCCGGGGCTCTGTTCCACGTGCCGTGGCCGGGGTCTGACCCCGCGTGCCATGGCCAGGTTCTGCCCCGCGTGCCGTGGCCATGGTCCTGTCCCCGCGTGCCGTGGCCGGGGTCTGCCCCGCGTGCCGTGGCCGGGGTCTGCCCCCTCGTGCCGTGGCCGGGGTCTGCCCCGCGTGCCGTGGCCGGGGCCCTGCCCCGCGTGCCGTGGCCAGGGCCTGCCCCCGCGTGCCGTGGCCGTGGTCCTGTCCCCGCGTGCCGTGGCCGGGGTCTGCCCCCCGCGTGCCGTGGCCCGTGGTCCTGTCCCCGCGTGCCGTGGCCGGGGTCTGCCCCGCGTGCCGTGGCTGGGGTCTGTCCCTGCGTGCCGTGGCCGGGGCCCTGCCCCGCGTGCCGTTGCCGGGGCCCTGTCCCGCGTGCCGTGGCCGGGGTTCTGCCCCGCGTGCCGTGGCCGGGATTCTGCCCCGCGTGTCGTGGCCGCGGTTCTGCCCCGCGTGCCGTGGCCGGGGCTCTGCTCCGCGTGCCGTGGCCGGGGCTCTGCCCCGCGTGCAGTGGCCGGGTTCTGTCCCCGCGTGCCGTGGCCGGGGCTCTGCCCCCGCGTGCCGTGGCCGGGGTCTGTCCCCGCGTGCCGTGGCCGGTGTCTGTCCCCGCGTGCCGTGGCCGGGGCCCTGCCCCGCGTGCCGTGGCCGGGGCTCTGCCCCCACGGGCCGTGGCCGGGATCTGCCCCGTGTGCTGCAACCGCTGATGGCCGTCTCTGCTTTCCTGAGCCGCGTTCCTGAAACTGTGTTCCATGGAGATTCACCTACATTTGCGGGGCTGCACGAGACCCACCCTTGGTCCAGCCCTGAGTGCAGTCTACGTTTCCTATTGTTGGGAACTTTATGATCTGATAATTGGAAAAAAAAATCATGTTTATCATAAAAAATAATTAGAAAAATAATAATAATGATTGGGGGAAACATAGGAAAGATATTGAATGTTGAAGCGGGGAGATTAATGTCTCTGTACTGACTGACATGCATGGCATTCCCTTTTGAAAAAGCAATGTAATACACTGTAAAGTTGTATGTAATTCAATGTAATAAAAAAATAGATAATAACAAAAAAAAAAAAAAAAAAGAAAATGAATCTGTTTTTTTGGGACCAGCAAGTGGCATGGTAGTTAAGGGCACTGGACTCCCACACGGCTGATTGCGGTTCAAATCTCAGACCTGGTAGCTTGCTTTCTCACTTTCTCTCTCTCTCTTGCTCTGTCCCTCTCTGGTCAAATTAAAAATAAATAAATAAATAAATAAATAAATAAAGTTAAATAAAATAATTATTAAAAAAATTTTTTTTTCATAGAAATGGGAATATATAGGAACCAGCAGATGGTATAATGATTATGTTGCTGGACTCCCATGTAGTTGACTGGGGCTTGAGTCCAGGACCCAGAGGCTTAAAATTACTCCAGGCACATGTGTGTGTGTGCATGCCCAGGATCCCAAGAGAAGAATGGATGAAGAGAAGGGATTACTGCATGGCCATCCCCCCTGGGGGGTGATTTCCCACTTTCCGTCTTTCTGTGTCTCTGGTGAGTGCACAGACCTTATAGCAAAACTCTTTTTTTTTTTTTTTGAGAGGTTTTTCACTATAGGGCGTGTGCGCTCGCCAGACAGACAGAGAGAGACATAGAGACAGAAAGCGAGAAATCACCCCCCAGGGGGGATGGTCACGCCGCAATCCCTTTTCCTCCATTCTCCTCTCGGGATCTTGGGCACGCACGCACACGCGCCTGGCGCGGGTCCGGGACGGGAACCGCGGTCGACCACGTGGGAGTCCAGCGACATAGTCATTACGCTAACTGCTGGTTCCCTAGCAAAACTCTTAAAAAAAAAAAAAAAAAAAAAAAAAAAAAAAAAAGAAAGAAAGGAAGAATAGCACCCCCCCCCCCCCCCCCCCCCACTTTTTGGTTACCTGGTGACTAGGTCCACACAGAAAAGGCAGAACCAGTGTCCCATCTTTTCCCTTTATTTACCAGATCTTAAAATAGTAATCAGCTTTGGACCAGCAGGTGGTGTGGTGGTTAAGGCACTGGACTCCCATGTGACCGGCCACGGTTTCAGTCCCAGACCTGGAAGCTTGCTTTTTACTTTCTCACTCTCTGTCTCTCTCTAGTCAAATTAAACAAATAATAATGATAAATGATATAAAATAATTCTTTAAAAATAGTAATAAGCTTCTATAGCATCCTCCAAAGATGATGAAATATCAAGAGTTGTAAAAATGTATCACTCTGACTCCATGAATGTAAACACAGATTTCAATGATTACCCTTACTGATGCTCATGCTCCAACGATCCGTCCTTGCCAATAAGTGACTCCTGAATGCCTCCCCCCTTTATTTATGGCCAGAGGGTGTGTGCCCTTGTCAGAGAGAGAGAGAGAGAGAAAGAGAGAGAGGGAGAGAGAGGGAGAGAAGGAGAGAGAGGGAGAGGGAGGGAGAGAGCCACGTCCCTGTGCCCCACCTCTCCATTCTGTCAGGATTTGGGGCATGCGTGCACACTCACCTGGAGTGTCCCTCCCTTCAGCTGCCGGGTGGACAGCCACGTGGGACCTAGCTCCCATAAAGCATACAGCGTTTGCTCACCCACTGCCATGGAGCTAGCCCCCGAGTTCTTTTTCGGAGAGTTTTTTTCTTCTTCTTTCTTTCTTTCTTTCTTTTTTTTTTTTTTTTTTTTTTTTTTTTTTTTTTTTTTTTTTTTTTTTTGTGCTATAGGGCGCGTGCGTTTGCCAGAAAGGCAGAGAGAGACAGAGAGACAGAAAGCGAGAAATCACCCCCCGGGGGGATGGCCATGCTGCAATCCCTTCTCCTCTATTCTCCTCTCGGGATCTTGGGCATGCACGCACACGCGCCTGGCGTGAGTTTAAGCCACCGGGTCTGGGACTCGAACCACGGTCGACTACATGGGAGTCCAGTGATATAGCCATTACGCCAACTGCTGGTCCCCCGAGTTCTTTATTTTATTCATTTATTCAGTTTTTGCTATAGGGCATTTGTGCTCACTGAGGAGATAGAGACACACACACACACAGAAAGAGAAGTCGCACCCAGGGGGGATGGCATGCTTCAGTCCCTTCTTTTCCACTCTCCTTTAGGGGTCTGGGCACACATGCACACATACTTGGTGTGATTTTCAAGTCGCTGGGTCCAGGATGCGAACTGCAGAGGCAGCCATGTGGGATATAGTGCCTTAAACTCCATGCCATCTGTTGGCTCTTATTTTACTTTATTTTCTCAAGAGAAATTTTTGTTATAGGGCACATGCTCTCACCAGAGAGACAGAGAGAGACAGAGAGACAGAAAGTGAGAAGTCACCCCCTGGGAGGATGGCCAGGTCCCAATTCCTTCTCCTCCATTCTCCTCTCGAGATTTTGTGCACACACACACACACACCCCAGCATGAGATTTTTTTCCCCCCATTTATTTATTTTTACATTTTTCCACAAACATTTACTTTACATATCAAAAAATTTTTCTCATACTCCATAATTCTTGACAGTTAATAAACAACCTTCAAAATTTCAGAAAACTGAATTTTAAAGATAATATTCAAAATATTTCTTATAATTTCATATAGTTTGTGACTCTATAACAACAGAAACAGTATGGTTTTAAATATTTTTGAGAAGATATTTACATGTCAACTACTCAAATTGCTGAAAAGCAAATGCCCAGCACACAAGTCACACATAAACCTTCTCAGTTCAGCCCTGCCCAAGTATTCTGTGATATACCCTCTGCTAGCAAAGATCAGTCTCTTTTTCTTCCTTCAAAGTCTTTCTTAAGATACTCCTCTGGTGTGGCTGCTCTTTTGCAATCTCTGCTGGTTACAGTGCTGGGCCGGAAAGCCCAGGTTATTTATGTTATAAATTCTTTCATATAGCTTCTCTAATCCTCTCTGCCAGGCAGAACTATTCATGGGGACAGGCCATCCCTGAACAGGTCAGGGTACATCTCAGCTTTAAAATGGCTTCTTGTCTGAATATGTCGGGAGTCTCCCCGGCATGAGTTTTAAGCCACTAGATTCAGGACTTGAATCGTGGTCAACTATGTGGGAGTCCAGTGATGTAACCATTATGTCATCTGCTGATCCCTTATTTTATGTTTTTAATTTTAAAGTTTATTTATTTCATGGGAGCAAGACTCATGAACACACACATACACACACACACACCCCCTTACCAGGGTCTCACACTGCAAACCCCCCCCCCCAAAAAAAAAAAACTCCCCAGCCAGCGAGGGGCATGGGTACATATCTGCCATGTACAGGTGTCTGGGGACCCCAGCCAGAGCTTCACACGGGCCCTACTTCACGACAGGGTGCCACCGAGCCAGCGCTGCCCTGCAGTCCCTCCTCGTGGCCCCACAGGCTACCTCGTCCTCTGCTACAGGTGCTCTCGGCTCCTCTTGCACTGTTGCTGCCCAGACCTGAGATCGGCCGTGGTTCGAGAAGCCGCTTCTTTCCATAGGAAATCTATTTTAGGCCATGGTATTGGCACCAGAGATGCTCACTGACCTTGGGCTGCTCGTTATTTGGCTTTTCCCGTGGACACAGCAAGGGAATGTATTTTTATTTAAAAAGTTTTGAGGGACCAGCAGTTAGCGTAATGGCTATGTCGCTGGACTCCCACGTAGTCGACCACGGTTCGCATCCCGGACCCGGTGGCTTAAAACTCACGCAGGGCGCGTGTGCGTGCGTGCCCAAGATCCCGAGGGGAGAATGGAGGAGAAGGGATTGCGGCGTGGCCATCCCCCCTGGGGGGTGATTTCTCTCTTTTTGTCTTTCTCTCTCTGTGTCTTTCTGGCGAGTGCACGTGCCCTATAGCAAAAACCTCTCCAAAAGGAAAAAAAAAAAAAAAAAAAGAAAAACAGAAATGTTTTTTCACAATTCTAGAGGCTAGAAACCTGAGATCAAGGTGTCAGTGGGGTTGGTTTCTTCTAAGACCTCTCTCCTGGGCCATCTTCCTTGGGTGTCCCCACTCTGTGTGTGACTGTGTCCTATTTCCTTTTTTTCCCTTTTTCTGTCTTTCCTTTCTTTCTTTTTTTTTAAAGAGAGATTTGCTACAGGTTGCGTGTGCTCACTGGAGAGACAGAGAGGCAGAAAGTGAGAAATCACTCCTGTGGGGGAGCGCCACGCCGCAATCCCTTCTCCTCCAGAAGCCTCTCAGGATCTTGGGCGTGCACGCACACATGCCCAGAATGAGTTTTAAGCCATCAGGCCTGGGACTCGAACCGCGGTTGATACATGGGAGTCCAGCAACATAACCATTGCACCATCTGCTGGCCCCCTCTACTCTCCTATTCTTATAGGACGCCAGTCATTTTGGATAAGCTCTCCCCACTCCAATATGGTCTTATTTCACCTCACTGTCTTTTCACAGGCTCTCGTTCCAGGTATGTCATATCCTGAGGTACTGGAGGTTAGGACTTTTTTTTTCTTCAAGAGAGATTATTTTGCTATAGGGTGTGTGTGCTCGCTGGAGAGACAGAGAAAGAGAGAGAGACTGAAAGTGAGGAATCACCCCCCCAGGGGGGGATGGCCATGCTACAATCCCTTCTCCATTCTCCTCTCAGGATTTTGGGCACGCACATGCGGCTGGCATGAGTTTTAAGCTGCCAGGTCCAGGACTTGACCTGCAGTCAACCACGTGGGAGTCCAGAGACGTCACATTATACCATCTGCTGGTCCTTGGAGTTTAGGACTTTTGGGGAGACACAGGTTAGCCCAGAAAACTCTCCCAATATGGAGAGCAATGTTTCTCAACATTATATCCTGAAAATGTCAACCTCAGTGTCAACCCTGAGACAAAGATCTCCCGGGCCCTGGGGTCATTACCTTGAGTCCTGGCTTTGTTTTCTTTTCCTTCCTTCCTTCCTTCCTTCCTTCCTTCCTTCCTTCCTTCCTTCCTTCCTTCCTTCCTTCCTTCTCTCTCTCTCTCCTCCCTCCCTCCCTTCTTCCCTTTCTCTCTTTCTTTCTTTCTTTTTTTTTTTTTTTACGTTTTTGCCATAGGGTGCATGTGCTCATTAGAAGAGAGACAGAGACTGAGAAAGGGAAAGTGAGAAATCACTCGCCCCAGCGGGTATGACCGTGCTGCAATCCCTTCTCTATTTTCCTCTGGGGATTTTGGGCACGCGTGCACACACGTGTCCTGTGTTATTTTCAAGCTGCCGTCCTGGGCTCAAACCCCTGGGAGTCCAGTGCCTTGGCCACTGCGCCCCCTGCTGGCCATGGCTTTGCTGTCTTAGTCGAGCTCTGTTTAGGGGCCAGTACTAGAGGGCTAGTAAAGTCAGAGAGGGTGCGGTTCCTCCACAGGGGCGTGATACCCTGCAGCTGCTCCAGAGACCCAGCTCCATCTAGGAAGTGTCTGGGACGGAGGGGTGGCGCCGAGGCGAGAACTGAGCTCACGTCTGGAGATCCCTGCAGCATCTCTTCCAGGCTGGGAGCCTTGGGCTCAGCACCAGGGTGTGCAGAAAGAGCTGACTCGCAAGATCACGAGCTTCTGCCCAGAGCGTCCTGTGCCCTGACTGGCATTCGTGGTGTCTCTGGGGTCCTCAGGGGAGTTAGCAGGCCACTGAGCGCAGGCTGCTCCTGAGGTAAGCACCCGGCAGGCCCTCTGGTCGCTGGCCTCCCACTGTCACCCGGCTGGGTCGGAGGCTGAGGCTGCTCTCTGTGCACATGCAGCCTTTGACTGAGGAGCAGACATGGAGAGACCCAGCCATGGTGGCACACAGGGTTAAGATGCTGGGCCACAGGCTGGGACTACATGGGGGACCAGGTTCGATTCCTGGTCCAGCTGACAGGTGTTGGTGAGGATGCCAGAACACAGAGGGTTAAGGAGGCCCCATAGAACTTGGCCAGACTCAAAATGAAATGGGAAAAACAAAGACAGAAAGCAGCAAGCTGGAGAGACCTTGAGGTACATATTTTCACTAAACAAAGGCTCTAACTAAAACAAAGGGACAAAAAGGGACCCCAGGAAGGAGACAGTGCTGATGTGAAATACGTTCAGGTTGGGGAATATGTGTATGCTGTATTTAAAATGGGACTTTGATTCATGTACTTTTTTTTTTTTTTTTTGAGAGGTTTTTCGCTATAGGGCACGTGCGCTCGCCGGACAGACAGAGAGAGACAGAGAGACAGAAAGCGAGAAATCACCCCCCAGGGGGGATGGTCACGCCACAATTCCTTCTCCTCCATTCTCCTCTCGGGATCTTGGGCACGCACGCACACTCGCCCGGCATGAGTTGTAAGCCACCGGGTCCGAGACGTGAACCGCGGTCGACTACGTGGGAGTCCAGCGACATAGCCATTACGCTAACTGATGGTTCCCAATTCATGTACTTTTTAAAACTGATTTTCACGTTTGAAACCTTATGACAGCTTTCTTATCCTTAAGTCCTATATGCTAATGAATAATAATGAAAAATTTTAAACCAAAAAGCTCAAAACAAAACCAAAACAAAACACGGACATGGTCTGGAGAGGAAGGAGGGGCGGAGAGCACTCACAGCAGCATGAAACAACCCTCATTAGTTTTCGAAGGCTCCTAGTCTCTGCCCCTGCCGCTGGCTTGCTGATACAGCACAGAACGGAGGCCGCCAGCCCCCGAAGGCACTCGGAGGTCTAGCCCAGTCCCCCTCGTTTCACATGTAAGGGAAGAAAGAACTAACGTCGAGTGAGATACTGCATCCACGTCACGATTCCTGCAAGATGGGCCTTATCCCCATGTTATGGATAGGAGATGTCATTTAGAAAAATGAAGTAACTGGGGCCAGCAGATGGCGTAGGGGTTAAGGTGCTGGACTCCCGTGTGATCAACTGCGGTTCAAGTCCCGGGCGTGGCAGGCTGAAATTCATGATGGGTACATGTGCATGCGTGCCCAAAATCCCAAGAGGAGAATGAAGAAGGGATTGCAGCATGGCCATTTTGCCAGAGGGCTCATGTACTCACTGGAGAGACAGAGAGAGAAGAGAGAGAAAGGGGCTGGACGGAGGGAGAAAACACTTCTCACAGGGAATGGCCATGCCACAGTCCCTTCTGCTCTGCTCTCCCCTCCCGTAGGGGTGTTGGGCACATACATGTGCCTGGCGGGTCCAGAACTCACGCCATGCAGCTGGCCATGTGGGATCTGGCTGCCTTAACCACTGGCCAGGTGCTCCCAGTTTAATGCCCCAATTACTTCCTTGGTAGGAGATCACATTGCTGAAAACGCTCAGACTGACGCTGGTCGGGGCATTTTTGAAGGTTACCTCACGTTAATCGACCCTCTATTACTCAGGCCTGGAGGGCTCCAACCGAGTAGCGAAATGCCCAAACCTGGGAACCCAGCTGCAGGCCTCGCTCTGAGCCCACGGAATGTGTGTGACTCGAGTCACCAGAGGAGCCCACTTTTCAGAGGGGGGAGTGGCTGAGTGCAGGACCAGCGATCGGCTCAGTGTCACCTGGGGGAGAGGGGCGCTCACAGGCCTAACAGCGAGAACTGAGACCTGTTGAGAAAAGGGACTCGGTAAAGAGAAGGGGTCACGGGTTATGGGACATGAAAGAAAGCGGTGCACGTGTCCATGAGGATCGCCTTCCTCGCTTCCTTCTTCCCCCTGCCAGAGGGCAGTGTGCTCACGAGAGACAGAGAGAGAGAGAGAGAGACCCTCCCCTTCCCCTCATGAAGTGTGGTCATGCCACAACCCCTTCTCCCACATTTCCATCCTGTTGGGATTCGGGGCACACACCCTGACTTGTGTGTGCTAGGAATTGAACCACTGGCCCGCCATGTGGGATCCGACTCCCTTAGCCACCAGGCCATGGGGCCAGCAGCTTTTAAGGTCATTGACCTCTGACAGGGTAAGGCCTTGCAGAGTCACATGGGAAAGGAAACCTCCATGGTTGTCTCCCTGCGCCCCCTCGCGGCCGCCTGCCCCTTTACCCTCGTTATCCCACACATTGGAGAGTCAGCCCTGGAGCCGTGTCCCCGCAGTGCTCAGTTTCAGCAGGGTCTCAGGGCACTGGTTTCCCTGGCCTCTCCCGGAACACCGAAGGATGGGATTGTGGAGCACTGGGAGTCTCGGGAGCGAGGTTGGAGTGGAGGAGCGTCTCCCTGTCCGCCGTGTGGCTGCTGCCACTCCGCTCAGAGAGGACTGGGTGTCGAGATCCACATCATCGGACGGTGACTCATACTCATGCTGGGACTGTGCGAGAGATGAGAGTGGGTTCTGATGCTTCTACTGAATCCTAAGCCAAAACTGTTTGTTTAATTAATATCCTGGACACCAACTAGAGCCGTTTGTTTAATTAATATCCTGGACACCAACTAGAGCCTATGACCAGAAAGGAGCAAGTAGGTCTGAAGAAACCTGCCATCTCTCTCCAGCCAGAGGGGATTCTGCAGCCACTCACAGGGTGTTTGGGACCACGGCTCTGCCATGACCACGGGTGATACCTGTGGTGCACTCCAAATGCCAAGTCCTGTCCCAAGCACTCCCTATTGTTTTAAAAAAAATATTTCACCAATTTGTTATTATTTTAAGTTTGCTATAGGGAATGTGTGCCCACCAGAGAGAGACGTGGGGGCTGGGGAGTGAGAAAGCAAAGGGCCAGGTCCAGGATTTGAACCACGGTTGACCATGTGGGAGTCCAGCGCCTAGACTACCACGCCACCTGCTGGCCCAGCACTCCCTATTTTTAACCCAGCTAATTCTCACAACAATCTTATGAAGTTGTTGCCATTATCATCCCCTTTTACAGATAAGGAAACAGGGCGAGTAGGTTGTCTAGGGTCACCCCAACAGGAAGTACCGGGGCTGGAATCTGACCCCAGGAGTCTGTGCTCAGCACTCCCGGAAGTGGTCTGTCTTCCTCATCCTCACGACACTACTTAGAGCGCAAGTTCAGATCTGCCTGGGAACGCTGCCTTTTCCCTGCGTATCTTGCCATCTCCAGAACAGTCGGCCCCACAGAGCCGGCCCTCCTGACCAGGTGCTTCTGAGGAAAGGCTTTCCTTTTACAGCCGCGCCTCCAACTTTGTTCTCTCCCGCCGTCCTTCCCAAACACTCAGGCTATAATGACTTGAGAGTGAATGAGAATGCCCGGGGTAGGGGGCATGTAGAGCATGACGTAAGAGCAGGAGTCGGGGAAGGCTTGGCTGGATACCAGGGGCATCCAAGATGGTCCACTCTGACCTGCCCGTGCATCGGGAGCGGAAGGCTAGTGGGCCTGAGGTCTGGACAGCCAGTCTTGCTTGCCCCTTAAATGGCCTGACACCCTGTGGTACAGTTCATCTCCATATTACGGAGTGACTTGGCCATCGGGAAGGCGGAGCCATGGTGAACAGGAGCAGAAGGGTCAGAGACAGCTGAAGCTAGCCAACTGCCGCGCGAAGCTGTCAGAGAACGAGAGAAGCTGGTTCCAGCGCCCTTTGCTCCAACCTCTAAGGAGAGGGTAGTTCCAGTTGTTACGATTCATAAATGAAGCAGGAGGCACTCCTGAGGGACAAACGGACAACCGGCTAGGCAGAGCTGCTCCAGGAAGTGAAAATTAGTTGTAGCAAAACTGGTTTCACAAGAGAGAACCCAGCAGACCATCCAAGCGCGGGGTAGGTAACATCAGCAGAACTCCAGGATGGAAAAAGAGAGACTCTTCCTTTTATTAATGTTCTTGGAGGGGCCAGAAGGTGGCATGGTGGTTAAGTTGCTGGACTCCTAAGTGGTCAACCCTGGTTCAAGTCCCAGACCTGGCAGCTTGCTTTCTCACCCCCCACCTCCCCGGTGAGCACATGTGCCTCATAGCAAATTAAAAATAAATAAATAATTATTAAAAAATAGTCCCAAGAAAAGTAACTACATTTGGAAGCTCAGGGTCACAGTACATTGTGTGGTTGTCAGAAACAAGCTTGGAAATGAAATAAAAAACAGCATAATCGGGGCCAGCAGGTGGCATAGTGGTCAAGGTGCTGGACTCCCACATGGTCAGTTGCCATTCAAGTCTTGGATGGTGGCTTGAAAATCACACCACCATGTGTGTGCATGTGTACGTGTGTATGCATGCCCCAAATCCTGAGATGAGAAGGGAGAAGGGACTGCGGTGTGGCCATCCCCGTGGCCATGTGTATACACGCCCCAAATCCTGAGATGAGAAGGGAGAAGGGACTGCGGTGTGGCCATCCCCCTGGTCACGTGTATACACGCCCCAAATCCTGAGATGAGAAGGGAGAAGGGACTGCGGTGTGGCC
Source organism: Tupaia tana (assembly GCA_026018925.1). Lineage (NCBI taxonomy): Eukaryota > Metazoa > Chordata > Mammalia > Scandentia > Tupaiidae > Tupaia > Tupaia tana. The sequence goes on along the minus strand of JAKSZU010000004.1, from coordinate 109,081,526 downwards.
ATCCCCGTGGCCACGTGTATGCATGCCCCAAATCCTGAGATGAGAAGGGAGAAGGGACTGCGGTGTGGCCATCCCCCTGGCCACGTGTATACACGCCCCAAATCCTGAGATGAGAAGGGAGAAGGGACTGCGGTGTGGCCATCCCCGTGGCCACGTGTATGCATGCCCCAAATCCTGAGATGAGAAGGGAGAAGGGACTGCAGTGTGGCCATCCCCCTGGCCACGTGTATACACACCCCAAATCCTGAGATGAGAAGGGAGAAGGGACTGAGATGAGAAGGGAGAAGGGATTGCGGCATGGCCATTCCCCTGGCTGAGAGAGAGAGAGAATGCCCCTGTGGGGTGTGGTCATGCTGCAGTGCCCCTGTGGGGTGTGGTCCATGCTGCAGTCCATTTCTTGGTCCTGTCAGGATTTTGGGCACACATGCCTGGTGTGTCCCTGGGGAGGAATAGAACTGTGGACGGCCATGTGGGATTCCACTCCCTATGCACAGCACTTAGCCACTACTCTATGGGGCAGGCCCCAGCCTTAAATAATTCTATCGTATTCCCTCTATATTGCCTATTATTGGGTCATCAGGAAAGTCATGATGCATTTTTGCATAAAAAACACAGAAAAGTACGTCATGACTTTCCTAACAACCTAATCTTTTTGTCCTCTTTTTTCCTAAAATTCTAGTCTCAGTTAGGCCTTACTAGTCTGTAGAATGGGCCTAGCAGAATTCCAATCTCGTTGTGTTTCATTTTCCTTTCCTTCCTTCTTTCTCCTCTCTCTTCCCTCCTCCTTCCTTCCTTCTCTCTTTTTCTTTCCCTTCCTTCCTTCACTTCCTTTCCTTTCTTTAAGACAGAGCCTGGCTGGTGGTGGTCCTCCTGCCTCAGCCTCCCAGCCGGAGCTACTGGTGCACACCACAAGCCTGGCTCTTTCTCAGGCAGGGTCTCCCCGTTTGCCCAGGCCAGCCTCCAGCTCCCCATCTTCTTGCCTCAGCCTCCTGAGTCACTGGGATCATAGGTGCATGCCATTATGGCACCGTTTAGGTTAGCCCAGGACTAGAACCCAGGTCTCCTACTTGGTCCCAACCTATTGAACCCAGCTTTTATTATTATTATTATTATTTTATTTGCTAAAGGGCATCCGTGCTCGCCAGAGACAGGCAGAGAGAGAGGAGCGATGGCCACCCAGCAATTTCCTCTCCTCTCAGGATTTTGGACTTGCAAAAGCCCCAGGGGACTTGACCAGCAGAGCCAGCTACATGGGATCCAGACACCTTAACTACCACCACCAGCTGGCCAAGAGCCCAGCTTCTGAATAACCACAAAGGCTGGGGCTCGCCTTTTATTTATTTATTTATTTATTTAAATTTATTTTATTTTTCAAATCAATTTCTTTCTTTTTCTTTTCCTTTTTTTTTTGATTGCCACTGGGTGAGTGTGCTGCCAGAGAGCACGCCCAGCGGGCCACGGTCACACTGCAGTCCCTTCTCCATTTCTCCATCCTGTGGAATTCTGTGCATGCATACACACATGCTAGTTTTCAACAACCAGCGCCAGGATTTAAACCCTACGGAGGCCATGTGACATGTGACTCCCTTAACCACGAGACTACAGGGCCAGCCTTTCTTTTCTTCCTTTTTCTTCTTTCGACAGCGTTCTCTTCCCCCCAAGAAGCCAGAAACATTTACTTCCTCCTCTCGGAACCTGCCTTCACCTCCACGCCCAAATGTTCCCTGCGTTCGCACAATTACCGCCTTTCATGGGGCCTGCGGCCACTGTCATTACTGGGTTGCTCGGGGTGACGCCCCTGACGGCCAGTGCGGGATTCCAGGCTAGCCTTTCCCAGGCGGGCTCGGGTTTCCTGGACACGCCCTCTCGGTGTCACCCCGCGGCGCCCGGTGTCACCCGGCGGAGCAGAGCTCGCGCCCAGACGCCCGGAGCCCTCCCGCAGCCCCGCCCCGGGCCGACCGCTCAGCGTCGGGCGTATGCGGCAGCGCCTGATTGGTGGACGGCGCGAGCGCGTTAGAGAGGGCGGCGCTCATTGGGCAGTCTCTCCGCCCTCCGCCGCCGGGCGCGGGCGGCTGGAAGCACTGTGCAGCGTCTCGGAGGCGGTCTGTTGCCGTAGCAACCGCGGGAGCTCGGGGTGGGAATTGGGACCCCCAAGTCCTACAGGAAGCCTTCCCAGACTGCTGGGTAGAGACGGGGAGCGCCGACGGCCTTACGTCCATCAGGAGCGAGAACCCGAACTACTCTTTATCCCCAGAGTACTTTATCTCATTTCTTCCAGGGAATACTCTTCCTCGACTGGTCGGTGTAACCGCCGAAAGCAGGGGAGCTCGGAGAGCGCGGGCAGGAAGCCTTTCCCGCGACCAAGGCGCCTTCCCCGCGTGCGTGTTCCAGGCTCGCAGAGCACGGCGTCGGGCGTCTCTGCCGCATGTCCGGAAGTAGCAGCGCAGACCTTCCTAGACTTTGCAGAGGAGGAAGGGACTGTCCTGGCGATACTCGGAGTGGGATGGGGGCCGCCCCCGGGTGGGCCGATCTCCACCGTCTCCAACTAATCCCCTTGGTTTAAAGACGGCAGACCTGGTTCTTCTCAGAAGAGGGAGGGACTGATGGAGCTGGAAACAGGCACAATGTACCAGGGTTTCCGGCATAGCCTCAGTGAAGACAAGTTCCTTTTCACAAGAGTAGTTTTTTTTTTTTCCTTAAATTTTATTTTTATGTATGTATTAGCAAATAATAATTAAAAAAACAAACCATTTAAAATTAAGTCGGGAAATTAGATCAATAAACTGGTTGATGCTATTTTAGGATTTAAAAGGAAAAAGAAGAAATAGAACTATTAAAGAATGTACTGGTTTTCTTATGTAGCTTTAAAGATGGTTCCAATGGGCCAGCAGGACACGGTTAACCGTGGTTCCAGGCTTGAGCCAGGCAGCTTGAGGATCAGGTAGGGCGCATGTGCACCCTTGCTCAGGGTCGGGAGGAGAAGAGATTGTGATGTGGCCATCCTTCCAAGGGAGTGACTTTTTACTTTCCCTCTCTTTATCTCTCTCCAGCAAGCACACATGCCCTATGGCAAAATAAATAAATAAATAAATAAAATAAAATTCCCAAAGTAGAATTCCATAAACATTCTGATAAGTGTGGTAGCATTACTTGGAGTTAGGTAGCTTCCCACGGGGACTCCTTAAAAAATAATCTTGAGGGACCAGCAGATGGTGAAATGGTTATGTTGCTGGACTCCTCAGTTCGAGTCCCAGACTTGGCAGGTGTATGTGTGTGGGTGCCCAAAATTCCCAGAGGAGAATGGAGGAGAAAGGATTGCGGCGTGGCCATCCCCATTTGGGGAGGTGATTTTTCACTTTATCTCTCTGGCGAGCTCATGTGCCCTATAGAAAAATCTCTCTTAAAAAAAAATACAAAACTTATTTCATTAAGAAAAAATGATTTATTTAATTGTATTTGTTGTTATTATTTAAAGAATTATTTTATTTAACTTTATTATTATTTTTAATTTGACCAGGGAGAGACAGAGAGAAAGAGAGAGAGACAGAGAGACGGAAAGTGAGAAAGCAGGCCGCCAGGCCTGGAACTCAAACCGTGATTAGCCATGTGGGAGTCCAGCGCCTTTTATCACCACACCACCTGCCGGGCCCCATTATTATTATTTTTAATTTGCTATTGGGCATGTGTGCTCATCAGAGAGGGGCAGAGAGAGAGCGAGCGAGCGCTAAAAGTGAGAAAACAAGCTGCCAGGTCTGGGACTTGAACTGTGGTTGGTTGTGTGGGAGTCCAGCACCTTAACCATCATGCCTCATCCTGCTCTCCCACCAAAAAAAAATCCTTATTTCTGCCACCTTGAAATCTTGGAGACTTCTAATGCTCTCTAAAGTTTTCTAGCACCTGTGCTGTTAATGAAAACTATAGATTGAGGGACCAGCAGTTAGCGTAATGGCTATGTCGCTGGACTCCCATGTAGTCGACTGCGGTTCGTGTCCCGGACCTGGTGGCTTAAAACTCACACCGGGCGCGTGCGTGTGCGTGCGTGCCCAAGATCCCGAGAGGAGAATGGAGGAGAAGGGATTGCGGCGTGACCATCCCCCCTGGGGGGTGATTTCTCGCTTTCTGTCTCTCTGTCTCTCTCTGTCTGGCGAGCGCACGCGCCCTATAGCAAAAAACAAAACAAAACTATAGATTGAGTCACCTGGAACTGTCAGAATTTCAGGATGTTTTTGGTCCTAAACAGTCAGATCTTGGCAATTTCATGTGATTCGACCCAATATGAGAATAGAGAAACTTTATTTAAAAGCATTTGGAAGTGAATCCTGTTTTTGATATAAAGGAGTGCCTTCTAAGTACTGATTTTGTAAGTTAAGATCAGCAGGCCCTCTGCAGTGCTTCTGGCCGCCTCCGTTTTGCACGTGTGGTATGGGAGCCTGGCGGGACACCAGGAATGTAAGGGCAGCTGGAAAGCCCAGCACATGTCTCTGGCAGCATGGACCACAGCCCTCCCTGACAAGTTGGAGGTCACTGACTCTGAAACCCAGCCAGGCGCTGCGGACCTGCAGTGGAGGCTTTCCGCGACCTCGGAACCCTGGCCTGCTTCCTATTAACGCTGCTCTGTTCCGACCGAGGCCTGCCGTGGCCCGGCTTCCTGGTTGTTTTCCACATCTTCTGCCATTCTTCTTGTACAACTCATTTTCTTTGTGGTGGGTCTTACCAAAAGATACTGCGTACAGAAAAGGGGCTTCTGGAAATTATCATGTTTCAGCAACGGAATTGTTGAAACATCTGACAGTCATTTACAACTGATCTCTTCCATGGAAAATATCACACAGAGCCGAGAAAATTGGAAAGAGCTGGCTGGAGATATCTGTCGAGTCTGCCGTGCGCTGTTCAGAGGGGTTCCTGGGAGACCTCAGACCAAGGTTATTTTTACTGCAATTTAACTTGTTGGGTGCGTTCCCTTCTGCGGAGAATGGGGGAATCCGAGTCTGGGTAGGAAGGTGAATTTGAGAAATTCATTAGTCTATCCTCCTTCCGTCTGGAAACTCCGCATCATAACGGACATACAGTCTGGCTCCAGGGGCTTAGAAGTTCTTGGGCAGGCCAGGGCCGTTCCTGCTTCATGTTCTAATCCTGGGCACCTTGTTCTGAAGGGCCTGCAAAGGAGACGCGTCCATAGGGTTTGAGCTAATGGCTTATTGGCCTTGGGAGTCGTTGACCAAATCTGTGCTTTTAATCCCTTGTTAGGAACATTGATCATATCCTGTCTGTTGGAATTTGCAGGTCTGTAGATTTTTCTAAGGCTATTTTTCTAGGTTTCTGTTTTTTATAAATCTCTATTTAATTTCATTATTATTACTTAATTTATTTTAAGAGAGATTTTTGCTATAAGGCACATGCGCTCTCTGGAAAGACAGACAGAAAGTGAGAAATCACCCCTTATGAGGGATGGCCACACCACAATCCCTTCTCCTCCATTCACCTCTTGGGATCTTGGGCACACATGCACATTTGCCTGCAGCTTGAGTTTAAGCTGCTGGGTCCGAGACTCAAACTGTGGTTGATAACGTGGGAGTCCAGTGACATAACCATTATGCCATCTGCTGGTCCTCTTATTATTTTTAAATTTCTATAGGACACATGTGCCCACCAGAGAGATGCAGAGAGAGAGGGAAAGTGAGAAACCAAGCTGCCAGGTCCAGGTCTCAAACTGCATTCGGTCATGTGGGAGTCCAGTGTCTTAACCGCCATGCCACCTGCCATCCCCTCTAGGGTTGCTTTTGATGAGATAAGAAAAAACTGCTGAGAAACCCTGGTTAGTCTGGAAATGAGCCTTTGAAGTTGAATTGGTTTCATCATAGGGACCTGGGCATTTCTTTCTTTTTTTCTTTTTTTTTTTTTTTGAGAGGTTTTTGCTATAGGACGTGTGCGCTCGCCAGACAGACAGAGAGAGACAGAGAGACAGAAAGCAAGAAATCACCCCCCAGGGGGGATGGCCATGTCGCAATCCTTTCTCCTCCATTCTCCTCTCCGGATCTTGGGCACACACGCACACACGCCCGGCGTGAGTTTAAGCCACTGGGTCCGGGACGCGAACCGCGGTCGACTACGTGGGAGTCCAGCGACATAGCCATCACGCTAACTGCTGGTCCCCCCCCTCCACTTCTTTTAAAGTTTATTTCTGTCATGAGAGAGAGACAGAGACAGAAACAGAATGAGAGAGAGAGACAAGAACCCTCAACAGAATTTAATGCCACGATCCCTTCCCCAGGCCTCAGCCAGCTGGGATCCCTGGCAGGCATGTGCGAACGTGGGTTCTACATGTCAGCCAGGAACTGAACCCGGGTCTGACGTGTGGCTCCTGCATTGCAGAGTGTTGGAATATCTTGTGCCACCATAACTGGGCTAAGGACTAGCCACTTTTTTTTTTTTTTAAAGTTATTTTGCCATAGGGTGCATGCCTAAGAGAGACAAAGAGAGAGAAAGTGAGAAATCATTCCTCAGGGGGTGGCCATGCTGCAATCCCTTCCCCTCCACCCTCCTCTTGGGATTCTGGACACACACGCACATGCGCCCAGTGTAATTTTCAAGCTGCCAGGTCTGGGACTCGAACCACGGTTGGCCATGTGGGAGTCACCACGGCACCTGCTGGCCCCAGGCCCACATTTTAGGTGCTCAATATCCATATGGAAATAGTGGGCCGCTGCCGTATCTATAGCTGGCAGAGGGGTTCAGAGTAGGGAGGGAAACGTCAGGAAGGAGAGAAAGAAAGAAAGAAAAAAGCGCCGGCTGGACACGGCGTGTGACAGCTGATGTCCCAGGGCAGGCATTCCTCGTTCTCTGTTCTCCTAAAGCACCCATCCTCTTCCTCTAACTCCCAGCTAGAGATGGGAATCCAGGCAGTCCTGGACATTCGAGTGAGGCCAGGGAGCTTCGGTCTGAGAGAGCGAACACCTCGGGGCGGACAGGCGGAAGCCATGACAGCTGAGCTGTGCCCTGGCGTGTCTGCAGCTCTTTGGTCACACTCTCACGACTGGGACGAAAATGCCCGCTTTGCAGAGTTTTAGGGGCGATTCAATCAGACCCCTCTGGGAGTGTACCCGGTGAGGGGACGTCAAGGAGCTCAGCCTGCCGGTGCTGTCATCTCCCTTCTCTACCCCTGATCTCCGGGGACACCCGCCCCTCAGCCTTCTCTCCCTCCGCCCTCTCTTTTAGAGTCTGGGTCCAGTTCCTACTCTGCTTCCCCAGAACCTCGGTCTGCAGTCCTGGTCACAGGCCTGCTGTCATGGTGACCGTGTCACACGTATCAGAAACTTCTTGGCGAAGCACCACTGCTAACGGCAATAACAATCCGCTCACTGTCCGTTCCAAATTCACGGAAACGTCCCATTTAGCTTTTACCTCGGGGAGGAGACCGAGTACTTTTACTCCTGACCGATGGGTGGCGGTATTGTCTAAGCCTCCGCTGGCGGCCTGCGGTTCTGTCTCCTGTTCCAGTCGCGAAGATCAAGGCGTTCTCTCATCAGGATAGTGACCTTCTCATCAGAGCCCAGGGCGCTGCACTGCACTGCCAGCCCTCAATGCCGCCGGACACCCCGGACACGGAGCTGCTGTCCATTCGGGCACGTGGGGAGGCTGCTCGCGCCCAGAGCAAGGTGCCTGTTTGCAGCTGACCCTTTGCTGGCTGGTCCAGGACAGGGGCCCCAGAAGGGGCTGGCCAGCAGGAGCTCCCAAAGGTCAAAAATGCGAGGACTGGGAGGGTAAAGAGGTTGACCTTGAGAGGCTGTTGACAGGTGTTCAAGACTGGTCTTCTCCAGTCTCACTGTGATACTGGGACTGGCTTTCTTATTCTTCACCGCTCCCCCCAGCAAGACATAATGCCTCTGAATGAAAAAGATGTGTTTTGTAAAAATGATCTGGGCTCTGAAATTTATCTTATTTATTTATTTATTTATTTTTGCTATAGGGCGCGTGCACTCGCCAGAAAGACAGAGACAGAGAGACAGAAAGCAAGAAATCACCTCCCAGGGAGGATGGTCACGCTGCAATCCCTTCTCCCTTATTCTCCTCTCGGGATCTTGGGCACGCATGCACACGCACCCGGTGTGAGTTTAAGCCACTGGGTCCGGGACTCGAACTGCGGTCGACTACATGGGAGTCCAGCGATAGCCATTACGCTAACTGCTGGTCCTGAGAAAACTATTGATTATTGTTGGATGTGCTAAACCAGAAAAAAATTCAAATTATAAGTCAAGGTACATGAATTCTATCTAGCCATGCTAACAAATAAAGTTCAGGAAATCTCTGGAATTCTCTTGTTTATTTGACTATCAGTCATTAATTTATATATGAAAACATTTAAGTACCTGCTATGTGACGTGTACTGTGCAAGATGTGGGGGCGAGGGCAGGGGAGTTGATCAGTGAGGAAGACAAGGTGCTGTGTATAAGTCCTGCTGACTCACTACGGAGAGAGACGAGCAACCGGGAACTCGAATGTGGGAAGAACACGGCCGGGGTGTATGGTCTGCAGTGCCAGCGCAGAAGACGGAACCTGACCACCCAGCAAGAAAGGCCTCACAAGGAGGTGACACAGTTGTCTTTAAAGGCAAATGGGAACTATCCTGGTTGGGCTTGGGAAGTTGGAGAAAGGATATTCCAGGCAGAGGAAAGAAGCGTGCAAAGACACATGTATTAAGTTGCTTGGCATTTGTGAGGAATGGCGAGTGACTGTTCCGAGCTGGAGCAGTGTGAGTGCGTTGGGGAACGGAGGTGTGGCAGGGAGTGGGTGTGGACAGAGATGCAGGAGGGGATGGGTATTTGTCCTGGGTGGGTTGGGTGAGTAGTGTGGAATTGTATCTTACAGGATTTGCTGATGGATGGAGGCTGCGGTTGGGAGTGGGAGAAATACGGGAGGATTCCCAGCTTCTAATTTGAATGAGAGGGTGAATGTGGGGGATGCAGAGAGGGGAGGGATTATGGGATGAGGAAGATGAGTTCACCTTGGACTTAAAGGGATCCCACCCAGGAGACAATGACAACACAAGGGAAGTTCAACAAGTTTGTGGGAAAATGTATGATGACAAAATGATGCATGATTTTCAGAAATTTTTCTGCACCATAATAAACTTGTACTTTAATTCAATTTTTCCACAGATATCTTAAAGTCTCTCATACTAAACTGACCATCAAGAGAGATCTAGATTTCCAGTTGCAGATTTTTTAAGGTAATAATTGCCATTTATGGAGGGCGTACTATGTGCCAGGTTTTGTATTAATCTTCATATTAAATCCTCTTAGCCATCCTATAACCACATTTTACTGACAAGGACATCAAGTCTTGTGAGTGGTCCGATGTCACGTGGCCAGCACGTGGCGGAGCTGGGATGTGAACCCAGGCTGTTTCCGGAGCCCGTATCCTCCACTGCCTCAGTAAACAGAAGCTGCGTGCATGGACCCACGTCCAATCGAAGCAAGAGGTAAGACTTTCAGGGACAGGATTCAAAACGGGAAGTGCGAACGACTGAGATCAGAGCCTGGGGGACAGGCTCACTTGTGGGACAAAGCAGAAGAACCCATGGAAGAAAGCAAGGGAAGAGTATTGTCTAGACGCCCTGAGGAGAATTTCAAGGAGGGAGGAGATTTAACAGTGGCAACTATCAGGGCTAGCAGGTGTGTGGTGCTTAAGGCACTAGACTCCTATATGGCTGACCGCAGTTCAAGTCCTGGATCTGGTGGTTTGCTTTCTCGCTCTCCCTCTCTCTTTCTGGTGAGCACATGCACCCCATAGCAAACTTAAAATAATAATAATAAAAAATAAAAGAAAGTAATCATTTGAAAAACTGGCAACCATCACAGAGAGGGAGGGTAAGATGGGACGGAACGGGTCTTCAGATACTGTGCTGTGGCCTCTGGCTGTGGCCTACGCTTCCAGCTACTGTCGGGCATGAGCACGCGTGCGCTCTGCAGACAGGCCCTCTGGGCGCCTTCCCTGTGCTCACATCCCTGCGTTTGCAGACACCCAGAACACACGCTTTGATGTTCAGTTCCACGTGACCAGCGGTGACCAGGGCCTGTTGGCCGAACATAGTTACAAGTCTCTACCCTTTCCTCTTTACGGCTCCTCTGCACCCTCGTCCTTTGCTGTTTACCTACATCATTGTATTGCTTTCTTTCTCTTTCTCTCTTTCTCTCTTTCTCTCTCTTTCTTTCCTTCCTTCCTTCCTTCCTTCCTTCCTTCCTTCCTTCCTTCCTTCCTTCTTTCTTCCTTTCTTCCTTTCTTCCTTTCTTCCTTTCTTCCTTTCTTCCTTTTTCTTTTTTAATTGGCCCGTTAAAAACAATATGTTTCATCATTGTGTAGAAAGACAGAGAGGAAAAGTGACAAATCATCTCCCCCCAGCAGGTCACACCACAGTCTCTTCTCCATTCTCTTCTCAGGATGTCGGGTGTGCACATACATGTGCCCAGCACGATTTTCAAGCTGTCAGATTCAGGACTCGAACTGCAGTTGGCCATGTGGGAGTACAGTGCCTTACCCACCAAACCACCTGCTGGCCCCGGCGTTGTACATTTTTCTAACGCATAGTATGCCTCTTCCCTTACGCCACCACATTTCTATCCTGATGTGTCTTCCTGCATCTGGTCGTGTTCTCCTGCAATCTATCGTACCCAGTTAATCCTTCTGGAAGTCTCACTGTGCCCTCTCCAGCTCAGAAACCTCCGGTGGCTCTTCACGGTTTACGATATAACACCAGGCTCTCACTGAAGGCCCTTTATGAAATGGCTCTAGCGTCTATTCCAACCTCCTCCTCCTCCTGCATCACCTGCCCGCAGGCCATTCTCCTGCCAGACTGAGACACGCTCTGCCCCTCAGACTCGTTGCTTGGGCTGATTCTTCCACCTGGGTGCACGTTCCTCTGATCATTCAGGCCCCAATCCTACCTGTCCTTCAAAGGTCATCGCAAATGCTCTCTTTGCTGTGGAGTTTTTCTTGACCCTTTCTACCAGAAGTAATTTTGACCTTCTCTGTACGGTGCTGTTCCTGTATGCCTCTCAGGGCGATCCACACTTTCTGCCTTATTTGAGTCTGTATTTCTTTAATTAATTAATTAATTAATTAATTTTTCCCGATAGGGTACATGCACTTGCTGGAGAGAGACAGTGAGGGGAAAAGTGAGAAATCATCTCCCAGGGGGATAAGCATTCTACAATTCCTTCTCCTCCATTCTCCTACTGGGGTTTTGGGCAAGCATGCAATGTGCCTGGCATGATTTTCAAGCCATTGGGTCTGAACTCCAACCGTACTCTGCCATGTGGGAGTCCGGTGTCTTAACCACTACGTCACTGTTGGCCCCAGGTCTATACGTCTTGAGTTAGTTTTTTTTTTTTTTTTTTTTTTTTTTTTTTTTTTGGAGAGGTTTTCACTATAGGGCACGTGTGCTTGCCAGACAGACAGAGAGAGACATAGAGACAGAAAGCAAGAAATCACCCCCCCAGGGGGGGTGGCCATGCCGCAATCTCTTCTCCTCCATTCTCCTCTCGGGATCTTGGGCACACATGCACATGCACTCGGCGTGAGTTTAAGCCACTAAGTCTGGGACGCGAACCACATTAGACTCTATGGGAGTACAACGACACAGCCATTACGCTAACTGCTGGTCCCTTGAGTTAGTTTTTAAAGGGAAAATCTGTTCTTCACTATTTTTATATTCCTTATTTTGCTTGTCACATAGGTATTTTTTTTTCCCAGAGGTTTTTGCTGTAGGGCGTGTGTGCTCGTCAGAAGGACAGAGAGACATAGAGACAGAAAGTGAGAAATCACCCCCCCAGGGGGGATGGCCACGCTGCAATCCCTTCTCCTCCATTCTCTTCTCAGGATCTTGGGCACGCATGCACACGCACTTGGTGTGAGTTTAAGCCATGGGGTCCGGGACTCGAACCGTGGTGGACTACATGGGAGTCCAGCGACATAGCCATTATGTCAACTGCTGGTGCCATCACATGGGTGTTCTATATGTAGGTATTTTGTTGCATATTTATTTATTGAATGAATGGGGGATAGCTGATATTGCAGTCGGTCTGTGCAATCCCTGGATATTTCCTTCTTTTTTTTTTTTTTTTCTTTTTTTGGAGAGGTTTTTGCTATAGGGCGCGTGCGCTCCCCAGACAGACAGAGAGAGACAGAGAGATAGAAAGCAGGAAATCACCCCCCAGGGGGAATGGCCATGCCGCAATCTCTTCTCCTCCATTCTCCTCTCAGGATCTTGGGCACGCACGCACTCGCGCCCGGCGTGAGTTTAAGCCGCCGGGTCCGGGACTCGAACCGCGGTCGACTACGTGGGAGTCCAGCGACATAGCCATTACGCTAACTGCTGGTCCCTTGATATTTCCTTCTTAATTATCTCTTTAGACTGAGCCTTTCCAGGCTCTGACTTTTCAGTTAAAAACCATAGCTAAAGTTTGAGGAAAGTTAATTTTGATTAACATCAGTGTCTATGATAAAAGGGCTTCGATAGATATTTGCTTTCTTTATTTTTTTGGAGAGGTTTTCACTATAGGGCGCATGCGCTTGCCAGAAAGACAGAAAGAGACAGAGAGACAGTGAGAAATCACCCCCCAGGGGGGATGGCCATGTTGCAATCCCTTCTCCTCCATTCTCCTCTCGGGATCTTGGGCGCACACACACACGCACCTGGCATGAGTTTAAGCCACTGGGTCCAGGACTCGAACCGCGGTTGACTACATGGGAGGAGTCCAGCAACATAGCCATTACGCTAACTGCTGGTCCTGATATTTGCTTTCTTAGGATGCTCTAAAGAGCTACGTTTTCTTATTTGGAGACAGATCTGATGCTTTCTGGATCATTGCAATATCCAGTTTGTTTATTCTTGAGATGTTTAATGTAGTCACTCCCTGCAAAGGCAGTGTTTAGAATGTGCCTTTGGGGGCCAGCAGGTAGCGTGGTGGTTAAGGCGCTGAATTCCTACATGGCCAATGGCAGTTCGAGTCCTGTACCTAACAACTTGCTTTTTCACTCGCCTTCTTCCCTGTCCCTCTCTGGTGAGTGCATATGCCCTACAGCAAATTAAATAGCAACAATAGTAAATAAAGTAAATAGACGTGCCTTTGAAAGGGGGTGGATACAGGGGTCTTCAAAAAGTTTGTGGAATTAAATATATGCGTTTATTTTGGTATCCAAAAGAAATGGAAATCTATGCATAATTTTTTCATGATATACATTTTCCCACAAATTTGTTGAAGATCCTCTATATCGAGGCAAAAAGAAAGGCACCTGTCTTGGGATGGAATCCTGGATTCCCTGGGAATATCCGTGTTCGGTGAAGTGTGTATAACATTTCCAGGTTTTCCCTTGATCCATAGAAGGAACCAGATCAGGGAATCAGAAGCCACAGCCGGGATGAGGGAGCCGATGGGTGGTGCCTGTCTGTCTTGCGTGTGCAATCCGATCTGGAGGGTGGAGTTTCCACGCTGGCCCTTCCCTCCTGCAGGTGCTCTGTGGCCGTCCCTCCCTGGCCACATGTGGATGAACTGCTTGTTCAAGAGGCAGTGGGACTCAAGGGAGAGGCCGGTGGAAAATGTCTTCCGGGGAGTGTTTATCTGAGTTTCAATGTCAGGCTTAGACCTGATAATTGAGCACGTGGGCAGTTGGAGTTCTTAGCTTTCCACCAGCAGCTTAGACAGAGCCAAATCGCTTGTTTGGAATTTACATGAGAAAAACTGCTATTGAATTGCTTTTGTTGCCAGATTCTATACCAGGCAGATAATCAGCAATCAACTTTTGTTTATTTAATATTAAAAAAAATGTGTCTTTTCATTTCTTTCTCCCATGAGAGAGGGAGGGAGGGAGGGAGGGAGGAGGCGCTCCCAGCAAGGCCTTCAGGCCCTGACCCTCCCTGGTCTCGGCTGCCGGGGTCACTGTGCACGGCATGCCTGGTCCACGGGGAGGCCTGGGAGACGGCCTCCGCGTCACAGAGCATCGCGTCCCCAGTGTGCCACCATGGCCGGCCTTTGATTTGTTTATTTATTTAGTTCCTTTCCTGAGAGAGAACGCGTGAGCCAGAGCGTACGCACAAGAGAAGGAGTGAAGGAGGGAGAGAGGCGCCCCAGCAGGGTGGTGTCCCCCATGGTATCCCCCAGCTCTGACTCGTCAGAATCCTGAGCACCACGTGCCTGGGTTTCTCAGGTCCACACAGGAGTCTGAAGCTGTGGTCGGCCACGCGACTCCCAGCACCGCAGGTACAATGTTACCGCCTGTGACCCGCGGCTGGGCCATCAGCAGTGAGTTTAATTTCCTTTGGTCTCTCTTCTTACTCGTCAGAGGGTCTATGTGCTCACCAGAGAGACACAGAGAGACAAAGAGAGACAAAGGGAGAAAGCACCCCTTCCTGGGGCATGCTCTCACTGCAGTCTCTCCTCCGCCACTCCTTCCTCTCTCTCTCTCTCTCTCTCACACACACACACACACACACACACACACACACACACACACACATCACACCCAGCACTTTTGTCAGGTTGCGGAAGCTGGGATGGCCACAAGGCTGACCCTCCTCCTCCTTGGTCCTCTCTTATGAAATGAGCATAACCTTCTGTGGACAGAAGTCTGGCTACTTTGCCTATTTTCCAAAATCTTTCAAAAGGGACTGGGGGGAACCAGCAGTTAGCGGAATGGCTATGTCGCTGGACTCCCACGTAGTAGACCGCGGTTCGAGTCTCTGACCCGGTGGCTTACAACTCACGCTGGGCGCGTGTGCGTGCGTGCCCAAGATCCCGAGAGGAGAATGGAGGAGAAGGGATTGCGGCGTGACCATCCCCCCTGGGGGGTGATTTCTCGCTTTCTGTCTCTATGTCTCTCTCTGTCTGTCTGGCGAGCGCACGTGCCCTATAGCGAAAAACCTCTCCAAAAAAAAAAAAAAGGGACTGGGGAAGTCATGCCACAAACATTAACAGACCATTTATTTTCTATTAACAGCATTCTTCCTACCTTCTGTCCCTGGCATAGTATCTTTGAGATGCAGATCAAGCCTTTATTTAACTAAGACACGGATCTTCCCTTCCAATCACCAACCTAAGAATGGTGGAACCCACCTATAACCTACAAGCCCCCGCTTCTACATGTCCCGCCTTTTTGGGCCAGACCAATGGAAAATCTTTTCCCTAAATGTTGTCTGTCAATCTCAAAAGCAAATAAAAGGAACCCCTGTACATGATCACCCCGAGAAAAGGCATGTATGCCTCTTCTCCGGCCTAGGTCACTCACAGTTGGCTTGGAAATAAACCGCATTAATTATTAATTATTAATTTTACAGTTGGTTATTTTTTTCTGTCGACACTTCTCGGCTGCTGCTTCCCTTCATTTCATTGCTGTCTTTCTCCCTCTGCCCAGTGGGGAAATGCCATGTTTTCATTAAAAAGCAAGGTACCTCCAGTGCTGGGGAGGAGAAGGTGAGAAAAGATACCACCTGCTGCATTCAATAACTAAAAAACTTATATTTATTTCATGAGTGAGAGATAAGGAGAGAGACACATGCACAGCACCCCTGACAGGGTCCCAACACTGTGATCCATCCCTGGCTTCGGTCAGCTGGATCATGGGCACATTAATGGCCGACCATAGTTCGAGTCCTGGACCTGGCAGCTAGATTTCTTGCTTTTCCCTTTCTTCTTGATCAAATTAATAATAATAATAATAATAGCAAGTAAAATTAAATAAGTAAACAATTAAAAAAAACTTTAAAAAAATTTGCTATAGGGCATGTGCACTTTGAGAGAGACAGAGAGAGAGAGAGAGGGAGAGGAAGTGAGAAATCATCCCCCGGGGGATGGCCATGCCACAATACCTTCTCATCCATTCTCCTCTTGGCATTTTGGGCACACGTGCCTTTTTAAAGCCACCAGATCCAGAACTGGAACTGTGCAGTCAGCCATGTGGGATCCAGCCACCCTAACCACCATGCCTCTGGCTGGCCCCGGAAATACCTTCTTGCTACGGTTAGCTGAGGTTTAGAAATGAGCCTGCGGTTCAGAACTAGGAAGTCAAATATAGAATTGATGGTCTCAAGATCCTGTATTCCAGTTTATGGAGTGCACCAAAATGGGCTGGCAGGATCTGGCGAGTCACTACACCAGCACAGGTTAATATTGTAAAGAATGACCAAGTTGGAAAACCAACTCTATTGAATCTCACAGTAGCCGATTAACTGTAATGATACTGAGTGACGTTTATATACAACATCCTAAACACTGTACAGGATGAAGGCCAGCGGGATTGGGATCGAGTTTGTAGAGTTCTCTAGAGTTTGTTATTCCTCATGAGCTTGTTTTTTCATTTAATCATGGCCACATTTTTGTGATGAAGAAGGCTTGTGACCTCATTTTATAGATAAAGGAATTGAAACCAGGAAGTTTATGTCAATTGCCCAAGTCACGCACAGTGACCGAGACAGTCAGGCCATTCGAGGTCACGTTTCAGCCTCTTTCTGTGTACTTTTTTTTTTTTTTATAAAGAATTAATCATTTTAATTTAATTTATTATTTAATTATTATTATTTTAAGGTTTTCATCATAGGACACTTGTGCTCACTAGAGAGAGACACAGAGAGATAGTGAGAGAGAAAGTGAGAAATCACCCCCGGGGGGGATGGCCACCCCACAATCCCTTCTGCTTCATTCTCTCTTGGAATTTTGGGCACACAAACACACGTGCCCAGTGTGATGTTCAAGTTGCCAGGTCTGGGACTCGAACCATGGTCAGCCATGTGGGAGTCTACCACCTTCACCACCATGTCACTCGCTGGACCCTCTTTCTGTATACTTAAGTCTATATTTTGGTGAGCAGGTATGACCAAAAAATAAATAAATTAATTAACAGATACGCATCTAGAACTTTTCCTTTCCCCTGCTTTCTGAAAAAAATGCGTGTTTCTTGGATGGACAGCTGCTTTGATATGTTTTATTTCTTCCATGAGACAGAGACAGACTTCCCCAACAGGGTCTTCATGCCGTGATCCACCCCTGGCTTCAGCCAACCCAGATCACAGATCCATGCATGCCTGGCGTGCTCAGGGAGGTCTTGGGATTTGAACCTGGGACCTTCCCATGTGGGTCAGCATCGCAGAGCACTGTGTTGCCACTGTGCCACTGGCTGCCCGGGACGCCTGCTTTTGTTCTGTACAATCAGATAATGAGAAGGGAGGACTGGCTGAGTGAGCTATGTTGAGGGACAGAGAAGTTCTGGGGGAGAAGAGTATTCCAGAAAAGGACGCAGGAAGGGGGGCACAGCTAATGCAGGCTGAGATTTGAGAGAATTTGGGGTGTTTGGGGGTACGTGAAATTGAGGTACATCTGTGTGCTAGGAGGGAGTAGGAAGGGGGTGGGGAAAGGGTTCTAAGAAGCTTCACTTTCTGTGTGAACAGAGCACTCCCTGCCGCCTCTTTATGAGATTGCAGCACCTTTCCTTTGCGTTCCAGATCCCTCTGAAGGCCAGCGTGTTCTTTCTCAGATTCAGATCTCTGCAGCCGGTCCGGCTCCTCAGGTTAAAGCAGAGTTTTGCCCGCCCGTGCAGTGAGCCTGGGAGAGAGCAGTCTCTAATGTGTGGAGCCCAAGATCAACAGTGCCAGAGAGGACTCGAACAGGCGAAGGGACAGCTTCTCCCTTACTGCCTCCGCTCTGCTGATGGAGGCCCCAGGAGGCTGGAGTCAGAGTCTCGTTCTGAGCGTCCTCACTTCAGAAGTCCTTCTGTTCTCCTGAGACGCAGGAAGTTCTTCCTGGTCCTAAGCCCATCCTTCTCTAATTGCATCATGACCCCAAAAAGCCTTCTATTCCCGGGAAGAGAACAGCAGGGCTGGAAAGGGACAGTTGTTTTGCAACTGTCTCCTAGCGCACAGCTCGTGGAGAGCAGGGTCTTGTGACTCGGTCCCAGTGGGCAGTAGTGTGGGCAGTGGCGCCAGCCACGGGGCACGACCTGCTGTCGTAGCTGAACTGCTGACCTTGTCCTTGTCCTGGGAGAGACGCCACCAGCTCTCACTGAAGCAGGGCTGGGAATAGGGGGATCTGAGGCCACAGGCAGGCCCCGGTATGACTGTCTGGACACCCACCTGGGGACTCTCAGTGCAGCTTTGCTGAGACCTGGAATTGAACCTGCAGGGTTCGGAGCTGCTCTTCAGGGGTGGGAAGCTGGCTGTCCATTGGTTACGCACCAGGGTCCCCAATGGACTTCCCTTGTGCTAGTTGACGGCGCGAGAGCCGGTAATCTGACTAGGAGCATGCAAGGCTTTTCTTTCCCGTCTTTAGAACTACTTCCTACCATGACATGAAGTAACTAAGCTTTTTTTTAGGATCCTAAGAGAACGGAGGAGAAGGGATTGCAGTATGGCCATCCCTGCTGGTGGCTGATTTCTCATTTCCGTCTCACTGTCTCTTTCTCTGTCTCTCTCTCTTTCTGTCTCTCTCCAGCGAGTGCATGTGCCCTATGGCAAAAGCCTAAAAACAAAAGAAAAACACACTGGGTGCCCGTGTAGCTAGGATCCTGAGGACTGCGGTGTGGCCCTCCCCCGGGGTGCGTTCTCCCTCTCTCTGAGACGCTCCCATGAGCCCACTGCCCTATAGCAAAGTGCCGCAGACTTGGAACGCCAGAGCTATGCCCGACGGAAGCGGATTCCTCCCAGTACCGGAGCCCGGCCGCCTGGGGTCACGGCCGCGGCAGACTCGGGGTGCGGGGACGTCTGTTTCGTGGTTCGCCGGCGGCGCCGTCTCGCGGTGTCCTGCGTGGTGGAGGGGTGAGCCGTCTCTCGTGGGCCCCTCTTCCAGGGCACTGACTCCATTTATGAGGGCTCCACCCCCATAACCTTGGATGTGGGGTAACAAACATTCAGACCACGGCCAAGTCAAACTAAAGTAAAAATGGCCGCTTAGAGGCTCGTGGGCCTGCGGAGACCACGGTGGACTAGTCGGGCTCGGTGGTGCTGTCAGTGCCCATCTTCCCTGCTCTCTGCCCGGCTCTCCTCCTGGCCGGCTGCGATCTCGTCTGTGGTGGCCAGGTAACTGCCAGCACAGACCTGCAGAGACCAGTTAGGGAGTGCTTCATAAACTGGAATTAGCCTGGGGCCAGCAGGTAAAGTGGCTAAGGTGCTGGACTCCCACATAGTCGATCACAGTTTGAGTCCTGGACATGGCAGCTTGATTTCTCCCTCTCTGTCTCTGTCTCTGTCTCTGTCTCTGTCTGGTGAGTACATGTGTCCTATAGCAAGTTAAAAAAAATAGCAACTAGGGGCCGGCAGCTGACATGGTGGTTAAAGGCACTGGACTCTCACATGGCCGACCGCGGTTCAAGTCCTGGACCTGGTGGCTTGCTTTCTCACTTTATCCCCTCTCTCTGTGTCTCTCTCTGATCAAAACACTGGAAAATAATAATAGTAATAAGCAATTCTTTAAAAAATAGCAAATAAAGTTAAATAAATAATTCTTTAAGAAAACAAAACTAGAATTAGTCTGAGAAGTCTTATGACCTTTCTGAGCCTTGGTCTCCTCATCTGTAAAGTGGGAATACTACGATACCCTCCATGGAGGATTATGTGAATGTTTAATGAGGTACTTTTTTAAACATCTATTTCCTTTTTTAAAAAAAAAAAGATTTATTTAAAATTTTTATTTAGTATTATTATTCTTTAGTTTTGACCAGAGAGACACAGACAGTGAGAATGGGAGAGTGAGAAAGCAAGCCACCAGGTTCTGGACCTGAACTGTGGTCGACCTTGTGGGAGCCCAACATCACCACCATGGCACCTGCTGGCCTCTAACGAGGGTTTTGGAGAGTTTTTTTTTTTTGCTATAGGGCGTGTGCGCTTGCCAGACAGAGAGAGAGAGACATAGAGACAGAAAGCGAGAAATCACCCCCCGGGGGGGATGGTCACGCCGCAATCCCTTCTCCTCCACTCTCCTTTTGGGATCTTGGGCACGCACGCACATGCGCCCGGTGTGAGTTTTAAGCCACCGGGTCCGGGACGCGAACCACGGTCAACTATGTGGGAGTCCAGCGACATAGCCATTACGCTAACTGCTGGTTCCCCTAACGAGGTATTTTAAAAAGAAGTTTATTTATTCCCTTTCTGAGCTAGAGGGACAGAGGCAGAGAGACAACACCCCACAGAGTCCTGATGCTGCGACTCATCCCCAGGCCCACAGCAGCCACAGGTCACGGGCGTATGTGTGCCCGGCCTCTGAGGGACGTCTCTGAGGTGAGCCCAGATCCTCCTGTGTGGGTCATTCTTGCAGGGTGATGCGTTCTGCCTCTGTGCTGTCGTCTGCCCCTAACGAGCTTTTGAGAGGCTCCTTTGTTGTTAACAACATGGACGTTGGTGGCCAGCAGACAGAGTGGTGGTTAAAGTGCTGGATCCCCACCTGGCCAACTATGGTTCAAGTCTTAGGTCCAGTGGTTTAAAAAAATCACAACAAATAGATAGATAAATAAATAAATGTTAAAAACAATAACAAAAAATAAAAGGGCTTTGGAGTACACCTGGTTTGGTAAGTTATTAGGTTACTTGTGTGTGGGTATACAGACCATACTTTCCCACAGGTTGTTTGAGATTTCTTTTTAAGAATTACTTTATTTAATTTTATTAATCATCATTACTATTAGTTTTAATTTGACCAGAGAGAGCCAGAGAGAGAAAGAGAGAGAGAGGGAGAGTGAAGAAGCAAGCTGCCAGGCCTAGGACTCGAACAGTGATCTGTGTGGAAGTCCAGCACCTTCACCACAGTGCCAGCTGCTGGCTCATGGTTATTTGAGATTTAAGGTGACAGAGTGCACACACAGCTCCCACTCGGGCGCCTGGCACATAGAGCCACACGATAAACAGAAGCTACCAGTTGAGTAGAGTTGTGAAGAGTGACCCCGAGTGGGCTGAGTGAAAAGGTAAACTGAGGCACAGGAAGTGGCAGGAGAGGGCGTGGGCAATGGCTCACACCCACGACAATCTGGGATAGGAGTCGTGGTCAGTGTGGATGACATGCAGCGCACTTGTGGAAGCGTGGCCTGTGCTCCCGGGTCAGAACCGTGGTATAATCATGAACACCAGAGCTGTCTGGGAAGGGCTGTCTGCCACCCGGAGGTCGGCACCGTGGGGAGAGCTCTGGTCCCGAGGGTCACCTGGTCCTGGAAGCTCCTGCTGTAGAACTCAGTCCCCAGCTCAGTACTCGGGCCTCGGATGCTCCTTGCGAGGACTCGAACTGCCTTCGAAGTCAGAGACAGTCTTCCTACCACTGCGATGGGGACGGACTTCCTTTTATGACACGGATTAGGTGACTCAGAGCAGAGTATAATGAATCAGAGTAGTCCTGATCCAGATTAAAAAAGACTAAACTAGTGTGCTCATTTTTTCCCTCTGACTCAAGCTACCTTTTGAAAACAACAGGATGAGAGTGATACAAACTCACTTTTGTATTTTACACATGGAACATACCCACTCAGCATGTTGTGGCTCTCGCTGGGCACGAGGCGTGCTGCTCAGTGCCAGTCACAAAGACGAATGAGTATCGCTCTTCGGGAGCCTGCGGTCTGGTGGGGAGCGGGACCAGAAGCTCCGTCGTCACGATGTGGTGAGGTCAGACATGTGGACTCTGTTAGTTCTGGCAGACACTGGCAGTGGGCGTGGGCGAGGTGGGCCAGGCCGCCGTGTCTGGGATGGTTTTAAAGCGAGGGTGATGCTTGAGCAGGAAGTTGAAGGATGGCTGTGACTTTGTAGGAGGAAGGGGGGGTGTAGGGGTTTGTGCACGTGTGTTTCAGATAAAAGGCCGGGAGGCTATCCCCAGAATGTTCTGAGGCACAAATAAGATGGCATAAAATAGATGCAGGTGATGTGGCGGTTAAGGCACTGTTTTCTCACATGGCTGATTGCAGTTTGAGTCCTGGATCCGGCAGCTTGAAAATCATACTGGGTGCATGTGCATGTGTGCCCAAAATCCTAAGAGGAGAATGGAGGGGAAGGGACTGTGGTGTGGCCTTCCCCTAACGGGAGGGTTATTTCTCACTTTCTGTCTCTCTCTGTCTCTGGCGAGTGCGTGCGCCCTATGACAAAACCTAAAAAAAGGAACAAATAAAGCGCTTAGAGCAATTTCTCACTATCTGTCAAGCTAGAAGTAGCATTCAATTTATTTTACTTTTTTAAAAAAATTATTTATTGGGACCAGCAGTTAGCATAATGGCTAAGTTGCTGGACTCCCATGTAGTTGACCGCGGTTTGTGTCCCGGACCCGGTGGCTTAAAACTCATGCCGGGCGCGTGTGCGTGCGTGCCCAAGATCCCGAGAGGAGAATGGAGGAGAAGGGATTGCGGCGTGGCCATCCCCCCTGGGGGGTGATTTCTTGCTTTCTGGCTCTCTGTCTCTCTCTGTCTATCTGGTGAGCGCACGCGCCCTATAGCAAAAACCTCTCCCCCCAAAAGAAATTATTTAATTTTATTAATTATTATTGTTATTATTTTTTAAATTTGTAACAGAGAGAGCTAGGGAAAGTGAGAAAGCAAGCTGCCAGATCTGGGACTCAAACTATGATTGTCCATGCGGTAGTCCAGAGCCTTAACCACCAAGACACCTGCTGGCCCTGAGGCATTCAATTTCTGATGTCTAACTGGGATTACCATTTGAAGAATCCTTTCAAGATGTCGAGTCTTAAAAGTCAGCAATAAGGGACCGGCAGATGGTGTAGCGGTTACATCGCTGGACTCTCACGTAGTTGACTGTGGTTTAAGTCCCAGACTTGGTGGCTTAAAACTCACACTGGATGTGTGTGCATGTGTGCCCAGAATCCCGAGAGGAGAATGGAGAAGGGATTGTGGTATGGCCATCCCCCCTGGGGGGGGTGGCGGTTCTTGCTTTCTGTCTGTCTCTCTGTCTCTCTGGCAAAACTCTCTCTAAAAAAAAAAAGAAGTCAGAAATCAAACTCAAAGTTGGGCTGTGAGGAAGCCGTGGCTGCTGCCTGATCCCTCCTCCAAGCCGCCCTGAAGAGGGATGTACAGATGTCGCTCAGAGGGTTTTGAGCCGGAGCCTGCCTCCTGCCAAGTCCGTACACACCTCCGTTCTCAGTGTGAGGTTGGCCAGGTCTGGAGATGTGGCAGGTGTAGGGCTGAGCATGGGTGTGTGTGCATGCATGCCAAAAAATATTTATTTAATTTAGTTGGTTTGTTTTATTATTTATTTACTTATTTTAGAGAGAGATTTTTGCTATAGGGTTCTTGCACTCGCTGAAGACACAGAGAAAGACAGAAAGTGAGCAATCGCCCCCCGGGGGAAGTCCACGTTGCACTCCCTTCTCCTGCGTTCTGCTCTCGGGATCTTGGACAGGCACGTACACGCTCTTGGCGTGATTTTCAAGCCACTGGGTCTGGAACTCAACGCGGTCGGCCATGTGGGAGTCCAGCACCTTACCCACCATGCCATCTGCTGGCCCCATAAAGACGCATTTTGAAACAGTCAGCTGGCAAGGCGGACAGGCTCAGCTGCGGCCTTGACTTCCGTGCTGTCTCTGTGGACTCCGCCACGTCCTCCACGTGATCTCCGCCTGGCCAGCTCTCCTGCCTTTATGTCACCCTGGAGGGTCCTTGACAGCGGGGCACAGACCCACGGTTAGTGGCTCCCGGTCCCGGCTCTCGGGCCTTCTCACACTCGTGCTTGGAGCTCCCAGGCCTGTGCTCCCCTGTGGGCTCACCTAGGACACCCCTTCGCAGTCTGCCTTTGACCCAGCTCTCCTCGTCGCCGTGGTCCAACTGTGGAAGGGGCTTCCCCTTTCTGGGTATGCCATGTCAGAGCCACGGGGATGGTCTCACCTTGTCCCAGCCAGGCCTTTCCTCGGCCCTGGCGACAGGAGCCAACCTCCACAGCATGCTGGATTCCTTGCACGCCATCCCACAGTGAGGGCTTCCTTTCTGCCTCTCTGCCTTGGCCTGGCAATTGGGATTCTGGAGTCAGGTGACGTGGGTTCAAATCCTACTTGCTGACTATGAGTTTTGAGCAAAATTTTTAACCTTTCTAAGGTCCTATTTCTTCTTCTGTAAAAGGAAGATAAAGTGGTTGTGAGGTTTGATAAAAAAGGTGTTTGACAGGGACCAGCAGTTAGTGTAATGGCTATGTCGCTGGACTCCCACGTAGTCGACTGCGGTTCGCGTCCCGAACCCGGTGGCTTAAACTCACGCCGGGTGCATGTGCATGCGTGCCCAAGATCCCGGGAGGAGAATGGAGGAGAAGGGATTGCAGCTTGGCCATCCCCCCTGGAGGGTGATTTCTCCCTTTCTATCTCTCTGTCTCTGTCTGTCTGGCGAGCGTACGCGCCCTATAGCAAAAAAAAACTTCTCAAAAAAAAAAAAAAAAGATGTTTGACATGAGAGCTTGTGGTGTGTGGTAAGTGGCTACTGCGATGATTGTTATTGAGTGATTATTTTTTAAAGTCTGTATCCATTTATTCATTCGTTCACTCCGAGAGAGAGAGAGAGAGAGAGAGAGAGAGCGAGCATCCCCCAAAGGGTCCTCAGACCCCGACCCACCCCCTGCGTCAGCCAGCCTCACATCGGGGCACACACGCACTGGCATACTCAGTTCTCTCCGGACGTGAACCTGGAGCCTTCCCTTGTGGGCGAGCCCCATGGCGCCCTGTGTTACCGCGGAGCCGCCTCTGGCCCCGGTGATTCCCTTTCCTGGCTCACTCTATTACTGCGCAAAGTCCGGCCGGAGTCCAGCTCTTCGCGGGCTCTTCCTGTCCAGTCCAGCATCGGGAAGTTGCCCGGATTCTCATGATTGCTGATGCCTGAGGGCCGCACTTGATTGTTTTCTGTAATATTTAAAATTGTGTGACTATTGCGCTCAGGGCTGACTGGCTTGGTTCTGGGTCCCTGCTGTGGAGCACGTGCCTGGAATACTGACGATCAGGGCCCTGTTTTCCTATGTGCGTCCCCGTGACCAGTCTCAGCTCCTTCTTCGGGTGTCATGGTCAAGAACATGCAAATGCAGACACGTGGGCAGTGACTGCGCCGCGCATCGCAGCATTGTGCTAGCCAGCCCTCGGCCTCTTCGAGCTGCTGCCACTCTTGCTCTACAGATGGGAGGAGGTCACTGTGGGCTGTATGTGGGTCTCTGTGGGCCGTACGTGGGTCTCTGTGGGCTGTACTTGGTTCACTGTGGGCTGTACGTGGGTCACTGTGGGCTGAATGTGGGTCTCTGTGGGCTGTACGTGGGTCTCTGTGGGCTGTACGTGAGTCTCTGTGGGCTGTACGTGGGTCTCTGTAGGCTGTACGTGGTTCACTGTGGGCTGTACGTGGGTCGCTGTGGGCTGTACGTGGGTCTCTGTGGGCTGTACGTGAGTCTCTGTGGGCTGTACGTGGGTCGCTGTGGGCTGTACGTGAGTCTCTGTGGGCTGTACTTGGTTCACTGTGGGCTGTACGTGGGTCACTATGGGCTGTACGTGGGTCGCTGTGGGCTGTACGTGGGTCGCTGTGGGCTGTGACCTTGGGCTGACACCGTCTCCTTCTACTGCCGGTAACTCTCAGTCTGGATCCTTGAAGATTTGACCAAGGATTAAAAAAAAAAAGCTGATGCCCGGCCCCCATCTGGGCCAGTTAAATCTGACTCGCTAATGGTGGCACCCAGGTCCAGTATTTTAATTTAACTTTTTCCATGAGCAAGAGAGAGAGAGAGAGAGAGAGAGAGAGAGAGAGAGAGAGAGACAGGCACCCCAAGAAGGTCTTATACTTCATAATTCAGTATTGCCATAATTGAGGACAAGCCAGCCCTAGGTCACGTCATGAGCATATGCACGCCTCGTACGTTGCGGAGGTCTCCGGATATGAACCCGGAGACTTCCTGTGTGGGCTGACCTTGCAGGGTACTGTTACTGCCGGGCAGCCACCCGGCCCCTCAGGTAGAGTATTTTAAAAAGCTTACCAGGTGGTTTGATGATGTAGCTGACGCCGAGAACCTTCCCCTGTTCTAAAGCAAAGTTCCCCGGTCCCTCCGCCCCGTGAATGGGCTTTGGCTTGGATTACTTGCAGCCAGCCTATTTGTCTGGGTGCTGGCTGCTATTAGCTTGTGGGAGTGACTTTTAAGAGAGCACGGCTATGCTAAGGGTCCAAACCAGGCAGACTAGGCAGTGAACGAGACAGGTGATCGCTCCAGAAAACCTCGCAGCCGTGCTTGAGCCGGGCTGCCCCCTGGCACTCAGGATGCCTGGGAACAGAAGTGTCCTTGTTCTAGGTCACTGGTGCCAGGGCAGAGGGCTGCCGGAGCTCCCCAGAGACCTAAAATATTTATAACTCTTACAGTATTTCTGCAAGCTGAGCATTGCTGCCCGAGGCTGGGGCTGGGGCTGCTAAGGGTCGCCTCGTGGTGGAGACCGGCCCAGCTGCTACAGGCTGCCAGGGGTACACAGCTCTTCACGTGGAGAGAGGGGACTCGGGTATCCCTCCCAGAGAACAGGAAGGAGGCAGTCCTAGGACAGGTTGCCCGCTGGCCTCGTCTGTGATGTTTTGTGCAGGAATCAATTGAGACCTTTTACAAAACAGACTTCCTGGCCCAGCCGTGGTGGTGTAGGTGGTGGGGTGCCACTCAGCAGTGCTGGGGCCACACGGGATGTCTGGGTGGGGCACGTGCCGGGTGTACCCAGGCACACTGAGATCCTGGCAGGCTGGGAGGCAGGGGCCAGGCTCGGAGTGTGGTGACACATTGTCGATGCTGCCTTTCTCTCAGTAAATAAATAAACCAAAAAGAAACCCCGGATTTATTGACATACGATTTATATAGCATGACTTTATTTATTTATTTATTTATTTCCTGCAGAGTGAGTGCGCCTGTTGAAGGAAGACAGAGAAAGACAGAGAGGGAAAGTGCGAAATCACCCCCCAGGGAGGATGGCCATGCCACAATCCCTTCTCCGTTCTCCACTCGGGATTTTGGGCATGCATGCACACACACCCGGCATGTTTTTCTCACCGCTGGGTCCAGGATTCAAACCGTGGTAAGTCAGTGCCTCAGCCACCATGCCACCCAGTGGCTTCAACTTCCTCTGTTTCAAGTTACGATTCAATAAGTTATCATAAATGTATAGAATTGTGCAGCCATTACCACGATGCAATGTGAGGGTGTTTCATGACTCCAAAAAGATCCCTTGTGCCTGTTGACGGTCAGTTCTTGTCCCTGCCCTGCTCTGAGTGGCCAGAAGTCTGCATTTTGTGTCTACACTTTTCCCTTTTTTTTGTTTTTTGGAGAGGTTTTTGCTATAGGACACAAGTACTTGCTAGACAGACAGAGACAGAGAGAGACAGAGAGACAGAAAGCGAGAAATCACCCCCCCCCCCCCGGGATGATGGCCACACCGCAATCCCTTCTCCTCTGTTCTCCTCTCGGGATCTTGGGCACGCACGCACACATGCCCAGAGTGAGTTTAAGCCACCGGGTCCGGGACTCGAACCGCGGTCGACTACATGGGAGTTCAGCAACATAGCCATTATACTAACTGCTGGTCCCAGTTTTCTCTTTTTTGACCTTTCATGTAAATAGAGTCATAGGGTACATAATCTTTGCATCTGCCTTCTTTCTTTCTTTCTCTTTCTGTCTTTCTTTCTTTCTTTCTTTTTTTTTTTTTTTTTTTTGGAGAGGTTTTTGCTACAGGTGGCGTGCGCTCGCCAGACAGCCAGAGAAAGACAGAGAGACAGAAAATGAGAAATCACCCCCCGGGGGGATGGCCATGCCACAATCCCTTCTCCTCCATTCTCCTCTCGGGATCCTGGGCACACACGCACACGCGCCCGGCGTGAGTTCTAAGCCACTGGGTCCAGGACGCGAACCGCGGTCGACCACGTGGGTCGTCTAGCGACATAACCATTACGCTAACTGCTGGTTCCCCACTTTCTTTTATATTTACTTTCAGAATTTATTTATTTATTTATTTGCCTTATGTCACGTGTGCTCGCCATGTGGGGGAGACAGACAGACGGACACAATGAGAGGGAAAGTGAGAAGTCACCCCCCCAGGCGGGGTGGCCACGCCACAATTCCTTCTCCTCCATTCTCCCCCCAGGATCTTGGGCACGCACCTACACGCACTCAGCATGCATTGGAAGCTACTGGGCCCAGGTTCAAACTGGGGTCAGCCATGTAGGAACCCAGTGACGTGACTGCTATGCCATCGACTGGTCCCCTCTGTCACTTTCTTAATGGTGTATTTTAAAGCTCAAAAGCGTTTAATTTTGGGACCAGTTGATGGCGTAATGGTTACGTCACTGGACACCTACGTAATCGACTGAGGTTGGATCTGGACCTGGCAGCTTAAAACTCACGCCAGGCACGTGTGCGTGCATGCCCAAAATCCCGAGAGGAGAATGGAGGAGAAAGGATTGCGTGGTGACCATCCCCCCTGGGGGTGACTTCTCGCTTTCTTTCTCTCTCTCTTTTTCTCTCCAGCAAACACACACACCCTATAGCAAAAATTGCTCTAAAAAAAAAGAAAAAAGTGTTTAGTTTTGATGAAATTCACTATCAAGTTTTAAAAATCATACTTTTGTTATGTATCTAAAAAATTGATTTCTACCCAAGGTCATAAAGATTTCCTCCTAGATTTGGTGAGATTTTAGATTTTCTTCTACAACTGGTATAGTTTTAGCTCTTACATTTGGGTATATAATTAATTTTGAAGTAATTCTTCAGTACGGTGTGAGTAGGGGTCTATTACTACATCAATCTTTTTTGCATGTGCATTCCCATTGGCCCAGTCCTATTTTTTAAAAGACTATCCTTTTTCCTTCAAATCACTTGGTGCCGTTATTGGAAATCAATTGACCATAAACACAAGGCTTATTTCTGCACTCTTAATTTCATTCCGTTGATTTATGTGTTTATTTTATTTCTTTCTTATGAATTATTTTTATTATTTTAATCTTATTTATTTATTTATTTAAATTTGACCAGAGAGGGACAGCGTGAGAGAGAGAGAAAGTGAGATAGCAAGTCGCCAGGTCTGGGGCTTGAACCACAGTCAGCCACATGGGAGTCCAGCACCCTTAACCACTATGCCACCTGCCAGTCCCAGATTTATGGGTTTATCTCTATGGTTAGTACTTCCCTGTCTTGATTATTGCAGCTTTGGTGAGAAAGTGTAACTTCCGGACCAGCAGGTGGCATGGTGATTGAGCCAGCTGCGTTCCACATGGCTGACTGTGGTTCAAGTCCTGGATGGGGGGCTTGAGAAACAGTACGGGCGCATGTGCGTGTGTGCCCAAGTCCTGAGAGGAGAAGGAGGAGAAGGGACTGTGGCATGGCCATCCTCCCTGGGGAGTACTTTCTCATTTTCCCTTTCTCTCTGTCTGTTTCTCTCCAGCAAGCACATGCACCTATAGAAGAACCGTGTGATGCCTCTAATTTCTCCTCCCTCACCCCACATTGTTTAGTCTGTTCCGGGTCTTTCATATTTCCAGGTAACTATCAGAACCAGCTTTTTAATTTCTGCACAATAGTCTCCCGGGTGTGGTGTGTGTGTGTCACCGAGCCTGGAGACCAACGGGCGAGACCCCCGTGACACCGCTTTCCAAGGCAGGAATGTGGACGGCCTCCCCATTAGTCTAGGCCTTCTTTCATCCCTCTCAGCAATGCTTTCTAGTTTTTGGTGCGATGAATCTCACAACCAGTAGATTTCACAGTTGTGTGGCCCTGCCAGGGAGACCTCTTCCACTCTCAGAGATCTCACTGGAAGCAGTGGAGAGACATGCATGGCGTAGCAGCTGAGAGCAGGAGCCAGTATGACCAGGGGAAGGCACTGGCCTTGGGGGCCGAGGGTGCCAGCCATTGAAGAGATAAGCCACTTACCCTCTCAGTTTACCGATCTCAAAACTAAGAGAATACAATTTATGTTGCTTCAGGTTGTGGGGGTTAGAGTTGATGTGAGGGAGGACTTAGGAAATGTTGGCAGTCCGTGGGCGTCACTGCTGGGCCCGTGGTGATGGGTACACAGCACGGCGTGTGCCCTCGGGGGTTCAGGTGGTGGCACAGCGTTAATGTAACTGCACCCACGTGGGGACGGTCCCGGGTGTGCGTCCAGGGACCTCCCTGAGTTCATGCCCGTGGTCCCAGCTGGCTGAGGCTGAGGTGGATCACAGCATGCAGACCCTGTGGGGTGCCTGCTTCTCCTCATGGGGGAAGTGAACAAATACGCTTCTGAAAGATAAAGGGGGAGAGGGCCCTGAGGAGAGATACTGCTCTAGGACCCTAATCCTGGCCATGGAGTCTCTTCATAGCTCAAGGCAGAGGCTTAGGACCCAGAGCAGAGGCGTGACTATCCCAGCGGAGGTGTGGCTATTCCATTCCATTTGCTCTCCAAACAACCCATAGAGTTAGCTGTCACCATTCCCAGTTTACACCAAGAAATTCATGTTCAGAGAGATAAAGTCAAGTCTCTGGAGGTTACAGAGCAAGGAAGAGGCAGAGCAGGATTTAAATCTAGCTTTGGGGGCCAGTAGGTGGTGTGGTGGTTGAGGCACTGGACCCCCACATGACCGACGGTTGTTCAAGCCCTGGACTTGGGTGGCTTGTTTCTCTCCCCCCGACCCCTCTCGTGAGCATGTGTGCCCTATATATAGCAAATTAAAAAAAAATAATAATAAATAAAATTCAATAATTATTTTAAAAAAAGAAACCCAGCACTGACTTCAAAGCTCATGCTTTTCTACTGTACCTCACCACCTTCACTCACCCACAAGATGTCATTTTAGGATCTGCAAGGAAACCGGACATTTCAAGCAGAGCACCTAACTTCTAATGGGCAAATAAACACTGGTAAGTAATTCATATATCTTATCTTTGTTACTTTATATGTTAAAACCTTAACTAAGGGACCAGCAGTTAGTGTAATGGCTATGTTACTGGACTCCCACATAGTCGACCATGGTTCGAGTCCTGGACCCAGTGGCTTAAACTCACGCCGGGCGCGTGTCCGTGCGTGCCCAAGATCCTAAGAGGAGAATGGAGGAGAAGGGATTGCGGCGTGGCCATCCTCCCGGGGGGTGATTTCTCACTTTCTGTCTCTCTGTCTTTCTCTGTCTGTCTGGCGATTTCTCTGTCTGGCGATCGCATGTGCCCTATAGTAAAAAAAAAAAAAAAAAACCAAAAAACCTCTCCAAAAAAAAAACCAAAAACCTTAACTAAAAAAAAAGTTTATTTCTTCTGCAAGCAAGAGAGAAAGAGAGAGAGAGAGAACAGGGTGGGGACACCCTGTGACAGGACCTTCATGCAGCAGGCCTTCCCTAGTTAGACAGGACTGCAGGCCCGCGCACGTGCACCTGGTCTGACACAAGCAAGGCTCAGGGTGTGAACCAGGAACTTCCCACATGGCTTAGCATCAGGCGTCGCATTGCTGCCGTGCCACTGTGGGGGCCTAAAAGTTTAATTTTGCCCCGAGAAAAAAGGTGGTTGGATAGACCTCTCCCCACCTCAGCATGGGTTAGGTGGGAGGACCAAGCTGAATTCGTAAGGGATGACTGCAGGGAGCTCTGATCCAGTGAACAGACGACAAATGTCTCCTGGTTGCATGGCTAGAGAGACAGATAAAACGCAACCTCCGTTTCCAGCGTTGAGTGAGACCTGACCTGAGCACTGAATTTCAAGCTGTAAGGCTTCTGTTTCCTCAGCCGTGATAGGGTTCGTGAGAGGAAAGTAGAGCTCATGGCGATGTGAGGTTTCTCCTGGAGCTGCAAATGTCCTTCTGCAAATGTCCTTCTGCAAATCACTCAACAGCAGCAGGATCCCACCCCTCCACCCCCCCCCCCCCCCCCCCCCCCCCCCCCCCGCATCCAGTGTCACAGCGTTGAGCTCGTCTGTGTCGATGGCTCTCCAGGCTTTTTTTTTTTTTTTTTTTTTTTTTTTTTTTTTGAGAGGTTTTTGCTATAGGGCACGTGCGCTCATCAGACAAACAGAGAGAGACAGAGAGACAGAAAGAGAGAAATCACCCCCCCGGGGGCATGGCCACGCCACAATCCCCTCTCCTCCATTCTCCTCTCAGGATCTTGGGCATGCACGCACACGTGCCCGGCGTGAGTTTTAAGCCACCGTGTCCGGGACGCGAACCGCGGTCGACTACATGGGAGTCCAGCGACATAGCCATTACGCTAACTGCTGGTCCCCCCCAGGCTTTTCTTAATGTTGCTTTAGATGTGGGAGAACCTTCACTATGGCCATGTAGAGAGTACATGGCTTCAAAATAAGTTGGATGAATTTTTGTTCTAGTTCCGTTGTTCGCTAGCTTTGCGATCTTGGGACATGTATTTAATTATTCTGAGCTTCTGTTTGTTTGTGTTTAAAATGGTAAAAATAATTGTTATGAGAATTCAAATGAGCAGATGTCAACACATTGCTTATTAGTGCTAGGTATAAAATATGACCTAGACAAATGTAACTTTCCTAATTTCTCTTGGAGTTTGAAGCAACTACATTTAATTTTAAAGAAATCTCACGATGGCAAGTACAGGGAGACTTCAAAAGTTCGTAGAAAATGGAATTAATATGAGTTAATTTTGGTGTAAACATTTTTGAAATCCATGCACAGGTTTTTAAATATTTTTTTAGAGAGAAATTTTTGGTATAGGGAGGGTACACTCATTAGAGAGACACACAGAGAGAGAGAGAGAGAGAGAGAGAGAGAGAGAGAGAGAGAGACACAGTAAGAAATCACCCTTCAGGGGTGAGACAATCAATCCCTTCTGCTGCATACTCTTCACAGGATTTTGGGCACACATGTACCTGCGCTTGGCATGAATTTGAAGCCACCAGGTCTGGGACTCAAACCACGGTCGACTACATGGGAATCTAGTGACATAACCATTATGCCATTTGCTGGCCCCAGATCTTTTAAAATTTAATTTAATTTTTTAAAATACTATGCATTTTCTGTGAACTTTTGGAAGACTCTTCACATAATAGTTACCTTTTATTGAGATAACAAACAGCCCCCAAAGCTTGGTGGTTTATTTATTTATTTGAAGAAGTTTTTTGCTATAGGGTGCGTGCATTCGCCAGAAAGACAGAGAGAGACAGAGAGACAGAAAGCAAGAAATCACCCCCCAGGGGGGATGGCCACGCCACAATCCCTTCTCCTCCATTCTCCTCTCGGGATCTTGGGCACGCACGAATATGCGCCCTGTGTGAGTTTAAGCCGCCGGGTCTGGGATTCCGGTCTACTACATGGGAGTCCAGCGACATAGCCATTGTGCTAACTGCTAGTCCCATGCTCAGTGGTGTAAAAGCATATGCATGTATTTCTTGTTCATGTCACATGAGGGCTGCACGCACTAGTTTTTGAGGGCTTTGCTGGGTTAGGTTCTGCTCTTTCATCTTTTCATTCCAGAGCCCCAGTTGAAGGGGTATGCTGTTCTTGTTACGGAGGGCAGAAACTCAAGAGGTCGGAGCCAGTCCACGAGTATACGTAAAGCTTCTGTAGTGGACATCACATCTGCTCACAGTCTTACGGCCAAGCTCAAAGCCAACGCGGGACGGGGGGAAGCATCCTCTGTCTAAAGGGAAGCGTGGAGGGAGCTCGTGGGAGTGAGCCATCTACCTTATCAAGTAAGACTTTCTTAGAGGCCATTCTTTTTTTTTTTTTTTTTTTTTTTTTTTTTGGAGAGGTTTTTGCTATAGGGTGCGTGCGCTCGCCGGAAAGACAGAGACAGAAAGTGAGAAATCAGCCCCCAGGGGGGATGGTCACGCCGCAATCCCTTCTCCTCCATTCTCCTCTTGGGATCTTGGGCACGCACGCACACGCGCCTGGCGTGACTTTAAGCCACCGAGTGTGGGACTCCAACCGCGGTCGACTACATGGAAGTCCAGCGACATAGCCATTATGCTAACTGCTGGTCCCATAGAGGTCATTCTTGATAATCAAGGGTTAATCATTGGGTGCAGGGAGTATTTGAGCCTTTTTGTTCTTATTTTTCCCTTTGGCCAAGGTAGTTTGTCTGCTGTCTCTATTTAAAGCAGAGCTGATGAAAGCTAGTTTGTCAATGTCTGAGAAAAACCTTCCTGCTTTTCTTCCCACCTCTTATTCTCGGCCTCTCGTGATTCACGTTCTTTGCTTCGTTTGAAGATTGGCGTCCCAAGGCTTTCCTAGACCCCTTTCTCTTCTCTTTTATTCAGGTGGTGTCACCCACAATCAGGGTGCCAGTTAACCACTCTGATGAAGCTCATCTCAACCTTCACAGCTCGGATGCCTCAGAGTCCCAGTCGCATACCCAGCGATGATGTTCATAGAATTCTCAACACATAGGTGGGACCAGTAGTTAGCGTAATGGCTATGTCGCTGGACTCCCACGTAGTCGACTGCGGTTCGCGTCCCGAACCCGGTGGCTTAAAACTCACGCTGGGCGCATGTGCTTGTGTGCCCAAGATCCTGAGAGGAGGATGGAGGGGAAGGGATTGCGGCGTGGCCATCCCCCCGGGGGGGTGATTTCTTGCTTTCTGTCTCTCTGTCTCTGTCTGTCTGGCAAGCGCACGCGCCCTATAGCAAAAACCTCTCCAAAAAAAAAAAAAAAAAAAAAAAAGAATTCTTAACACATGGGCCAGCTGGTGGTGTGGTGGTTCAGGCACTGGTTTCCACATGGCTGCCTCCGGGGTTCGAGTCCCAAGCCTGGAAGCTTGGGAAACATGGTGGGCGTGTGTGCGTGGATGCCCCAAATCCCGAGAGGAGAATGGAGAAGCAGGGGTTGTGGTGTGGCTATCCCTCCTGGGGGTGATTTCTCACTTTCTCTCCCTCTGTGTTTCTCTCCAGCAAGTGTGCACACCCTGTGACAAAAATCTTAAAATAAAAAAATTCTCAACACAATAAAACTGAACTCTGAGGACTGTAAGCGTCCCTCTAGGACCAAACCAGCCAGCCAGATGTGCACAACACCTAGTCTTCATCCTGGCTCTTCCTTCACTCTGCCGTCCCACCCAGCGGGTTTCAGCAGGGTCCCTCCTCGGGGCCTCCCTCATCTGCCACTTCCTGTCCCTGCTGTCACTGCCAGATCGCGACGGTCTTTCACAGGGGCTCTGGTAATGTGTCTCAGCTGTCTCCCCCTCTCTTTCCCTTTCTAATCTGTTTTCTGCACTGAAGCTACAGCTAGAGTAATTTAAAAAAAATGGATCATATCTTCTTTTGGCTTAAAACTCTTCAATGACTTTCTACAGCTTTTGTGCTGTAGGCCAAGCTCCTCACCATGGCCTAGAGGCCCCTAAATGATCTGGCCTTTTTCTGTCTCCCATGTTATTTTATTATTATTATTGCAATAGGGTGCATGTGCTTGCCAGAGAGGGAGAGACAGAGAGAGGGAAAGTGAGAAATCATCCCCCAAAGGAGGATGGCTATGCTGCAATCCTTTCTCCTCCTGGGATTTTGGACAAGCACGCACGTGTACCTGGCGACACTTTCACATAACTGGTCCAGAACTCGAACTGTGGTCAGCCATGTGGCAGTCCAGCACCGTAACCACCACACCGCCCGCTGGCCCTCCCATCCTACTTTACACCACTCTTCTCGTTGCCTGTATTGAAGCTGTGCTCACCCCGTTTACATCCTCGAGTGTGTTGCTCCCACCTACCTTGGGGATTCAACCCGTGCTGTCCTCCGCTCAGAACGCTCTCACCCTGACCTCCGTCCCTGAAGCCCTTCTGATGTCTCCTTCTTGCTGAAGCACTGCCCAGCCTCTCCTGACGGAGGGAGACGCTCCTCCTCCACGGGCTACAAGCTCGTATTTAC
This sequence comes from Tupaia tana, assembly GCA_026018925.1. Taxonomy (NCBI): domain Eukaryota; kingdom Metazoa; phylum Chordata; class Mammalia; order Scandentia; family Tupaiidae; genus Tupaia; species Tupaia tana. The sequence continues at coordinate 109,045,752 of JAKSZU010000004.1, read as the reverse complement.
AGGGGAGAGGGCAGCAGACACGTTCTTATTTGCTACGTCACTCTCTGCCTAGGCTGCAAGATTTTTTTTAAAATTATTATCTATTTAATTTTATTTATTCATTCATTTATTTTAATTTGACCAGAGAGAGACACAGAGTGACAGAGAGAGGGGGAAAGGGAGAAAGGAAGCCGCCAGGTCCGGGACTCGAACCGTGGTCGGCCACGTGGGAGTGTCCAGCACCTTAACCACCATGCCACCTGCTGGTCCCCAGACTGCAAGATTTTAAGGTACAGTTCTTTCTCAGTTTTCAAATAAGTGTTTGTATTCTTTTGCTCTGGTGTAAAATTGTCCAAAAGCCCAGTCAGGCTCTTTAGAGAAACCAAAATTCTTTCCTTGAAGAGTTCTTTGGGCCTAAACTCCATAATTACAGGCATCAACATTTGGAGGTACAAGGGATACCAGAGCTCCTTGTCTACAAGCTTTATTTCTTTTTAATTAAAAAAATGATTTATTTATTTACTATGTAAGTGGGAAAGAGCGAGACAGAGAGAGTGCTCCCAGCAGGGTCTTGACCGCAGCCCACCCGGCCTCCCGCCAGCCCCAGATCACGGGCAAGTGCGCCTGGAGCACCCAGCGAGGTCTCTGGCAGGCACCTGGAGCCTTCCTCTGGGGCTCGGCCTTGCAGGAGGCCACACGGTACTGCTGAGCCCGGCCTGGCCCCCACAAGGCCTTGCTCCTTCCTCATGAGGAGAGGGGAGCCTGGAGAGCTGAAGCGGTCCCCTGAGGGCTATGCAGCAGGAAGCAAGCGCCATGAAGGCGTGAGTCTCTGAGTGCATCTGAAAGCGAGGGCCCTCATATATGGGGAGCCAAGCCGCCATTTTTTTTTTTTTTTTTTGAGAGGTTTTTGCTATAGGGCGTGTGCACTTGCCAGACAGACAGAGAGACAGAGAGATAAAAAGTGAGAAATCACCCCCCAGGGGAGATGGCCACGCCGCAATCCCTTCTCCTCCATTCTCCTCTCGGGATCTTGGGCACGCACGCACACGCGCCCGGATTGAGTTTAAGCCACCAGGTCCAGGACTCGAACAGCGGTCGACTACATGGGAGTTCAGAGACATAGCCATTACGCTAACTGCTGGTCCTGAGCCACCAGTTTTTGAAGACTTACTTTGTCCCAGGGATTACATGAAGTTCTTTATATAAAGACTCTCTAGGGACCATCAGATGGCAAAATGGTTATGTCGCTGGATCCCATGTAGTTGACCGCAGTTTGAGTCCCAGACCCAGCAGCTTAAAACTCATGCTGGGCGTGTGTGTGCGTGCGTGTGCGTGTGTGTGTGTGTGCCCAAGATACCGAGAGGAGAATGGATTGTGGTGTAGCCATCACCCCTGGGGGGCGATTTCTTGCTTTTTGTCTCTCTGGTAAACACACATGCCCTACAGCAAAAAAAATCTGTCTAAAAAAAAAAAAAGAATCTCTGCATTTTAGAACTACACAGGTTGAGTTTAACCCCCATTTTAACTAGAGGAGAAATGGAAACAACAGAGGTATACTGAGCTCAAGGTTCATGCAGCCCCGAGGCCACGTCTGACTCAGTAATACCGATCATCCTCACAGGCGTTTCTCCTCGCTGTCGTCTGTGGGTAGGGTGAGAGGTTAAGACTAGATCAGCCTCAGGAGATGTCGCTGGCACCAGGCAATCTCCCACAGGCTTTCTCAGCAGACTTGCCGGGTTCCTGGGCTCCTGGGGAAGTTGGTGCGGGGCGGCTTTGGCACCACTGCCCTGTGGGAGTCGCAGTCCGAGGTGCTCCTGCCACGCTTGTTGTCGCATGCCCGGCTGGCGGAGGCTAAGGACGGTACGCCGTGAAGTTTCTGACGCAGGCCAGATAAAGGACTGGGCCAGGTCTAATCCATTTGTCTGTGTGGAATGCACTCTCTTAAGTGAGTCCAAGGAGTGGCACGTGCATAGACCCCAAGCTACATACTTGAGCGTATAGTTTTTGTGAGCACACGTGTTTGTCAGAGAGACAGAGACAAAGAGAGATGGAAAGCACCCTGGAGTAGGGAGTGGGCATGCCACAAGTCCATGTCTCCTTCCAGTTGGGATTTGGGACGTATACATATATATGTCTGGTGTGGTTTTTAAGCCACCAACTGTGGTCAGCCATGGGGGACCTAGCTCCCTAACCATGAGGCTAGGGGGCCGGCCCTCCACCTGAGCAGGCTGTGGTTGTTTTTTAAGTGCCAGTTTGGGGCATGCCCGCACACGTATTTTTTTAAGCTGCCGGGACTGGGATTCAAACCACAGTTGGCCGCGTGGGATCTGGGTCCCCATGTACAGGGCTTAAACACTGTGTTAAGGGGCCACCTCCCTGTTGCTCTTAAATGTGAATCTTTTGGTCTAAGTAACTGTCCTTCTTAAGAATCAACCAGCCCTAGGACCGCAGTTAGCGTAATGGCTATGTCGCTGGACTCCCATGTAGTTGACCGCGGTTCAAGTCCCAGACCTGGTGGCTTAAAACTCATGTGGGTACGTGTGCGTGCATGCCCAGGATCCCGAGAGGAGAATGGAGGGGAAGGGATTGCGGCGTGACCATCCGCCCTGGGGGGTGATTTCTCGCTTTCTGTCTCTCTGTCTCTCTCTGTCTTTCTGGTGAACATATGCATTCTATAGCAAAAACCTCTCCAAAAAAAAAAAAAAAAAAAGAACCAGCCAGCCCACGCCCTCCGCCCCCTCCCTCCCGTCTGAGTGCTGTCAGACAGCGCTGCCGAGACGCCCCCCGTCGCAGTGCTCCCCTGCGGCCCCAGCGGTATCAGTGCTCTTAGTTCCAGCGCTGATGGCCAGAGCACCATCTCCACCATCTGGCTCCGTGGAAAGAACAGATAATCCCTTTAAAGGCTTAATAGGAATGGACGACTTGGTGGCCTTATTTCCTAATGTCTGCTTGTGGAGAGCCTGTGTCAGAGCCACAGGCTTGGAGTTCGAATCCTAAGGATGGAGCACACTCAGACACAGGAAAGAGCTGAAAGCAGAACTGTGCACAATCAAATCTGGAGAAACTCATTTTGTGAATGTCCCTATTATGGGCGTCTTCTCTGTACGGAGAGGGAGAGCCACTCAGCAAGACAAATACTGGAGATGGCATTAGGGAGGCCTGGGCGTGGGGTGCCAGCCCTGCCAGGTACTAGCCAGGACAAAGCGGACAACTGCCAGTGTTCTTAAGCCGTGGCTTCTTATCCACACGGTGGAGACGGGGTTACCTTTCAAAGTGTGGAAAGGCTTTGTGAGTTGGAAATCACTCTAAAACATTAGCTACTGGGGGTCAGCAGGTAAGGTAGTGGTTAAGACACTGGACTCCCACATAACTGACTGAGGTTCGAGTCTTGGACCTGGCAGCTTGAAACTCATGTCGGGTGCATATACGTGCATGCCCAAAACCCAGGAGGAGAATGGAGGAGAAGGGACTGCGGTGTGGCCATCCCCCCAGAGGGTAATTTCTCACTTTCCCTCTCGCTGTCTTTGTCACTCTCCCGCAGGCACATGTGCCCTAGAGCAAAAACTTTACAAAAAAATTAGCCACTGTTTTGTGTAATGGCCAGTCCCCTTTCCTCAAGTGGGCCCTGTGTTTGAGGAAACAGGAGGAGGTGGGTCTTGGGCTGGATCCTGGAACAGAAAAAGAGCATTGGGGGACAAGGGGGGAGGTCCCAATAAATGTGGAGTTCAGGTGACGGTGGTTCTCCAGGGCATGTCCCTTGTTTTTTTTTTTTTTTAGAGAGGTTTTTGCTATAGGGTGCGTGCGCTCGCCAGACAGACAGAGAGAGACAGAGAGATAGAAAGCAAGAAATCACCCCCCAGGGGTAATGGCCATGCCGCAATCCCTTCTCCTCCATTCTCCTCTCGGGATCTTGGGCACGCACGCACACGCGCCCGGCATGAGTTTAAGCCACCGGGTCCAGGACTCGAACCACGGTCGACTACGTGGGAGTCTAGCGACATAGCCATTATGCTAACTGCTGGTCCCCATGTCCCTTGGTTTTGGCAAATGTACCACTGTGACGTAACAGTGGAGAGACTGAGGAGGGGGTCACAGGCACTCCCGGTGCTGTCTGCGTAGTTCTTTTTATAAAAATTTTTATAATTTATTTATTTTTTATTTTAAGAGAGATTTTTGCTATTGAAAGCGTGTGCTTGTTGGAGAGACAGAGATAGAAAGTGAGAAATCGCCCCCCAAGGGGACAGCCACACCACAATCCCTTCTCCATTCTCCTCTTGGGATTTTGAGCACGCACATGTAAGTGCCCTATGTGAGTTTTAAGCCACCGGGACCAGGACTTGAACTGCGATTGACTACATGAGAGTCCAGCATTGTAACCATTGCACCATCTGCTGGCCTCTGTCTTTGTAGTTTTCCATTAGTCTAAAATTATTTCATAGTATATTAAGAGTCTATGAAAATAGGTTCGTAGTCTCTAGTCATTCGTTGTCTCAGTACCCCCGTATTTCAGATGCATTGTGATGACGTGTGGGGATGAGGAAACGGAGGCCCACAGGAACGAGCTGACCTGCCCACGGTCACCGCCTCACTCCAGGATGGCAGACTGGGGGACGGGGTGAGGCAGAGGGTGGGCTGGGACCTGAGGACGTAGCTGCGATCAGGCTGAGTGCCCGCCTGGGGTGCGGCACCGCCCGTGTTCCGGGTGGGGTGGGGGCAGGCAGTCTCTGCCCACGAGGCCATCACGCGTAGGAAGCCCAGGTTCACACCTTGCAGGCCTGGGGCTCGGAGCCCAGCCCCCAACTGGGGACCCAAGCTCTTCCCCACTGCTGCAAACTAAGGTGGGGTGTGTGGCGGGGATGGCGTTGGGTGGTTAGGTCAAGGGCAACTCCCTGTGGAAGAGCAGAGGTGAGCGAGGCCTGGCTGGGGGCTTTGATGTGAGTCTTGGAGAGCATAATTTGATCTGGGTAGAGACAGGGAAGGTCACAATGGGCCTTAGGGCCTGGGCAGAGCCTCCCCTTAGCCACACCCCCCCACACACTCCTTTCTCCCCCTCTCCCTTTCCTCTGGCTGGCCCGGAGGCCTGGCCTGGCCGTGCTGTGTGCTGGGCTGTCTGGTCAGCACGCAGGAAAGACAGCGCTCAGGGTGCCCAGAGCGGGGCCTCTGTGGCAGGCAGCCTGGGGGCACCGCGATGGAGTGCTTCTTGCGGATGGTGTCAGCACTTTGCCATGCGAGCCCCGGGGAAAGGAGGGTCACAAGGATAGCCGGATCTGGCTGTGGTGAGCGTTACCCCAGGGAGGAAAGGTGTGGGAAGCTGGGCACTCGGCGAGGACTGTCGCAGCGGCCCCTGCATGCCTCACCGCGAGGCTGTCTCAGGACCCCTCGGTTATGTGGCTAAATACTTCCCAGGGAGCAGCTGTGTAGGAAAGAACATGGACTTGGGGACTGCACACTTACCAGTCAGTGGCCTTGGCCAGTCGTCTGACCTCTCCAGACCTTAATGGTTCACTGCTAGGTAACAGCAGTATTGCAGGGCTGTGATAATGGTGGGGTGGAGTGTAAAGATGGCCCGTGCACAGAGACACATTCCTGTCTTTTGTTTTAAAGGTGTTTGCCATACATTGGGCACATGCACATGCATGCACGCACGAGAGAAAGAGAGGAGGGAGAGAGAGAGCACCCCCCCAGGGGAGGGTCACACTGCAATCCCGTCTCCTCCAGTCTCCTACCGGCATTTTGGGCACACAAGCACATATGCCCGGTGTGATTTTCAAGCTGCTGGGTCTGGGACTTGAACCACAGTTGCCTATGTGAAAGTCCAGTGCTTTAACTACCCGCCACCTGCTGGCCCCAAGAAGGTCATATGTTGACTTCCCCCGAATTGTTAGCTCTTTGGGGAAGCCCCTGGGTCTTGTGTTTCTTGTGTCCCTCCCTCCAGCTCTTAGGGAGGGCCACGGGAGGGGCTCACTGAAGGCGGGCGGCTGCCTTTGGGTGGGTGCCCACGTTTATAGGTGTTCTGCAGGAGTCTAGACTTTGTTCTGCCTCATCCTGCCCCCCTCAAGGAGTGTCCTCAGGCTGGCGGAGCAGGAAAGGACCAACCCGTGCGATGGCCACCAGACATTTATTTATTTCACTCCGAGCTAAGGGAGCTGTGAAGTGCTGGGGCGGGGAGGGCCAGAGCGGGCCTAGATCATCTGAGGGAACCCGTCGTGGCTCACGTGATCCCTGGACCGGAAAAGCCGCCTGTCGACGCCCACCTTTAGGCCCTCGTCCTCGGCCTCGTCGTCGCTGGACTTGCGGCTGGCGTTCTGGTAGAGCACGGCGCACACGCCCATGAGCCAGGCGGCCACGGTGCCCGCCGCGAAGATGCAGAAGCCGATGAACAGCAGGAAGACGTAGTCGTGGCTGTCCAGGTGCGTGATGCACATGTACCGCAGCGGGTTCCCCACCCGCGTGATGGGCCAGTCCAGCAGCTCCGGGGGCTCCGTGCACGTGGCGTTCTGCTCATCTAGGACGAGAGAGCACAGCAGGGGCGGAAATGGGGACGTGCAGGGCCCAGCGGCTCAGGGGGGTCTGGGGGGCTGTCTGCACCTCTGCTCAAAGCCGGTCGGTGGGTGCAGCACGGGCACCCTGGACCTGGTCAGGAACTTGGGCTCTCAGGCAGTGCCCGGACCTCCTGAGTTGGGATCCGTGCCTCCACCAGGCAGCGGCCATCTGCTGACAGGGCAGAGGGGGGCTGCCTGCCACTCCCGGCCCCAGGCTCAGCTGCCTCCAGGTCCTGAACTCGGGCTTTGCTTGAAGGGTCCTCGAGGGAGGAGACCCTCCACAGCACAGGGAGGTCAGAAAGCGAGACCGGCCCTCCCAGGCCCCAGGCTCATTACACTCTCTGCCTCCGTCTCTCTGAGCCCACCTTTCCCCTTCTCCTGTCCCTCCTGTCATCCTTCTGGGCCCCCCCAGGGACCACCAGCACCACCCAAGAGTACCACGGACCACGTGGCTCAGCTCTGGGAGGGCACAATGCCCTGGAAGTGTCTGCTGGTGTTTTCTGGGAAACCAGTGCCCAACTCAGACCTCTGGGCATTGCCTTTGTGGAAACCAATGGGGGAGTGATGAGGGCGCGTGTGCCTCCAGGCGGAGGGCGGAGGTGAGCGAGGTCTGCTGGGGGCATGGGCCTGAGCTTGGCCGTGAGCGTAATCTGATCTGGGTCCAGAGATGCAGTCTGCTTGCACCCACCCAGGTTCACCCCAGGAGACTTCAAGGGATGGTCAGGGCAGGGCGGGCCCTGGGAGGAGGAGCCCGTGGGCTTCGGGGGCAGGGCTGGCACTCACTGGCTGCCTGCTCAGCCGCCAGCCCCATCCTCTTCGGCTGCCAGCTCAGCTCCTGGCTACCGGGGCAGCTGCCCATGGAGTGCCACCATCTCGGCATGCCTGGGAGGAAGTGGAGGCAGGCCGGCTGGGGTTCCGGTCCAGACGTTTACTTACTATTTTGCAAACATTGGCAGGATACCCGATTTTCTCTCTGAGTCTCATTTCCTTGCTGCGTGAGTGCCAAGAACGCCCCGGTTCTCAGGGCGTGGCAGGGCTGATGGCCCAGCACAGGACACTCGGAGCTCTCCTCAGCCCGGGCCTTTTCCAGTCCTGCTCTGGTGCTGGGCAAGAGGCCTGTGCGGGCGGCCAGTGACTGAACGTTGCACCTATTGGATCTTGAGCTCAAGCTCAGAGCTGAGGCCAGGACTCGCGATAACCAGCCAGAATCAAAACCGTCACGGTGGCGCACACTTCCTAAGCTCTTACCGTGCTCGGTGGCTGACACGTGCTCTCCTTCATTCCTACAACCACTTGCTGCCCATGGAAGGGGAGACTGCAAGTTCGGGGGCAATGCATACGACGGTAAAAAGATGCATGGTTTAATGAAATACATACACCAAATACTCTGAGTTCCATTTTTTCCAAGGACGTTTTTGAAGGTGCTTCGTCATAGGATTACCATCTTTATTTTACAAATCAGGAAATGGACTCTCAGGATGTTTTGTGACGTGCAGTTCTAGAAAACCCTCAGACGGAAGGTAGAGAAAACCAGGACTAGCTGTCTGAGCTTGTTTTACCAAAGAGGGAGATGCAGGGGCCAGCAGGTGGCATGGTAGTTAAGGTGCGGGACTCCCACATGGCCGACCGTGGTTTGAGCCCTGAACCCGGCAGCTTGAAAATCACATAGGGTACATGTGCACGCGTGCTCAAAGTCCCAAGAGGAGAATGCAGCAGAAGGGACTGTGGTGTGGCCATCCCCTCTGGGGTGACTTCTCTGGCGAGTGTGCGTACCCCATGGCAGACAGCAAAACAGAAAGTAGGAGATGCAGACAGAAGCTTCCCCTAGACTCTGGGGCAGGAGCGGCCTGGCTCTAGGGAAGCACCAGTATCCCAGTGGCCAGGAAGTTAGGAGGTCCTGCCAGCAGTTAGGAGCAGGAGCCGAGACAAGGAGCGCAGAGGAGAGCTGGCAGGGAGGAGGCAGCGGGCTGGCTGGCTGGGGGGCCATGTCCTCACCCGTGGAGACCGTGGAGACCCCGGCAGCCTGGCTCTGTGCCAAGCACCTCCTGCGACGTTGCTTCCTGGAGTCTGGGAAGCGGCCCGCAGTGCGTGATGCTGCGAAGGACTGTTTTGGAGGAGTTCTAGACATGGGAAGGGGAGCCGCCACAGGGTCCGCGTCACGTCCAGTTTGCAAGGACAACAAAGGAAAGGAAAGGAAAGGAAAGGAAAGGAAAGGAAAGGAAAGGAAAGGAAAGGAAGGGAAGAAGCCCTGTGTGGATAGAGAAGAGGATGAAACCCCCTAACCCCAGAGGTGCTGGGATGCAAAGGGACAGGGCCATAATTAACCTCTGACCTCTTTCTTCCAGGCTCAGGGACCTCTGGGCCAGAAGGACAGGAGGCTCCTGGGGACTCAGGAAGTCACCTGCCCACAGCCAGAGACACGGGGACACACAAAGAAAGTCATATTTGAAAACGTGGGATTCTGAGGGTCTGGGTGTGTCTGGGTGGGGGCTCATCTCATTCTATTTTTAAGAAGATTGGGCTTTCAAACTGCGATTTGGGCGGCAGAGATGAGACTAAACATTACACACACTTCCCCATGCGGGAGCATTAACTCTGAAAGGAGCAATTAGGCCGCGATTGTCATGCTTTGTGAGGCTGCTGCTGACTGAGGGGTGTGGGTGGCTGTGTTGGGGGGGACCTGGGTCTTTTTTTAATTTTTTTTTTTTTTTTTTTTAATGCTGTACTCCCTTCCCCTCCTCATTGCCTGTCGCAGCCAAGATTTAGGCTCGGCTCTCCTGGGTCCCCATCCTCATCGCTCTGTGTTCCCGGCTCTGGTCCAGTTCACACACGCCGGCCAGATAACCTTCACCACGTCCGTCTTCCCAGGCACGCTCTGACCTGCGACCCTCCTGGGACTTCCCCTAGGGTCTCGGGGTAACATCCAGCCCCCGCACCCCTGCACCCTCTAGCTGGCACTGCAGCCTCTGCCCCTTCTCCCCTCCCAGGGTCCTGCTCAGCCATCCTGGGAAGGCCGGTCCATTCAGACTCCACACCCCTTCAGCATGCGCCCCCGCCCTCATCTGGAGCTAGCTGCGTTCCGTGGTGCTTGCTGCCTCAAACGCTTGTGTGATCAGGCTCGTCCCGGTCGTAAACCGCAGCCAGAGTGCCTCTACCCGCACCATGCGCACAGCTCAGGGGGCCCGGGACGGTTCTCACCCAGAACGCCTCCACTGCGTCTCCTCCTACCAGCTCCAAGGCACCCACCCCATCCCACTTGCACGATGGACTCCACGCTCACCCCTCCCCCCACCCCAGACAGACTTCTCACTTTTGAAGCACCAACCGGTCTGATTGTTAATGCTCTGTCACAAGAGCCATCATTTATTGACTGAGTTGTTTTCTATGTAAATACTTGGGGGATTTTCTAGAAATATGTTTTATTATTGGATTCTAGTTTAATTCTGTTGTCAGATACATAATTTCTCTGTAATTTCAATGCTTTGCAATTTCTTTTTCTTTTCGTTTTTCTTTTTTTCTAGATTTTTGCCATGGGGCATGTGCTCTCATGGTAGAGAGTCAGAGAGAGGGAAAGTGAGAAATCACCCCTCCAGGGTGGGGATGGCCACACATAATTCCTTCTCCTTTTTCCTCCCAGGATTTTTGGCACATATGCACACACACCTGGCATGATTCTCAAACTGCTGAGTCTGGGACTCGAACTGTGGTCAGCCAAGAGGGAATCCAGTGCCTTAACTACCATGCCATCTGCTGGCCTCTTCTCTATGTTCCTGTTTTTATGGTATTTTTCCTTAAGTAGCATGTAGCTGGGTTTTGTTTCTCATGAAAGCTAGCAAACTTCTTGTTTCAGTTGCTCCATTGACATTTAATGTGATTTCTTTAAAAAAATTATTTTTATTATTATCTTTTCTTAGAGAGCTTTTTGCTCTAGAGTATGTGTGCTTGTGGGAAAGACTGAGAGAGACAGAAAGAAAGGGAGAAATCACCCTTCAGGGGAGATGGCCACACTACAATCCCTTCTCCTCCATTTTCCTCTTGGGACCTAGGGCATGCACGCACACATGCCTGGTGTGAGTTTTAAGCTGCCGGGTTCGGGACTTGAACCACAGTCAACTATATGGGAGTCCAGTGACGTAACCATTATACCACCTTCTGGTTCCTACTGCGATTTCTGATATACTTGATACTTAGTATTTTACTGTTTCTTTTCCCTTGGTCCCTCTTATTTCATGTCCCCTCATCTCCACTGGGTTCTTTTCTTTTTCCGTTATTTTCTTTCCTTTTCTTTATCTTGGTAGTTACATTCTTTCCTGTTCTGATATGAGGCAGTTAGCGAGTATAGACCTACCTCTGACCGGGAGTGCCTGGTACATGCTAGGTACTGTGCGAAGTGCTTTTACACAATAAGCGCTTCTTCTGGACACGTTGTAGGGTAGTTTGAATGATTCCTTGGTATGGGGTGAATAGAGCACAGTAATCCTCTCCTCTCTGGCTTTTCTGACCTCCTCGCCCCTCACGCAGGCTGCCAGGGGTCGTTGTACGCGTGACACACTGCGCACCTCCAGGGGTTCCGTTCACAGCACAGGGGGGCCTGGCCCGAGTCACACATAAGTGGGTCTAAGGCATTTGCCCCAGTTAAAACTCCCAGGTACAATTACAGATGTCATTAATGTTTAACGTCTTGCAAATAGTTCCCAAGGAAACAGAAGCCGGCTTTGTTTATCTCTGCACGCAGTACGCTCCCAAGCCAGAGGCGTCTTCGGGAGCCAGGCACGGAGGCACTGAGCTCTCTGGGGCAGGAGGCCTCTCTTTTGGGAGGCGGTCCCGACGGCCACGGTTATAAGGAGAACGGCTCCATTTCTGGGTCTGCGGAAGGGACCACCGGCCTGCCCAGGCTCTGCTGCAGGTTCCCAGCAGCCAGGCCAGTGCCAGCAGCTCTGAGTCCCCCGCACCAGCGCTGGTGCTGACTGCTGGCAACTGGAGCGAGAGGATGGAATTGGAAGACCCCCCTACTGCAGTAAACTGCAGTTCCCGCCGGCTGGTGAATGCGTTTCCGACAGTTAAGCGCTTTGTCAACGTCCACCTCGATCCCAGGGAGAAGCGTGCCCTCTGCACTTGCCCACGTCTCCCCGTTGGGCCTTGCTCACAGAACATCTGAGGCACCCCGCAGCGTCCTATTTCTCTCCAGCTAGGTCACGGACGTGTCAGGACAAGGGATGTGCCACCTCCATCTACGAGGTTATGACACAGCAGCACGTGGCTCTCTGTCCCTGTCACAGCTGGATCCCAGCCCTGGATACGCTGCCACACGTCCTGGAGCTCAGGCATTTGTGGAGTGAAGTGTCGAGATGGTGCTCTGCTGGAGGAGAGGGAGCCTGGGCGGCAGGAGGCCAGCCCGGACCACTGTGGCCTACCTAGAGGAGTGGCACACCCGTCGCGGCCCCCCAGAGTCCGGGCAGGGCTCAGAGATGAGTGGTGTGAAGCCGCCGAGGAGGCACACGAGGATGGTTTCCAGGGCCCAATGAAGGCGTCAGCCTAGCTGCGAAGGACACCTCCTCTGTCCTCTGTCCTCGAGAGGGTAGGGAAGGATACAAGGTTAAGAAGACCTGGACCCGGCGGCTTAAACTCACACCAGGCACGTGTGCATGCGTGCCCGAGATCCTGAGAGAATGGAGGAGAAGGGATTGCGGCGTGGCCATCTCCCCTGGGGGGTGATTTCTCACTTTCTGTCTCTGTCTCTCTCTGTCTTTCTGGTGAGTGCACGTGCCCTATAGCAAAAACCTCTCCAAAAAATAAAATAAAATAAAATAATGTGGCAATGAAAGTACTGCAAGCATGATGTCAACAGCTCTTTTTAAAGTGTTTGCCAGAAGGGCACATGTGTTCACCAGAGATAGTGAGAGGGCAAGTGAGAGATCACCCCCTGGGCGGATGGCCATGCTGCAACCCCTTCTCCTCCATTCTCAGGATTTTGGCGACACACACACATGCCCAGTGTGATTTCTCACTCTATCTCTTTTAAAGATTATTTAGTCATTGCAATTTATCATTATCATCATTATCATTTTAAAAAATTTGCTATAGGGCATGTGTGCTCACCAGAAAGAGACAAAGAGAGAGAGAGAAAGAGAAAGAGAAAGTGAGAAAGTAAGCTACCAAGTCCAGGACTCAATCCACAGTCAGCCACGTGGGAGTCCGACGCCTTGACTACCATGCCACTCATTGGTCCCTTGGCATGATTTTCAAGCCATGTGGTCTGAAACTCAAATCATGGTCAGCCATGTGGGAGTCCAGCACCTTAACCACTATGCCACCTGCTGGCTCCAACAGGTATCTCTTACCATTCCCCAGTTACTGTTGGGGAACTGTTTGATAGCAGGGACCCTTTCTGTTCACCTTCGTAACCCCAGTGCCAGCGCACAGCCCATGTTTGACAGATGTCTGTCAACACATCCGAGAGAGTGCGGGTGGACTATTGGTCTACCTCTTACAGCACTTTTTAAACTCTCCTGTCTTTGGCCTGCTGTTTAGGACAATGCTATGGTTTGTCCCCAAAAGGTTCATGTTCTGAAAACTTGGTCCCCAGTGTGATGGCTTTGGGAGGCGGTGAGGCCTTTAAGAGGCAGACCCTGGGAACCAGCAGTTAGCGTAATGGCTATGTTTCTGGACTCCCACGTAGTCGACCGTGGTTCACGTACAGGACCCGGTGGCTTAAAACTCACACCGGGCGCGTGTGCGTGCGTGCCCAAGATCCCGAGAGGAGAATGGAGGAGAAGGGATTGTGGCGTGACCATCCCCCCTGGGGGGTGATTTCTCGCTTTCTGTCTCTATGTCTCTCTCTGTCTGGCGAGCGCATGCGCCCTATAGCGAAAACCTCTCAAAAAAAAAAAAAAAAAAAAAAAAAAAAAGAAGCAGACCCTAACAGGAGGACAGCACCCAATTGGTCGGGAGCAAGGGAGAAAGAAACAGGAAGTGGGAATTCTGTTCCCTTTCTCTTTGAACGGACCTCCTCCCTCTCTGCTCCTGTCGCCCGTCGTGATGTGGCGCCAGAGGCTGGCCTAATGCTGGCCCTGCGTCTTTGGCTTTCCAGCCACCAACATTGTAAGCCAGATATACCAGCATTGTTTAGAAATCTCCCAGTCACAGAGATTTCGGTTTAGCAATACGGCGATGGACGAAGACAGCCACATTCCCCATGGGATGGAGGCGATCGCTATTACGTTCTGCCAACTGCGGGATGTTCCCTGGACAGGAACCCAGATTGAGCGCTTTTACAGCTCAGCCATGACGACTGGCCAGCACGCTGCCCTCCCAGCCCCCCGTGCATGGTTCCGGGGTGTTCCTAGTCCTGGCACTGGCTTCTACCTTTGCCCACATGGAGCCCTGGTCCCTCATGCTCCAGCTGTCCCGCCATGATGGTGAAAGCCAGGGTTCAGTGAACTATAGCCTGTGGGCCAAGTCCAGCTTGCACTCTGCTTTCGTAAATAAAGCTTTATTGAAACACTGCCACGCTGTTCTTTTACGTGTTTTCTAGTGCTGCTTTCACACCAATAGCAGAGTGGGGTAGCCGCAGCAGACACCCCCAGGAATACACTATTTACCGTGGGCCTTTTACAGAAAGTGTGTGCTGGCTGCTGGTTAGACCCTCCTTGTTGTCTTAAAACCTTAGGGACCTGGGTAGGTCGGGCTTGTACAGAGTACTCTTCTTATCTGGTATCCTCAATCCTCCCCCTCCCCCCTGGATAGAGACTCTAGTTTTGTAAAGGTTAAATGCGATTCACGGACTCATGGAACTTTTTTTTTTTTGGAGAGTTTTTTGCTATTGGGCACGTGCACTTGCCAGAAAGACAGAGACAGACAGAGAGACAGAAAGTGAGAAATCACCCCCCGGGGGGATGGCCATGCTGCAATCCCTTCTCTTCCTTTCTCCTCTTGTGATCTTGGGCACACATGCACATGTGCCTGGTGTGAGTTTAAGCCACCAGGTCTGGGACTTGAACTGTGGTCAGCTACATGGGAGTCCAGCGACATAGCCATTACACTAACTGCTGGTCCCGACTCATGGACCCTTATAGCAGAGACCTTGCAGTTCAGCAAGTAAGCCTCGTGTGCCTGTGCTTTAAAGGTCTCAGTTACAGGACTGGCCTTATGGGCAGACTTAGAGGCAGAAAGGCCCCTTTTCCCTGTGACCCCTTCTCTGGTGCTTGTTCGTGACGAGGATTGCAGGAGGTAACGCTCACATTTATTTCATCAAGAAAGTAAGACAAAGCATAAACACTTCTGAAAAAGGAAGCAGATTAAGTAACCCCCACCTAGGGTAACTCCTGCCACCACTTTCTTGAGGGGATTTTAAAAAAAGTTATTTATTTCATTTTATTTATCATTATTATTACGCTTATTTAAAACAATTGTTATAGGGCACATGTGCTCACCAGAGAGAGACAGAGAGGGAGAGCACGAAAGCAAGCTGCCACATTTGGGACTTGAACTGCAGTTGGCCATGTGGGAGTCCAGTGCCTTAACCACCATACCACTTGGCCCTCTTGAGTGCGGGTGGATTTTGATGAGTGCGGGGAGCCAGGGCACGGTAGGGGTGCAGCAGGGGTTCTTGGAAACTTGTACCAAGTGCTGCTTCTTCTCCATCTGTCCTGGAGCTGGGCCTGCTTAACATCCACCCACTGCTCAGAGATCTCCAGGTGGCTCACTGTGCCCCCAGGGATGGCCCATAGTCCCCAGGGATAGCTCGCAGTGACCCTGAGGGATGGCCGGCAGTACCCCCCCAGGGTGAGTGGCCACTTAGAAAGACTCGTAGTTGAGGGCACCCCGTTCGGGTGGCCAGGCAGAAATGTGGGGTCCTCTTTGCTTCCTCTCCCTCATCCCACATTCGAATTATTTTAAATCCTGTTAGTCGTGTCCTCGAAATACGCCTTGGTTCTTGCCTCTTCTTGTCACCTGACCCATTTCCTGGTCCCCGCCCCCCACTCCCCGGCCTGACCTGTGTTAACTGGCGTCCCTGATCTCTCTGCAATCTCTTCGCACTTACAATAGAGTCAGAAGCGCCCTGAGCCCACCAGCGCTCTGGAATCTGGCCTCTGACTCGCTTTCTGGCTTTCTGCCACTCCCCTCCAGCCATTCTCGCCTTGCAGTATGTCGGACTCACTCTCCCAGAGCCTTCGCACCTGCCATCCCCGTTCTGAAAGACTGTCCCACTGTGTCACTGCGTGGCTCGTCCCTTCCTTTCCCGGGTTCTGTGCTCAGTCACCTCCTTGGGACACTGACCTAAACAACGTGCCTCACACGGCCCCTTCCCTCCCTCCCTCTCCTCCGTAGCACTTGTCGTACCTGATGTACGCTGTCCTCTATTCCTGGCCGGGACTGGCACCGAGGAGCTGCTCAGGCCCCTGGGGCGCTGAGCTGAGCTCCTCACACACTGTAAATGCCAGGTGGGGTAACAGGGCCTGTGCCTCCCTCAGCCGGGTGCTGTGGCCACCGCCTCTTGGCTGTTAGAAGAAAACGTGTTGAAACATGGGGGGCCAGCAGGTGGCATGGTGGTTAAGGTGCTGGACTCCTACCTGGTTGACTGTGGTTCAAGTTTTGGACCTGGCAGCTTGAAACTCATGCTGGGTGCATGTGTGTATGTGCCCAAAAGGAGCAGACGAGACTGCAGACTGTCCACCTCCCCTAGGGGCGGGGGGACGTCTGACTTACCCTCTTTCAGCCAAGCTCACACGCCATATGGAAAAAAAAGGAAAGAAAAGAAAAACAAAGCTGTAAGGGTCTGTGTAACATGGCTTTTGAAATAAGTTCTTTCTTTCACGAGTGAATGAGACACAGAGGTCCCCAGCAGGGTCCTGTGCTGCACCGTTCCCATAGCCAGCCAGGACCACGGCGTGGCTCACACACCTGGCGTGTGCAGGCTGTCTGGGGAACTGAACCTGCCACCTTCCACAGGAGACTGGCATTGCTTGAGCAGTGTGTTAACCACCTTGGCATCACGCTGGCCCTGAGAGGACTTCAGTTCCAGTCTTAGCTATGCTTTCCCTTCCTTCCTTCCTTTCTCTTTATCTCTTTTCTTCTCTTCCCTTCCCTTCCCCTTCCCTTCCTTTCCTCTTTCCTTTCTCTCTTTCTTTTTTCTTTCTCTTGTTCTGAGTAAATAACAAGGGCCTTCAACAGAGTCCCCACGCGATCCTCCCCTGAGCCTTCCTAACCAGCTGGATGTGCACCTGGCACGTAGGTCGACCCGGGAACTGAACCTAGTTTTCCAAGCAGCCTTCAGCGTTGCAGAGCAGTGCGCTGCTGCCGTGCCGCTGTGGCGGGGCCGGTTTCCACTGCAATCGGACCGGAGCTATCTGCTGGAAGAGTGCTCCTTTGTTTTGTTAAGAGAAAGGGCCTGGTCTGAGGTATATTTCATGTCGGGTAAACTCTCTTTGCAAGCCAAACGATGTATAGTGATCAAAGGTATAGACATAAAAAATAATAAACTGAAATTTTTTTTAAATAAGAGGAGGGCCACATGGGACCAGAAGGTGGTGTGAGAGTTAAGGCACTAGACTCCCACGTGGCCGACCTAGCTCAGCTCCTAGACCTGGAAGCTTGCTTTCTCTTTGTGTCTCTCTCTCCGGTGAGCACAAGTGCCTTGTAACAAATTTTAAAAAATGATAACTATAATAAAATAAATTATATATATATAATTTGAAAAGAGAAAGTCCAAACCTACCGCTGTGTGATCGATGCCATTGCCCACGGGCCAGGCGTGGAGTGGGGTGCTTTGTGTTGCTACATAATATTGTCGTTATGGAAGCTTTAGTCTCCCAAGAGCTCTGGCTCCCCCAGGTTGGACTCCCTGCGGACAATGCAGCCGGCAGAAGGGTGGTGCGTGATCCTCGTTTCTGTAAGCGCGCGCTGCCCCTGCTCCACACCCCGCGTGGACTTGGAACCACGCCAGCCGCCCGCTCTGCTGTCTTCTTGCTCCGTCACGCCCGTGGCGTCCTAGAGTGGCCCCGGGACACGCTGCGGTCATTTCACTTACGCTCACAGTGACCCAGCTGGGCTTACGCCACAAGCATATGTATTCATCGTATTTATTTCCTTTCCTGTCGGCGTTGCTTAAACATTTAGAAATATTTATTATTTTATTATATCTTTTTTTGCTCTAGCGCATGTGTGTTTGCTGGAGAGAGATGGGGTCGGGGGGAGTGAGAAATTACCCACCCCCCAGGAAGAGGCCACACTACCATTCCTTCGCCCCATTCGCCTCTTGAACTTTTGGGGGCACGCACACATGTGCCTGGAGTGACTTTCAGGCCGCTGGGTCTAGGACGCGAACCGTGCAGTCGGCCGTGTGGGATCCAGCGCCTGCCCTCCGCACCACTGCCCCCAGTGCATGGCATTATTCTGTCTCCTTTTGCAGAGGAAGGACCTGTAAACGGAACTTGTTGCCCATAGGTAAGCCCTTGGTGAGGGACAGAGACAGGATTCAAAAAGAGGTTGTCTAGGGGCCAGCAGGTGGTGTGGTGGTGAAGGCACTGGACTCCCACATAGCCGACTGCAGTTCTAGTCTCAGGCCTGGCAGCTTGAAGCTCACTCTGGGCGTGTGTGTGCGTGTACACCCCAAATCCCAGGAGGAGATTGAAGGAGAAGGGATCGCGCTGTGGCCACCTCCCCTGGGTGGAGGGGTGATTACTCACTTTTCTGTCTCTCTGCATCTCCTGCAAGCACACGTGCCCTATAGCAAAAATCTCTCTAAAATAAGTAAATAAATCTAAATTTAAAAAAAAATCAGGTTGTCTGAATCCAGACGTGCCCAGTGTCACCTGCTCAGGTAGGGTGTGAATGTCTCGAGAACGAGGAGTGTTTCACGATCCCGACCGGCCGGCGTTACAGCGGCATGATGGGAGCTTTGCACTCAGACATGGCACCATTCTTGGTCTTTAGCTCACTGACACGGAAGTGGAGGCTGTCGGGGGGGCCCCTCCACCGTGTTGGCTGTACGTGTCCCCCTCACCCCCTATGCTCGCCCTTGCCTCCTTCTCTGCTGTGCCAAGGTCCCTCTCAAGACCTGCCCCTCTGTGGTCCTGGAGGCCGCCCCCTCCTGCCTGCTCGGGGCCGTCTCTCAGTCAGTTTCCCACCCCACCTGTGTCTCGGCCCTTCTCTTTGCACTAACCCCTTCCCATCACAGACAAACTCATGCTCAGCTTCCTTCCCTCAAAGTAAAATCAAAAAAGCCTCCTGGAGGCCCAGGTATGGTGGCGTGTGCTACTGAAACGCTTGTGTTCCGCAGGCTGGACCTGTGCAGGGGCCTGGGTTTGATTTCTGGTCCAACCTGTGCCCGGTGTGGCGGGGTGCACCTACAATCCCAGCGACTCTGGAGGCTGGGGCAGGAGGATCACGAGCGAGAGGCTGGCCTGGGTGCTGCAGCGGGACCCTGCCTGGAAGAGCGGGGTGCAGTGGCTCGCCCAGTATTCCCAGTAGCTGAGGGATCGTAATGCAGGGAGGCCCTGACTTAAAGAGAGGCAGGCAGAGAAATTAAAGTACTCTTGCTTTCCATATTTCCCTTCTAGTTATCGCCCTGTCTCCTTGAACGCACAGCCAAACTTCCTGGAAGCGTCGTTTTCATGTTTCTCTACTCCCCTCTTCTTTGCTGTTCAGCCAGAACCCACTGCTGGTCGCCGCCCACGTCCTCCACGCCCGCCATGCCATTGGAACTGTCTGAGGTGCCGAGGGTCTGGGCAGCCCGACCCGATGGAGATGCCGGTCCCTGTCTGACTGCTCCCACTCTCTGGAGCTTCTCGCTTCCCTGAGTTCCCCTTCTCTGCATCTTCTCCCGCAGCCCCTGCCGTGCGGTGCGGGTGCCCTGCAGGTGTGCACCACGGTTGCCAGACCGGACCCTTCCTGTCCTCTCCTTCCGAGCTCTCTCCCTGCCCGAGCTCACCTCTGTTTGGTTCCTGTGATCACCAGTGAGCCCATGACCCCCAAATATGTATCTTATGTCATATTCTATGTCACGTTTTACAAAGTTTGTTCATCGCGGCCAGCAGGTTCTGTGGTGGTGACGGTGCTGGGCTTCCACAAGGCCGACTGCGGCCACCCCCCCACTCCCGGACCTGCTGGCTCGAAAATCCCGCTGAGATGTGTGCGTGTGTGGCCAAGATCCTGAGACGAGAATGGAGGAGAAGGGACTACAGAGTGGCCATCCCTCCTGGGGGTGGGGGTATTTCTCAATTTCCCTCTCTTTCTCTGTCTCTCTCTGGCAAGTGCATGTGCCCTTTGGGAAAACCTAACAGAGAAAAGGTAATTTACGTAGACAGAGGCAGAGAGACAGGCACTCCCCGGATACTGCATGCTGTGATCCACCCCAGCCTTGACCGGTCCAGATCACGGGAACAAGGACACGCAGGGCAGCCCAGGAGAGGCGTTCAGACGTGCCCGCGGGTCCGGCAGCTTCGTGGCTACACCGCCTCCGGGCCCTGTTCTCTGCTCTGCGTTTTAGATCTGAGCACCTGGATGTCTGGTGGCTCCCAGTGACCTCTCATGCGACAAGTTCGGGACGGGCCTTGGCTCTCCCTGCCTCCCCCTGCCTCCTCCAAGAGTGTGTCTCAGAAAACCCCCACCATTGATCAGGCCAACGTCTCAAAAGCTCTCCTTGGTTTTCCCCTTCCTCTACCATCATTCATTCATTCATTCATTCAATAAGCATTTATTCAGCATTTTCTCTCGCAAGGGTTTCTGCTAGTCTCTGACTCAGATGTGTGCTCATAGGGCTTCCAGTCTATCAGGGAAGGCCATGGCAAATGAATGCAAATTGGTTAATTACTTAGAGCTGTGCCGGAAGTCACGCAGGGAGTGCAAGTCCTCGTGTTTCTGCATGGCTCCTGCTGACCCGTCTACACCTGTCTGTCCTCACTGCTCCAATAGGCTAGAACTCTGTGACCACTGCAGGCTGGCCGGCCCCTGAGCATCTTAGGAAACACTGCGTGTTTTCCAGAAAATGCGTCCTAAGACCTTCGTGGCTTGAGCCCGTCTCTCGAGCTGCATTCACGGCCTGCTGGGCCACCTGCAGGCTGGGCAGCTCTTCTCACCTCGCCGTGGGCTCCTTTGGCCAGCCTCGTGCTGCAGCCTTCTGGGGGACTGAGTGATGCCGGGGCCTGGAGGGGTCGTGGGTGAGGTCTGGCACATCTGAGCTTGAAGAGCCTCAGGTCACCTACCCTCAGAGATTCAGTGGGGCTGAGTCGGGAGTGTGTCCGAATGACCCTGATCTTCCTAAACCGCACATTTTCGCCACTTCTGTCCTCCTTGGATCTTCTGCCTGGCTCAGGGATCCTTGGCTCAGTTGCACCCCCTGGGTCTCTCATGGTCTCCCCACTTTCTGCAGGAGGGAGCTACAGCCGGGAGTTTGTCACAAGGTGGGATGAGCCGTGCTGGCAGCCGACGGGCCTTGGGGCTGTCTTCGGCCTCTTTTTGGCCTGGCCTTTAGTTCCTTCTCCCTGATGGAGAGATGGTGGCCTTCCTGGTGGGGGAGTGCGAGGACCTGCATACATTCTGGAAGTCTGAGTCTGGCACAATCGTAGATGACTCCGTACTCGGTGGGTTGAAATGGGGCTGTTATCCTATTCCCGCAGCTCTGAATACAGGACGGAAGAGCCGCGGGGTGCAGCTGAGATGTTCTCTGCTCAAAACGCTCTCCAAGTGACGGGGACCTGCGGCAGCACGTGGCCCAGCCCCCCCCCCCCCCCCCCCCCCGGTGCGCCGGCAGATGTCCCCAGGCGGCGTTACACACCGGCGGCAGCCTTGCCCAGACTCCTCCTCGATGCCAGCCCTCCCGTCAGGCGCGGCTAGGACTCCCCGAGGGCCGTTGTTGGAGTGCCCACACAGAGGGGCCCTCTGTCCTGAGCCGCCCCACTCCCTCCTGGTACTCTGCCGCTTTTGATTTCTCTCTGATTCTGGGTGTTCCCTGTCAAATTGCTAATGGTCCTTGGGAGAGATATTTCAGAACATTATCAGTCATTCACATGTGAGTGCAAATCCCCCTTTTTTAGCAGGTGGATTAGCCGCTGAAGGTCCAGACTGCAGGCCATCGCCATAGAGTTCCTTAAATGTGACCTGGGGACCACCTGTCCCAGCAGCTCACTGAGCAGAGTCTCAGGATGTGGGCCTGGGATTCTTGTGCCCGTTAGGGTCTGAGAAGCGCCGCTGGAGCAGGTCGGGTTGGGAGGAAAGTCTGGGCATGGCGTCCCCTGGGATGGAGGCATTGTTGGAGGAAGTTGGAGGGGGTTAAGGCAGGAGGGGCAGAGTGCAGGGCGAGGGGCTGTCTGCCTTCTGAGCATTCACCACAACCCCCATGGCTAGGAACAGCTCCGTCTTGGCATTTACCCGTCACGCACTGCTGCCTGGGCCGCTGTGTGCTGACCACTGCTCTCCTCTGTCGTCGCGTGTGTCTTGCCTTCCTAGTTAGGCCCATCGGCTGCCTGTCACGGGGTCTTTGAGAGCCTCCCACTCAACTCTGATTTTAAAGACAAAAAAAGTAAGACTCGGAGAGGGGAAAGGACCTTCCCCAAACCACACTGAGACACTGCGTGACAGGACAGGGCTTCCTGGCATCCAGGTTCATTTTCTGTCTCTTGTATCCCTAGAGTGCCATTTTTTTTTTTTTTTTTTTTTTTTTTTTTTTTTTTTTTTTTTTGCTACAGGGCGCGTACGTTCACCAGAGAGACAGAGAGAGACAGAGGGACAGAAAGAAAGAGAGAAATCACCCCCCCCCCAGGGGGGATGGCCACACCACAATCCCTTCTCCTCCACTCTCCCCTCGGGATCTTGGGCACACATGCAATTGTGCCCAGCATGCGTTTAAGCTGCTGGATCTGGGACTCGAGCCACGGTCGACTATGTGGGAGTTCAACAACATAGCCATTACGCTAACTGCTGGTCTCCCTTCTTTTTGGGGGGAGAGAGATTTTTGCTATAGGTCACATGTGCACTAGAGGCAGAGAGAAACAGAGAGACAGAAATAAAAAAAATCATTCCCTGGGGGATGGCCACACTGCATTATCCTCCAGTCTCCTCTCGGGATCTTGGACATGCATGCACATATGCCTGGCGTGAGTTTCAAGCCAGCAGGTCTGGGACTCAAACTACAGTCAACCACGTGGAAGTCCAGAGACTTGACCATCTGCCCCTGCTCGCCTCCCTGGACTGTCTTATTAAAGACAGGCATTATGACACTTTTTCTCTGATAAAACCACTCCAGCATCAAAATACAACACTGGGCACAGAAAGGCACTGAGGGACTTCAAACAGTTCATGAAAGAAATGGAATTAAAATATGATTTTATTTGGGTGTGAAAAAAAAATGACACCAAATCCATGCGTAGATTTTTCTTTTCTTCTTTTTTCTTTTAATTTGCCAAAGGGTATATGTGGTCACCAGAGAGAGACAGAAGGAGAGAGAGAAGGATAAAGCACCCCTAGTGGGACATGGTAATGCTACAATCACTTCTCCATTTTTTCATCCTGTTGGGATTTGGGGCCCAAAACTGGTGTGTTTTCAAGTCATCAGGGCTGGGATTTGAACCACTCAGTGGGCCATGTAGGATCTGGCTCCCTTAACCACTAGATTATGGGGGAAGTCCTAGATTTTTTTTTCTTTTTGGAGAGGTTTTTTTTTTTTTTGTTGTTGTTATAGGGCACGTGCGCTTGCCAGAAAGACAGAGAGAGACAGAGAGACAGAAAGCGAGAAATCACCCCCCAGGGGGGGTGGCCAGGCCGCAATCCCTTCTCTCCCATCCCCCTCTCAGGATCTTGTACACACATGGAAATGCACCTGGCGTGAGTTTAAGCCACTGGATCCAGGACTCGAACCACGGTCAACTACATGGGAGTCCAGTGACATAGCCATTACGCCACCTGCTGGTCCCTGAATTTTTCTTAATACACATTTTCTGTGAACTTTTGGAAGACTCCTTCCTTGACCAACAAGCGTCTCAGAGTTGATGGACCGGTGTGCTGGGTAACTGGGGACGTCAGTGAACGTGGCAGTCAAGACACGTTTGCACTGGCCTTGGCTCTGTAGCCCTTCCCCACGAGGGGGCGCAGCTCTGAAGTTCCAGCCTAAGCCTCTCATGTTCAAAGGCTGCCCTGCCCAATACGTAGCACTAACTGCACGTGACTATTCAAATGCATTGGGATGGTATCGGGTAAAAACTTCAGTTCCCCAGTTGCACTAGCCAGTTTCAAGAGCTCAGTTGCCGTGCGGCTGGTGCCTGCTGTGTCAGACACCATGCAGACCAGCTATTTCCACAGCTGCAGACTTCCACCTGGCTGCTCCTGGCTGTGGAGAAGATGGGGATGTAGGAGTCCAGTCCTTATGTCCAGGTGCTTAGAGCTGAGTTGTTTTTTTATTTCTTTTTTTTTTGGAGAGGTTTTTGCTATAGGGCACATGTGCATGCCAAAAAGACAGAGAGAGACAGAGAGACAGAAAGCAAGAAATCACCCCCCAGGGGGGATGGCCATTCCACAATTCCTTCTCCTCCATTCTCCTCTTGGGATCTTGGGCACGCGCATACAGTGTGAGTTTAAGCCATCGGGTCCAGGACTTGAACTGCGGTCAACTACATGGGAGTCCAGCGACATTGCCATCTGTTGGTCCCCCTGAGTGAGTTTTTTTTTTTTTTTTTTTGAAAGGTTATTTTAGTGTATAGCCAGAAATATCTTTTTTTTTTTTTTTTTTTAACTTCTTAAGATCTAGATGTCTTGAGCAAAGAGGAAAAGGATACTGGAGATACTAAAAAATGGTTCTCTGATAAAAACGGAAGGGAAGCAGGCTGGCCGGTGGCATAGAGTTTGACACGACTGGCTCCCACATGGCTGATTTTGTGGTCTGAGTCCTGGATCTGCCGGTTTACAAAACATAACTGGTGTGTACGTGTGCCCAAATCCTGAGGAGAAGGGGTTGTGGTGTGGCCATCCCTCCTGGGGGGTAATTTCCCACTTTCTTTCTCTCATTGTTTCTCTCCAACAAGTGTACATGCCCTACAGCAAAAGTAACTCCCCCCAAAGCAAATATAGACATACAGAAGAAACATAAGAGAACAGGAAGGGGATCACACCACGGAGGGAGGGACTACCATGGGGTGCTGTTGGTGAGCATGTGCCATACGTTTTGTCACTGGCAGTGACTAACACTCTGCTGAGCGTTTTTGAGAGCATTCTGAGGGGCATCCAACGCTGTCCCCCGAGGGAAAGCCAATACCCGGGAAGAACTTGAATGCCTCTCTCACCTTCAAATAGCATTAACGATTGGAAAATCTCTGTTCTGGCCAGGAATCAGCCTCCTCCTTGCTGACCTAGGAAAAGAAGGGGATGGAGTGTGTGGTCTTGTTTATTTTTAGACAGAGATTTTTGCTATGGGGTGTGTGGGCTCACTGGAGAGACAGAGATAGATAAAGAGACAGAAAGTGAGACATCACCCCCCAGGGGGGATGGCCACGCTGCAATCCCTTCTCCTCCACTCTCCTCTCGGGATCTTGAGCACACATGCACACGCGCCCAGCATGAGTATGAAGCCATCGGGCCCAGGACTCGAAACGCTGTCGACTATGTGGGAGTTCAGTGACGTAACCACTGCACCACCTGCTGGTCCCACGTGAGCTTGTTTTAACTCTGTATTGATCGGGGCTTGCTGGGACACGCTGGCAACAGACACAGGGCAACATGTGTTTCTGCAGTAATTTCTGTGTTTGGAAAGTGAGTATGTGAACTCTTTGGGACTGAATCTATTTTTAGGACATCTGGTGAGGACATCATTTCTTTTGATTCAGACTTTTGATAATAGCACCAAATTGCTTGCCAATTCAGGAAAGTTTTGATATTCCCGTGTGATGAAACAGATGAACAAAACACTTGGCTTTTCTGCAGGGGTGTCCTTAGCTAAAACGGGACACAAAGGAAGCACCTGGTTTTGCTCTCCTGCCCTTTAAGACCTCTCCAATTCCTTCTTGGACCTCTGTTTCCTTCATGGGCTCCCACTGTGCAGACTTACTCTTTTTTTAATTATTTTATTTAATTTTATTTATTCATCATTTATTTTAATTTGACTAGAGAGAGACAGAGAGAGAGAGAGAGGGAAAATGAGAGAGCAAGCCACCGTGTGCAGGACTTGAACCGTGGTGACCATGTGGGAGTGTCTGGCGCCTTAACCACCACGCCACCTGCTGGTCCCCTGCAGACTTAATCTTAATCACCTGCCCCCTCTGTTATGATAGCTGGTAAAAGTTTAGGAATACCTATATGAAGGGACTGCAAAACATTTGTGGAAAAAATGAAATTTAAAGATGAGTTTATATTGCTGCAAGAATTTTTGAAATCCATGCATAGATTTTTTTTAGAGAATTACTTTATTTTATTCATCATTATCATTTTTAAAATTTGACCAGAGAAAGACAGACAGAGACAGAGACAGAGAGAGACAGAGAGAAAGTAAGTTGTCAGGCCTGGGATTTGAACCACAGTTGGATATGTGGGAGTATAGTTCCTTAACTGCCATGCCACCTGCCAGCTCCTTTGCACAGGATTTTTTATGATATGCATTTCCCATGAACTTCTTGAAGTCCCTTGATTACTTTTTTGGGACTCAAAAGAGTGACTGTCCCATGGCTAATTTCGGCCTGGTGGTAGGCAGGGGATAGGAGCTACTGAGGCAGAGGCACTGCCTGGTATTCTTCTAAAAATATTTATTAAATTTTATTTATTGTTATTATTTTTAATTTGACTAGAGAGAGACACAGTGAGAGAGAAAGAGGGAAAGTGAGAGAGCAAGCTGCCAGGTCCGGGACTCGAACTGTGGTTGGCCATGTGGGAGTCCAGCACCTCAACCACCATGCCGCCTGCTGGCCCCTGCTTGGTATTCTTACACCACAAAATCAGACCATGAAGGTGACTTCTCTCTCCCCAAGCCCTGCCTGCCCTGGACTGGCTTCCTCGCCCACACCCCTGGAAGGCCGTGTGTACGTTCATACCCACCTCTGGGTAGTGGACTTGTTTTCATGACAAGCTTCTGCCCCAGATTCAGGTGACTTAGAACAGCCCACGCTGAGACCCAGCCGTGATTTGGGGTCTAACGTAACCAGTACCGGCTCCCTCCAGGAAATCTCGCCCTTTCCTTTTTTCCTTTTGGTTCAAGGGCACATGCCTGTTTCTCCTCTCTAGGGAGACACGGAGAGAACGAGAGGGAAGGCACCCCACGGGGAACGGTCACACTGCCTTCCCTCCTCTCCTCTGGCTCTCCCTCCTTTGGGATTTTGGCACGCACGCACATGTATGCCTGGCATGTTTCTCAAGCCTCAGGTCCAGGACTCAAACCACACGGTTGGCTGTGTGGGATCTGGCTGCGTTAACCACCAGGCCGTGTAGCTGGCCCACCACCCTGCTCATCTTTTTGTTTTGGAGAGGTTTTTGCTATAGGACACATGCACTCTCCTGACAGATAGAGAGAGACAGAAAGACAGAAAGTGAGAAATCACCCCCTAGGGGGGATGGCCATGCCGCAATCCCTTCTCCTCCATTCTCCTCTTGGGATCTTGGGCATGCACGCACACGCGACCAGCGTGAGTTTAAGCCACCAGGTCCAGGACTCGAACCGTGGTCGACTACATGGGAGTCCAGCGACATAGCCATTACGCTAACTGCTGGTCCCCTGCCCTGCTCATCTTCTCAGGGACTGGAGTCTGAAGGCCTGCTGTCCTGTCCCCATCCT
This sequence comes from Tupaia tana, assembly GCA_026018925.1. Taxonomy (NCBI): domain Eukaryota; kingdom Metazoa; phylum Chordata; class Mammalia; order Scandentia; family Tupaiidae; genus Tupaia; species Tupaia tana. Next base: position 109,018,485 of record JAKSZU010000004.1, on the reverse strand, counting down.
CTATAGCTCTCCCTGCATCTCTACCATCGTGGCCCTAGGCAGACCACACTTCCTCTCTGGCCACCGGCCGAGCCTTCCTGAAGCCCCCTGCTACCCAGGGACCACCTGACTGCCATCTGCCACCCTGCCTACCTTGGTTCCAGGACCGCCTGACTGCCGCCTGCCCCTGCCTACCTCGGCCTCCTCCGCCTTTCCTTTACCCACCAACCACTGTTTATGGCGGCGCGCGCTGTATCTGGCTCCGTGTTGACGGCAGCGTGCTAATGCTCAGTCCCTGCTCACCGCAGCCTCGGCGTGGCGCTTCTGTTACCCCGGTCTTACAGATGAAGGTGAGGAAGTTCAGAGAGGTTAAGGTACTGATCTGACAGGCTAGCGAGAGCAAGGCCAGGTGGTGCTGCATCTCTCACGCGTGGAGATGTAGCTGGGATAAGGCCAAGAGGGTGCAAACCTAACCCCACACTGAGAGGTGGGACCTCTGGGAGGGGGCCAGGATCGAGGTCACCAGGCGGGGCCCTCAGGTAGACCCCTGCTGGGTTCCCAGGAGAGAGAGTGAGACGGAACAGAGATATTTGGACCCAGACGTCTACCACATTTTTTTTTTTTTCTGAGAGATTTTTGCTTTCGGGTGTGTGCACACTTGCTGGAGAGACAGAGACAGACAGAAAACCAGCAATCACCCTTGAGGGTGGGGGATGACCATTCCACAATTTCTTCTCCTCTTGGGATTTTGGGCACACATGTGCACGGGCCTGGCCTGAGTTTCAAGCCTCCTGGTCCAGGACTCAAACTGGGGTCAACCTCGTGGGAGTTCAGCACCTTAACCACTATGCTACCTGCTGGCCCCACTCTGCCATGTTGGTAAAACAGTAATAGCAGGCTGGAGACGAGGGACCACACTCCTGCTCAGAGTAGCCTGGGGGTCTCTCTGGGCCGCTGAGTCGTGGAGGGCATGGCAGATGAGCCATCGTGGGCGCACGTGTGGTGTCCCACTGGGTAGTGGGGAAAGCTTTGTCTACCTCAGAAGACAAACTCTTCACTCATGAGGAGACGGGTCCTCCCATCTGTTTTTTTTTTCTTTGGAAATGCAGTGAAACAGATCTAGTGTATGATCCGATTCAGTTCCGGATTAAATTGTTGAGTCCAATGGCGTCAGGGTGAAAATTCCGAGCAGACAGTCGTACAGGCAGACATTTGATGGAGGGAGCAGGTAGGAGGTGAGGGGGTGGGCTGGGGTGGACGTAGAAGACATGCCACTTCCCTCTTCTGCTGGGACAGGAAGTCATCTTGGCCACCCGGGGGGCCCTCCTCAAGGGACATGCACCCCTGGGTGGGGTGGAGGGGAGAAGACGCCCTTCCAGACCTTGTTGCGTGAGTACTTCCTGGGAGAGCCCCATGTGGCAGCCACATTGGACGCGTGAGGATGAGTAATACGAGGGGACTTCAAAGTCACAGAAAAACGCAATGACTACACCTATTTATTCTGGTGCAAAACATTGCAATCCACGTGCCTCTTCCTTCCTTCCTTCCTTCCTTCCTTCCTTCCTTCCTTCCTTCCTTCCTCTCTCTCTCTCTCTCTCTCTCTCTTTCTTTTTTTTTTTTCTTGTAATACGTATTTTCCACGAACCTTTTTGCTGTAAACTTTCTGAAGACCCCTCAGACTGACACTGTTTTCAAGAGCGTTTTAGGAACCATGACGGCGCAGTTATGGAGAAGTGTGGGAGGCGTTATCGCTGGCTCTCAGAGCGCCTGGCACGGACAGGCCAGGCAACCCGCCTGGATAACTGCCTCTGTCTTCTCCATGAAGAGGCGGCCTGACAAAGTTGCCTGGTAATTCTAACCTCAAGTTCAAGGTCCACTGGGTGTAGGGTGCGGGTGTAAGGGGCACTTCCTCACTGTCAGCGCCTCCTTCAATGCTGTGTTCTAAAGGCTCTCCCGCCTCACCCTCATCCAAGCCCGACCTGGAAGACAGTTCAAGACACGCCCTTTGGGAGGCCAAGAGGGCGTGCTTTCCTTTGCTATGGGCACCGGGCTCCCTCGTCCCCAGTTCTCCTGGAGGTCTGTCATTCTGGCCAGGACTAGCCTGGGATACTGCCACATGGGTGGGACTTCATGGTGGGACTTTGTGAAGCTGGCCTGTGAAAACGTTTTCGAATGCCTTTGAAAGGGAGAGACGGCGTGCTGTCCACAGGGTCTCATCTTCTACCCCAAACCCCACTTTGCTGGTGATGCCAGCAGCCCCAGGCTTTCTGCGAGGGGTTATTTCTTCTTTCCCCGAAGCTCTGACATCCCCAGGGGAAAGTGCTGTTGGAGGATAAGCTGGGACAGTGAAGTCCCCGAGAAGCAGAGGGGATGAGGCGCTGGGATGGCCCAGGGGCCCTGGGGGTGGGGACAGGGGCTGGAGTGGCAGCAGCGGGCTTGGCCACCTCCCAGGTAAGGCTGGCTCTGCCTGTGAGGTGGGAATCTCCTTGCTCCATACACTGCGACCCCTTCGCCGCAGATTCTCGCGGTCTGCCTTCCGTGGGAGGCCAGCATCCCGGGCACGAGCCGTCAAGGCTTCCCCCCTTCCACTCCCTCCCAACGCCTCAGCCCTGTCTCCCGCTCAACCTCCCCGTTTAGCCGTCGTACTCCTCTGGGCCCTCCGACTGCCTAGAACGACCGAGTTTAGTCTTGGATCCTGGAAGAGTCAGTCCCTAAGGAGAGCACCTGAGACAGTTTACGGAGCACGGCGCCCCTGCGTCCCTGCGCCCCTGCGTCCCTGCGTCCCTGCGCCACTTGGCCAGGACGGTACTTACCACGCCCACACACGCCCTTGTATTTGACAGGAAGACTGTGTGAGGTAATATCAGTGTCCCCACTTTATGGATCAGGAAACTGAGGCTCAGAGAAATGCTGATATTTTCCCCCAGGGGATCCAACTATGAAGTGCCGAGTGTGGGCCCAGAACTCAGATCTCTGGTTCCTATGTCAGAACTTCTACCCAGACTTATGGCCTCCAGTCAAGCCAAGGATGGGCCCCGCAGAGCAACGAGATAGCGTTTATCAGCCCGCCCCCACTTCTCCCATCCTGACCACCGGCCCCCTCTGGGACCAGCTCTGCACCCCCTCTTCCTCCCCACACCCGACCGAGCCTCACCTGAGGGCTCCAGATGGGACACTATCAAGTAGATGGCGAAGTCCAGGAAAGAGCAGTTGCACTGCCAGGGGTTTTCGCTCAGAAACACGGTCTGGAGCACCGTGAGGTGCTGGAAGGCAGCCCGGTCCAAGGTCTTTAAGCCGGTGTTCCTGAGGTCCAGGTACCTCAGGGAGCTGGCGTTGGCGAAGGCGTACTTGCTCAGCGACGACAGGTGAGGGTTGTTGGCGAGGCTCAGCCGCACCAGGTGGCCGAGCACCGAGAAGCTGAAGGGGGAGACGAAGCTGAGGTTGTTGGAGCTGAGGTCGAGGTAGATGAGCCTGAAGACCCCGACGAAGGTGTAATCCATCACCTCTTGAATCCTGTTCTTGTGACAATCCAAGTAAACAAGGTCACTGAGGAGTCCCAGCTGCATCGCTGGCAGACTAGTGATTCTGGTATCGCTCAGGATTAACCTCCGGGTGTTCAGGGGGATGTCAGGGGGGTACTCGCTTAACTGCTGTCCCTTGCAGACCACTTCCTGGGCTTGACACTCGCAACTCTTTGGACACTTTGACCCTGATACCAGCCCCATTCCAAAGGAGAAGAGTAACCAGCCCGGGCCAGGGCCTGCGGCGCGGGGCATAGTAAGGAGCCGACCCTCCTTCCACCTTCCTGCGGCGCTGTCCCTGGATCCGAAGGCGCCAGGGGTGGGGCGGGGCGGGGAGGGTGCTGGAAAGAACTGTACCACTCTAGCTTTGAGCAGAGCAATTTTCCATTACAGGAGAACCCAACAGAAGTTGAAACGCGAGGCCGGTGCCCGCTGCCGGCTGGGCGGCTGTGCGGCTCGCTCCGGCCCGGCTGCAGCTGGCCGCCTGCCCACTTGGCGGCTCTGAAAGGTCTCACCCTTCCCTGCGTTGGCGAGTGAAGGGGAGCCAGGGGAGAGCCACATGACAATGAGGTCGCCAGTTGACACCTTTGTGATGTCAGCAGCCTCAGGAGACCGGCTGGCAGAGGGAAGGAGACTCCTCGCCTCTCCTTCCGGGGGGCATGGGGTGTTCTGTGTCTCTTGGTAAGCTGGCTGTCCTGGGGTGCGTCGGGGCTTCGTGGGTAGGGTCTGCGGGTGTGTGTGTGTGTGTGACAGACAGACATGTGTGGGTTCACTGCGTGTGTGTGTGTGTGTGTGTGTGTGGCTCTGCATGCCGGGTGCTGGGACCCGCCCCACCCGATGGCTAGCTTGCCCACCCCCACGATCCACATGCTGCAGAGGGAACGCGGGGAGTCTCCAGTCCCACTTCCTCCTTGCCTGACGGGCAGTGACTTGCTTAAGGTCACTTCTCAGAGTGGTCTTTTCTTGGGGGTCCAATTGGGATGGGTGCCTATTTTGCTGTTATTAAGGAGAAGATGGAAATTGAGGCAGAGGGAATTCCTCTGGGAAGGTAGTACTCTCTTAAGAGTGGATTTCCGGCTCGTATACATCTCTGTCTGCATTTGGGGGCTATATATTTAGTCTTCACAAAGTGCATGGAAAGTGTATAGGCTGAAAAAACCATGCGTGGCGTTCCAACATTTTTTGTATTGCTATAAACCTGTGCTTCAGTGAAGTCCAGTTTGTATTTAAGACCCCTTGTATTTAAAAATTGTTTCGAGCAAGTAGAAACTATTTCCCTAAAATGAAACTGAAATACATCTATAAAAAACCTGAGTGCAATTATCTGAACTGTTTCTTCCCACTTCTATTCTCCTAGGACTCTTAAAGTAGTAGAGGATGGAGTTTTGGAGGGAGAAATGGACAACCTGTAAGTTTAAGAGCCGGGCTGCAGCACCCACTCCACGCGAGCTGGCACTGTGGGCAGAAGGGAGGGCACACTCTCTCAGACATAGCAATTGATATATTTGGGACAATCGGTCATTCTATAAAACAGCCCTACATGATTTAGTTGTTAATATTAATAACATGACGAATGCTATATTTAGCTTAGCAGAAAGCCTGGCACCTGGTCCGTAATAAATATTTATTGAGTGAATGATGCGTGAATGTCTCTGACGGTTTGCTTCCTTTTCTCGCTTTTCTGCCAAGAGAGAGATTAATAAACTCAAGTGGATTTGTGGCTAGTTAGCTAATGCTTGATTATGTTGACTTACTCAGCAATCCTTGGGTGACCGGCTGCAAATTAATTTGATGACTTAGGAGTGTTTACCAAATTGAAAATGACCTTAGTTAAGTCGAAATTTCAAACACTTAAAGTAATGACCCAAATGATAGCGGCCCTAATTGAAACAGGACTTAATTGACAGGGGAGCCACCCTTTCGTCCTAATTAAAAAAAAAATCTACTTTAAAAATTAAGTTATTTCCTAGATCCTACGGGATTGCTCAGGGGAGACATTTGCACATAATGTCTGTAGACAGGAATCCATTTCCGAGTGGCCATTCCCTCCGGGAGCGGTGGGCTGGCTCTGGGCGTCTTGCAGGCAGGCGTGGCCCTGTGTGGGCGGTGCCCACTGCCCTCTTCCTCTCTTGGAGACGTGGTCACTGATCTGCCAGGCTCCCGGTGACTTTGCTGACCCGCCTTTTCCCTTACACTCACCTTCCTCTTTCCTTGGAGAGCCCGGGTCTCCAGGTTGCCGCATTTAATTTCCATCCTTCTGATCTAAACTAACTTTCTCAAGACAGCAGCCTGGGGCTCAGATTTACTGGTTTGACCTTGGGATTACAAAAGCTCTCACTCAGAAGCACAGTAGAAATAAATTGTCCTAAGGGCCGGTGGCTGGCAGCGGGCTCCAGGGCTCCCTCTGGAGCACTCCTGGTTTAGCAAAGCGGCAGGAGGCAGGGGCTGTTTCCTGGTCTTGAGGAGGCCCTGAGCTTTTGGGTCCTGCAGTCGCGATGCTGACAGGCTAGCTCAGCTTCGCCGGGGAGGACAGCATCCCTAACGCGCGCTTTTCATTTTGAGACCGAATACATACAAGACTTTCAAATGTCTGTGGAAAACAGAATTATTTTGGTGCAAAAACATTTTGAAACCTGTATTTTCCATGAGCTTCTTGAAGATCTCTTGTATTTGTTAGAGAAGGAGCAGCCCAGGGAAAGCAGAGTGGAAAATGGAGTATTTCCTAAATTATGTGAGCTCAGAACCATACATATATATGTGTATATGTGTATTATATATATATATGTATATTATATATATATATATAATATACATATATATATATAATTTTAAATTTGCTATAGGATACATGTGATTGTAGGAGAGAATCAGAGGGGTAAGTACCCCCCTTGGGTGGGGGGTGGGTGGCCATGCTGCAATCCCTTCTCCATTCTCCTCTGGGGATTCTGGGCACATACACAAATGCACCTAACATGTTTTTCAAGCCACTGAGGCCAGGACTTGAACCTCACAGTCAGGCATGTGGGATCTAGCCACCCTAACTACCATGCCACTGGCTGGCCTAACACAATTCTTTTTAAAAAACATCTTATGGGGGCCAGCAGGTGGCATGGTGGTTAAGGCACTGGATTCCCACATGGCCTATAGCAATTCGAGTCCTGGACCTAGTAGTGGCTTGCTTTCTCACTTCCTCTCTCTCCATTCAAATTAAAAATAATAAATAAAATTAATAAAAAAAGTCCTTATGAGACGATTATTTCAGAGATCCTGCTGTGGAAAGTCCTACACGAGGGTGTTTGCCCTTGGTTGGGTTCTTAACTTCTCTGAGCTTGACTTTCCTTATCTACATGTTGAGGGAAAGGGCTTAAATAATCCTCAAGTCTCTTTAGGATTTTCAGTTATTTTCATAATGGCAAGGTTTCAGGCACCACCCAGAAGACCAGCAGGAGGCAAATATTTGGGGGGCAAAGGGACGGTCTTCTGGCTCTTCCTAATCACTCCACGTCGCTCCTCTCGTCAGGTGACCAGGGGAACGGTCCGCGCTCCCAGCAGCTGCTGATGCAGGTGGGCGGCAGCCGGGCCTCCTCAGGACGAGCAGCTGTTTCTCCAGCCCCCCTCTGCCTGGTCCTCCCAGGAGGGCTGGAGGGTACGGAGAGGCCCCGTACCAGTGCAGTCGCGCTGGCTCAGCCGGGTCTCAGGTGAGCTCCTGTTTTCAGCGGTGTCTGATAAGGCTTTGCCTTCCCAGCTCAAGACCTCAGGTGCCAGCACGTCCTCTCCAGGCATGTGCCAGACCAGCGGGCACAGCCCTGATGGAGAGGGAAAGGGCAGGGCGAGCAGGACGACGGGGACACGGCTGTCACCGACTCTGCTAGTGAGGGTGTGACTGCGACCGCCCAGAGCCTGGGTTCCTTTCTATAAAATAAGATAGCATGTGCACTCTCCGGAGGGACAGAGAGGGAGAGGAAGCGAGGAAGCACTCCCTGGGGGAACGGCCACGCCGCCATCGCTTCTCCAGTTCTCACTCCCTCGGCGACCTGGGGCTCTCACACACATGTGCCTGGTGTGTTTCTCAAGCCACCAGGCCCAGGGTTTGACTCAGGCCCAAACAGCACACAGCCCCCTTGGGCAAAAGGAGTATGTCTTGAGGTTGCTCACTCCCGCTCGCTCAAGTGGGGATATCCCGGGAGTGAGCCCTCGCTGGTGGACGGCCCACAGCTTTCAGGTTTCGTCAGGACTCGGTTTAGAGACCAGGCAGTGGTGTGGCGGTGACACACCTTGACCCACATGGGAAAGGTCCGGGGTTTGTGTTCTGGGACCTCCCTGCACCTGGGCATGTGCGCCCACGTGACCACGATTCAGGCTGCGATTGGCAGTAGCTTGTGGTGTGAAGACCCTGTTGGGTGTGTATGTGTGCACTCTCTCTCAGAATAGAAACAAATGAATAAACTTGGGACCAGCAGATGGCATAATGGTTACGTCACTAGACTCCCACGGTAGTTGACCATGGTTCGAGTCCCAGACCCAGTGGCTTGAAACTCACACCAGGTGCATGTGCGTGTGTGCCCAAGATCCTGAGAAGAGAATGGAGGAGAAGGAATTGCAGTGTGGCCATCCTCCCTGGAGGGGTGATTTCTCGCCGTCCCTCTGTCTCTCTGGTGATCGCACATGCCTTGTAGCAAAAATCTCTCTCAAAAGAAAGAAAGAAAGGAAGAAAGGAAGAAATGAATAAACTTAACAAAACCAGACTGAGTTGTGAAGAGAGAGGACAAATGCTTGAAGCTTTAAGACCTAAGCAACAGGTGCAGAGAACCAAGCAGTGATGGGCGTGGCACGGCGAGGGCAGCCCCAGGGCTAGCTAGAGCACATTCCACTCAGGCGCCCGGGCACACCCGCTGAGGGAAGTTTAATTTCGCATACTTTTATTTGCTCAGGAGAAAAATAGCAGAAAAAAAATACATGCACCATTTGTTAAGCAGAAACTGCTAATGTGCTCAACTAGGAGTCCGGGAGGCTCGCTCGTAGGGGTGCACCCCGCCGTATGGTGCTAGCCTGCCAGGCGGGTCAGTGGGTGCCGTCTAAGGATGTGAGCATTTCCAGGACTTTGCCGTAGGAGCGCCTGGTGGTAGGGAGTCATGCCACCTATACTTATTTTATTTTTTTGCTGTAGGGCATGTCCACTCAATGGAGAGGAGAGACAGAGAGAAAGGAAGTGACAAGTCACCTCCCAGGGGGATGGCCACACTACAATTCCTTCTCCTCCATTCTCCTCTTGGGATTTTGAGCACACATGCACATGTGCCCAGTGTGATTTGCTTTTTTTCTTTAAGAGAGATTTTCGCTATAGGGCACGTGCACTTGCCAGAGAAACAGAGAGACAGAAAGTGAGAAATCACCCCCCGGGAGGATGGCCACAAGGCAATCCCTTCTCCTCCAGTCTTTTCTCAGGATTTTGGTCACTCACTCACATGTGTGAGTTTCAAGCTGCCAGGTCCGGGACTGGAACCGTGGTTGGGAGTGTGGGAGTCCGGCAGTGTAACCGCTATGCCATCTACCGGTCCCAACCTGATGTGACTTTTCAAGTTGCCGGGTCCGGGACTCAAACCGTGGTCAATCATGTGGGAGTCCAGTGTCTTAGCCACCTTGCCTCCTGCCTGCTACGTTAGACTTTTGATGCTGCCTGGGCCCTCTTCAGCTGGGGTGGGGCTTGAGGCAAGTCCATGGAAGGCAGATGGAAATGAAGTTCAGCCTGAAGAGAAAGTATGGCCAAGTACGCCAGGACAGTTGAGGCCTAAGGGCCGAGGACGCCTGCGCGTACACATCTGACTGCGAGCCTCTGCCTGCGTTTCGGACCAGCTGGGGCGAGCTCTTCTTGTCCTTCCCGTCAGGCCGCCCGAATCCCTGCTCAGGAGACTGGCCCCTCACAGAGGAGAGGCCAGAGGAAATGACGGCGCTTTTTCGTGTCCCCAGGGATGCCTTTGTTTTCAGGTTTCATCCACTTTATACATTTTGGCAGCGTTCACGATCCAGAGGCGTCCAAGGGAAGCCTAGAAACCGCCTACCGCGTTTAGGAGAGAAACTGGATCCTGTTTTCACTTAGAACAAATCCAGACAACAAGCGGCTAGACTTCCATGTAGTCCTTAGCCTGAAACTTCATTTGTGTCTTTGCCAATGACGGCAGCTGTCCGTGCCCACTGTGACGGAAGAACGGACGCCCTGTAGGTGTCTCGCAGTCAGTGCAGGAGAGACGACCGGGACGCCACCTGAGCTTAGAAACGGGGAGACTGCCGTCTGACCGACCGTGGCTAAGCGCCCTGGCTTAGATTCCCCCTAAGTTTATTTATTTATTTATTGTGCCTTAGGGCACATGCACTTGCTGGAGAGGGAGAGAGAGACAAAGAGAGGGAAAGTAAGAAATCACCCCTTGGGGGAATGGCCACATCACAATCCTTTCTCCTCCGTTCTCCTTTTGGGATTTTGGGTATGCATGCACACGCACTGGTGTGATTTTCAAGCTGCTGGGTCGGGGATTCGAACCATAGTCAACCATGTGGGAGTCCATCACCCACCTGCTGGGCCTAAGTCTTAGCTTCTGTGATGTTGGTTTCTTTGGTAAAATAGGAATGGTCAGAATTGCTTTTCCAGGGTTGTTGCCCCAGTTTGTCCCTCCCACTGCCTACCACCCCACTGGAACTAGCTATTAGAGATTCACTTCTTTGGAGCTGCCCAAAATTTCATAATCTTTTTTTTTTTTTTTTTTTTTTGAGAGGTTTTTGGTATAGGGTGCATGCACTCGCCAGACAGACAGAGAGAGACATAGAGACAGAAAGCGAGAAATCACCCCCCCAGGGGGGATGGTCACGTTGCAATCCCCTCTCCTCCATTCTCCTCTCGGGATCTTGGGCACGCACGCACACGCGCCTGGAGTGAGTTTTAAGCCACTGGGTCCGGGACGCGAACCGCGGTCGAGTACGTGGGAGTCCAGCGACATAGCCATTACGCTAACTGCTGGTTCCCAAAATTTCATAATCTTGAAGAGGATCTCGAAAACAACCCAAATCCCTGAGAAAAGCAATACAAAGAGTCTTCAAGAAGTTCACAGAAGGGCCAGCCAGTGGCATGGTGGGTAAAGTGGCTGGATCCCACATGGCTGACTGCATAGTTTGAGTCCCAGATCCGGCAGCTTGAAAAACACATCAGGTGCATATCTGTGAGGGTGTTAAAAAAAGGAGTGAGAAACGGAGAGGGATTACTGCGTGGCTGCCCCTCAGGGAAAGTGCTTTCTCCCTTTGCCTCTCTGTCTCTCTCCTATGAGTGTATGTGTCCTCTGGCCAGTTAAACACATAAAATAACGAACAGAAGTTCATGGAAATGCCTACTTGTCATTGACTTCAAATATTGTTTGGCCTAACATAAACTTAGGTATGTAAATTCTATTTTTCCATAAACTTTTTGAAGTCCTCCGTACATGTTCCCCTAAGCCTTCATCAGCTCTCCTATCAGCGGGTGGAGTGCATTATGGGGAAACCCAGTCAGTAAGATAGATAAATTGTTTTTTCAACCTTTTTTTTTTGGAGAGGTTTTTGCTATAGGGTATGTATGCTCACCAGACAGACAGAGAGACATAGAGACAGAAAGTGAGAAATCACCCCCCAGGGGGGATGGTCACGCCGCAATCCCTTCTCCTCCATTCTCCTCTCGAGATCTTGGGCACGCATGCACACGCGCCCGGCGTGAGTTTAAGCCACCGGATCCGGGACTCGAACCGCTGTCAACTATGTGGGAGTCCAGCAACATAGCCATTACGCTAACTGCTGGTTAATTTTGAAACAATGGGGAACCTCAAAGGAAGCAGCAGTCTAGGAAGTGAGTTTTAAAAAGTTTATTTATTGGGACCAATAGGTGGCATGGTGGTTAAAGTGCTGGACTCCCAGAGGGCCGACCATATTTTGAGCCCTGGTCCTGGTGCATGTGTGTGTGCTCCCAAAATCCGGAGAGGAGAATGGAGGAGAAGGGATTGCAGCGTGGCCATTCCCCTTGGGGGGTGATATCTCACTTTCTGTCTCTCCGTGTCTTTCCTGCGAGTGCATGCGCCCCATGGCAAAAACCAAACCAAACCAAACCAAAACCAAGTTCGTTTATTTATTCCATGAAGGAACAAGAGCTACTGAGTGCAAGTGCACCCCAGCACAGCCTCAGCCCACAACCCACCCCGGCTCCAGCCATTTCTGGATCATGGGCATGAGCATGCCTGGCACGCTCGGGAAGCAAACCCTAACCCTGCCCACGGGGCAGGCCTTTCAGAGCATGGCGCTCACCACTGTGCCACCACCTAGCACCCATGAAAAAACTACTCTTTCTTAAGTTTTTTGCCAAACGGCACATGTGCTTGCCAGAGAGAGAGAGAGAGAGAGAGAGAGAGAGAGAGACAGAGAGGGAAAGTGAGAAATCACCCCCCACTGGGGAACAGGCCTGCCGCAGTGCCATCACCCCCAGCCGTGTCCCGGGATTCTGGGTGTGTGTACACACACACCCAGTGTGACTTTCAAGCGTCGGGCCCCAGACTTGAACTATGATCAGCCGTAGCTGTGGGAGTTCCGTGCCTTAACCACCACGCCACCTGCTGGTCCTGAAAAAGTCAACTTGAAGACCCCCACATTTCTAGCAGTACCAAGTTGGAGGAAAGCAGATGGCTGCCCGACTGGACAGTTTTGGGGTAAACGCTTTGGCTTCCACGGCCAGGTGTGTGTCTGTCTGCACCGTCCCAAGCCCTCGGGCGGCAGATGCGGAAAGCAGCCGCCTCTCTTTGGGGCATCCTTAGATTAGTCCAAGTGTCAGAGGCAGGATGGCTAAGCTGTCCTGGGGCTTCAATAGCTTCTGCTCCGCGAACCTTGCTACGTTCATTCTGGAAATCCTGCTTCAAATGCCCGTCCCCCTAAGACCACAGAGGGTGAAGGGTCAGGAGATGCCCGTGTGAAAGCCTGGCCCTCGAGTCTGTCACGTCGTGTGGCCACTGCCTTCGCCCCTGTGTGCCCCATTCAGAGCAGCCGCGCTTCTGTGCAAAACAGGCCACGCTGGGTTCTCTCCGAGATAGGCTCTTGCTGTTGCCCTAGTAACAGGATTATTAACCCAAGTTCCAGCCTCAGGAGTGTTTGTGCCCGCTGAGGTAATGTCTGTCGCATGCAGCCTGTCTCTTCCTTCCTGCTCCCACCCCCGACAACAGGCCCCCCATACCTCACACCAGGACGGTGGGAATTACCCCCTTTCTGGCACCTGCGCCTCCTCTGCGGGGCTACTCCATTTCTCAGGTTAGACACGCCTTTGGCCAAGTTTCCCACCAGCATGGCATTCAAAACAAGCCACGGTTGCCACAAATCACCATCCTACAACCCAAGGGGTTGCCTGCGCTTCACCGGGGTAGGCTGTGACCAAAGGCGTGGACAAGGGAAGAGTCCAGAGGGATGGGAGGACCCACAGGACGTAGCTGGTGGGTAATGTGCAGGCATAGGACGGGTCTTTGGGAAGTTCGTGGAGGGCCGGCTGATGGCGTGGAGGTTAAGGCGCTGGATCCCATATGACTGTGTGGTTTGAGTCCTGGGCCTGGCGGCTTGGAAAGCATACCAGCTGCTTGTGCATGTATGGCCAAAATTCTGAGAGGAGAATGGAGGAGAAGAAATTGGGATGTGGCCATCCTCCCTGGGGGGTGATTTCTCACTTTCCCCTTCTTTGTCTCTGTCTGTCTCCAGTGAGCTCACACACCCTATAGCAAAAAGAAAAAAAAAGTTCATGGGAATGTATATTATAAAACAACTACGCATAATTTCATTTTGTGTGTGTGTAAAAGTAAACTTCAATTCCATTTTTCCAGGAATTTTTTGCAGTCTCCTCCAAGAGTCCTGGGTTTTACCCTCAGACTGCCTGTAAAAATCTAAGCAGCATCACTAAATAGCTGTATGATCTTAGGAAGGTGTTTTTTTTTTTTTTTTTTTTCTTTTCCAAGTGTTACTTTTCTCAAGTGCAAAATGGAAATGACAGCAAGTTCCTCAGACAGCGATCACTGCCCAGTTGAAGACCCTCTTCTGCAGTTTTTAGCATAGCGTTGTTGAACATAGAAATGCACCCCAGGTGTTAGGTGTGTTGACTAAGGTTGACTAAGAGCAAGGGGCAACGGCAGAGGTTTGAGAAATGGAGCTGAGAGTGGCTCTGGTTTGGGGCAGCAGGCAGCGGGCGGCGGGCAGCGGGCAGTGGGCAGACGTCACGAGGGCCAAGAAGACAGGTGCAAAGGAGCAGGTGTTCCAGAGCAGGTACTGGGCCCCCTGGTGGTGGCACAGAGGCAGCACAGGGCTCTGCTGTGTCAGAGACCACAAGGGAGATGGGGGTTTGGGCTCCAGGCTGACCTGTACTGATGGGATACATGTGTCCCTGTGATTCTGGCTGGCTGGGGAGGTGGAGGCAGGAGAGGATCATGGTTTGAGACCGTGGAGGGTCTCTCTGACTCTCATGAAGTAAGCTAAAAAATAAAAAACAAAAATGGTTGATTTAATTTGGGGGCTTACTGAGTTTGACATGTCATAGGTCATTCTTCTTGTCTCTCACCGGGTGCTGGCACTCTACCGAGCACTTTGCACAGATCACCTCTTACACAATTCTCCCGCCAGCCCTGAGGGAAGGGTTATTAACCCATGGCAAGATTGAGCAACTTCTCACAGTTAGTAGGGAGCAGAGCTGGGATTTGAACCCAGATCTTTCTGTCTCCAGAGGCCGCACACTTGACCAATTAGTAGACCGCCTCCTACACCACCTCCTATATATCTTTTCTGTAGTTATGGAGCCTATTTGATGGATTGATTGATTTTTAGGTTTTTGCTGTAGAGCATATGCACTTGCACTTGCCGGAAAGAGAGAGACAGAGAGGGAAGGTGAGAATTCACCCTCTTGGGGGATGGCCATGCCGCAATGCCTTCTCCATTTTCCTCTTAGGATTTTGGGCATGCACAAAAAATTCTGTAGTGAATTTCAAGTACTGGGTCTGGGATTTTATTTTTTGTTTGTTTGTTTTGTTTTGTTTTTGAGAGGTTTTTGTTATAGGGCGCGTGCGCTTGCCAGACAGACAGAGAGAGACAGAGAGATAGAAAGCGAGAAATCACCCCCCAGGGGGATGGCCACGCCGCAATCCCTTCTCCTCCATTCTCCTCTCAGGATCTTGGGCACGCACGCACAAGTGCCCGGCGTGAGTTCTAAGCCACTGGGTCCGGACATGAACCGCAGTCGGCTACATGGGAGTCCAGTGACATAGCCATTACGCTAACTGCTGGTTCCCTGGGATTTGAACTGTGGTGGGTCATGTGGGAGTCCAGCACCTTAACCACTACACCACCTGCTGGCCCTCTTTAGTGTGAAGCTGGTGTTTTTGTCTGTTCTCTGTTGTGTAATAATGGAATACTTGGGTCTGGGTGATTTACGCGAACAGGAGTTATTTAGCTCATGATTCCGGAGGCCTCATAGCCTGCTCTTCTTATAAAGCTACCAAGACTCAACCATAGGGACCCCACCCTGATCACCTCATCCAACTCGTCTCCTTCCAAAGGCCCCACCATAATCAGATTAAGTTTTTACCCTCTTAATCCTATCACCGCCAATCTCAGCGCCTTCAGACCATGGCAGATGGTCTTTGAAGAACACGATAGTCTGCTCAGCTTCCTGTCTGGGTAGTTTTCTGTCTCCTTGTCTGGGGTCCCCAGACTGGGGACTTTTTTTTTTTCTTCTTCTTTTTTTTAGAGAGGTTTTTGCTACAGGACGTGTGTGCTCGCCAGAAAGACAGAGACAGAGAGATAGAAAGCAAGAAATCACCCCCAGGGGGGATGGCCACACCACAATCCCTTCTCCTCTATTCTCCTCTCGGGATCTTGGGCACTCACGCACACGCGCCCAGCGTGAGTTGTAAGCCACCGGGTCCGAGACGCGAACCGCGGTTGACTACATGGGAGTCCAGCAACTGCTGGTCCTTTTCTTTACTTTTCATTGCTTGAAAGTGCATGGACTTGACAGAGAGAGACACAGAACAGAGAGAGAGAGAGAGAGAGAGAGAGAGAGAGAGAGAGAGAGAGAGAGAAAGCACCTTCAATGGGGTGTGGTCGTGCTGCAATCCCTTCTCTTCCATTTCCCCATCCTGCCAGGGTTTTGGACAAGCAGCATGCTGGGGTCAGGACTCATGCTCTGGTCAGTCATGTGGGATTGTCTCCCTTAACCTCTAGGCCAGTGGTCCCCAACGGTTTTGGCACTAGGACTGGTTCCGTGGAAGGTAATTTTTCCATGGACTAGGGCGGGGGTGGAGTGGGGTGGTTTGGGGATAATTCGCGTGCATTACGTTTACTGTTCACTTTATTTCTTTTATGATTACATTGTCACATACACTGGAATTATTATACGACTAATCATAATGCAGACTCCGTGGGGGCCCTTGGCTTGTTTTCATGCATTTTGCTCATTTGGGCTAGGGTTAGCTTGTGGGCTCACCAGATCTGTGGCTGAGACAAGTGCGCAGTCACCGTGGGAGCGAGGCCCGGGCCGAAGTGGTAAACAAAATAATGGGCGGACCATGTGCAGCTAAAATAAGTGTCGGGTTCTGACTTCCAGCCTGTCCCAGATGCAGCTCTACAATGGAAGTACATCAATTCACTTGCTACGATAAAGTCTGCCACCAGATTCAGCTTGATTGGCCCTTGCCTCTCACTGATAGGTTTTTTTTTTTTTTAACTTTTTTTCTTTTATTCATTCATTCATTCATTCATTTATTTTAATTAGACCAGAGAGAGACACAGAAAGAGAGAGAGAGAGAAGAAAGTGAGAAAGCAAGCCACCAGGTCCAGGACTTGAACCATGGTCGGTCATGTGGGAATGTCCAGGCCTTAACCACCATGCCACCTGCCGGTCCCCTCTCACTGATAGGTTTTGAGATGAGTCTGTAGGCAAGTAAGGTATTATGGACTCTGTAGTCAGACATCTTTGCTCATGCTCATCAGTATTTGCAGCCACTCCCCAGTGCTAGCATCACCACCTCAGCTCTGTCTCAGCCCATCAGGCGTTAGATTCTCGTAAGGAGCACACAACCTAGACCCTCACGTGCACAATTCATAATAGGGCTCGCGCTCCTATGAGGGTCTAATGATGCCATTGATCTGACGGGAGGCGGAGCTCAGGTGAATGCAATGGAGGGTGTCTGTAAACACAGATGAAGCTTCACTCGCCCGCCTACCACTCACCTCCTTCTGTGTGACCCAGTTCCTAACAGGCTGCAGCCCTCCATGGCCCAGGGACTGGGGACCCCTGCTTCATGTTACAGGGTCCTCCCTTGGAAACTCCTTCTATGACATACTCGGTCCTGACCTTGTGTGCAGAGTGAGTGGCTCAGTCCTTTCAGTCCCTCCTGAGTGGGATGTTTTGTACTGAGGAGAACAGGCATCCCTGGGCCTCCTCCTCTGAATGATTGATTCAATGACAGAAGTGCAGTGAGTTTCCAGAGACAGATGGAGTTCACTGAGGAGAAGGGCCATTCATGATTCTCTCAGAATTCGCAGTTCCTGGGCCAGTGCCTGGCCAATATCAGGTGCTCTCTGATCATGGAGTGAAGAGATGACCTGCTGAATACATATGCTGTTCTATACGAGGTTTGCCCTGTTTTCATCGACTCGAATGAGAGTGTGTCCTTTTTCAATTGCCGTGCTGTCCTGGGTGGTCAATTTATTGTACTTTGGGATGACATTTAAGGAATTTCTGGAGCCACGTATACCACAATGCTAGAACTGGGTTACAATGCAAGCAGATGTGCGCCACGGGGTGTAGGAGGGGAGAAGGAGGTGGGGGGCAGGGAGTAGACTGGGTCATATCTCCTTTCCATTTCTTTGTAATAGAGAAAGTGCTTTAAGAACCCAAAGAACATGAATTTTTTCACAGGGCCCAGGGTAAAAGGAGGTTTTTTTTTTTTTTTTTTTTTCTTTTTTTTTTTTTTTAGCAGAAATGTTCTGTTCTCTTAATAGCAATGCTTTGACATGGCACTTTTCTCAATGTTTTTCCCCTCTCATGATAAGTACTTGCATTTTCAATAACCTGAGTATGGATTTCAATGCTATTTAATTAAGTTCTAAACCTATAAAAATGCATATTTAATACTCAGAGTAAACCCTTGACTGGGTTATAATACAGTGTTCCCTGTGTAGATAAACAGGTAAGATATCTTTCTGAGCTCAGAGTTCTGAGATAATTAAGATTAGTTGCCATAGAGAGAAAAAGAGAAAGAAACACATTAAAATGTATCATACTTTTTGTGTTTAGGAAATGCATTTAATTAAATATTCAGAGCCATCAAATCTACCCAGACCCAGATACCTATTAATCTGTTGGTCGCTAAGGCTCTGGAGGGGTCTGTCTTTGTCAGGAAGTTTTTCTAATTGCTCCACTCCACTGCTCAGAAAATTTTTTAAGTTTAAATTTAAAAAAATATACATTTAATTATTGTACATCTTTACAGCATACAATATGCTTTCCCAAAGCATACATGCATTGCATGTCAGTCAAGTTAAAGATGTTATCATAGGCATCATCTTTAACAGATAACTTTCCATGCTTGCATCCGTTAAGTATTTTTTTCCAGAGCCCCTTCCTCCCACACACCCCACCCCCCCAACTGTCCACCCTCTCCTATACAGTCTCAGATATCTACAGTGGCTGTCTCTGCTATCGTATCTTCCAGTCTTTCAGTTTCTTCTGTAGAGCGCAGACATTCAGAACGTATTGAGCAGGGACATACAATGCTTCTCTTTCACAGTCTGGCTTGCTTGGCTTAGCACTAAATCTTCTATATTCATCCACGTTGTAACAAATGACAGGATTTTATTTTTTTATGGCTGAGTAGTATTCCATATCATACATGTGCTGCATTTTTTCAATCCAGTCATCCATTCTTGGACATTTGGGTTGATTCTGTATCTTAGCAATTGTGAATAATGCTGCAATAAACATGGATGTGCAAATGTCTTTCAGACTAAGGGTTTTCCTATCCGGTGGGTAGATACCCAGTGGTGGGATCATTGGGTCTTATGGTAGTTCTATTTGCACGTCTTCGAGGAACCCCCATATTGTTTCCACTATGGCCGCAGCTCAGAAACTCTTAATGGTTCATCATTGTCCTGTCACAGGCATTCCGTCTTCGAGACACGTGACATTCTAGACCTTCTGGACCTGGCTCCAGGCCTCTCTCCCAAGCCCATTGGTTACCACCTGGCCACATGGGAGCTTGCTGCCCCCTGCCAGCACATGCAATGCCCCAAGCTTCTCTACATTAGTTACTCTGTGGAGTCCTCTCTCTTTTCCTTCCTTCCTTCCTTCCTTCCTTCCTTCCTTCCTTCCTTCCTTCCTTCCTTCCTTTCTTCCTTCCTTTCTTTTTCTTTCTTTCTTTTTCTCTTTTTCTTTCTTTCTTTTTTTTTTTTTTTAGTTTATATTTTATTAATTTCCTCCATGAAAGAAAAAGATGAGAGAGACCCCAACAAGGTCTTCAGACCATGGTCCACCCCCAGCCTAAGCCATCTCAGATCACAGGCACATACACGCGTGCCCATCCAGATCTTTTTTTTTTTTTGGAGAGGTTTTCGCTATAGGGTGTGTGCGCTCTCCAGACAGACAGAGAGAGACATAGAGACAGAAAGCGAGAAATCACCCCCCGGGGGGCATGGCCACACTACAATCCCTTCTCCTCCATTCTCCTCTCAGGATCTTGGGCACGCACGCACATGCGCCCAGCGAGTTTTAAGCCATCGGGTCCGAGACGCGAACCGTGGTCGACTACGTGGGAGTCCAGCGACATAGCCATTACGCTAACTGCTGGTTCCCGAGTGTCCAGATCTTTTGAAGCTGGGATCTTCCCACACGGCTTCGGCATCACAGAGCTTTGCATTACTGTGGTGCCGTGGCAGCTGGCCTCTCACTTCCTGCTGGTTAACCAAAAGGACAGCAATAAACCCTAGGTTTAGCTTCACGCTGTTCCTGCCCGGTACAGGAACATTTCTCCTTCAGTAAGAAATTGTGCAACATTTCTGTGCAGCACCACAGACAAGACAGCGGTCGGTAATTCATTCACTCAACAAGTCTTCGTGGCATCATGATGCCTCGTTATTAACTGGTGACATGATGCCGTTAACTGAATTTCCTTCAGCAGGAGGGATTTAGGGTCTATATTATGAGCTGGGAATTATGTGAAGATGCAACTAGATAAAACGAGGTTCTTGGCTCCCAAGGAGCTCCCAGGCTAGTGGGAGAAATCTGTAAGTGCGCAACCTTCTGATGTGACTTGTCATGAAAGTACGAAGTCCAAGAAAGCTTACCGTAATTCCATCTGGAGAAATCCAAGAAGGCCTAGCACTGGAACTTGATATGGAATTTGAACTGAGTCTCAAAGGGTGAAAACTCGTACAGCCGACAGAGTACGAGAAAGAGAACATGGGGCCGGATGGTGGCACAGCGGTAGAGCAATGTTCTGGGAGGCCGACCATGCGGGAAGGCTCTGGGTTCGCAGCTGGAGACCTTGTTGGACACACCGGTGCAGTTACGAGTCCACAAATGAGTCACTCTCTCCATGCCTCAGCATCCGCTATGTGCTCTGAGTACGCAGTAGCAGGAGGTCGGGGAACATGGATTTCAGAGTCAGATGGTTGTGATTTCAAGCCGTGTGACTGGCAACTTCCTGAATTTTTCTGCAGTCTTATGTGTAAAATTGGGGATAATCACAGTTCGTTACTGAAGTTGTCTGAACATTACACGAGCTAGTCAGGCCACGTGATTAACACACAGGGCACCTGGCATGGAGGGAAGTATTCCATAAAAGATGGTAGCTTATTATTTTTGCTTGCTTTTCTAACAGTTATTAATAAAATATATAATAATAATACCAAGTAATTTCATAATGTATGCTTCCCCAAAGAGTAGCAATGCAGTGGTGAGTGCTAACATGCTGCTGGGCTAGAATAGGGCTTATTATGCAACTCGGGGCCGTGGAAGTTAGAGCCAATGCCAGGAGAATTCCAGAAGAGCGATTTAGCGAAGGGCATCTTGGAGAGAAGCTGCTCATATGACTGTGGTTCTAAGCATGGCAGGACCAACTGATGAGGCTTCTGGGCCAAACATTCTGAGTGTCTGTGTGTCCAGGACCCTGGGGATGAGGCTGGGACACAGCTGTGTGGATACACACCTTCTGCTCCGTCACACACAGCATACGCGAGGAGGTCTCAAACTGGACTGGGGGAGACCATGGCCCCTGCCCTGGAGGTAAGCTCTTGACATGGGGTCTTGGCAGGGCGTTATAGGAAGGCCATACCAAACTCTGTCTTGGTTCTCTCCCTATTCTACTGGCCATTCCCAAATCGTGTCACCTCTCTGACTAGGACAGGAGAGTGTGTGAGTATGGAACCTTTGATGAATAAGTACATGGGAAATGGAATCTTGTATCTTTGGTGTCTTTCTGAATGTCCTTCCCTGTGACCATGCGTTATCAAGAAGAGTTGCTTTATTTCATCATTCGCTCTCTACCTTTACACTTCCCAAGCCCTCTTGTCTCTCTTTCAAAGGTAGGAGGTTTCTGCAGTCAAAGTATATGATTCTGGAGCAGGAAGGGAAATGGTGTGTGTGTTGAGGTCTACAGAGGTCTGAGGTTACCAGGATGTCTCTAAAAGTCTCAAGAATGCTCATGAACAGATACCTAATACTCATCAAATTCATGAGTGGGCAGGGCTGCTCCTTCAGAAAACTGGAAGTTGCCCTGGTTGTGACTCGTCCCCTTTCTCTATCTTCGTGCTTTGGATTGCCCTGGAAACGGAGCATGGCGCTGAGGGGGAAGCTAATTGGGTCGGATTTAGAATTGAGATGGGCGATCTAGCTGGAAAGAGCCCGGAACGGAAGGTCTGGGCACCAGGATTTTAGTCCTGACGCTTTCACAAGCTCCCCGTGTGACCTTGGCAAGAACTTCACTGTGTAGGCTGCTGTTTCCTCATCTGTGAAACGAGATAAAGATGTCTTTGAGTCTTAGGTTCTGTGGAGCCAGGCCAGGGACGAGCAATGGTAGGACAGTCCCTTCGATTCTGGAATGGCACATTCTGGCTGTCCTTTTCAAATGGCATTGTCCGAGCTAATGACCTGTGACTATGAAACTGGCACAACCTGGAATTGGCCACCCGGAGGTCTGGAACAGCCAGGAGGTGCTGGTAGAGACAGGGACACTAACTGGGGGACAGCGAGGTTCTCAGCTTCCTGGAGAGGGGAGAGGAGAAGTGTCCTTCTGTGAAAGAGCCTTCGTCTCTGGAACCCATCAGAAGAGTGTAGTTACATAACCTTGGGAGGGTGACAGAGGACATCGGACTCTGTCCGGTCATTGGTCTTGGTGATGACAACACAACAAAACCCTATGGATTTGGTAGTCTCCATTCAGAGAATGAACTGGAAAAGTCTCACCAGAGAGAGAGAGACAGAGAGAGAGAGAGGGAAAAGGAGAAAGCACCGGCCCACCACCCAGTGGGGCATGGTCTCAGGACAATCCCTTTTCCATTATTTCTCCACCGATCAGGATTTGGGGCACATGTGCTTGGTGTTTTTCAAGTCACTAGGTCCAGGATTCAAACTGCATGGTCAGCCATGTGGAATCAGCTGCCTTAGCCACCAGGCCACTGAGTTAGTGGGGGAGGGAGATCTGTTCTTAATTGCAAAGGTAATTTGTGCCTATGAAAACAATTAGAATACTACAAAAGACTTCCACTGAAAACTATGTCTCCCTCTTACGTGGGCTCCTTGGTGTTTATTCCCAGAGGCAACTACCTTCTGGTTTTTGTGTATCCTTTCAAAAGTACTGTAGGAAACACCAGTACTTTGGTTTGCTTTGTTTTGTTTTGTTTTGTTTTTAATTACCAGAGGCACATGCACAAGAGAGAGAGAGAGAGAGAGGGAGAGAGAGAGAGAGACACCTCCCAATGGGGCGTAGTCACACTGCAATCCTTTTTCCTGCACTCCTCCCTGTCAGGATTTTGGGCATGCATGCACACACACATGCCTGGCATATTTTAATTTTCAAGTTGCCAGGACTGGGCTTTGAACCACGGTCAGCCACGAGAGCTCTGGCTCTCTTACCCATGTACTTTGCGTTTTTAATGTAACACTGTATCTTGGAGATTGTTCTATACCAGCACGGGGACTCAATCATTTCATCGAATATTGGAGTGCTTGTCATGGCTGGGAACTGACTGTTCTGAGCCGGGTGAATACAGTGTTGGAAAGCCAGGACAACTCCTCGGCCCTCCTTAACGTTCTAATGGCAATACCAGAAAATAAACAAGTACAGGGTAATTACACAGGGTGGGCCAGGTAGTCTCAAAGGCTATGAAGGAAAATAAGAACACTATGAGGACAGAAGTGACGGGAGCTCTTTTAGCTAAGAGGACCAGGGAAGGCCAGCCTGGAAAGACAGCATGGCACAGGAGGTGGATCGCGTCCAGGGTAGGGTAGGAGCTTTGCAGGTGGAGGGGCGGTGTGGATGGAGATGTGCTTGGCATGTTAGAGGAGCAGGAAGGAAGCCAGTGCAGCTACAGCAAAGTGAGATGAGGCTGTGATGGGAGGTCACAGGGGCAGGCAGCGGGCAGAGCCCATGAGGTCTAAGAAGCAGGTGACAGTGGCTTGCTTCAGAGTGATGAGGTTTATATTTGGAGAGTAGGGCCTACAGAATGTGGGGGAAGAGAATAAGGAATCAGAATGACTCCAAGGTTTTGAAGAGCCTGTCCTTTTCCCAAGGAATGTTCTTGGCACCTTTGTTAAAAACCAGTTGGCAGGGGGCTGGCAAGTGGTATGGTGGTTAAGGTGCTAGACTCCCACCTGGCTGACCGTGGTCAAAGTCCTGAACCTGGCAGCTTGCTTTCTCACTTTCCTTCTCTCTTCCTTTCTCTGGCTAAATTTAAATAAATAAAATTAAATAAATAACTCTTTTAAAAAAGAAAAGAAAAAGAACAACAAAAGCAACAATTGGCTGAGGGGCAGCAGGTGGCATGAAGGTTAAGGCAATGGATCCCACATGTCTGACTGCATGGTTTGAGCTCTGGTGGCTTGAAAAATCACACCAGGTGTATGTGCATGCATGCCCCAAGTCCTGAGAGGAGAATTAATGAGAAGGGATTATGACATGGCCATCTCCCCTTGGAGGTGGTTTCTCACATTCTCACTCTCTCTGGCAAGTGTGCATGCCCTATAGCAAAAACTAAACAAACGAACAAACAAAAAACCAAGAAAAACCTAGTTGACTATATGTATTTGAACTTATTTTTGGGTTTTCTAGTCTATGTCATTGGTTCATATGTCTGTTTTTGTTCCAATACCATGCTGTTTGGGTTACTATAGCTTTGTAATATACTTTGAAGTCAGGTAGTAAGCTTTGTTTTGTTTTATTTTGTTTTGTTCAGGATTGCTTTGGATATTCAGGCTTTGGGGTTTTTTTTGTTTGTTTTGTCATTCCATATGACTTATTTTTTAAAGAATTATTTATTTTATGTATGTATGTATTTATTTATATTACCATTATTATTCTTTAATTTGATGAGAGAGGGAGAGAGAGAGAGGCGAAGAAGAGAGAGAGAAATTGAGAAAGCAAACCACCAGGTCCAGGACTTGAGTCATGGTTGATCATATGGGAACCCGACACCTTAACCACCATACCACCTGCTGGTCCCTTCATCTGACTTTTATAATTACTTTCTCTATTTCTGTGGAGAATACCTTTGGTATTTCAATAGACATTGTGTTGAATCTGTAGATTGTTCTGGGTAGTATAAACATTTTACCAGGATAGACAAAGACTTCTTAAATAACACCTCTATTTTGGCAACAATCCCCAAAATAGACAAGTGGGATTACACGAGAATAAGAAGTTTTGCACAGCAAAAGACACCGTAACTAGTGTGAATCTCAGAATGGGAGAATGTATTTGTAAACTAGGCCTCAGATAAGAGACTGATAACCAGAATATACAGGGAACTCAAGGGGCTTACCTAATAAAAGTGGCCAATCCAATTAAAAGATGGGAAAATGAGCTGAACAAACAACTTTCTAATATGAACAGTTGGAAAGCATGTGAAAAAATACTCAACTCCCTCATCATAAGAGGATGCAGATCAAAACCACAATGAGAAGCCACCTAACCCCAGTCAGAATGGCAAGGATTTAAAGAAAACAAAAATGATAAGTGGTGGTGGGGCTGTGGCAAAGGAGGCCACCTCCTACACTGCTGGTGGGAATGTAAATTAGTCCAGCCACTGTGGAGAACAATATAGAGGTTCTTCAAAGGTTTACAAATAGAACTACCATATGATCCAGCAATTCCACTCCTAGGTATCTACCCCAAGGACAGGAGAATGCTCAGATGGAAAAGCGCTTGCACATTGATATTTATTGTGGCATTATTCACAATTGCTAAGACATGAAACCAACTCAAATGTCCACAAAGAAATGAATGGATTGAAAAAACATGGCACATAGACTCTATGGAATACTACTCAGCCATAAAAACACAATAAAACCCTGACTTTTGATAGAAAGTGGACAAATATGGAAGATTTACTGCTGAATGAAGCAAGCCACACTATGAAAGAGAGACATTGTATTTCTCCATTTAATATATACTGACCGTTCACACTCTATGGCAGAAACGGAAAGGTTAGAGGATATAGAAGCATGGAAAATGGTTACGGATACTGGATACAGTATGGGAAGAGGGTGGGAGAAGTGTGAGGAGAAGAAAGGGGAGAGTGTGAGGAAAGATATTAAGGAGAAGAAATAGAGAGGCAAGACATTTATGGGATGCAGAAATGGATTATTATCTGTTGATAATAATGTGTAGCGTATCCTCAACTGGACTGGTGTGAAGTGTATTCATGTTGGGAGAATTCACTTTACAAGCTAAGTGATGTATAGTAGTTGAATGTATAAAGGAAATGAAAATAAAATAAAAAATATATTAAAAAAACATTTTAACAACATTAACTTTTCCAACCCATGGGCATGGCTTATCTTTCCAATTTTTTGGTATTTTCTTAAGCTTTTTTCATCATTTTTTTATTTTTTATTTTTTAATTTTTTTTTTTGCCATAGGGCACATGCACTTGCTAGAGAGTGACAGAGAGAGATAGTGAGAAGGAAAGTAAGAAATCATCCCCCAAGGGGTGAGTCATGCTGCAGCCTCTTCTCTCCCACTCTCTTCCCATTATTTAGGGCACACATGCACACGCACCTGGCATTATTTTGTGCTGGCAGGTCTGGGACTCAAACCTTGGTTGGCCATGTGGGAGTCCAGCACCTTAACCACTATGCCACCTGCTGGTCCCTCATCAGTGCTTTATAGTTTTCATTGTACAGATCTTTCACCACCTTGGTTAAATCTATTACTAAGAATTTATTATTTTTTCCTATAGCTAGTGTAAGTGAAATTGCTTTTTTGATTAATTTTTCAGCTAATTCATTCTTGGTTTATGAAAATGCTACTGTTTTCTGTATGTCAATTTTATATCCTGCAAATTTACTGAATTCATCCATCAGGTCTAAGAGTTTTTTGGTGGGTTTCTAAGTTTTTTCCTGTGTATATGATTATACCTTCTGCAAACACGGACAACTGAATTTCTTATTTTCCAATTTGAATGCTTTTAGTTCCTTTCTCTTGCCTAATTTCTCTAATTAAGACTTCCAGTACCATGCTGAATTAGAGTGGTGAAAGTGAATGTCCTTGTCTTGTATCAGTTCTCAGAGGAAAAGCTTTGAACTTTTCTCCATTCAATATGATGTTAGATGTGGGTTTGTTGTATATGACCTTCATTATGTTGAGATGTATACCACTATACAAAATTTGCTTAGAGCTTTCATCATAAAGGAGCATTGTCTCTCTCTTTTTGGAGAGGTTTTTGCTATAGGGCACGTGTGCTCGCCAGAAAGGCAGAGACAGACAGAAAGCGAGAAATCACCCCCCCCCCCCCAAGGGGGATGGCCATGCCATAATCTGCCGGGGACCAGCCTCGGCGGAGGTGGGTTGACTCGATGGAGGCGGCGAAGGAAAGGAAGACTAAGGTCTCGGTGCCTTTTCATGCACGTCCTCAATCGGACACTCCCCAGAGATCGCTCTCTGTAGAGTGACAACTGCTAGGAATCATCGTGCCTTTTTATTGAAAATGTGATACATGCAAGTGAACGGGTGAGGGGCTACGTGTTCTAATTATCAATTCATAAAGTTTTAACAATAGAGACCATTCAGGGTTTGACCAAGGGTAGGTCTATTAATCATCGATGCAGTTCAACAATTGTTTGATTGATGAAAGCAGGTTTCTGGTAACTTCAAGCAGTGCGGTTTCAGGAAACAATTCCAGCAGGTAGAGTTAATTATCAGCCGATGTTTAGCAGCAGCCGTCTTATGATTACTAAAAGAAAATCTCAAGCATAGATATTAGTTCTTATGGATTTTCATAAAAAAATGATACTTATATAATTCTATAGGAATCTAAAACTTAAGGAATCCTAATATATTTGCCTATCCTGAAGGGGTGAAGTTACTGTTCACTTGGTGAGGGAAGGGACAGCCTTTTCAACTGGCGGTAAAGTGACTAATAAGTTAATGAAAAACTTTAAAATGGGTTTATCGTGTTGTGGATTCACTTGTGTAGCCCATGGCATCACTGTTGTGTATTTTGTTAGAACATTAGTTACCATGGGACAAGAGTGTCCTGGGCCAGTTTCGGCCTAGTCCTATTGTATGTAAAAAGATTATTTATATTAAATGTGTCTTGAAGGGCCTTCCAAACGTCAAGATGATTTCTGCCTAGATAGAACTTCAGCACACCCTCCATCATGATCACAGGATGAAGCATTGTAATTAACAGTAGGTGGTCAGGATAAAGGGGAGCGGTCGGGGGACTTTTGGGAAATCTTACCACACACTCAAGATGTATGAGGGAGCTATGTAATTCTTTTATAGTAGTATATCAGGGAGTCAGAGGGGGGGTCACTTCCCAGCAAGGCTACTACATTTCCCGGAGCGGATAGCAAACGGCCTTGCCGACATGCTAATTGACCCAAGCATTGTTCCAAGGTCGGGGGGGGGGGGGGCGCACAGTAGCGGCCTTGCCAACGTACTGAACCAACCGGAAGCGGAGCTCAAAGGTCAAAGGGCTCAGATGGGTCCTGGAGCCCCGCCGGGTCGGACTCCTCCAATAATCCCTTCTCCGCCATTCTCCTCTCGGAATCTTGGGCACACATGCACATTCACCTGGCATGAGTTTAAGCCACTGGGTCTGGTACTTGAACTGTGGTTGACTACATGGGAGTCCAGTGACATAGTCATTACGCTAGCTGCTGGTCCTGGGGCATTGTCTCTTATCAAATGCTTATTTTACATTAATTATGATGAGCTATGGTTTCTTATTTTCTTTCTAGTGATGTTATGTATTACATTTATTAACCTGTATATAATGAAATATCCTTGCCTTCTTGGGATAAATCTCACTTGGTCAGGTATATGATCTTTTTGAGTGCTGTTGGGTCCAGTTTGCTAGTAATTTTGTAACTGTGTTTATCTGAAATTGATCTGAAGTTTTCTTTTTCTTTTTTTATTTTGTCCTTGTTTGATTTTGGTAATCAGGGTAATGAGAAAGAAACTGGAACCCTATTTTTTACCATGTACAACAATTAACTCTAAATGAATTAAAGACTTAAACAAAAGACCCCAAACTATAAAATTACTATAAGAAAAGGGAGAAGGGATTATTTTTTGCCTAGACATCAGTCTAGGCAAATATTTTTTAGATAACACTTTAAATGCATCAGTGACAAAAACAAAAAATAAACCAATAGTACTATATGAAACTAAAAAGCTTCTGCACGACAAATGAAACAATAAACAGAGTGAAGAGACAACCTACAGAATGGGAGAAAATATTTACAAGATATATTTCTGACAAGGTATTAACATATAGAACACATAAACTCAAACAAATACAATAAAAAACCAAATTATCCAATAAAAATATGAGCGATCAATCTAAATAGTTCTCAAAGGTTTAGATGGCCAATGAGTATGTTTTTAAAATGAGGAATATCACTAATAATCAGGGAAATGCAAATTTAAACTACAGTGAGATATCATCTCACCCCAGTTAGACTGGCTGTTACCAGAAAATAAAGATTAGCAGGTGTTATTCTTTGGCTGACATCACGGTTTGAGTCATAGACCCAGAGGCTTGAAAAACACGCTGGACATGTGTGCGTGTTTGTCCAAAATTCAGAGAGGAGAATGGAAGAAAAAGGACTGTGGCCTGGCCATCCTCCCTGGGGGGTTGATTTCTCACTTTTCTTCTCTCTCTGTCTTTCTCTGGTGAGTGCATATGCCCTATAGAAAACACTAAAAACAAACAAACAGACAAACAAAAACTACCTTATGATCTAGTAATCTCACTACTAGGTAAATAGCCAAAGCATAGAAATCAGTATGTTTAAGAGATATCTGCATTCCATGTTCACTGTATTAATATTCCTAACAGTCAAAATAGGACATCAACTTACTGCGCACCAATGGAAGAATGAATAAAGAAAATGTATGTATACATATGGACTATGATTCAGCCACCAAATAAGGATAAATCCTGTCATTTGTGGCAACATGGATGAGCCTATAGGAAATGATGCTAAGTGAAATCGGCCAGGCACTGAAAGACAGACACTGTGTGTTCTTACTCATTTGTGAAAGCTAAAAAGATTTGATCACATAGAAGCAGAAAGAGGAATAGCAGACTAGCAGACCACCTAATGATTATGTTGCTGGACTCCCACATTGCTGACCTCGGTTTGAGTCCTGGACCTGGAGGCTTAAAGCTTACACCAGGTGTGTGTGTGTGTGTGTGTGTTGTGTGTGTGTGCTTGCCCAAATTCCCAAGAAGAGAATGGAGGGTAAGGGATTGTGGGTGTGGTCATCTCCCCTGGGGGTGATTTCTCACTTTCTATCTTTTTGGCGAACGCATGCGCCCTATAGCAAAAATCTCTCTTAAAAAAAAAAAAAAAAGGAAAGAAAGAAAGAAAGAGGAATAGTGGATACCAGAAGTGAGGAAGCAGAGGGGAGAGAAGAGGACAGGAAGAACTTGGTTAACAGATACAAAATTGCAGTTAGGTAAGAGAATGAATTCTTGAGTTCTACAGCGGAGTAGAGTAACTACAGTCCGTACTGATGTAGTAAATATTTTCTTTCACAATAGCTATAAGAGAGGATTTCAAATGTTCACAGCACGAAGTAGTAATAAATGTTAGCGATGAAGGCTGTTTGTCATCTTGATTTGATCATTACACATTGTATTCATGCACTAAAAAAAAAACCGCACACACACACACACACACACACACAATTTCCTTAAAGATGTGCACTTATTATATGTTAATTAAAATTACATTAAAATTTTTAAAATTTCCAAGCTTTTGTCTGAACAACTGGGTAAGTGTTTTGCATTTACTGAAATGGGAGCCATGGGGAGGAGGCGCTATGTGGGGCTTGCCATTTTCTGATCGGGGGTGTTAAACCCAGATGCCCATCTTATGTCTTAATGCCAATATTCAGAAAGCAATAGGATGTGTGTTTAGAGGATGTAGCTTCAGCAAGGACTGGAAATAGAAATTTGAATGTCATAAATAATATTTTAAACAGTGGGTCTAGGTGAGCACCAGAACTGGTTGTAAAAAAGAATGTAGAGAGCAGAAGGCCAGGTATGACGCTCATGTTTAGAGGCTGGGAAGAGCAGGAAGAGCCAGCAAGGAGAACAGCCAGTGAGGGAGGAAGAAAGAGTCCCGGTAGCCCAGCACAGGAAGTGTTGGCCAAGTCTCCTAATCCTTTCTATGTCTGCAAGGAATTCCATTGTACTGCAGTGCTATAATTTATTTAATAAGTCCTTTATCCACTGGTATTTGGGTTGCCACCAATCTTTTGCTGGTGACCAATGCCATGGGGAATGAGGTTGTTTTATCATTGTAGGTAAGGCAGTCACAGGACTTTTTCTTTTTCTAACTAGAAAATAGTTATCTAATTTAAAGACCCATTTGGTCACTGTTCCCTGGATACCAGGGAGCACTGGGGCCAGACAGGGTTACAGTAAGACTTATCTTTTTCCTTTCCTCAGACGCACAGCGTAAAGTTTCCAATTCTACAAAATACACCATAGGGGTTGGAAGATGGAATAGAGCTCTCTTTTGGTTGCCCATAATGATGTCCTAGTCATGATTGGTCTTACAAACAAAAATTAAAAAAAAAAAAAAATCGACAGGTTACCAAGTTTCCAAATGGTGTCTCAATGCTTCTTGTACCTTTATCCAAATGGGGGAGATCCCACCGAGCAAATGTTCTGCTGAAAGAGAAACCAAATGTCTAAGGGGAGGCTGGTAGCTCTTTTAGCCAAATGGAGGAAAACCCAGCAAGTGCATGCTCTGTCAAAACAGAACCCAAATATCTAAAGGGAAAGACTGGCCTTGGCGTCATCACATGAGTCCTGCAACTTACACACGTCTGCCAATCCCAATCCAACGCTGGCTTCCTTTACCACGAAACTGAAATCGCCATGACCAACAGCACTTGGTCGGCGGCCGATCACCCAGGACTGCAGGGTGAGTTCTGAGGGCCAAGGGCCACTGCACCTTGGGTGAGACACCCACAAGGACCTTGTCCTTTTGTAGTCACCAATAAACTGTTACCAAATTCAAATCAGGGTCACTTGCCCAAGAACTACAAATAAGCCATAGGCACCTGGTGGGAAGGACACAAGTGCTGCTTTCTTGCAATGTGCAAAGCAAGGAGAGTGGGCAGCTCGTGCTGAAAAGACCTGGCCTCCCACAGGGCTCTTTAAAGAACTCTGTTTTTCATCGAAGCACAATGAGTTCGTAAGACTTTTAGATTCAGCGTGACAATACCACTGACTTACAAAGAGTGCTCTTTATGTACATGCAATATCGACTCAGAGGTGAAGGGCAGGGAAGTCCTTTTTGAAACCGTTAGTCCCAGCTCCTGCTTCTATGGGCAAG
This sequence comes from Tupaia tana, assembly GCA_026018925.1. NCBI lineage: Eukaryota > Metazoa > Chordata > Mammalia > Scandentia > Tupaiidae > Tupaia > Tupaia tana. Next base: position 108,986,877 of record JAKSZU010000004.1, on the reverse strand, counting down.
AACCTAAACTGTCCAAAGCCATCTGATACCGTGGACACAGTCGGTGTTAGAACAGTGTGAACCAGCCTCCCTTCCTTCCTTCCTTCCTTCCTTCCTTCCTTCCTTCCTTCCTTCCTTCCTTCCTTCCTTCCTTCCTTCCTTCTTTCTTTCTTTCTTTCTTTCTTTCTTTCTTTCTTTCTTTCTTTCTTTCTTTCTGAGGTTTTTGCTGTAGGGCGCATGCACTCGCCAGAAAGACAGAGAGACAGAGAACCAGAAAGTGAGAAATCACCCCCCAGGGGGGATGGCCACGCCGCAATCCCTTCTCCTTCATTCTCCTCTCGGGAACTTGGGTATGCACGCACACGCGCCCAGTGTGAGTTTAAGCCACTGGGTCCGAGACGCAAACCGCGGTCGACTACGTGGGAGTCTAGCGACATATCCGTTATGCCAACTGCTGGTCTGAGAACATCAGTCTTTTGACTCTCAGCCCTCTCTTGGCACAACCGCATGCTGCATGCAAAGGCACATCCTACTGTTGCTTGCCCACGTAGCTGAGGTCTTTGTCGAAGGCAGTGAGGGCGAATGAGCAGATCTGAAGCCAAACATGGCTGCGGTGAGTTCTTTCCCTAGCGCTTACTAGATGTGCAGCCCTGGTCGCAACTCTGAACTTGCTCCTCGTGCACACAACACAAAAAAAATAAATCCAGCTTAATTGTTTTTATTTATTTTGAATACTACTGTGGGTGTACAAAAAGGACAAGTTTATAAATAAAATATACAGTCTTGCATGATTGCAAAGGCTTCGTGTAGTGAGTACTAAGCACGGCCACTCCACACTTAGTACTTTAGAGTCTCTAAAAGAATAGTAACTATGGTCACAGACGACGTAATACTGCAAGTCCCCCACCCCTGCTCTGCATGTAGCAGACAGTAAGTGCAACCCCCCGCTTTGCCCACCCCAGTGCCCCTCCTTCAATGCAGTCCAAAATTGAGAGCAAAATTGGAACCCTCTTCATCCACTTTAAGGAAGCAAAAACCTCAGAAAGCCAACCAGAGGCAGTACTTATGTGTGTGTGCACATGTGTGTGTGTGTTATTTAAAGCTTTATCTTGTTCTGGAAATAAAGCTGAATGCAAACATCTCTAAGCAAATTGTGAATATATTGGAATTATTACTCTCATAGAATGCGTAGTGAAGGGCATAAGAAAGGCCGAGGAAAGAAGAAATAATTCCCTGAGTGGTCCTTATTTTAAAATTAAAAAAATCTTGTTTTGTTTTTTTAAGTAGAGTTTTTACCATAGAGCACATGCACTTGCCAGAGATAGAGAAAGAGTGAGAGAGAGAGAGTCAGAGAGAGAGAGTCAGAGACAGAGAGAGAGAAAAATCACCCCTCCTCTCCAGTAGGGATGGACATGTGGCAATCCTTTCTCCTCTATTCTCCTCTTGGGATTTTGGGCATGCATGCACAAGTGCCTGGTGTGAGTTTTCAAGCCACTGGGTCTGGGACTCGACCCATGGTTGGCCATGTGGAAGTTCCGCATCTCAACCACCATGCCACCTGCTGACTCCCCCCAAATCCTAGTCTTCTGAATATAACACTTTTTTATTCTTTTTTTTATTTTTTATTTATTTTTTATTTTTTTAGATGTTTTCGCTATAGGGCGCGTGCGCTCGCCAGACAGACAGAGAGAGACATAGAGACAGAAAGCGAGAAATCACCCCCCAGGGGGGATGGTCACACTGCAATCCCTTCTCCTCCATTCTCCTCTCAGGATCTTGGGCACGCACGCACACGCACCCGGCATGAGTTCTAAGCCACCGGGTCCGGGACGTGAACCGCAGTCAACTACGTGGGAGTCCAGCGACATAGCCATTACGCTAACTGCTGGTTCCCAAACACTTTTTTATTCAGAATAGCCTACGTTTTTCAAAAACTTGGAAAATATAGAAAAGTTAAAGAAAAAAAATAAACATAATGCATCATTCCTCAACAACTACTACTATTTGGTGAATTTCCAATCTTTTTTTCTACATAGATACAGACGTGGGTCATGTAGCTCTCCCTCCAATAGATACCTTGACTCTAGCTGTTCCTTTGAGCCTGGCCTTAGCATTTGAGCCAAAGTCCCACTGTCCCACAGCCTGGCCCTTTCCCCCAGCGTGGGACCCTTCTAAAAGCAATCTTTGCCGTGATACCACCCATTGGGCCGGCCAAGATTTTCCACATTTGCTCTGTGGCTGAGGGTGCCTGCATCATCTCCTCTTCTTTCATGGGTACGACTTCCTGGTAAATCTTTCTGCTCTCCTAGCTCCTTATTGCCTACCTCCTGGACAACTCAGCCTGTTCCCACAGAGACAGCGAAGCACCCTTAACAGTGGGAGACGTTCTGAAGGTGCCTCATCAGGAGACCGTGCTGTTGTGTGGACAACTTGATGGTGCTTGCACAAACCTCGATGTTCGGCCATGCCTCCCTCAGTGACCTGCCTGTTTAACGACTGCTCAGACTTGGGAGACCAGTTTTTCAGCATAGGGAACCCCCTTTCTCAGTCTGTGTGAGTCTCAGGAACCCCTTTTCTCAGTCTTTGTCAAATTCGTACAGTTGGTTAGTACTCACTACAGGAAGCTTTTGCTCGTGCAAGACTGCATATTTTATGACTCTGTCCTTTTTGGTGCACCCACAGTAGTATTCACAATAATTAAAAACAGCTATGCCTGATTTATATCTTTGTGTTGTGTGTGTCTTGTGCTTTCTGGTGCTTACCTAATATATGCTTTTTGTATGGGTAGAATTACATTATTCTAGTGCGGTGTTGTGTGGTATCTATTGAAAAATGCATGCCCCATGGTGCCACGACACACCACAAGACAGCCACCGATAAGCCCCTCAGTTATTAATTTGCTTAATCGCGTAGCCATAGGAACTGAACGAGGTTAAGTGAGGAGAGCCTCTGCGTACCTGGGAGGGAGGTCTGCAAAGTTCATGGAAATTGCATGTTTGAAAAAACTGCATGGATGTAAAAAGGTTTTTGGACCAAATTAAACTCATACTTTAAAAAATGATTTAATTTTACTTATTATTATTTTTACAATTTGACCAGAGAAATAGAGAGGGGGGAAGGGAGAAAGCAAGCCTCCAAGTCTGAGACTTGGGCTGTGGTCAGTCACATGGGACTCCAACACCCTTACTGCCATGCCCCCTCCAGGTCCCTTAAACTCATACTTTAATTTCACTTACCCACAGACTTTTTGAAGTCCCCTTGCATGTAGTAGATTTGACTGCTCAGGGGCAATAGAGAGCAAACCAATATGAGATGAATTCACGCGTGTGAGAAAATGATGCCATTGAGGGCAGCGAAGGAGCCATCTGAGGCTGCTGTCCTGTAACGGGGCACGGCGTCTGACGGAAAGTCCTTTACTGAAAGGAGAAGGAGCGGGCTCTAAAGCATACGCATGGTACAGCAAATCAGTAAACGGGTTATGCGGCCGTTAGTCACTAAGCGGTGCACGTGCTGCAGGACTGCGTGTGCTACACTGTCACACACGGGCAGTGCAGTGGGCTGGTTTACACCTGCAGCACCACAGGTGTGAGGGAGGTGTGTGACGTTACGATGGCTACGACATCTGGGTGGTGGGACATTTTCAGCTCCACGATCTTAGGGGACCACTCTCATACAGGTGGCCCATCAGTGACCAAAATGACTTTACGTAGCACGTGACTATAGTTACATAATCAAGACTCTATTATAAATCTAGAGTGTGAGTGTGTGTGTGTATTTCTCTTCCATTAACATTTCGTATATTTGGAGGACAAGCAGATGGAGTAGTGGTCATGTCACTGGATTCCCACCTAGTCCACTGTGGTTTAAGCCCTGGACCCGGCAGCTTAAAACTCACACAGGGTGTATGTGTGTGCCAACCCAAAATTCCAAAAGGAGAACAGAGAAGGGATTGCGGTGTGGCCATCCCCCCGGGGGTTATTTCTCACTCTCTCTTTCTGTCTCTCCAGCAAACACGTGTCCTAAAGTAAAAGTTTCTCTAAAAAATATTTTTTAAATATATGGGGTCAGCAGGTGGCATAGTGGCTAAGGCACTGGACTCCCAGATGGCCAACAGTGGTTTAAGCCCCACACCTGGCAGCTTGAAAATTATGCATATGTGTCTGTGCCCAGAATCCCAAGAGGACAACAGAGGAGAAGGGGTTGTGGCCATGGCCCCCGGGGGATGATTTCTCACTTTCCCTCTCTGTCTCTCTCTGTTAAGTGCATTCTATGGGAAAAGAAAAACAACTCTTATATACATTTTTAAAAAAACATTGCTTAATATTTTCATTATTGGATATAGCAAAAATCTTGAATTGTATAAATGATTACCAGTTAAATATTACTGATGAATGTTAACATACATGAATCTTTGAGAACACCTCTGATGGTTTCCATGGGACAGTCTCTGAGTAGAACTACTGGATCAATGTATCTGAATATATATATACACACATATACATATGTGTATATATATATATATATCTGAATATATATATATATCTGAATACACACACACACACACACATATATTTGTAGTCTTTTTTCTTTTTTTTTTTTTTGCTATAGGGCATGTGCGGTCACCAGAGAAACAGTGACAAAGAGGCAGAAAGCGAGAAATCACACCCCAGGTGGGATGGCCATACCACAATCCCTTCTCCTTCAGTCTTCTCTCAGGATTTTGGGCACACACACACACACACACACACACACACACTTGGTGTGAGTTTTAAGGTGCCGGGTCTGGGACTCGAACCATGCTAGACTATGTGGGAGTCCAGCAACATAACCAATATGCCATCTGCTGGTCCTGTGTCTGAATATTTTTAAGACTATTGGTGGGTGGTTTTCTTTTTCTTTTTTTTTTGGGGGGGGGAGCGGGGAGGTTTTTTGTTATGGGGCACATGTGCTTGCCAGAAAGACAGAGAGAGAGAGAGACAGAAAGCGAGAAATTACCCCCCAGGCTGGATGGCCACGTCGCAATCCTTCCTCTTTCATTCTCCTCTCGGGATCTTGGGCACGCATGCACATGTGCTCGGTGTGAGTGTAAGCCACTGGGTCTGGGACTCGAACCACTATGTTGATGGGAGTCCAGCGACATAGCCATTACACCAACTGCTGGTCCCTAGGTGGTTTTCAATTGCTCTGGAAGGGTTATGTCAGTTTATGCTGTCACTGCTGTGATGACATTTTACATGTGATTGCTATCATCACATGCAAATGTATTGCACGTGAAACATGTAAGGTTTCATACGGCGAGGCACGGTGTGCTCTCCCTGCTCCATCACCTGCCCTGCGCATTACCATTACCATTAAATTAACAGGTTAAACAGTGTCTCATTGCTTTAGTCTTCACACCTTTGATTTTTACTGGAGTTGGGAGTTAAAAATGCTAATTAGCTAATTGTGTTTACTTTTCTACAGATTGTCTATTTTTTTTTTATCTTTTTAGTTTAGTTTTTTTTTTAAGAGAGATTTTTGCTATAGGGCAAATGTGCTCAATGGAGAGACAGAGAGTTACAGAGATACGGAAAGCGAGAAATCACCTCCTCCCCGGGGGGATGGCCACGCTGTCATCTTCCTCCATGTTCCTCTTGGGATTTTGGACACCCACATACACGACTGGCGCGAGTTTAAAGCCACCAAGTCTGGGACTTGAACTGTGGTTGAATACGTGAGAGTCCAGAGGTGTGACCATTACGCTATCTGCTAGTCCCTCATTTCATTTTTTATTTTTATGTCTTTCTTTCTTTTCTTTTTTGGTAAAGCTTTTGCCATAGTGTGGGTGCATGTGCTTCCTGGAGAGACACAGAGAGAGACAGTGACAGAGAAAATGAGAAGTCATCTCCCAGGAGGGATGGCCATGCCACAGTCTCTTCTCCTTCATTCTCCTCCGGGGATTTTTGGGCATGCACATGTGCCTTGTATGATTTTCAAGCTTCTGGGTCTGAGATTCAGACCGCAGAGGTGAGTCCAGCACCTTCACCACCACGCCACCTGCTGGCCTCGTCTGTTAATTTCCTTTAGGGACATTTATGAAATACATTTGCATAAACTCTGCACTCGAGAAGGCTCTCATTTCTCAGAGAATTTTACCTCAGATAGTTGTTGGCATTTTGTTTGGCTTTATACCATATAGAAGTTTTACATTTTTATTAGACTGGCCTATTAATTTTTTTCTACTGGGATTTTTTTTGTCCCCAGTGCTTTTATGTCTAAAAATAAAATCTTTCTTCATACAGAGATCAGGCAAATATCTTTGGCTATATTTTTTCCTTTTCCTTTTTCTTTTTTATTGCTAGAGTGTGAATGTGTGTGAGATAGATGAGACAGACACACACACACACACACACACACACACAGATATAACGTTCTCCAATGGGGCAAGGCCATACCATAACCCCTTTTTTCTTCATTTCTCCATCCTGTCGGAATTTGGGGCATACATGTATGCATGCCTGATTTTTCAAGCTGGACTCGAACCACAATCAGCCATGTGGGCCTCTGCTCCTAATGCTCCGTAACCACTGACCCATGGGGCTGGCCCTATTTTTTCGTTTTGTTAGTAGCTGCATTTATTTAAAGTATTTATTTATTTCTTCCATGAGAGAGAGACAGATACAGAGAAAGAGATAGAGACAGAGAGTCAGGAACCCCCACTGGGGCCCCCATGCCATAACCCCCCACCCCCGCTGCGGCTAGAATGTGTGTGCGTATTTAACGTGCACAGGGAGGCCTCGGGATGTGAACTCACATCTCCTCATGTGGGTCTGGCATCTTAGTGTTGTCGCTACTGCATCCCCATCTGGCCCAATAGTTCTGTTTCTTAGGTTTATCATCCACCTCCTTTATTTTAGGATTAGCTATAGGGCATGAACGCTTGCAGGAACAAGACAGAGACAGAGCAAGAGAGGGAAAGTGAGAAATGGCCCCCGGGGGGTTGGACACGTCGCAGTCATTTCTCCTCTCTTCTGCTCCTGGGATTCTGGATGTGCCCGCACACTTGCCCAGCATGTTCCTCAAGCTGCCAGGTCTGGGAGTGGAGCCCGGTCAGCCATATGGATCCAGGCGCCTTAACCACCACACCTCTGGCTGGCCCAGTTAGATTTAACCCCTTTAATCCATCTAAGATTTATTTTGTTTTATGGCGTCAGGCAAAGGATCTACATGGAATTATTCCCACATAATCTTCTTGACACCATTTATTGCTTGACTAAAGGCGAGTCACTGAACCTCCTTTAACTTTCCTTATTAAGAAAAGACAGACGCTACTTCACGCAGGTATGGTGAAGCAAAGCTAGACCGTGGATAGGAGAGTATTTGTATGACTGTTACATTAATGTCTGTTCTTGGGGCTAGCAGTTAGCGTCTGGACTCCCATGTATGTAGTCAACCGCAGTTCGAGTCCCGGACCCGGTGGCTTAAAACTCGCGCTGGGCGTGTGTGCGTGCATGCCCAAGATCCCGAGAGGAGAATGGAGGAGAAGGGATTGCGGCGTGGCCATCCCCCCTAGGGGGTGGTTTTTCGCTTTCTCTCTATCTCTCTCTGTCTTTCTGGTGAGCGCATGCCCTATAGCAAAAACCTCTCAAAAAAATTAAATTAAATTAAAAAAAAAAAGAAATGTCGGTTCTTACGGGTGTCATCATCGGCGGGGCCTGAGAGGAAGCGCTGTGTGCACAAGTGCTCGTTTGCAGAGCTGTAGCTCAGTCCTCCAGAGGAAGCAGCCCCACAGCAGACGGCTTGGCCTGGCAGCGAGAGTGTGCTGTGGACCACCACCGACGAGGGTAGGCGTCGGCTGTTCAGGGGCTTGTTGGAGGCAGAGAGTAGCAATACTCTGCAAGGCTGACTCACCTGGGAAGGATCCAGGTTCTTATCCGAGTCAGCTGGACACACATGTGCCCATGACCCAGCGGGCTGAGACCCAGGGTGCCTGTGATGTGAGGACCTTTGGGGGGCGGGCTGCTGCTCTGTCTCTCTCACACGTGCAAGAAATGCACAACATACAAGTGTAGGCTATTTATGGTAAGTGCGGTCTAGGGCACATGTGTTTAGGGGTGAGGAGCCAAGGTCAATACCGAGCTGGAGTGGGGGGGGTGGGGACCAGGGACAGCGGCCAAACGCCTTTCACGAGGAGACAGGATCTGACGAGGAGGAGCACTCAGTTATTCTTCTCGGAAGTCATAAGGGACCACAGGGAGGGTGGGATTTCAGGAATTCTTGAAATGATTGGAGACACATGGCTTGGCCGGGGAGAGGGGGGTTCTCCAGGCCTCCTGGGCTGATCTGGCGCCCGCTCCGAGGCTGGGCCAGTCACGTCAGAGGCTGAGGTGGACTGCACCGTCTGGGCACGGCCACCACTGCGACTCGTCATCCAGATAAGCAGAGAGGTGCCTTATCTTGAGGGGGCCACAAGGAGTTCGCTGGTGTCCCGAGCCAGCTGTTAACAGCTGAGGAGAGAAGGCTGGAGGGCAGACATTACGAGCGCGGCCCTTGAAATTTACCTCCACACCGCAGTATTTACTGACTTGTTCTCTTCTTTCTCCTTTTCAACACACCAGCTCGAGGGGCCAGCAGCTGGTGTGGTGGTGAAGGCGCTGGATTCCCACACGGCTGACCCCGGTGTGTAGCCCAGGACCTGGCAGCTTAGAACTCACGCCAGGTGTGTGTGGGCACGCCCATGATCCCGAGAGGAGAATGGAGGAGAAGCGCTGTGGTGGCCATCCCCCTGGGGTGATTTCTCACTCTCCCTCCCACTGTGTCTCGCTGTCTCTCTCCAGCAAGTGCCTGCGCCCGATGGCAAAAACATAAAAAAATAAAAAGAGGGACCAGCAGATGTTGTAATGGTTACGTCACTGAACTCCCACGTAGCCAACCACGGTTCGATTTCTGGATTTGGCAGCTTAAAACTCACGCCGGGCACAGGTGTGTGCCTACCTAAAATCCCAAGAGGGGAATGGAGAAGAGATTGCGGCGTGGCCATCCCCTCTGAGGGGTGATTTCTCGCTTTCTGTCTCTCTGGCGAGTGCTTGTGCCATGAAGTAAAAATCTCTCTTAAAAAAGAAATAAGCATGGCAGTGTGGTTAAAGCATGTCTAGTGCGGGAGGCTGCGGAAGGCCTGGGGTTGATGGGACCCTTACATGGACACTGTTTCCAAGAACTGATGGAAGTCAGAGTGTTCGAGAAGAAGGAAGGAAAAGGAAAATACGTTTTTTTAAAAAGGTTTTCATCATGGGACGTGTACGCTCACCAGAGGGAAACAGAAAGAAATGGTGAGAGAGGAAGAGAAATGACCCCCCAGGGGGCATGGTCAAACTGTAACCCCCCTCCTCCATTCTCCTCCTGGGATCTTGGGCACACACACAGGTACCCAGTAAGAAGCCGCTGGGTCCGGGATTCAAACCAGGTTGGCCATTGGGGAATCCAGCACCACTGGGGAGCCCACTACACCACCTGTGGTCCCGGGAAATACACTCTCTGATGTCAGGAATTCTACCTTCTCCATGTGGGAGGGATTGAGAGCCTTTAGCCCAGAGGTCAGTGCACGGTGCGTGCGCACTGTTGTCCCGGTGGGTGGGAACAGACAACGCGGGCTCGAGAACTAGCCCGCGGCACTCCCGGAGCGGGGCTGGTGTGGCTGGGCCGTGGTCACACCGCACATTCCCTGCCTGAGTGCACACTTCCTGTGTAGGGCATGGATTTGACGGGGCCTCTTAGAAGTAGGGTCATTTATTGAGGCAAACATGACAATACTTAGGCCTGGCTTTGGAGCCTGATTTCTTGTTACTCCTCATCGCAAGGCGCCATCCCGGCCAGGCCCGTCTCCTCACCGTTCTGTAACTCCAACCGGGCTCCGACCCGTGCCCTCGTCACCGTGCTGCATGTGTGTGCCCTGCACGCTCCTCTCCTCTTTCCCGGATCCTGCTCTCTGTCGAGACCTGGTGCCCGCTGCTTTTGTTTCCTTAAAGAAGTATTTATTTCATTTCATTGATGATTATCATTGTTTTTTAACTTGTTTAGGGCATATATACTTACGAGAGAGAGAGAGAGACAGGGAGAGAGAAAGTGAGAAAACAAGTTGCCAGGTCTGGGACTTGAACCATGGCCAGCCATGTGGGAGTTAGTGCCCAAACCACCACACCACCCAGAGGCCTGGAAAACCTTTCCATCATTCCTCCTTTGCCAGGAATCTCTCCCTCACTGAATTCTTCCTCTAGCCATCATTGTCCATGCAACTTAATCGGCACTGCTAACTGTCATGTAAGGTTCGTCTTTTAGACACACATTTACATCTTAGGTACATGTCTACTGGTCTGAGACCTGGCTTTATATTTTCTGTTTATGCTCTCCTCTCTCCTGGTGCTTACTGCAATCTGGTCCCATACCAGGTGCCCGAAGATAATCAGATAGATTCTCTCACAATGGCGGACGCGCACCTCCAGACAAACCGGCCTCTCGTTCTGGGACGCTGAGGGCAGTGCTCTGTCTGAGCCGAGTGCGCTGACAGCGCTCTGGAGGAAACACACCGCGGCCGTGAGAGAGCGTCAGCGCTGCTCAGCGCTCCTCCTCGGGACCCCTGGCAAAACTGCTTCCCTGGCTGCAGGGCCGCAGAAGAATGACCCTGTCTTTGTACCGGCCCAGTGTGGGAGTCAGTAATGACAGTGAGTAAATATTATGAGAGAAGCACATCGAAGAGGCCACGGGAGCCCAGAGAAAGGGCATCAAGGGACCAGCAGTTAGCGTAATGGCTATGTCGCTGGACTCCCACGTAGTCGACCGCGGTTCGCGTCCCGGACCCAGTGGCTTAAAACTCATGCCGGGTGCCTGTGCGTGCGTGCCCAAGATCCCGAGAGGAGAATGGAGGAGAAGAGATTGCGGCGTGGCCATCCCCCCTGGGGGGTGATTTCTCACTTTCTGTGTCTCTGTCTCTCTCTGTCTGGTGAGCACACGCGCCCCTATAGCAAAAACCTCTTCAAAAGAAAGAAAGAAAGAAAGAAACGGCATCAAAATGAGACTGGCCTGGTAGTCAGGGAAGACTTTCTGGAGGAGGTGGTGCTTGACCTGAATTTAGTCTGAACAGAGCGGGGAAATTTAGAAGAACTTTTCTGAGATGAAGTTATTTTAGAAAAAAGCAACACTGGGAAATGAAGGAGATTTAATTACAACTGCCTCACGAGCAGGGTTTGAAAAGGAGTGGGAGGCTCACGGAAACCTTAATTGCTGAGAAGAGCTGAGAGGAGAAATATGACAGAAGTAATGGGTCTGTCTGTATGTCATGTCTGATTTGTCATTTCTCTAGACAGGCACTCTGCCTCCTGCCTTCTAGGTTAGAAGGAAAAAAAATTCTCCAGCAACAAAGGTGAAGATATCATTCAGGAAGCAGAGATGGGACCTGGAAATACTCCTCATCCCTTTTAGGGAAGAAAAGATCCAGCTCAGGTTACTTGATTGTTAAGAATAACAATACACATCAATTCAGCCATAAGAAAGTGTGAGGTGCCTAAAAGAACTCTAAGTCAGGCTCGGTAACTTCTTTCTTCCTTTAGAAAATAAAAAGCAGCTCCTCTGGTTTATTTTCTAATCTGTTCTTTTGACTTTCCACTCCTTGGGAGATCTAGGAGTGTGCTCATTTAAGAGTGTAGACCAGTCTCTCTGTGTTCAGAGAGGATATCCTGGGACCAGCAAATGGTGTAATGGTTACGTTGCTGAACTCCCATGTAGTCGACCATGATTCGAGTCCTGGACCCGGTGGTTTAGACTCAGGCCAGGCACATGTACGTGCGTGTCCAAGATCCCAAGAGGAGAATGGAGGAGAAGGGATTGTGGAGTGGCCATCCCCTCTGGGGGGTGATGTCTCGATTTCTTTCTGGTGAGCACACGTGCCCTATAGCAAACCCCCCGCCCTCCATTTACAAACAAAACACAACACAACGATTGTGAAACCTCAGAGGCATGTATCAGTACGTGTGTGCTGCTCCTGTCTGGAAGTCTCTGGGTGGCTCTGGCCTCGCTCGGCTTGGTGGTGTGATGCGTGGCTGCCTGTGCGTGCATGCTGATGGCCTGAGCTGGCCTCACTTGGGTGACAGCTCTGATCCACGTGTCTATCAGCTTCCATCCAGCTAACCTGGGCGTGGTCTTGCAGTGGTGGAAGAGGGAGAAGAGAGCAAGCAGAAACTTGCAAGACTTCATAGAACGATGCTCCCCAGCCTAGGAAGGTGTGACATCCTGATCATCTTCATGAGATTGGCAACGTATCAATCCATGCAACTTGATAATCTCATTAAGTGTAAAATGAGCTAGCAGGTGGCATGGTGTTCAGGGCACTGGACTCCCACATGGCCGACTGTGGTTTGAGTCCCGGACCTGGTGGTTTACTTTTCCATTTTCCCTCTCTTTCTCGCTCATGAGCACACACGCCCTATAGCAAATAAAAAATAAAATAAAATAAAAAATAATTCTTAAAAAATGAAGTCTAAAATGCATTAGATACACCTAACCTACTGAACACTATAGCTGAGCCTAGCCCTGCCTCAGATATGCTCAGAATATTTATATTAACCTACAGCTGCGCAGAGCCACCTCACACAAAGCCCGGTTGACAATAATGTGTTGACAATCACATGTACCCCTGGCTACGTATTGAAAGGGGAAGCAGAATGATTATATGGGCACTTGAAGCACCATTTACTGAATGCGTGTCACTTTTGCACCATAAAGTTGAAAAATCAGAAGATGAGCTGTGGAAGGTCAGGGACGGTATGTACTGACTGGAGAAGGTCACGGCCGAGGTCGGCGTGGAGCCGTGGGGGAGTGCAGTGGGCAGTGCACGCCCTCCCTGGGCTGCAGGAAAGGCCTCGCCTGACAAAGGGCGGACCGGAATGGGTGTCAGCACAGGCACGGACCACAGGAGTGGCCCCGGGTAATCTCCAGAGTGCCTGCTTTATCCTGGAAGGTGGGAGATGGGTGTCATTATCCTCCCCTTTACATATTAAAAAAACAAGGGCCAAGGTAGAGAGAGAGACTTATCCAAGGTCACGTGGCTGGTCTGTGGCACTTTAGGAAATATGCTGGTCTTCCTATTACAGATGCAGGGGGCTTTGCACTTCGCTTAACTGAGAACACGGGGAGGGACCCGTGGATGGTGATGGTTACGTTGCTGGACTCCCATGTAGTTGACTGTGGTTTGAATCCCAGACCCGACAGCTTAAAACTCACGCCGGGTATATGTATGTGCGTGCCCAAAAGCCCAAGAGGAGAATGGAGGAAAAGGGATTGTGAAGTGAGACCCCCGACCCCGGCGGAATTTACCGTTTACTCAGTAGGCAGAATGAGCATATGGATTATGAATTTAACGACTTAATCTGGGACCCAGCAGGTGGCGAGATAGTTAAGGTGATGGACTCCCACGTGGCCGACTGTGGTTTGAGTCTTGGACCTAGCAGCTTGAAAATCATGCCGTGTGTGTGTGTGTGTGTGTGTGTGTGTACACAAGGAGAAGGGATTTCAGCGTGGCCATCCCTCCTGAAGAGTGACTTCCCACTTTCCCATTCACTGTCTCTCTCTGGTGAGAGATGCGCCCTATGGCAAAAACTTAAAACAAACTCAAGAAAAAGAATTTAATATGACTATATCATGCTTCAGCTTAAAAACCTTTAATGTCTGCTGTAACAGCAAACGCTTAACATGGGCTACCCCGTCTTCCAAAATGTGTCCCCAGTCTGTCTGTCCGACTTTAACTATTGGACCTTCCCATTCACTCCTTTCACTTAATTATGATTTGTTTAAGCAATTAATTTTTTTTAGAGGGATCAGGTGGTTGCCAGAGAGAGAGAGAGAGAGAGAGAAGGAAAGAGACCGCCCCCCTCCTCCACAGGGAATAGTCACGCCTCCACCCCTTCTCCTCCATCTTTCTCTCCTTTAGGGGTTTTGGCATGCATGCACACACGCCTGGCATGTTTTTCAAGCCACTGGGTCCAGGCCTCGGATTGTGTTTGGCCTTCTTAACCGCCACACTTCAGGGTGGCCTGGAGTACTCAGGGAGTCTCCAGACTTGACCGAGGAATCTCCCCATATGGAATTTCCTCACAAAGCGTCACATTTTACTGTTGCCAACTCTCTGACCTCTATAATGGTCTTTTTGATTTGCCCAAAGGATGAGGGTTTCTCCTCGCCTCGCTATCAGTCATGTTCTTCAATTCCTTGGGCTCTCTGAAACATTTCCCCCTTTCTTTTTATAAGATCTTACTCATTCTTTGGTTTTCAGCTTAAAATTAAACCTCAATGATAGCCAAAGATAGGTCCCAATTTGAGACTCCAGTCCACGGTACTCAGGGAACAGCAAGCAGGACGAACACCAGCACGTGAATACACAGCTAGCACACGCCCACACCACTGCAGATCAGAGACGGGAGGCAGTGCCGAAGTTATCGGAGGGAAAAGACACAGTTCCCCCAAATGAACGCAGATAAGGGTTACTGCAGACATTTCGCCAGAAACAATACCAGTCAGGAGACAACAGAGTGGCAATCCTAAAGTGTTGGGGGGGGGGGAGTGAACCTGGAGTCCTGTACCACCAAAAACATCATTCAAAAATGAGGGAGAGGGGCAGCCTTTGGCATGGTCATTAAGGCGCTGGACTTCCACATGGCTGACAGTGGCTTGAGTCCTAGGACTGGGACTTGAAAATCACGCTGGTGCATCTGTGCATGCTCAAAGTCCTGAGAGGAGAATGGAGGAGAAGGCACTGCAGTGTGGCCATCTCCCGTGGGGAAAGACCCCTCCCTCTCCCTCTCTCTCTGGGGAATGCACGTGCCCTATGGCAAAAAGTTCTTTAAAAAATGAGGGAGAAATACAGACTTATCAGATAAAAATTGAAAAAAGTACTGTCAAGCATACCTGCACTACAAAAAATGTTTTTTAAATAATTATTTATTTTATTTAGTGATATTATTATTATTATTATTAAAATTTGAACAGAGAAAGGGAAAGTAAGAAAGCAAGCTGCCAGTTACCGGAACACGGTCAGCCATGTGGGGGTCCAACACCTTAACCACCATGCCACCTGCTGGCCCCACAAGAAATGTTAAAGGAAGTTCTTCAGGTAGGCAAAATACCAGACAGAATCGTGAAATCTACACAAAGAAATGAAGAACACTAAAAATGGAATCAACGATGATAAATCTATTGTTTCTTCAAACAGTTTTGGCCTTGAGAGTTCACTCACGTGCTTATCAACTGGCACTGCCTCCACCGTTCTTGGGGGCTCCGCTCTGGGCTTTCCTGTTTGTTTGCCTACTCCTTTTCTCTTTGGGGCTTTAATTTGGTAAATTCTATTTCTTTTTATCTCCAGATTCACTTATTCTTTTCTTGGCTGCTTCAAATCTATGAAGAGTCTGTTGAAAGCATTCTTCATCTCGGCTATTGTGGTTTTTATTTTTATCACTTCCATTTGATTCTTTCTGTAAAAAAAAAATCGTCTGTGTAAAAATTACCCATTTCATCATGCAAGTCGCTCATCTTTTCCACTAGAACTTTTTTTTTTTTTGAGAGGTTTTTGCTACAGGATGTGTGTGTTTGCCAGACAGACAGAGAGAGAGACAGAGAGACAGAAAGCGAGAAATCGCCCCCCAGGGGGGATGGTCACGCCACAATCCCTTCTCCTCCATTCTCCTCTCGGGATCTTGGGCACGCATGCACACGCGCCCGGCGTGAGTTTAAGCCACCGGGTCCAGGACTTGAACTGTTGTCGACTACATGAGAGCCCAGTGACATAGTCATTATGCCATCTGCTGGTCCGTTCACTGGAACATTTTAACATAATAATCATAGTTATGTTAAATTCTCCTTTTGATAGTAGTTCTGACATGTCTGAGTCTGGTCATGTTGATTGTTTTGCTTCTTGACAGTGCTTTTTAAATAAAGTTCATTTATTCTGAGAGATACACACACAGCTCCCCAGCTGCGATTCATCCCCAGCCTTGGCCAGCTGGGATCGCGGGTGCACGCATGCCTGGTGTCCGCAGGGAGGTCCCCATGCTGGGACGGGCGAGCTTTGCCCATCAGGCTGCCGCACAGAAAGTCGCATTTTATCACTGCACCGTCTGACCCCCTTATTCCTTTGTGTACTTTAATTTTTTCATGGAAGTCACACGTCTTGTGTAGGGTCATAGACCTGAGGTAAATATGTTACACCCAGAAATGGGCAGGATTTTCCTCCTCCTCGGCACTTTCTGTGGGAGATCAGTCCGCCTACTCTGGCGCTGAGCCAGTTGGAGATTGTTTTGTTGCTATGGTTACCCTCTGACAACATGGCTTTCATGGGGTGCATCCTGTGTTTTGGTTGACAGCTGGTTTGACAGGTTTTTCCACTGTCTGCTCAACCCGCGGCATGGGCCCTCAGTGAGGGTCTGTCTCCATGTTGTCGCACTCCGCTCCGCAGGAGACGGCCAGCCCTTGGCATCTGACGCTGGTTGCCTAGTGGTCGGGACCAGGAGGGGACCTCCTCTGCTCAGATTCAAGCTCAGCTGTGGGCAGCACTGTGTCCCTCGGTCCCCGGGGTCTAGGTCTGAGCCTAGCAGTATCCCTGCTCCGTCCCATGGCTGGAGTTTGGCCACTCCCCTCCGCTTCTCATCTGCAGTGTCATCTTCACCACATCCTGAGTGACAGAGCTCATGGCCTTTCCCCCAACAGGTTAAGGCTTTCGCTCTGTAGGAGAGAAATAGAGGCTGAGGTTCCAGTGTGGCTACATCATTTCCCATAGTAGCTGCCGTCCGTTCTCGCAGGCCTCAGCACGCGGCATGCTGTCGGAGGCTCCCATCCCGCTCCGTCTCCTCTGAGTGCACTCAGGGAGGTCTGTGGGAAGGAGCCGTGAGAGGCTCGAAGTCCTCTTTGTGTCCCAGGGGTTCCGTAGTCTCTTGCTAGGCTAAGCTCAGCCCTTAGCAATCCGTTAAGAACTGTCGCTGGATTACGGTGTCTGCCCCCGGTAACCAAGGGCCTGCGTTTGTCTCTCTTTGGGGGTGCCTGTGTTTCCTCAGATTGGGGTTTGCTGGTGTCTCTTCAGCCTCAGTTCTCCGATGGGTTCAGGAAAGTGAACTTGCATATTATCCAACTTTTGGGGGGCTGTAAGGGAAGAAGTGATGTCCTTTTCAGTGTCTAGTGGGAATTCAATATGTCATTCCTAAAGCATGATCTGTGTTTTCCATTTACGAGAGTTTGGAACGACATGTCCTGTAGTGTCTCCTCCAGGCCATCTGTAATCAGAATGGTAAGCTTATTAAAGCCGCACTCCAGACTTAAACATTTGAAAGAACAAGGGATATTCATCTTGTCACACTCACCAGCTGATTCCTGTGCATTTTAAAGTTTGAGAATTGTTGGGGCCCGATGGCAGCACAGTGAAACACAGCCCTCTGCAGGCTGACTCCCGTGGGAGGTTCCAGATTCGTGTCCAGAGGCCTCCCTGGGTTCACACACACACATGCCCATCTTGGGGCTGGCTGAGGCTGGGGTGGGTCATGGCATCAAAATCCTGTCGAGGGCGTTAGTTCTCTCTGCCTTCCTTGCTCATGGAAAAAATAATAAACACTAGAAAATTAGCAGTGGTGGAGTCAGAACACGATGCTCCAGTGGATGGCGCTGGCATGCTGAGTGCTCTGAACTGAAAGCTGATTAGAAAGTCTCAGAAGTAAACTTTTTTTTTTTTAAACCTTATCCCTTCTTACTCCTCCAAAGTCCGTCACGGAAACCAGAATTCTTCTCTCCCCAAATACATCATAGAAACAAGAACACCAAAGACGACCCTCTGACCTTCTCTTCTCACCTAAGGGCCTTGGCCCTACTCCTGGAAGGAAGGACGGCCACGCAGAGGGGCCGTGGAGGCTGAACGGACAGGCCTTGCGGGCCCCGCCCCCGTTGGTTGTCATTACCTCATACTCCTTTTGTCCAATAGCATTTCTACACGCTGTCCATTTGTCATACAGCGTAAGTGTTAAAATAGACCATTTCCCCTGGGTCTTTGGGTCTTCATTCCTGAAGGTCTCCATGTCACATACAACTTTGGTTTAAAATAAATGCATTCAGATTTTTCTCTTGTCGACTTATTTTTTTTTTTTCTGTTTTAGAAAGGTAAGCCTTATCTTGACATGGGAGACAAAAAGCATATGCCCTTTTCACCTCTACCGAAGCCTTTGTAAGGAGTCTTCAAAAAGTCTGTGGAAAATGAGATTAACGTATGTATTTATCTTGGTGTAAAATTTTTTGAGATCCATGAATAGCTTTCTTCATAATACACGTTGCCGTAAAGCTTTGGAAGACGCTCGTATTAGCATTCGTAACTGAGCCGTAAGAAAATCACAAGACCCTACATCTAGGGTAACTAGGTAACCAGGCTTGGCGTCCATCTTAACAGATTACACCTGAGGAAATTCAGTCTTTACCGTCGACCTTCACTCCACAACGAGTCTCACAGAGCCTAGCCTCCCCACCATCGACGGAACCCCATCCTTAAGGAATGGAGGTAACAATAACCTTGCTGAGTCTTCACAGAGATCTGGCTATAGAGCCCGGAAGGGGGAAGGTGCTGCCATCTCCCCTGCCCCATAACCAGCGGAGGAGATTTTGTCGGCTCAAGAGCTGCCAAGCCACACCTAGACCTCTGCTGCTTCTGAACCAGGATCTAAAAATTGTCCTGACTGACTCCATTTTGCTTCTGCTGCCTTGTTAATCATTGCTTGTCTTGAAGCCCCCTGCAGAGGACAGCTCCTTGCAGGCTGGACCTGCATCTGTCCCCCAGACAGTGATTGTCCCGCCCCTATGCTGCCAGGTCTCCTTGTGATGCTGCCTGTCAGGATGACCAGACCACCTTGTCATCCTGCCCTAAGATGATGAATAGCTTGCCCTGTTTCTATACGCTCCTCGCACTGCCCCTTTCCCTACAGACGCTTTCTATCTCGTCCAGGACAGCTACAGACTGGTCTACCCGCTCCCTGGTGTTGGCCTCCCTGACCAAATTCCTTTCCTCACTTGCCAGTTCTTGTCTCTTTGCCAAGCGGTGAGTGGCATGGGATGATTTCTGGTCCCACGAGCAAGCGTCCCTGCCCATCCCGGCCTCACACCATGTACCAGGATAGGCAAGAAAGCCACTTCCTTTCTTCAGCTCTCCTCTTTGACTTGTCTATGAATGAAACGGACACAGAACATATTAGGACAATTGAAACACATTTTAATAGTGCATGTGTACATGGGAGTCTCACAGAAATAAGAGACTCAGAGAAAAGGCCAGATGATTGGGATTTATAAACCATCCTGAGCTACAGGAGGGATGGGAGCGTGAGCTCTCTGAGGGCGAAGGGGGCAGGGAAGAGAAACCCCAGGAGGGAAGGGGAAGAAGTCCCCGCTGAGGAAAGTGCCTGCTGTGCAGGTGAGAGCGTCTCAGCGGGTATCAGTCGTCTTGGAGAAGCTCACTGCCTGGTGCAGATACCAGAAGCTTTCACAAATGAAAAATCCTCTTGGGACCATCAGTTAGCGTAATGGCTATGTTGCTGGACTCCCATAGGGTCAACCGCGGTTCGAGTGCTGGACCCGGTGGCTTAAACTCACTCTGGGCGCGTGTGCGTGCGTGCCCAGGATCCTGAGAGGAGAATGGAGGAGAAGGGATTGTGGCGTGGCCATCCCTCCTGGGGGTGATTTCTCGCTTTCTATCTCTCCGTCTCTCTCTGTCTTTCTGGCGAGCACACGCGCCCTATAGCAAGGGAAACTCTCAAAAAAAAAAAATTATCTTGTAGATGTGAATTTTCTTTACTAAGAGGCAACTTTTCAGAGCTACTCTTGTGTCTTCGGTCTCTCAAAATAACCAGCTTGAGAGGTCAGCAAGTGACATGGTGATTAAGGCCTGGACTCTTACATGGCAGACCATGGTTTGCGTCCCGGACCTGGTGGCTTCAAGATCATGCCAGGCGCGTGTGCGTGTGTGCCCCAAATCCCAGGAGAGTGGGGGAGGGACTGTGCATGGCCACCGCTCTGAGGGATGATTTCTTGCTTTCCCTCTCACTGTCTCTGTCTCTCTGATGAGTTCATGTGCCCTATGGCAGAAACCTAAAAAAATGGGCTTGTGATAATCAGTATGCTGAAGGGCATACTTGGGGTGGCATGTTTTGGTCTCCCACAATCATATTATTGGGGGAGGAGTGTCCCAGCCTCAACACTATGCACTTTTTTATTTTTTTTAACCAGGATTATCTTATTTAAATTTCATCACACAGACACCATTACCTTCCTCATTACAGGCAGTGCACCTGTTTCTCAAAGAGGCTAATTACCTTGTTCAAGGTTACACAGCTATAGGGTGGCAGGGCCAGGATTTGAATCCAGTTGGTCTCATTCTGAAGCCTGAGAATTTTTTGAAAAATTGAGAGGGACCAGTGACATGGTGGTTAATGCAGCTGGATCCCACGTGGCTGACTGACACCTAGCAGTATGGGAAACATGCCGTGAATGTGTGTGTGTGTGAAAAGTCCTGAGGAAGCTGGAGGGGAAGGGACTGCAATGTGGCCATTTCCCTGAGGGACACTTAAAAAACTTGAGATGTAATTCACTTACATAGACTCCATTGAACGTGTACAGCCTTAGAGGCTTCTAGTATATTCACAAGGCTGTACAGCCATCACCACTAATTCCACGCTTCATTTTCGTCACCCCCCCCTCAAAAAAACCCATGTGCCGCTAGTGGCCACTCCCATCTCCTCCTCCCTCTCCCCTGGCAACCACAAATGTACTTTTTGTCTGTTTTCAGACACTTTAGGTCAATGAAACCATGCACACATGACCTATGGCCTTTTGTGCCCGGCTTCTTTCCCTTGGTAAAGACTTACACTAGGTTAGAAAATCAGAAATGGACATCGTATCTGCTTAGACAAAAGGACCACCAGCCTTCAGCTTGCTCCTGCAGGAGACAGGATAACCTGCAAACAACGACAAGAATTCCGTTCAGTTGAACAAAGAAAGTAACTGAGTCTCTCCAATGAGCAAGCCCAGGCTTGAACTCTACTGTCCTTGGTGCATGTCAGAATTACCCCGAGTGTGACGGAAGAGATTTCTGGGTTCCACTCCCTGGAGATTCTGACTCTGAGCTCTGAACTGGAGCCCAAGTTCTGTGTTCCTACCAAGCGTCATCAGGTCATCATGATATGACAAGGTCAGCTGAAGGGTAGGGTTTCTCGCCTGGTGTGTATGTGAAGCATGGAGGGTCTGTCTGGTTGACACAATCGAATTCATTCAGTAGGCCTGGGAGGGGGCCCCAGAGTCCCCGTTTCTGACAGACTCCCAGATGGTGCTTGTTTTGTTTACTTTGTTATTCTTCACGGCCCTTGAGTCCTGAAGCTGCAGGAGACACAAGGTCAAGGTTAGAAAAGCTCTGCTTTGGGCCAGCAGGTGGTGTGATGGTTGAGGCACTGGACTCCCAATGGCTGACTGTGGTTCAAGTCCTGGATCTGGTGGCTTACTCTCTCACTTTCCTTCTCTGTCAGGTGAGTACATGTGTCCAGTAGCAAATTTAAAAAATAATAATAAATAAAATTAAAAGAATTAATTCTTTAAAAAAGAGAGAAAAGACAAGCTCTGCCTCCCCACCCTCTGTGCGGCTGGCCTCTGGCGGTGCCTGTCCACGTCCTCTCCCTGTGCCCCATGTTCCTACGCCTCAAAGACAGAGGAAATTGGGGCTTTTGCTAACAGCCAGGCGGAGGCCACATCTGCCAAGACCGAGAAAGACAATGTGAAGTTTAAAGTTCCATGTGGCAGATACCTGTTCATGTCGGTCACCCCGGAGAGAAAGCAGAAACCAGCACAGTCCCTGCCCCAGGCCTGGCAGTGGAGGCGGTGAAGTGAACTAGACACTGCATGAGTTACATTATTATTTTTCTTAAAATTCGAAACAACGAAAAGAAAAAGAAGAGAAGCTCTCAGATTCCTGCTTAAGGAGCTCACTGCGGAGAGCCCAGGGCCCTGCATGAGCAGAGACCCAGATACGCTGCAGGTGGAGACCCCCAGCCTGAACTCAGTAACCCCCAGCCATAGCCTCAGTAACACGGTCAGAAAATAGTGCAGGCCGGCTTCGTGGTACTGATTGGTGAGATGGGAAAGCGTGTTACGTGGTTCATACACATTTCCATTCTAAATGGTTCACAATTTTCAGGAAAAAAAAATATACTGACACTAAGGAGGGAAGCCCTAGTTTTCGAGAAACTCCACTGGTGTGGAAAACTCCATTTCCTGATAATGCCGGGCAAAGCTGTGCCGTGTGGGGCGCTCCATATGTCGCTGGTCTCGTGAATTGTTCAGTTTTATGATCCTCATTAACAGGGATAATGGTTGCTTTTTAATAATCACGATCACCATCTGGGGTCTGGGAAACCCCGGCGTGAGGCTCAGGTAGGGAGAGGAGAGCGTCCCGCTGCCCCAAGGCCGGTGCGTCCGTGTGCTCAGCTGCAGAGGCGCCAGGACAGATGTGGAGTTAGTTCTGGTTGGGAAGAACGTGGGCACAAAGCGAAGCCTAACGACACCCCGAGAGCGCAGGGGACGCCGACTCTGCCTTCGCTGCCCTGTCTCGTTCTAATCTTGGTGACATCCACGTGTGCTCCCTCGCAGCCCTGGTGACCCTGGGTCGCCGTGGGCACGGACGAGCAGGCTATGTGACTACGTCTCCGTTTCCCCAGCTCTCGGGGTGAACTGGGTTTGAGCACCAGAGCAGCTCCTCTTCCCGGAGGAGTGCCTTGTTGGCAGGAGGTGGCTAGACCACAAAGCTGCCTGGTAACCATAACAACCAAGCAGGGGCTCTTCTGGCTTTGAGGTTCCTCTTCAGACCTCCCTCTGCAAGTCCTCCCCGTGAGCAGCAGCACTGAGTCCTGTTTAGCTGTAAGGTGCAGGGCTGTGAGGGGAGGGCAGCCTGTGCTTGCCTGGTCCCGAAGCAACGAGCCCCCCGTGGGCAGATGGGAGCAGCTGAAGAGCAGGGAACGTGATGAGGACCAGCCGCGGAAACAGACCCAGCCTTGAGCAGCTCCAGACAGCCAAGGGTGGCCCGGGCCGGTCGCACGGCCGGCAGCAAACTGAGCTAGGGTGCCGAAGGCATCTGCTGACCGCGGGCACGAGTCCCTGGGTGGGCCGAAACCATGCCAGGTACCTGCATGTCTGCCCCAGATCCGGGCCAGCTGGAGGGCCGGGACAGGGCACCGAGGACCGACGGGATCCTCTTGACGGCGCTTGTCGTTCTCTACCTCGTGCACCTGCTCTATGTCATGAATGAAAATAAATAAACTGTAAACAAAAGAAACCGGAAGAGGGTAAAATGCTCCCCTCAAGAAGGGCCCACAGTAGGTAGGTGAGTTAGGATGGGTTCCTGGAGGAGTGTTTCCAGCAGGATTCTGGGGGCAGAAAAGAGGACTTTGGGAGTTTCTTCACAGGGGTGGTGTATAAGGGGCCTTCAAAACATTAGTGGAAAGTAAAATTATAATATGATCTTGTTTTGGCATGCACACTTTTGAATTCTGTGAATAGGTTTTTCACAATACACACTTCCTATGAACTTTTCCAAGAGCCTTTTTGATTTGCTGGAACTGGGAATTAGGGGCCATGGGCTGAGGTTTGCAGCCTTGATCCCCCCGATCTGAAACTCAGCCAATTCACCTGTGCAGGTAAGAAGACAGAGCGACAGGAATCCCTGGGTCCTGTGCCCCCTCAGCCCCCAGCCTTCCTTTCTGCCACCCCTGGCATATTCTCTACAGCAGCCTCCTCCTTGCACTAGTTCCTAAAACATCGGTGCCAGCCCATCTGTTGCAGCAAATTGTGAAGAGGTCGAGACCGAATGTTGACATTGCACTGACGCTCAAGACACTGGCAGGGGTCGGCCAAAGCAACTGTTTGTGGTTTCTTGAGCATCTCTCAGATGACAAGTGGACACAGTGCATGTGTGCACCAAAGCATGTCAGAGGAGGTGTGTTTCCGCTGCTCCTCACCTCGTCCCCCCGACATCTCCTGCAAACAAGCGCGTATCCTTGGAGATGAAGTACACCGTTACTTCATAAGTATAAGGACTATTCTACCAAAGGCGTTTCTCCCTGTTCCATGTATTTATGTATTTTTTGACAAGGGGGCTGCTATTTTACATTATAAAATACAAATATTCTCCTTGAGCACTTTTGGAAGCTTTTGATTCATTGCTGTTTCTTGACACTCATCTTCGAGTAGGCCCAGATTGAGCGTTAGACCTTCTGTGGCAGTGAAACAGACTGAGAAATAATGGTGTGAGCACTACAGTATTTTGAAACCAGCTATTTTCTCTGTTTTCAATGTTCTTTAAGTACCTTACCAACCGACTCAATCTCTTCATGCTGCTGTAACAAAATACTTGAGACTGGGTAGTTTCTAAAGAACAGAAACTTCTGGTAGTTCTCAAGGCTAGAAGTCCAAGTTCAAGGTGCTGGCAGGCTCAGCGTCTGGTGAGGAGCTGGTCTCAGCTTTTAAGATGGTGCCTTGTGGCTGTGTCCTCCAGAGAGGTGAACACCGTCCCTCCCATGGTAGAAGGGTGGCAGCGCAAAATGGCCTCGCTTCCTTCCAGCCTTTCTGTGAGGTTGCTAATCCCAACAGAGGGCTCCATCCTCCGAATTCAATCACCTCCTAAGGGTCCCACCTCTTAATACTATCGCATTGGGATGTAGGTTCCAACGTATGAATTTTGGAGGGACACGTACAATGAAACCATAGCACATACCTAGCAGATCGCACAGTCAGATAGCCACTAGTTTGTCAACTTCAGCAATTTATGTGGTCCAATTTGGTCATTGGTCTTAATTTTTTCTAGCTCTAGTTTCTCTCGAGGGCAGTTTAAATGAGATTGGCCACATCTATGGTCCGCAGATAAGCTAGGCCTGCACTGTGAGGTTGAGGGGTACTGACTCTGTGTGGCTCATCTTAGTTGCAAAGCCATGCTTTCGTTGACCCCCTCCCCCCAACGCAACCTCTAATCATTTTTCAGAATCACTGTAGTTGTCTCCTGCATTTAAGAGATGACAGCTCTGACCACATGCCGTGAGAGTGGATTGGACATAGGACTCAGACCTGGAACACTCCACTAAATGCTTAAGGGAATATTTTAGTTCCATGTCTTCTTTTTTTTTTTTTAAAAAAAGAATTATTTATTTTTATTTATTAATTATTTTTATTTTAAAATTTGCTATAGGGAACATGTGCTCATCAGAGGGAGACAGAAAGGGAAAATGAGAAAGCAAGCTGCCAGGTCTGGGACTTGAACCAGAGTCAGCCAAGTGAGAGTCCAGCATCTTAACCACCATGTTACCTACTGGTCCTAGTTCCATTTGTCTTAATACCATGGTGTTTTGACGGCAATAAAAGTCACATTGGTAAATCACTATTTTATTTATTTTTGAATGGACCCCAAATTGATAGACTTTTCCAGAATTTCTGAGTCTGGTCGGTATAAGAAGGCAAGGGCAGACGTGTACGGTCTGATTTGCACTGTCTGCTCCGGGGACCCACACGTCGTGTTAGACCAACCTCCTGTTGCATGTGGTCCTGACGGTGAGGTCGGGATCCTGCTCTCTGCAGATGAAACCTTCTCCTGAAGACTGTCCTGTAACGTGCTGGGTGATCTGGAGCACCTCACTTAGCATTTCTGGGCCCGGATTTCCCTAGCTCTAAATGAGGGCAGTGGGAGTG
This sequence comes from Tupaia tana, assembly GCA_026018925.1. Taxonomy (NCBI): domain Eukaryota; kingdom Metazoa; phylum Chordata; class Mammalia; order Scandentia; family Tupaiidae; genus Tupaia; species Tupaia tana. The sequence continues at coordinate 108,961,140 of JAKSZU010000004.1, read as the reverse complement.
GAGGCAATTAGATTAGCTTTAGCCTTCTATAGCTCTCCCAGGTGTGGGCGAGACCCAAGTTCAAATGTTAGAAATGTCCATGAGCCTCTCTGTCCCAGACGTCGGCTCGGTCCGCCGTGGCTCTGTGGTAGGGACCAGAGACACATGCCCACTCGCATACTTGTGAAGAGGAATGGTCTGCGTCAGATAAGACTACATGGAGACGAAATGCTGCCATCTATACTGGAAAACCTAAGCAACTACCTCAAAGTGATGGTTCTCAGAGCGTGCCCGGGAGCCTCCGCCTCACCGGGGAGCTTGTTGGAGACGCAGATTCTGAGGCCTTACCTCGCACCTGGTGGAGTCTGCAGTCTGTGTTTTAGGAAGCTCTCTGAGTGAGTAATGACGCCTGCTAAAGTGTGAGAACAGCGGTCTAAACGTGTGAAGTTTATTCTGTTACTGAAAAAGAGATCTGGAGAAAGGCTGACAGGAGGCCACTAGGAGCCCCAATAGTCACCGCGTCTGCTTTACCAGACTCGGCTTTGCGGGACGTCGACTCCCCTGGCACCGACATTCGCTCTCAAAGCGAGAAAACTGGACGGTCACTGGGGACATTGCATAGAATTTGGTTCATCGTTGAAATAACCCTCAGATGTGAACCCTGAGAGTACCATGAGCAGCCACACCATCCATGGCTAGGTGCTTCCTCAGGCGACGCACCACTCATGCGCTGTCTAGACATCGGTGTGTTTGCTGGAGATCACCCTCATAACCGCGGTCGTGTGTCTTAGCAATACCACTGCCGTGTAAGGCTGTATCCGACGGCGCTTCCGGGCCTCCCTTCCTAACGCACTGCCAATGGCTGAGCAAGCGTTACATACATAGTGATGGCTTCATGGAGACCTAGGCAAGATACCGGGTCGGGCAAGATGAAATCAAGAATCAAACTCTTATCTGGAGGGACCAGCAGTTAGCGTAATGGCTGTCACTGGACTCCCATGTAGTCGACCGCGGTTCGCGTTCCAGACCTGGTGGCTTGAAACTCACGCCGGGCGCGTGTGCGTGCGTGCTCAAGATCCCAAGAGGAGAACGGAGGAGAAGGGATTGCGGCGTGGCCATCCCCCCCTGGAAGGTGATTTCCTGCTTTCTGTCTCTCTGTCTGTCTCTGTCTGTCTCGCGAGCGCATATGCCCTATAGCAAAAACCTCTAAAAACAAAACAAAAAAAACCTCTTACCTGGATAACTAAATTAGTGTAGACGATGACTCCGGCGTTTTGGCGTTTCACATATCTGCTCCTCAATGGTGGATTTCTTCCTTCAGTGTTGTTTGGGCTGTGTTGATGTGAGCAGCGAGCTGGGGGCTGAGACTCAAATCTGAGTCCTCTCTACCTCTGGCCTTGGGCAAGTCCCTTCACTCGCTCCCACTTCGTTTCCCCCTGCCTGATGGACAAAGGGTTTTTACAAACAGAGGAACTAGACAAGAGGTGGTCCGTGAATCTGCCTCTTCTCCTGAGGGCATCTGTCCACGGGCCCTGCCTCTGCGGAGAATGGAGTGGTGGCAATAGGGCACCCGTCCCCTGCCCTGCACTCTTCCACATGCGGAGGGTGTGGACAGCACTGGTCCGTGCGAGCTGTGGGTGGGAGAGCCGTGCAGTGTGTCTGCGAACAGAGAATGGCACAGGGAATTGTTTAAAAAATATTTAATTTTATTATCATCATTTTAAAATTTTCTATAGAGCATGCACACTCTCCAGAAACAAACAGAGGGAGAGAGAGAGGGAAAGTGAGAAAGCAAGTTGCCAGGTCTGGAACTCAAATCGTGATCTGCCACGTGGGAGCCCAGCGCCTCGACCATCATGCCACCTGCTGGCCCGACACGGAGTTTTCATCTCCTTGTTGGTTTAGAAGATCGAAATAACTTCTCATGTTCACACACAACTCGGGTTTCCAAGACAAAATAGTAACGTTTCTCACTAACTCCTAACCTGCAAAGGTGGGAAGAGCTATGCGTGCCTGCCTGGCCCTGGAGCGAGGACCAGTTTACGGCAGTAGGAAGCAGGGCCACGCCTAGACGCAGGCAGCTCAGATCAGCGCCAGGTCATGAGCGCCACTCAGACACGGCAAGGCCACTCAGAGGGCACGAGGGCGCGTGGCTGGCCTGCAGGCGGGCCACATGGCACCCCCTCCTGCTCCCACCCCACAACTCCTGCAACACTGAGGGCATCAACATGGCGGGCTGAAAATTAGGCTTCTTGTTTCTCTTGGCTCTACGGCAGCCTGGCCACTGTGTTCTGCTCACTGGAATCCAAGCAGCCTTTGTTCAGACTCCGCTTGGGGAGTGTTCTCTCTCTCTCTCTCTCTCTCTTTCTCTCTGGCAGATGCGCACACTCTCTGGCAGCTAGGAAGGGAAAAGAAACAAAAGTCGGCCTTAGAAAGGTAGAAAGTAGACTAGAGCTGGGAAGGGTGGGGATGGGTGGGTAGATAGATGCTGGTTAATAGTTATAAAAATTAGACTTAATTAAAAGAATTAAGTTCGGGGTCAGCAGGTGGCATAGTGGTTATGGCACCAGACTTCCATATGGCTGAGTGATTGCAGTTTGAGTCCCGGACCTGGCACCTTGAAGCTCATGCTGGGCGTGTGTGCGTGCATGCCCCAAATCCCAGGAGGACAATGGAGGAGAAGGAGTTTCTGCGTGGCCATCCCCCCCTGGGGGGTGATTTCTCACCTCCCTCTCACTGCCTCTTTCTGTCTCTCTCCAGAGAGTGCATGTGCCCTATGACAAAAACCTTAAAGGTAAAATAAAGCAAAAGGATTAAGTTCAAGTATTCTACAGCACAGTAGGGCGACTAGAGTTAACAATAATTTATGGTATATTTCAAAATAGCTAGCAGAGAGGATTTGACATGTTCCCAACACAAAGTAACGACACTTGTTTGAGGCGATGGATATTCGAATCACCCTGATTTGATCATTATACATGTATTCATGCATCAAAATCATCCTATAAATTTGATTAAATAAGAATTTGAAAAAGAGGCCAGCTGAGGCTGCAGTCACCTGAAGGCTGGACCGGGCTGAATGATCCATTTCCAAGGCTGGAGCACTGGGCCTCGATGCCTTTCCACCTGGAACTCCCACAATGCTGCTTGGGCGTCCACACAGCACGGCCGGTGGCTTCTCCCACACAGCGGGCCAGAGAGCAAGAGGGACCATGGCTCTCCTGACCTAACACAGGAGACAGCACCACACACGGTGTCGTTCTCCACATAGACCAGCAACCCGGGGAGGGACAGCGCAGCCGCGTAAATGTGCCCGGAAGCCAGCTTGGAGACTGGCTGCCCTAAGTTTTAAGTGAGTCATTCAAAAAAAGAACTGTCTGGGACCAGCAGTTGGAGTAATGGCTATGTCGCTGGACTCCCACGTAGTTGACTGCGGTTCGAGTCTCGGATCCGGTGGCTTAAACTCACTCCGGGCACATGTGCGTGCGTGCCCAAGATCCCGAGAGGAGAATGGAGGAGAAGGGATTGAGGCGTGACCATCTCCCCTGGGGGGTGATTTCTCACTTTCTGTCTCTCTGTCTCTCTCTGTCTTTCTGGTGAGCGCACACGCCCTATAGCAAAAACCTCTCAAAAAAACCAAAAAAAGGATAAAAAGAGAATTGTCCTAGATACGTCTCTGCTCTGGTGATCCGCTTTTGAATCCTATCTTTTTTTTTCCCTTTTTCTTCGAGAGGGTGTGCTTGCTAAGGAGAGAGAGGGAGACAGAGAGAGAGAAAGGGGAAAGGGAGGGCACCCACAGGGGCACTCCATGCCACAGTCCCTTCTCCTTGGCTTATCAATCCTTTGGGGCTCAGGACATGCAAACATATGTCCATGGCATGTTTTGCAAGTCCCTGGGGCTGGGATGTAAACCTAGTGGTCCACATGGGATCTGACTCCCTTAACTAGGCCCTGAGGCAGGCCCTGAACACGCTGTTGTAAAAATTTATTCTAAATGGGCGAAACCAAATTATAAAATTATGGGAGCTCTTTTTTATTTTTCTTTAGAGAGGCTTTTGCTATGGTGTGCATGTGCACGCTGGAGAGACAGAGAGAGAAAGAGAGAGAGAGAGAGAGAGAAACCGCTGCCTGGAGGGATGGCCATGCTGCTACCCCCTTCTTTTCTATTCTCCTTTTGGGATTTTGGGCACACACAACGCACCTGGCATAAGTTTCAAGCCTCCAGACCTGGGACTCGAACTGTGGTCAGCCATGTAGGAGTCCAGCACCTTAACCACTACTTCACCTGCTGGCCCATGGGAGCTCGTTTAGGGAGAAAGATTTAGGATCGGCATAGAGCTGGTTCAGTAGACCAGGACTGTGACGGATCACCCATCTCAGCTTGATTCCGTTCTTTGCCATTGTGGACACAGAGCCCCGGAGTCTAGCGCCCGCCTGGGTCCTCTGAAACACACCAGCCTTCCATGACGATTCCCTGTCCCTCCGGTTCCTGTTCCTCTTCCCAGGAGGCCATCAGTGTGCCTGGCGTGAGCAGCGATTTCCAGCCACTTGCCGTGTGCTGCGATGTTCCCTAATGACCTGCGCCATCCTCCCCTGGGCCGTCCTCGGAGAGCGCGCAATTCCCAGACCGCTGGCGGTTATGCCACTTCTTTCTTTTTAATTCAATAAACACACTGAGATACCGGGGGAGAGGCGTGATCCTAGGGACGAACTCAGCTCAGTTCTGGTTTACACAAACAGCGGAAGCATGCATATTAATGAGGCGCTCACAACTCCAGCACATCGCGTTCTGCTGGTGACAAATGAAATCCCTTCACCTGCTGTCGAGGTCGTCCGTAAGGACGCTGGTTTGGCGAGCTCAAGTGTGAAACCCGGGCTGGCCCGTTCTGGTTCCTGGCAGGTCTGCAAGCACAGACCGTTAACCGCAAGGTGGCTGGGGTGTGCGTGTCTGGGTCGTCTGCTTCTGTCTGTTTAAGCAGACCTGGGGCCCCCAGCAATGGGACCGAGGGGAGAATTTAATGTACATCTGCGGATGGTGGTTCGCCACCTCCACGACGTGTTCCAGGCTCTCCTGTTTCTTTCTTGCAAGGAACTCTTTTTGTTCTCCTCTCCCTTTGTTCTCAGCCCTGCTGTCTTTGTACTGAGGCTCTGACATGGGGTCTCGGGTCTCCAGGGACTGGGCTCGGGGTCTCCAGGGATCGGGGCAGGTGTGTTGGCTAGATTCAATCTTAGGGCCTGAGCACCCTCTGCGAGCTGTGGGAAGCCTCCTGTCCTCCGACGACGCTTCACAGCGGAGAGCCATCTCTGTCCTCCGACGACGCTCCACAGTGGAGAGCCATCCTCTTCCTAACTCCAGCCCTCCAGTCCCCAGCCGTCAGGCAACCGAGATGCCACACAAGCGCATCACTGCTCCTGGAGGAAAGCCAGTCAATGACTGCTACTTGGGCTCATTATTGTAAATTCAATTTATAATTGAGAGTTAACATTTCTTCCTTCAGGGTTTTTATTCCTTTCTTAATAAATGAAGGCATTTAAGTTATGAGTCTTTTCCCTCCCATTTAATAAACAAGAAAACCAAGGTTGAGAGAACTTAAACCACGCAGGTACTGAGTTATGAGCACAGGGTTAGAACTGCACCTTCTGACAGTGGGTCTAAGGATCTTCATTATGCTACAAATAGTGCTGGAAATGTCAGCAGAGAGGGTGTGGTGGAGCAAGACTAACTCATGAATTATCTGATGCATGTGCTTAATGACAACTCTTTCAAGAATGATCTCTTAACTGAATTTTTTAAAAAGAGCGTGTGTGATGACTTTCAGCATAATGATCTAATAATAGTTTCCAAGCAGTAAGTAAAAAATGGAAGTCAAGGTAGCAAGTCGGGGGGAGGCAGTGGCCGAAGTAGCAGAACTATAGGGCCTGGAGAACGGGCAGGTGTATGAAGCACTTTTTTTTTTTTAGAGGTTTTTTGCTATAGGGCATGTGCACTCGTCAGAAAGACAGAGAGAGAGAGAGAGAGACAGAAAGTGAGAAATCACCCCCCCCCCCAGGGGGATGGCCATGCTGCAATTCCTTCCCCTCCATTCTCCTCTCGGGATCTTGGGCATGCATGCACACGCACCTGGTGTGAGTTTAAGCCACTGGGTCCGGGACTTGAACCACAGTCGACTCCATGGGACTCCAGTGATATAGCCATTATGCCAACTGCTGGTCCCTTTTTTCTAAAATTTAGTGTAGGGCATGAGCTTGCTGGAGAGAGAAGGAGAGAGCGTGAGAGAGGAGAACGAGAGAAAGCACTCTCTAGTGGGGATGGTCATGCCTCAATCCCTCCTCTTTGTATAGAATACTAAATATATATATATATATATATATATATATATATATGGTATGTGTGTATACTCACCATAGAAATGCTCTCAAACACATAGACACAAGGGAACCAGCAGTTAGAGTAATGGCTATGTCGCTGGACTCCCACGTAGTCGACCGCGGTTCGCGTCCCGGACCCGGTGGCTTAAAACTCACGCCGGGCACGTGTGCGTGTGTGCCCAAGATCCCAAGAGGAGAATGGAGGAGAAGGGATTGCGGCGTGGCCATCCCCCCTGGGGGGTGATTTTTCGCTTTCTGTCTCTATGTCTCTCCCTGTCTGTCTGGTGAGCACACGCGCCCTATAGCGAAAACCTCTCCAAAAATCAAACAAACAAACAAACAAAAAAACACATAGACACAAGTACACACACCCTATGTTTTTAGATATTTTTTTCCAGCCATAGAGAGCGTGCCCTCACCAAAGTTCACCAGAGAGAAACAAAGAGAGAAATTGAGAAGGAAAATGAAATATCATGCCCGGGGGTGGGGGGTGGGGGATGGCTACACTGCAATCCCTTCTCCTCCATTCTTCTCCTGGGATTTTGGGTATGCATGCATGCATGTGTGCCTGATATGATTTTCAAGCTGCCGGGCCTGGGACTTGAACTACAGTCGACCAGGTGGGAGTCCAGCACCTTAACCACATTACCTGCTGGACTTCACCTCCACACACAGTTTAAAGAATAGTGAAGAAATAAGCTGCAAAGCTATTATGGGCAAGGCTTTGCCGTGTAGGCCCCTGAAGGGCTCTGCCTTGTGGATGAGCACAGCTGTGGATGAGCACAGCTTAAAACGTGCTTTTAGAGCTACTATAAATAAACACTGTGAAACATACTTGGATTTAACTTGGAGATGTCGTGGAGAACATTGCAGATCAAGCCATACACTGTGACTTTTAAAAAATGATTTATTTCATCTTTATTTATTATCATTATTTTAAAATTGGCTGTAGGGCACGTGTGCTCTTCAGAGACAGAGGGAGAGAGGAAAAGTGAGAAAACCAGCTGCCGGGTCTGGGACTTGTGCCCCGACGAGCCATGTGGGAGTCCAGCGCCTTAACCGCCATGCCACCTGCTGGCTCCCAGCGTGTCTTTTAATGAGAGAAATCTCTCTTAGAGGACCCCCGCGTGTCAAAGGGCTTCCGAGAGAACGCCAGTCTCAGTGTGTGGTGTGTCTTCGCCTTTGTCCTCGGCCTTGCATCTCTGGGTGCGAAGCCTGCCCTGGCCTTATCTTTCAGGACTGCACAGTTTATGTTTTATCTGAGGTCTGATTTTTCTCACCCATGCATGTATACGCCAATGTCACACATGTTTCTGACATGGATGGATGAATGTATTAATTAACCTTGGAGGTAAAATAACTTTAAGAACATCTACAAAGGGTCAGCCAACAGATGAGACGGATGCTGGTGTAATCACACTCCTTAGAAACGATGTGTTATTGGGCCAGCCCCAAAGTGCAGTCAGGGAGCTGGATCCCACACGGCCGAGTGTGGTTTGAATCCCTGCCCCTGCTCCTTGAAAAACACACCAGGTGTGTGTGTGTGTGTGTGTGTGTGTGTGTGTACATGCACGAATTGCTTGATCTTTCTGGGCTTTTAGTTTTACCTGTCAAATGAAGATAATCATAGCACCACCTTCACAATTGTTCCAAAGATTAAACTAATGAGCACGCTCAGAATAGTACCTAGCATGGGACCAGCAGTTAGCGTAATGGCTATGTCGCTGGACTCCCACGTAGTCGACCGCTTTGCATCCCGGACCCGGTGGCTTAAAACTCACGCCGGGCACATGTGCGTGCATGCCCAAGATCCCGAGAGGAGAATGGAGGAGAAGGGATTGAGGCATGACCATTCCCCCTGGGGGGTGATTTCTTGCTTTCTATCTCTCTGTCTCTGTCAGAGAGATATAGTAAAATAAAAAAACCTCTAAAAACAAAAAGAATAGTACCTAGCACATTCTAGAAGCTCAACAAATGTTAGCCTTTAGAAAAAAAAAAGATTTTTTAAAGAATTATTTATTTAATTAATTTATTATGATGATTTTTAAAATTTGACCAGAGAGAGATGGAGAGAGGGGGGAAAGTGAGAGAACAAGTAGCCGAGTTTGGAGATTTGAACTGTTGTCTGCTATGCAGGAGTCCAGCACCGTAATCACCATGCCACCTGCCAGCCCCTTCCTTCCTCCCTTCCTTCCTCCCTCTCTCTCTCTCTCTCTCTTTTTTAATGAGAAAGAGACAGAGAAACGCCTTCAGTGGGGTGTCATGCTGCGACCCTCTGCATAGCGTTTCCCAGCCAGCTGGACTGATGGGTGCACACGTGGCCCTGGTGGGTTCATGTTGACCTGGGACCTGAACCCTGATCTTCCGGGTGGCCTCCAACATGGCAGAGCAGTGCGGTATCACCGTGCCACACTGGGAGACACGTCACAAGAGAATGGATGTTTTCTCCCTGCACTCTCCTCTCCCTTGGAGCCCCAGAATTTCCCTCCTGCAGTCTCATCTGAGCAGCAGCTGCAGGCTGCCAGTGCTGGGGTAGGGTTGCTGGGAGAGCCGAGGCAATGTGCAAAGTCCTGCAGTGTGCTGCACACCGCAGACAGGGAATCTTCAAAAAGTTCTTGAAAATTGTTAGGAGAAAAGTATACTTGAGGGGCCAGTGGGTGGTGTGGTGGTTAAGGGGGCTGGGTCCTACATGGTCGCTGAGCAGTTCGAGTCCTGGACCCGGCAACTGGAGAAACACATCAGACACACATGCTCGCGTGCCCAAGATCCTGAGAGGAGAGTGGAGAAGGGGTCATAGTGTGACCATCCCTCCTTGGGGGCGATTTCTCACTTTGTCTCTCTCTTTCCCTCTCTGTCTCTCCCTGGAGAGCACATATGCCCTATAGCAAGCTAAAGAAAAACAAAATTAAAAGAAAAAAGTAATCCATGGGGGCCAGCAGGTGGCATGAAGATTGAGTGGCCGTATCCCATGTAGCTGATTGCACGGTTTGAGTCCTGGACCTGGCGGCTTGAAAACCACATCAGGTGCATGTGCACACGTGCCGACATCCCGAGAGGATGGAGAAGGGATTGCAGCATGCCACCCCGATGGGGTGATTTCTCACTTCCCCTCTCTCTCCAGTGAGCGCACACACCCTATGGCAAAAACAAAAACAAAACAGAACTCTACGTGGTTTTCAAAGTTATTCTTGCACCAAAATAAACTCATACTTTAATTCCATTTTCCACGAACTCTTTGGAATCTGCTCTGTGTATTGCCCTAGAGAGATTCGAATGATGAAAGCGTTAACCCTCCTTAGCATAGGAGACCTGACCTATCTGATTACTCGCTGAGGTTTTTGAGAGAAATCTGTCTAAGGAAATGCTAGGGTAGAGTGGAAGTCACAGAGACGTCTCAAAATAAGAAGCTGCAATCCGCTTTCAGTATTTTGAAATCAGTTCTGGCGTCCTTGGGTTTCCTAAATGTGTACATGTGGGGAAATGCGGGACGGAAGCACGGGGCTATTTGATGTCATAACTCTCTCTAAAGTTTGGGGATTTCTGTTGCAACATTTAAATGAATGATTTCCCTCAGAGTTGCTATTAGCAGATTTGTTCCCAAAGCCTCAGAACCTGGTTTCTAGTCGAGAAAGGTGATGCCTCCCTTCCGCCGAGGTTTGAAACTTTCCCAAGACAAAACGCATCTTGACCCAATTAGCTGTTGTCAATAAGACAAGAAACAGCAGATCGAATCGGGGTTTTCTTTTGGCAGCCCGATAGCCGAGCTGGCTCATCTGTACGGCTGATCCATGACGCATGCACAGTGCTTGCTGACATGACCAGAAAGAGTGATTTATTTGGGGAAGATGGCTGGATTTGGGAAGGGCAGGGGTTAAGCCCGGGAGCCGAGGTTCCATGCTAGACTTTGGTAGTGTCTGGGTTCTGCAGCCGCTTCTTCCATTCATCGTGGGGTCACTGCCTGGGCACGGCTCCCCCAGAGCAGGCTGGGTCAAGGTTTTCAAGTATCTTTGGACTAACGTGGATAGGCAGGCCACAGTGTGCAAACTGGTGTCTTGGGGACCAACCCAAGAGCCCTGTCCCTCTTGATCTGTCCTTGTGTTCCAGGTCTGAGAACTTTTTGAGACCGAGGACAATGGATTCTGAATTTCAGTCGCTGGCGCAGCAGCCGGAGGGGAAGTGCGTGCCATGCGCTTGCAGCCCGGCCTTCCAGAAAGCAGTCCTTGGGCCCCCAGTGCTTTGTACACTTCCCTCCCACCTCTGTCCTCCACAGTGACCTCCCAGGGAGCGAGCCCGTTGCTTTGACAACAGCTGGGAGGAGTGGGGGGAGGCGGGGTGCAGTGCAGGCCTGGAAAGGCATCACTCCAGGAGACCCTGCCCGGACCCTGCCGGATCGCAGCTGGAGGAGCCTCGGGGAGGAGGGGGCTTCTCTCACCCTTTGCCTGCCCCTTGGAATTCTCCAGGACTCTGACAATAATAGATGTGTCTCAGGGGACAGCGCTGGTATCTGGCCAAGAGAAAAGCAAGCTGATGGCAACAGGTCCGAGGCACCAGTTGGGGCCTAATTTATGGTGGAGGCTTATCAGACTGAAAGCTGCGTTCTGGGGGAGGCCTGGGCGGGCCTCTCCCCACGGGCATGCTCTGCTCGATCCTTCTGCTACATGAAAAATGAAGTGTGTTGGACTTGCGGGGAGACGCGTGACGCCTGGGTGATCACACAGACGGGGCAGAGCCTGACTCAGAGCCTAAGAGATGACCGGGCAGTACCACTTAGAGGGTGGGGAAGTAAGTAATGGGCAACTCACACAGAAAGGTCGCATCTGCCTTTCGGTGGCATGTTTTGTTCCCCAGCTGAGTTGCCTGGAGTTGCGGGGCTCAGATCTGTGCTCACGTGTGTTCCGTAAGATCCCCCGCCTTCTCCCCAGGGCGTCTTAAATGCAGAGCCACTTCCCACGATGTGGTTTCCCCTTCAGATGCTGCCGTGGCTGTGTTCTCTCTATCATCGTGAAGGGAAAATCTCTCCCTTAGTTGCAAGGTCAGTTGGGAGCTATTTGGTCTTGGAAATGAAAAAAGACCCTTGGAGGGCTTCTCCCCCTCTTCACTCCTATTTTGCTGATGTCATTAAGACTCGGTCATTCTCCAGCCTGGGGTCAGAGGTCAGGTGGCCATAAACCTGCACAGGAATTTCATCAGGGCAGAACCGTGTCGTTTCCTCTTGCTATGGAAGAGAGGGCACCTCTTCAAGCGGCCGTTCTTGTTGTCTTCCTGGCTTTGACTAACAGATTCCCGTCCACCCTGTCCCTCAGGCAAAACGTTTCAGGGCATCCCGGACTATTTCTTCCCTGTCACCCACACTTGATCAATCAGCGTGTTCCGACATTTTTGCTTCAGAAATTTTTCTTGAATGCTATCGCTTCTTTCCATTTTCACTGCTACTGCTTGATTCAAATGCTCTGTCTTCACCATTTATAAGACGAAAAAATGCAATCTTACAATTCTTGAATAAATACTAATTCAACAAGTAAAAACATAAATGGGGGTCAGCAGGTGGTGTGGTGGTGAAGGTGCTGGATTCCCACATGGCCCACTGCGGTTTGAGTCCTGGACCTGGTGGCTTGCTTTCTCACGTTCCCTCTTTCTCTCCCTGTCTATAAACAGAGAGCACACATGCCCTAAAGCAAATTTTAAAAATAATAACAATAAATTAAATCATTATTTATTTATTATTTTTTTTGAGAGGTTTTTGCTATAGGACGTGTGCGCTCGCCAGACAGACAGAGAGAGACAGAGAGACAGGAAGCAGGAAATCACCCCTCAGGGGGGATGGCCACGCTGCAATCCCTTCTCCTCCATTCTCCTCTCGGGATCTTGGGCACACATGCACATGCACCCGGCGTGAGTTTAAGCCACCAGGTCCGGGACTCGAACCGCGGTTGACTACGTGGGAGTCCAGCAACATAGCCATTACGCTAACTGCTGGTCCCTAAATCATTATTTTTAAAAATGAGGGAAAGACCTTTGTAGGCCTAGATCAACTATTGTGACTAGTCGTGGAAAGTACACGTAGAACAGTGATTAACACACAGTAGGAGTCGTTATCCCGGAGAGTAGGAGGGAGCGGAAAGGGTGGAGTTGCACCGAGGCAGCCCGGGCTCACATCCACATTCCACCATGGCCGGTTCCCATGGGTATGCTCCCTTTGCCTCTAGTTTTCATCTGTTAAATGGAGATGATGATTATAATAAGGCTGTTGTGAGGACGAACTGACTGAATTTATGTAAAGTGCCCAGGGCAGTGCCGGGCATGCAGTAAGTGCCCGATATGTCAGTCGTTATTACTATTCTTGTTATCAGTTCCTGTCTCCTGTCTTTCACAAGTCAACATGTTGGGCTTAAGGAAATACACAATATATACGATCTTCAGTCCTCATGTCTGGCACCCTAAAATTACATACAAGAAAAACCATCATCTCGTCTTTCCCAATTAAAAATCACATCTAGCTGCTATGGAATTTTCCAAAAGCTGAGTCACAGTCTTTTTGCAGTATTTTCTAACAGCTCTTTAGGGTGACCTACCATCCTGGTCTGCCTGGGTTTTTCTTGGATGGTGGACTTTCAGTGCTAAAATTAGGACGGTCTTGGACAAAGCAGGACAGCTAGCCATCCCATTCTTTATCTGGAATAGAGCTTCTCTTCTGAAGCTCATCTTCCAAGCATTGTTCGCCAAGCACATTTCAGGCTTGGAGCCAAAGTGAAATGAAAGTGGTGGACTTGAACGGCAGGTTGGGGACCTAACCTGGAGTCCTCATGCTCCATCTCCAGTTCTTAATCATCGAGATGCCCGCTCGCGAGGGGTTTCTGGGACAGACCAAGGCTCTGTCTTACCGGTGAACAGGATAACCCCTGATTCTGGCATTTGGTCTTAAGCACCACGACTCTCCTCAGCCCAGTCCTGAACCCAGGAGGAGACTGAAGTCCTTTGTCCCGTCCCCTGAGCTCCTGGACGGCAGGGCCTGTGGGGCCTGGAGGCAGCTGGCTGGCTCTGAGCACTGCCATTCCGCGGAAGGCCCAGGGAGCAGTGAGAAGTCGGGCGATTACTCCCATCCCAACACAGGTGCATCCCAGTTTATGACGCTTCGACTTGCAATTTTCAGACTTTGATGATGGTGCAAAAGAGATAGCAGGGGCCGCAGGGTGTGCTGGTTAAGGCCCTGGACTGCGACGTGGCCTGCTGTGGTTCGGTCGAGGGCCTGGCGACTTGCTTTCTCTCACTGTCTCTCTCTGGTCAAACTGAATAAAATAATAATAATAATAATGATCGAATGAGTCATTTTAAAAAATATATGAGAGAGATACACACTCAGTAGAAACTATACTTAACTACCCACACAACCTTTCTGATTTTCCTTTCCAGCACAATATTGAATAAACTCCAGAAGATGATCAGCACTTTATTGGAAGCCAGGCTTCGTGCTGGGTGAGTCTGCCGAACTGCAGGCTAGTGGAAGTGTTCTGAGCATGATTGAGAGAGACCAGGCTAAGCTGCGGTGTTCAGCAGGCTAAGTGTAGTAAGTGCATTTTTAACTTATGACATTTTCCATTTATGATGGGATTTTCCACATCATAGGTTGAGGAGCATCTGTAGCTAGTGGCTTTTTCCCGTTCCACTACTGAGGCCCCTGCTCCTATTTTTTTGTTGTTGTTTAAGTTTATTTACTATTATTATTATTTATTTTTCAGTTTGATAGGACAGAGAGTGAGAGAGAGAGAGAGAGGGAAAGTGAGAAAGCAAGCCACCAGGTCCAGAACTTGCACTGCGGTTGGCCGTGTGGGAGTCCAGCGCCTTTAACCACCATGCCACTTGCCGATCCCACCTGCTCCTATGGTTTTAAACTCCAATCTCTATCTTCCTCTGTTGGCTCCTTCATAAAAAATAAATCAACTTGGGATGAGTAGATGGCATAATGGTTGCATCTCTGGACTCCCATGTAGTTGACCGCAGTGCGAGTCCTGGACCCAGCGACTTTAAACTCATGCCTGGCGTGTGTGCAGAGGAGAGGAGAATGGAGAAGAAGGGATTGCAGCATGGTCATCCACCTGGGGGGTGATTTCTCACTTTCTGTCTCTGTCTGGTGAGCACATGTACCCTATAGCAAGAAATCTCTCAAAATAATAAATAACTAAACTCACCTATCTTCCATCCTAGATCTGTTGATTCTCGAAGCCTCTGATGTCCACGCCCATCCTCGGCTTGTTCTTTAAGGCTTGAACCATCTGACCCCGGCTGTCTCCTGCCCCTTCTCACCTCGTTGGGTGACCGCTGCTTCAGTGGCCAGAACGCCTCGCCTTCCTCGAAGCCTGTCGTGCTTCTCCATTGACTCACGCTTCCACACACGCTGTTTCCTCTGCTTTGAAAACCCTTCCTCTTTGCCAGGGATCCTACCGGTTCACTACACACCGTAGATAGTGTCCTCTGGGAAGCCTTTCTTGTTTCCTCTGGGTGCCTAGAGCACTTTGTTCAAATTTTAGTTAAAGAAGTTTTCCCTTCTGGGGGACAGCAGGTAGCATGTGGTTAAGGTGCTGGACTCCCACGTGGCTGACTGCAGTTTGAGTCCCAGTTCTGGTGGCTTGAAACTCAGGCTGGGTGTGTGTGTGGGTATGCCCAAAATCCAGAGAGGAGAATGGAGGAGAAGGGACTGTGGTGTGGCCATCCCCCCTGGGGGCATGACTTCCCACTTTCCCTCTTTCTGTTTCTCTCTCTCTCTGGTGAGTGCTTGTGCCCTATGGCAAAAACAAAAACAAAAACAAAAAACCCTTTTATTTATTTTAGGTTTTTGCCATAGGGGCATTCCTCAGGGGGTTAGCCATGTTTCAATCCCTTCTCTTCCACCATCCTCTTGGGATTTTGGACACGCATACACATGCCTAAAGTGATTTTCAAGCTGTTGGGTCGACACTCGAACTGCAGTTGGTCACGTGGAGCCCAGCAGCTTAACCATCACGTCACCTGCTGGCCCTGAGAAGTTACCCCTTCGGTGAGAACACGTTTGCACGGCCATTGCTCCCTGAAGTCTTCGAGCAGTGTGAGGGGCTGCCCCTCTGCTGCGCTCTTCGAAGGCTCGCTGTCTAGCACAGGCGTGGTCAAGGTCTACGAATGACCGAGCGGCAGCCGTGCTCCTGCTAGACATCCTGACCGGAGCGCGCACACCAGGCCGAGTCCGCTGGGCCGAGTCTTCCCCCCCAGGAACTGATGGCCTTCATTCTGCCCGGGGAGAAGGCACCGAGACCAAGCACGCCGTTACCAGCAACATGCTTTTCCTTTTTCTTTTTTTAGGTTTTTGCCAGAAGCACATGCTCGCTGGAGACTTTATTCCACTCTAGTTTAGTCATTCTATGTAACTGCGTCATTCCAGGTAACTTCGTCCTTCTACCTAACTATGTCGTCATTCTATGTAACCTCGTCATTGCATGTAACCTCGTCATTCCATGTCATTCTATGTAACAGGCTGTGCCATGTTGGAACCATTTGGAAGACCAGGGGTTCAGATCCCAGTTCCACCCAAAACACACACGTGTGTGCACATATGATCCTGGCAGGCTGGAAGGCTGTGGGGTGAAGGGGTTGTAGCGTAATGAAACCTTGCTGAGGACGCCTCTCTCGCTCGGTCTCTCTCTCACATGAAAGAAAGAAAGTCAGTAAGCTTTAGAGGGAAAGGGATAATACAACTAGCTGTAATTTTTTGAGGCTTCTTGTTTCAGCACCTGTTTTGCCTGAATCCCTGTAGTAGTCCTGTGAGGTGTGTTGGCTTACTCCATGTTATCGAGGAAGAAACCGAGCCTTACGGAAATGTGAAATGTGGCCCGGGCACCTCTGCGCATGAGCAGAGGACCTGGGGCCTGAACCGAGGTTGCTTTTACACCAGTCCCCGCTCTTCCCCGTGGGCCATGTGTCCTCTCAGAGCAGAGCGGACACTGTGTCTGCAGGCGCCAACATTCCAGCCCACCAGCCTGTGCTCCCAGAATGTGACCTGCTGCCCCTTCACGGCCCGGGTATTTTGGTGACACTGCACATCTGATGTCCCCAGGGTGGGCTCATCTTGGAGGTAACTGGGTACTAGCTCACTGTCCTGTGGGGTTGGAGATTCCTTTGAAAAAAAAAATAGCTTTTTTAAAGGTTTTTGTCATAGAGTGCGTGTGCTCAGCAGAGACAGAGGAAGTGAGAACTCACCCCCAGGGAGATTGGCCATGCTGCAGCCCCTTGTCCTCCATTCTCCTGTTGGGATTGTGAGTGTGCAGGCACCTACGCCTGGCATGATCTGGAACTTGAACCACAGTCAGCCGTGGGGGAGTCTGGTGCCATAACCTCCATACCACTGCTGCCCCCTGGACTTTTCAAATTTATTTCAGTTTCTTTCTTTGCTTCTGTGAGTGAGAGCCAGACAGCACAGGGTCTTCTCACCACTATCTGCTCCCAGCCCCTGGTCAGGGGCTCGTGTGTGCCCGTCAGACCTTGAGGAGGTCTCTGGACGTGAACCGGACCCTCTCCTGCGGGTCGGCCTTGCACAGTACCGCCTTACTGTGGTGCTGGCTGAGGTTCCTGGGCCTGACGGTGGCTGAGGAGGAGCCCGACCGCAGGGAAACCGGCTGCTTGGCGGGACAGGCTTCGAGCTGCTCTTGACCTTCCCCAGCACTCTGCTCATCTCGTTTCTATTTCTGGCCTAGAGGATCTAGACCAATTTAACGATGAATAGTGATAAAAGTCCAGAATTGTTCCTACTCAACATCATTTTCTTCTCTCTCTCTCTCTCTTTTTAGAGTGTGTGTGCTTGCTGGAAAGACAGAGCGAGAGACAAAGAGAAGGAAAGTGAGAAATCGTCCCTGCGGATGATAGCCATACTGCAGGCCCTTCGCCTCCAGTCCCCTCCTGGGATTTTGGTTATGCACGCACATGTGCCTGGCTTGTTTTTCAAGCTGCCATGTCCAGGGCTCGAATCACAGAATCGGCCACGTGGGACCCAGTGCCTTAACCACCGTGCCTCCTGCTGGGCCTTGACATGACTTCTTCTTCTTCTTTTTTTTTTTTTTTTTCAGTCTTGAGAATGGGGACTGTGTGGGCAAGAAGTCCAGGCGAATTCTTTTTTTTTTGGAGAGGTTTTTGCTATAGGGCGCGTGCGCTCGCCAGACAGACAGAGAGAGACATAGAGACAGAAAGCGAGAAATCACCCCCCAGGGGGGATGGTCACGCCGCAGTCCCTTCTCCTCCATTCTCCTCTCGGGATCTTGGGCACGCACGCACACGCGCCCGGCGTGAGTTTAAGCCACTGGGTCCGGGACACGAACCTCGGTCGACTACGTGGGAGTCCAGCGACATAGCCATTACGCTAACTGCTGGTTCCCAAGTCCAGGCAAATTCTATGCAAACACCTGGGTGGCCATTCTAGCTCTTTCACACTCAGGCCTGCTTGATGGAGACCAGAGTTGTCCAAAGCTGGTGCCACCTGAATGCTCTCTAGGCTATAAAATTTACCCCACTAAAACCAGTCTAGTCCCTTGAGCCAAAGATAGGACTTTTTGCCAAATGTAGTTTTTTTTTCTTTTTTTTTTTTTTTTTTGAGGTTTTTGCCATAGGGCACGTGTGTTCGCCAGACAGACAGAGAGAGACATAGAGACAGAAAGCGAGAAATCACCCCCCAGGGGGGATGACCATGCCGCAATCCCTTCTCCTCCATTCTCCTCTCGGGATCTTGGGCACGCACGCACACGCGCCCGGTGTGAGTTTAAGCCACCGGGTCCTGGACGGGAACCACGGTCGACTACATGGGAGTCCAGCGACATAGCCATTACGCTAACTGTTGGTCCAGCCAAATGTAGTTTTAAATCACCACTGTGACCTTCAGATGAGAAAGCAATTGTTTATAAATTTTAATATAAAGAAGCTCTGTCAATGCCAAAAGGAAATGCAGTTTGAAGCAATTGCCGGAACAATCCAGTCAGTAAACGTGGAGGTCCAGACCTGGTTACCTTTATTCTGGTTTTAATTTTGTACTTTACCGAAGTATCCGGGAGTTTGGTCTCGTTCATGACTCTTATTGAACTGCGGACTCCTGGAAGCTGGCTTGAACTAGTGCTTCTTTGGACTCTTTCCCCTGCCCCTCTTTGGTTTGCTCTCCACCGCTGGAACCAGAGACCGGATAGTGCTGGAATGAAATGTGGGAACCATCTGTCTGTGTGCTCTTGGGGTGGGTCCCTGGCTGTGAGAACACAGAGACCTGTGAGGTCAACGTGGACTTGGTCCTCCTGACACCTCCTGGCTGCCGGAGCTCAGCTTTGGGATGTTATCCTGCTGGTGCTTCAACCAGCCCATGGGACACTGGACGTGGGCTAGGAGACCTGACAATAAACCAAACCAAAATACGAATCTGCTCTTTGAGGCCAACCTTGAAAACGTACCCAGGTCTGCAGCTCAGACGCCTAACTGACGTTGGGCAGGGTTGAAGTGAAATCAAGAAAACTTCTTTTTTTTTGTGGGGGGAGAGGTTTTTGCTATAGGGCGCGTGCGCTCACCAGACAGACAGAGAGGGACAGAGAGACAGAAAGCGAGAAATCACCCCCCAGGGGGGATGGCCACGCCCCAATCCCTTCTCCTCCATTCTCCTCTCGGGATCTTGGGCATGCACGCACACGTGCCCGGCGTGAGTTTTAAGCCACCAGGTCCAGGATGCGAACTGTGGTCGCCTACATGGGAGTCCAGTGACATAGCCATTACGCTAACTGCTGGTCCCAAATCAAGAAAACTTCTAGTGATGCTGGAAACCCACTTTATCCAACTTGGCCGTTCTTCCTGTGCACTGATTGGCTGTGGGAAGGGTTACTGAATCTCCTCTCAGGACAGTAGAAAACATCAGAGGTGGCCGGCAGGTGGTGTAGAGGTTAGGGTGGAAGAATTCTGCGTGGACAACTGCAGTTCGCAGCCCAGATCCGGCGGCCTGGAAAATCACACCAGCTGCAAGTCCCAAGAGGAGAGTGGAGGAGAAGGGGTTGTGGCATGGCCATCTCCCTGGGGGTTCTTTCTCACTTTCCCTCTTACTGTCTCTCTGCCTTTCTCCAGAAAGCACACGTCCTATAGCAAACTAAAACAAAACAAAACCAAAAACAAAAGAAAATATCAGAGGTACAGAATGTTCAGAAACGATTTTCAGAATTCTTTTAGATTTTTTGCTTGGTTGGCAGATATACTCATTTGTTTTAGAGTTTTATTTCTCCCTTGGATGAGAGAGACAGAGAACTTGCCCCCTTGGTGCTGCCCTCTGCCTCCAGCTTCAGCCGGCCGCGACTGTGGGCATGCGCACACCAGGGAGGTCTCTGGCTGTGAACCTAGGCCTTCCCGTGTGCTCCTGCCTTGCAGAGTGCTGTGATTTACCCTTGTCCTACGGCCTGACCCCGATAGATTCATTGATTGGGAAAAAGAAATGGCGGCCCCTTTTATGAGGCAAGAAGCTAGCTGGGCTTTTTTCCCCCCTGGGTTGTCCATCACGTGTTACTAATCTTTCTCTTTATAGCCCAGACTCTCCCTGAAGCCAGGACCCCTAAGCTTGATACGAGGGGAGTGGAAAGGGAGCATCGGGGTGGCCCAGCACAGTGGTCCTCACTCGCTCCCCTCTGGAGCCCCCGGCATGTTTTAGAATCGCTCGTGTCTGGACACTGTGTCCCACCAACTGCATCAGAACGCCCGGGGTGGGATGAGACACCGAGACACTGGCGTGTCTTAGCACCTCCCTGGGTGTTCTGCCGGGCAGCCAGGGTTGAGAAGCACCAAATTGGACCAATTTTACCCAGAACGAAGTTGAAAGCCAGAGAAAACATCTTGCCCAAGTCCTGCAGCTCGCTAGTATCCAAATAAATTCTTACTCAGTGCTGTCACATCGCATTAAGTGGCTTCTGTTTATTGTGGTTTGGCCAAACATTTGAAAGCATATTTCAAAGAGGAAGTCGACAAAGTATCTGTAAGAAGTGGGTTGCATTTCAGGGAACAAGGATCTGTCACCAGTGTGCCGACGCCTCGGCACGTGACTGTCAGATAAGTAGGGTTTGCTGTGTTGGGATCACCGTGGCCGGCCGACAGCTCCCCCGCGGCCTCCTGGTGGCTGTTTCTCCTCGGGAACAGGAACGTCGCACCCTGCTCTGCTTCCCTTTGCCAATGGAAAACACTGCACTGACTTGGAGCTGGGGACACATTTTTCACGCGGGGCCACGGGCCAGGACAGCCACTGCTACTGGCAAAGGGCACGTCCAGACACCCATGCCAGCGTCGCCTACATGATGCCTGTCACCAGCTTCGTGACTGTGTGGTAACGCATTGCGGGGAGGGAGTACTGTCCTAGTTCCTGTCCAGCTGCACCAGATTCGCCACATTGCAGCTAGGATCCATAGCCAGGCCCAGTCGTAGAACCCTGAATGACTGCCGTGCTAAACGTCACACAGCCAAGGTGGGTTCAGATCCCCAGCCTAAAAACGTATGGGGCTCATGCACAGGTGCGCCAGGTCCTGCCACACTGGGGGCCACGAGAAGGCGGGTGTAGGGTGACCAGACCCTGTCGAGGGTGCTTCTCTTCTTTCTCTCCCTCCCTCCTTCTCTCTCTCTCTCTCTCTCTCTCTCTCTCTCTCTCGTGGGTATGCATGCTCTATCATGAATAAAATAAAATAAAAATAAACTTTGACATTTATAACCAGGGGACCAGCAGGTGACAGAGTGGTTAAGTCGCTAGACTCCCACATGCCTGACTGTGGTTTGAGTCCTGACTGGGTGGTTGAAAACTCATGCTGGGTGCAGGAGCATGGGTGCCCAAGATTCTAGGAGACGATCGGAGGAGAAGGGATTCCGGCATGGCCATCCCTCTGACTTTCTTTCTCAGTGTCTCTGTCTCTCTCTCTTTCTCTGGTGAGTTCACATGCCCTAAGGCAAAAACTACTTTACGCTAACTGCTGGTCCCTTTTTGTAAAGGCTATGTCGCTGGACTCCCACATAGTTGACCACGGTTCAAGTCCCGGACCCGGTGACTTAAACTCACGCCGGGTGCATGTGCGTGCGTGCCCAAGATCCCAAGAGGAGAATGGAGGAGAAGGGATTGCGGCGTGGCCATCCCCCCTGGGGGGTGATTTCCTGCTTTCTGTCTCTCTGTCTCTCTCTGTCTGTCTGGTGAGCGCACGCACCCTATAGCAAAAAAAGCTCTCCAAAAAAAAAAAAAAAACAAACAAACAAAAACAAACAAACAAAAAAAACCACTACTTTAAAAAATTCACAGCCAGGTTTAGCGATTATATCTTACAGACAAGACTTTAAGACGTTCAGGTGTATGTGTGCAAATTAAATTTCTTCTTGTGCTAAAAAATATGGAGCAATCAGACCAGCCTGTGGCGTGGTAGTTAAGGTGTCTGGATCCCACACGGCTGACTGTGCGTTTGAGTCCTGGACTTAGCAGCTCCGGAAGCACACCAGGCACGTATGTGTGCATGCCCAACATCCCAAAGGGAGGGAGAAGTGGAAGAGAAGAGACTGCGGCATGGCTGTGCCCATGGGGGGCCTTTGTCACTCTCTCGCTCTGTCTCTGTCTCTTCTGTGTCTCACACATTCTGGCAAATTAAAACTTAAAAAAGGAACAATTTATGATCTAAATTGCAAGCTATTTAGAGAAATTGCTTTATCTAGACTGAAAGTCCTCAATCTTTGCCGCATAAGGGGAATTAAAAAAAGAAATACTGAGGCCTGGGCCTCACCCTGGCGATTCTAATGGCCATTTTCAAATGCCCTCAGTGAGTTGCACGTGTAGCCTGGCTTAGGCCTGTGGCAGTGACTATAGAAGAGGGCTCTGAGTGTGGGGCATTTTGTTTTTTAAGTCTATTTATCTCTTCCGTGAGAGAGAGAGAGAGAAACAGAACAGAGAGAAATAGGCTCCCCCAACAGGGCCCTCACAGTTCTGTCCACACCGTCCAGATCCTGTGCATCCGTGCAGCCCCAGGACGTGAACCCAGGACCTATTCTGCATAGGAGACATATTCTCCATGCATGACCACCGCGCTACTGCCTGGACCCCGAGTTGGGACGTTTTACTGTGACCTTGGTCTTAGAGCAATTTCCTTTCACGTACTCAGCTGACCTGTGTTTAGGAGAGAACGCATCCCCGCAGTGTTCCCGCGGCACCTCTTCCTCTCCTGATCACCCCTTCCCCTGCCCCTCACTATGGCTCAGGCAGAGATCCGTCACCCGGCGAGGAGCTGGCAGGCAGGCATCGCTGTGACAGGGGCCTGCAGCCTGTGAGCCCTTTAGGACCCCCGGGGAGTGATGGGAACTGGGAGTGGCCTGGGAGCCACTTCAGACAACTTCATCAGAAATTGGAGGGATGGGGTGGGCCCGGGGATAATGCTTTTTTTTTTAACCTCTGATGGCCCTAGTTTATTTCTGAAAGTCTCTCATGTTCTAACCGAAACTTTTTTTTTTTTTTTTGGAGAGGTTTTTGCTATAGGGCGCGTGCACTCACCAGACAGACAGAGAGAGACAGAGAGACAGAAAGCGAGAAATCACCCCCCAGGGGGAATGGCCACACCGCAATCCCTTCTCCTCCATTCTCCTCTCGGGATCTTGGGCACACACGCACACGCGCCCAGTGTGAGTTTTAAGCCACCGGGTCCGGGACACGAACCGCGGTCGACTACATGGGAGTCCAGCGACATAGCCATTACGCCAACTGCTGGTCCCTAACCCAAACTTTTGAAATTCAGAAAAAAATGATCTACATAGCTGCAGTTAGAAGAGATTCAGGTTAGTCTTATCATGAACAATATGGTTTTATGACTTAATATTTACTAAGTACCTACTACAGGTAAGAAAGTCACGATTAAGAATACCTCCTGGGGGAAGGGCCCGTGGAGTGGCCATGCCCCCAGGGACTGATTTCTCGCTCACTGCTCTCTCTGCCTCTCTTGCGAGTGCACATACTCTATAGCAAAAAATCCCCCCAAACTAAAAATACCCCCTAGGGCCCACTCCATGGTTTGGTGTTGGTGGTTTAAGGCAGCTGGACCCCACATGGCTGACCACATGGCTCGGGCCCAAGACCTGGCTGCTTGGGAAACATACCCAGCACATGTGTGTGCAGGCCCCTGATCCCTAAAGGATGGAAGATGGAGAAGGGATTGCACCCTGTCATTCTCTGTGAGGGTGCTCTATCCGTTCCCTCTCTCTGTCTCTCTGTCTCTCTAGCTCTCTCTGGCAAGTGCACCCACCGTCTAGCAGACAAAATAAAAGAAGCGAATAAACAAAGCCTCCTGGAAACACTTTTGTTTGTTTGCTTTGGATCAGAAGGAAGATGAGGGTCGATGCCTGAGCCTGGACCCCAGCTCGCGGGCTCGCTGAAGCTGAGACCTGAGGAGGATTTGATGTGAGGACGGTCATGCTGCGGGCGGGGTCTGGGCGAGCCGCACCAGGAGCAGTGCCCACGAACAGTGGAGCTACCAGCAGAGCCACCGGCACCCCCAGACCTAAGGGCGGGCAGGGGTCTCCGCCAGAGGAGCTGTGCCGGAGCCGCCCTACAGAACCAGTGCCCTTGGCGAGGAGGGGGCAGCCTGGGCCCAAGGACTCCTTCCCTCTGAGATGGTTCTAGCAGAGTTCCTGCCCCTGCAGCCACGAACCTGAGTAGGACGGAAACTGGCAGTGGGGGTGCAGAGAGACGAGAGACAGCCCCACTAGGGGCTGGCCATTGGTGCAGGAAGCCAGTTCCAGCTCGGAAGGTCAGTACTGCGGCGTTTGTCTGCGCTGACGGAGTGCGAGCTGTGGCGTGGTCTCCCGGGTCTCCGTTTACAAGGCTGCAACGGGGCCGTTCGGGTCTTCATTTACTCATTGCAGAAAATCGGAATTCCTTCAAGCCAGGCCCTAGTCTAGGTTGTTAGAGGTTGGCTTTTTGCCACAGGGGCTGGTGGCCCGTTGGGGAAGCAGGAAGGGGTCCTGTCTAACTCTGCTGCCTCATCCACAGCACTCACTGCTGGAAACCCGCACTGCGGTGCGTTGGTTCCAGGTTCACGTCCAGAGACCTCCCTGAGCGCTCCAGGCAGGCACCTGCACGGTCTGGGTGGGCTGAGGCTGAGGTGGATTGCAGCGCCAAGACCCTGCCGAGGATGCTGTCTCTCTGTCTCTGTCTCACTTGCTCATAGAAGAGAAAAATAAACTTGAAAAGAAAAAGAAAGGTTGTTTGCTTTAGCACAATGAAAAAATAGTATAAAAAATATGTATTTGGGAAAAATTTTCTTTAAAAGGTATTTTGTAAACTTATTTTTTTGGAATTTCTCTTCATTTTTGGTGAAGCCACAACAAAGAGAAACAACTTTGGCCCAGTCACAGGGTGCAGCTGGTAGGGCCCTGCTGTGCGAGGCTCCAGGTCCGTGTCCTGGGTGAGCCTACTGTCCCGGCTGGCTGCAGGGCTAGTGGGAGGGCCGTGGCAAAGACCCTGTCAAGGGGGCCTCCCCATCCCCTTCTCTCAGGAAATAAATAAATGAGAGAGCAAGAAGTAACGTAATAGGGCATAACAGCGCTCGGTAAGAATTTGGCAACACTAGCAAGCCACACAGCACCCTGATGTCATTTGGGAAATTTCTGCTTTCATTTTCTCAGCTACAGAATGTGAATCAGGCAGCGTCAGCGGGAGATGCCCCTGAAGAAGTGTCGGAGAGGAGGCAGCCTCTCCCTGTAGCTGGGATGGCTTCCAGCCCTCGGGAGAGATTTGTGCTCAGTCGGTCTCAGTCAGAGGGCCAGCTCTACAACAGAGTTGCCAAGGGACCGGATTCTGGATCCCACCTGGCCGACTGTGGTTTGAGTGCTGGTATCAGCAGCTTAAAAAATATGCTGGGCACATTCGTAGGTGGGCCCCAAGTCCTCCAGGGTGGAGAAGTGGGGGAGAAGGGATTGCATCATGGCCACGTCCCACTGGGAGGTGCTTGCTTCCAGTCTGTCTCTCTGGCTAGCACATGTGCCTTCTGGCAATTAAAGAAGAAAAACAGAAAAGGAAAACACATATTGGGTGCCTGTCGTGTGCAGACACGGGCTAGGAGTCAGGAGTCCCGAAATAATGACAGGACACGTCCCTGCCCTGAAGGAGACCACTCGAAGGTACTCAACATATATACACAGGAGCATCGTTTGCCTGCAGCCTGTGGGGTCTAACTTTCAGGTGCTCCTGAAACTGGCTCCACTGCTTTTATTTATTTATTATTAAGGTTTTTGCCATAGGGCATGTGCACTCCCGGGAGAGAGGAGGGAAGGAGGGAGGGAGGGAGAGAGAAAGAGAGAGAGAAAGTAAGAAATCACCCGCCCCTCGGGGGCGATGGCCACATCGCAATCCCTTCTCCTCCATTATCTTCCTGGGATCTTGGGCATGTGTGCACATGCACCCAGTGTGAGTTTCAAGCCACCGGGTCTGGGACTTGAACTGCAGTCAGCCATGTGAGAGTCCAGTGATGTAACCACTATGCCATCTGCTGGCCCCTCCACTGCTTTTAATGAGAAAGATTTGACTACCGTCCGATTCTGGCCTGAACATCTGACACTTGTGTGCTACTGTGTGTGTGTGCAACTCGTGCACACCCGTGACACCATACTTCACATAGAAAGAATCCGCTGTTGGAATGTGGTGTGGAGGAAGGAGGGAGAACCAGCAGCTTTTTCCTAACATTCTTTCTGGTGCGCGTGTCGGCAGAAACCCAGCAGGGCACAGGCCGAAGGAACACTCGTGGGGTCCAAACTGCCTGCTTTTCTGGCTCGAAAGGAAGTGACAACCACGGGGTGTGGGGTTCCGTCCAGTGAGAGAATTCACCTTCATGCCTCCTTTCACCAGGGACCTATTTTCATGGGAGTCCCCCAACACCTTTTGGGGGCCCTTGAAACAAATAAATTTACCATCCGGGGTTCCTTCGGGGCAGGCTTTGCTCTCTGACTCTGGCACTTCCACTCCGGGCTTTGAACTCAGGAAGCGGAGCCAGGGCCCCGGAGGCCATCAGCATGTGAGACCACGTGGAAACACACGAGGCTAACGTGCACCTCTTCACCCCTGCCATGACGTCCATCCTTTCCATCCTGACTTTCGGCAAGTGGCCCTGAGCCGGATGTGAGGTCTGTCACTCTCTGTGGAGCTTCGTTCTGAGCAGAGCCAGGGCGGGTTCCAGGCAGGCGAGCCGGCTAACTCAGCAGGGGAGGGGACGGTGCCGTGGAAGGCGAACTCTCCAGTGAGAGATCTCTGCCGTGCTCAGCCTCAGCGGGACCAGGGACTGTGGTCAGTCCCTGAGGGCAAAGAAGAGGGATTGAGGAGGGTCTGAGTGAGGGACAGAGGTGGCTGTTGGCATCTTTTAGAGACATCGCAAAGCTGCCTTTTTTTTTTTTTTGAGAGGTTTTTGCCATAGGGCGCGTGCGCTCACCAGACAGACAGAGAGAGACATAGAGACAGAAAGCGAGAAATCACCCCCCAGGGGGGATGGTCATGCCGCAATCCCTTCTCCTCCATTCTCCTCTCGGGATCTTGGGCACGCACGCACACGCGCCCGGCGTGAGTTTTAAGCCACCGGGTCTGGGACTCGAACCGCGGTCGACTACATGGGAGTCCAGCAACATAGCCATTACGCTAACTGCTGGTCCCAAAGCTGCCTTTGAGAAGGTATTTCCGAAGACGTGGAGGAGAGTAGGGCGGCATCCCTCTCTAACCTGGAGGTAGGGTGCCGTCTCGTTTCCCACGTACAGAAGGGTGCCTCGTTACTGCGGTTGGGAGCCCCTCAGAGGCTGCAGACTTTCTGATCTACCCAGTGTGACACTGGGCTGTTAACGGGGCTTCTCGGGCCAGGGGTGGTGAACAGCCACGACCTCTTCCGAGGCAATCCTAGCGTCTCTAACCCGACTGTTGTCAAGCCTCTGTCTCATTCTGCTTCTGACGTGCGCCCTCAACTTCAGCTGCTCTAAATTTAGCAGGTTATGTAAAAAGGAGCGAGAGCCAAGGGCCCGTGTGCGCTAAGGTCAGAGTTCTGCTGATGGGTGATGCCACTTTGTCCCCCAGAACCCCTCTGGCCTAGGTCTGCGGTGTTTGTCAACTCACTTTGCTCTGCACTTCAACTGTTGGTTTACCTGGGACTGTGGTTGCTGTCAGAACTCAAATCTCTTAGCACGCTGTCTCTGAAAAAACAGTTTTATAAAGAAGGGGCCAGCAGGTGGCAGGGTGGTTAGGGTGCTGGGTTCCCACATGGTCATCCATGGTTCAAGTCCTAGACCTGACAGCTTGCTTTCTCACTTTTCCTCTCTCTGTCTCTCTCTAGTGAGCACACATGCCCTACAGAAAATTAAAAATAAATAAATAACATTAAATATTGCTAACCATTTAAAAAGAAATCACAAACAAAATTCAGACATTCAGATTCTGTTCTTTATTTTTTCTTGAGAGGTTGTTGGTATAGGCCGTGTGCGCTCACCAGAATGACAGAGACAAAGAAACAGAAAGTGAGAAATCACCCCCCAGGGGGGATGGCCACACCACAATCCCTTCTCCTCCATTCTCCTCTCGGGATCTTGGGCACGCATGCACATGTGCCCGGCATGAGTTTAAGCCACCGGGTCCGGACTTGAACCGTGGTCGACTATGTGGGAGTCCAGCGGCATAGCCATTATGCCAACTGCTAGTCCTGATTCTGCTCTTTTGTATTGATAAGGCTTTTCTAAATAAGAAAAGCAAGACAGTAACAACAACAACAAATTTAAGTTTATTTTTTTATTTTTCTACGAGAGAGAGAAAGACAGGCCCCCAACAGGCTTCTCATGCCGCAGCCCGCCCCTCGCCTCGGCCAGCCCAGATCACTGACATGCACAGACGTGCACAGACATGCACAAAGAGGCCTCAGCACGTGAACCTTGGACTTACCTTCCCACGGGCCCCACTACTGCCACACCACTGTCTGGACCCAAGAAACGGTTTTAAAGGAAACGTCAAACAAATGGGAAGACCAGGGATACGGCGGGGCTCGGTAGCAGTGGCTGGGCCCAGGCCTTAGAGAAGGCTCTGGGAACCATGGCTGAACCCTAATGCAGCTGGTGAAACCGGGGCGTTGCCATCCCCGTCCCTGGGGTGGCAGGCGGCGAGCCAGAGTTCAAGGACCTTCGGGAGGTGCCGGGCTGTGCGGGTGCGGCCGTTGCTTTGGCTCGTCTTGTTCATCACCCTGACAGCCTAAACACGCTCCCTCATGTTCGGCTGGGATCTCGGCTACTTCATTTACAAATGGGTTTTCCAAGCCAGCAGGTGGTGCGGTGGTTGGGGCACTGGTTCCCACACGCCCGACTCCATGGTCTGAACCCAGGAGCTGGTAGCTTGGCACGACCTCGGGTGTGCCCAGAGTCCCAAGGGGAGAGCGGAAGAGGGGGGACTGTGGCCTGGCCGTACCCTGCGGGGGATTTCTCACTCTCCCCCCCCCCCCCCTTTCAGGCAAGCACATGCGTCCTATGGCAAAAATCTGAACAGCAATAACAGAAAAACCAAACGAATAATAACCCAACTATTTTCCATTCTGTGTCGGCTTTAGTCATTTTTGAATGGATGCTTCCAGATGTGCACATGGTTCTCACGGTGCTCTGAAAAGGGTGTGTGGGGACCCCCGGGCTGGGTCAGGGAGCCCCTGGCCTCCTGCAGGCTCAGAACCAGCCGCCTGGCCTTGGCCAATTCACCTCCTCAGCCTGGACTTCATGCTCCTCATCTCTTAGGTGACAGAATCTGGACTTCCACACGGCTGACTGTGGTTCGAGTCCCACTCTCTGTCTCGCTCCTGCTCGCTCTGGTGCATGCTCTATAGCAAATTAATAGTAATAAAGACAATTTAATAGATACTTCTCTTAAACATGGCTTACAGTGAGAGAATCAGACTACTTGAACTCCAAGAAGCTCTCAGCACTGATGACTGTCCAAAACCTTTGTTTACAAAGCACTGTGCCTCAGTAACTGCGTAGCCTGTGAAAGACAGTATTTATCAACGAAATACAGGGCTTTCATTGAAGGTTTCTCTCACTATGCACTAAACCTTTACTCGCCTCGATGCCCTCCGTCCCTCTGGAAATGATGTACGGGAAGACTTTAGAAAGTTCGTGGATGGGGCCAGCAGGTGACATGGTGGTTAAGGTGTTGGACTCTCACACGGCTGGCTGTGGTTCAAGTACTAGACCGGGCGACGTGAAAACCCCACTGGATGCCTGTGTGTGCGTGCCCAAAATCCTGAGAGGAGAATGGAGGAGAAGGGATTGCTTACTATAGTAAAAACCTAAAAAAAGAAAAGAAAAGAAAAAAAAAAAAACAAGAAAAGAAAAAAAGTTTGTGCAAACACACAAACAAGAATAAAAAAAGGTTTATGGAAACCTAAAATTAAGTAAGAGTTTAAGGGCTGGCCCTGTGGCCTAATGTCGGGGAAGCTGGATCCCACGTGGCCCACCGCAGGGTTCAAATTCTGGCCCCACTGGCTTGAAAATACACTGGGCGTGGCCCCAACCGGTGCAGGACAGAGATGGAGGGATGGTGCTGTGGGCGGACCTGCCTCAGCGGGGCTGCTGTCTCCCTCTCCATCGCTCAGTCTCTCTCTGGCAAGTGATATGCCCTCTGGAAAATTAAATAAACAAATAAAAGCAAAGTTTATTTTGGTACAATTCTCTAAGATCCATGCATAGTTTGTTTATTTATTTATTTGGAGAGTTTTTTTTTTTTTTTTTTTATATATATATATATAGGGCACGTGTGCTTGCCAGAAAGATAGACAGAAAGTGAGAAATCACACCCCCGAGGGGGGGGGGTGGCCACCCCGCAATCCCTTCTCCTCCATTCTCCTCTCGGGGTCTTGGGCACGCACGCACACGCGCCCGGCGTGAGTTTAAGCCACCGAATCCAGGACTGGAACCGCGGTTGAGTATATGGGAGTCCAGCGACATAGCCATTACTCCAGTTGCTGGTCGCTCCATGCAGTTTTGCTCATAACGTACATCTCCCATGAGCTTTGGGAAGGCCCCTTGCATCTCTTTTGTAGAAACTGGAACCAGAGCCCAGAGGAGCTGTTGCTTTCTCCCTGAAGGGCAGCAGCGACCCAGCCTGGGGCACTCAGGGCTCTCAGGTCCCTCGACAACCAGGCTAGAGTGTTTCTAGTTGCTTCTCTGCTGCCACAGCCAATCTATTAAAATGCCTCCATGATTCTGGAAAGAAAACAAGGCCCATGAGAAGGCGATTGTGAGCGCGTCCAATTATAAATATATCCCATTAAAAATAGATATTGACAAGCAGCCCCAGACAGGGCTGTCCTTGGCAAACCGAGCGGAGCGGAACAAAGCAGCCCCTTTTCCAGAGAAGTGATTCCTCAGTGATATCTTAGGGGCTATATGAGGGGGACTTAAAAAGTTCACAGACAGGGGCCGGCAGGTGATGTGGTGGTTGAGGTACTGGACTCCCACATGGCTAACTATGGTTTGAGTCCTGGACCTGGTGACTTGCTTTCTCACTTTCCCATTTTCTCTCTCTCTCTGGTCAAATTAAAATAAATAAAGTAATCAATTAAATTAAATAAATCATTATTTTAAAAAGTTCACAGACAATACATATTATGATAAACTATGTAGGATTTCAAAATTTTTTGCACCAAAACAAATTTGTTCTTCCACTTTGCCATGAACGTCCCGAAGCCCTCTGAGTGTCTCGGGGTCAGCTACGAAGCAGTGCGGGGTGGCCGGGTACGGATGAGCTTGGAGGTCCTGTGAAGACGGGGTTAGGCCTTCATACTTCCCGCCCTCTCTGAGTCACAGGACTGACGCATAGCCCCAGCGACTTGTCCACGAAAGAACAGAGCTGACTCCTGAAAGGGAGAGCAGCCCGTGGGCCTTCAGGCCCCTGTCTGTAAAAGCTCCTCTGGGGACCAGCGAGTGGACTAGTGGTTACGGTGCTGGACTCCCACATGGCTAACCACAGTTCAAGTTCCGGATCTGGTGGCTTGAAAACCATTCTGGGCGTGCATGCACGTGTGCCCCAAATCCCAGGAAGAGAATCGAGGAGAGGGAGTAGTGGCGCGGCCATGCTCCCCGAGGGTGACTTCTCACTTTCCCTCTCACTGTCTCTTCAGCAAGAGCACGCACCCTCTGGCAAAAACCCTTAAAAATAAATACATAAAGTAAACATTGCCAGGGGACTCTGCGGTGTGGCAGAGAAACTGTGGACCTGGAATCAGAGGTCCTGCACTTCCGCCCTGGGTTCCTGGGTGCCCTACCTGGGAGATTTTGGAGACACCAATTAGCTTCTTTTCTTTTCTTTCTTCTTTTTTTTTTTTTTTTGGAGAGGTTTTTGCTATAGGGCACGTACGCTCGGCAGACAGAGACACAGAGACAGAAAGCGAGAAATCACCCCCCAGGGGAGATGGCCACGCCGCAATCCCTTCTCCTCCATTCTCCTCTCGGGATCTTGGGCACACACGCACACGCGCCCAGCGTGAGTTTTAAGCCACCGGGTCCGGGACGCAAACCGCGGTCGACTACGTGGGAGTCCAGCGACATAGCCATTACGCTAACTGCTGGTCCCAGCTTCTTTTGTTTTAAGAGTTTTGCCATAGGGCCTCTGTGCTCTCTGGAGAAAAAGAGACAGAGAGAGGCAGGGAGAGGGAAGGTGAGAAATTGCTCCTCAGGAGGAGATGGCCACGCAGCAACCTCTTTTACTCCATCTTCCTTCCAGGATTTTGGCCACACACGTTCCCAAACCTGGCTGGTTTTCCAAGCCACCAGATCAGGCAGATCAGGGATTCATACCACGCACCAGGCCATGTGGGATCCAAGTCTCTTCACCATCACGCCACCTGCTGTCCCCTAATTAGGCTCTTCTGAAACTCAGGTTTGCAGTAACAGCCCAAGGAGGTAGTACATCAGTAAGCGACTAGTTGTGTCTGGCGTGAGGGGAAACTCACACATTGGCTGTTTGGGACGACGGCCCGCGGTCGGGGCTGGTCCAGGAATACAGCAGTAGTGACACGCCAGGCGCGGGCCACAGTCCACCCTCCCAGGACACCTCACATGCGTCACGTGAAGAACCCCATCCTCAGTGGATCAGGCCCTAGGGCGGCGGCACGACGTGCAAAGTGGTGGCTTGGACACAGCAATCCGCTCTCTCACTGCTCTGGAGGCTGGAAGGCCAAGCCCAAGGTGCTGGCAGGGCTGGTTTCCGTGGGGCCTCTCTGCTTACCTTACGGGGGCACCCTGCTGGCCGTTTGCGTGGCCATCCCTCGGTGGACAAGTGTCCCTGGAGTCTCTCTGTGTGTCCTAATCTCTTTTTATAAGGACACCAGTCAGACTGAAGCAGGGCCTATTTTAGCAACCTCATTCCAGCCTCATGGCCTCTTTAAATACCTGTCTCCACTGTCACACAGCACCATCCTGGGGCTTGGAAATCCCACACGGAAATTTGGGGGATGCACACTTCAGTCCCTAACACCCGGGAGCTCACCCGGCAGCTCTCATCACACGGTCACGTGGGTCTTCGCAATCTGGCTCTCCTATAACAAACGTGGGGTCTTCAAAAAGTTCACAGGAAACGCATATTATGAAAAACTGCATAGATTTCAAAAAAAGTGTTTTGCACTTGTATGAACTTGAACTTAGGTTGCATTTGCATATGACCTTTCGGAATCCTCCTCATTCTCTGCTCCAGGCCAGGGCTTCCTCTGCCCGGTCCTCCCTCCTCCCGGGAGGAAGACAAGCCGACACCTGCATTTGGACCAGTGAGCACTCTCCTTCCCTAGCAGAGGGTCTTCTCTGTGGTGGCTCAGGTTTACAAATGAGGAAGCGGAAGTCCCCGGCTTCCTGGGTAACCCCTGGGCCTTGGGAGAGTCTTAAAGCTCCCCAGGAAGTGGTTTCTGAGCCCCGAAGCTTGTGTTTTTAGCAGGCCTGTGTGAGGCCATGGGTGGGAATGCCAGAACCACAACCAAGGGGCCTGAGGGGGCTCCCCTCCCTGTGGGTTCCTCCTTTATCCCCCCAGCACCCTCCACAGGGTGAGTCATCCAAGACTCCATCCGCCCAGCCAGCTGCTCAGAACCAAGAACCGGCCACGGCCAGAGGGTCGCACCCGGCCTCTCCTTTCTCCCTCTTGTCTGTCTGGCTTCCCACATCACCGCTGATTCCCTTCCCAGCCCTCTCAGGGCTTAGTTCAGGTGTCTGGCAGCACAGACTCCTTGTCAGTCGGTGTCTGACCTAGCTAGAATCTGTATTTCCTAAACTCCCGGCGGTAGCAGAGTCCTTCGGCATGCAGGGCACGGCTTCTCTGTGCTGTCCTGAAGTCCCAGCTAATCTTCAGAATCTTAGCTGCTCGGGCACAGGGACCTACTCTATCTACAGCCAATGCGCTCCACACAGAAATGCTGAAGAATAATTTCATTTTACTAATTATTAGTATTTTAATTTGCCATAGGACATTTGTGCTCACCAGAGAGAGAGAAAGCAAGTCACCATGTCCGAGCTCGAACCATGGTCGGCCATGTGGGAGTCTAGTACCTTCACCACCCACCACCTGCTGGGCCCGCTCACACACTTTTTTTTAAAGTGAATACTTCCCATACAACCCACCCACGGTAGGGCAGCCGACTGATTGGACTAGAAGTCAGGCCCCTTCGGTCCTGTGCTGAGACCCCATTTGACTCAGAGTGGAAGCTACGGCCCTCGACATCCTCCAGGACTCCTGACCACAGGCCTGCTCCCACTCCTGGATCCTGCTTGGAATCCCTCTCCAGCGACCTTCCTCTGGCCTCTGCTCCGCCACACTGGCCTCCTGCCTGTCCCTGGCCTCCATCTGGAAGGCCTGTCCTCGGACATCCATAATGTAACCCCTCATTCCTTCAAGTCTTTGTTCAGATGTTGGCTTCTCAATGAAGCTGGTGGCATCTCATTAAAATCTCTCAAAAAAAAGTTAAGTAAAATAGCGGCCTGTGGAGCCAGCAGGTGGCATAGCAGTTAAGGCACTGGATTCCTACATAGTCTACTGAAGTTCGAATCCTGGACCTGGCAGCTTGAAACTCACACCGGGCACATGTGCGCACCTACCCTAAGTCCAGAGAGGAGAATGGAGGAGAAGGGATTGTGGTGTGGCCATCCCCCTGGGGGTGATCTCTCTCCGGTGAGCCCATGCTCCCTATAGCAAAAACTCTCTCTCTAAACCAACAAACCAGTAGCCTACATACCTCCCGCTCCGTCCAGGGCCTGGGCCGCTCTCCCGCAGCCCCTGCCACTCAGCAGTCTCTAATGGCGCTGAGTTCGCTGCTCGTTGGGGCTGGCCTCTAGAGCGCCATCCAGGGAGGCAGGCTCCACCTTCTGCTCACTGCTGCCCTAAGTGCCTGCAGCGCTCCGTGGGGCTGCTGAGCACTCACCTGCCGCTGTGTCCCGGCCCGGGTGCTGTCACCGAGCAGGTCTACCTACGGGGGGAGTCGTGTGGCTGGGTTCTCAGCCCAGTGCCCCTTAGGCCATCTGAATTGGTTCTAGGACTGAACCGACTTACCTAAACCCTCCAGCTGATGTTGGAGGCTCAGCCTGGCACGAACCTCAGGTCAAGTGACTGCAAATAGGCCTCCTGCCTCTCTGAGGGTCTGGGCTGGGAGGTTGGAACAGGTTTGGAGCTGGGAGGACCACCCTGGCGTGGGCTGGTGGCCCAGGGAGCATGTGCACTGGCTGGGGTGTAGCGCACCTGCACGTGTGCCCAGGCCAGTCACGCCTTCCGCAGCTGCAGTCCCCACCCGGCCATCTCCTCCAGGTGCGGGTGCCTCCTGTGGGCATCTCAGGGTCCCTCAGCTGGGACGAGTGGGGAGGGTTCCAAGTCAGAGCGGAGACCTCGGGGTACGGGCTCTGGACTCCGAGGGGAGCCTCCCAGAGCGCGAGGGCATGCAGGCAGGGCTGGGAGCCCCAGGCCGGCACCCAGCTCTTGGCGTTTTCATCTGCTCGAAGGGAACAGTTAAGCCCGCACCGACTCCCTGCCAGTGTTCTCAGGAGCAAGGGAAACAATGTATGTGAAAATGTTCCCAAAAGAATGAAGAGCTTTGCCAGGAT
The DNA here is from genome assembly GCA_026018925.1 of Tupaia tana. Lineage (NCBI taxonomy): Eukaryota > Metazoa > Chordata > Mammalia > Scandentia > Tupaiidae > Tupaia > Tupaia tana. The sequence continues at coordinate 108,925,686 of JAKSZU010000004.1, read as the reverse complement.
GAGAAATTGCTTTTATTCTAAATGATAAGTCAAGGGTGAGATTTCTAAGAAGTCATTTGTGTGGGCTGTTATTTCAAATCCTGTTTTGTTTATGTAAAAACCAAAACGAAATCTGAGCCTGTTTTATCTGGAACAGTGGAAGCGTGGGGGCGGCTTCACACACTCTCTCGGCTCAGCCCTCTCTCCCACAGGGCCCCGCTCCGGCCGCGACGTGCTGCCCCTTCACGTGACCCCGCGCTCTGTAACGAGGCTTCGAGGCTTCGGCCTGGCAGAAGCCCGGCAGGCCTGCTCGGTCAGGAGGTGAAGTCGGTGCTTTGCTGGCACCGTCCAGAGGGAGGGGCAGTTGGCCGGTGTGGAGAGTCACAGAGAAACAGGCAGGGGCCAGCAGGTGGCGTGGAGGTTGGGGCACTGGACTCCACATGATTGACTGCGGTTCGTCCTGGACCTGGTGGCTGGCTTTCTCTCTTTCTCTGTCTCTCTCTGGTGAACGTGGAAATTAAATAAATGAAATTAAAGAAATATTTCTATTTTTTAAAAGTAGGCAAAGCGAGGGTTAATGAAGAAAGCCCAAGATGAGCCTTACCATGAGTAAATAAAGCAGACCTGCTGGACTTAGTGAAAGGGCCCAGAATGAGGTCCCCAAGATAAGCCTTCACAACACGTGATGTCCTGGGCCCTCCACCCCCATGCGCCCCCTCGCTTGCCTGAGAAATGATCACCCCCATCTTGCCCCTTGCCCTCCCCTTATGATCAGTCGAGACCCTCCCTGCCAGGAGGTGTGGACCTGCTGTCTCGCCCCAGACTTCTCCCCTGAGCGCTAACAGACCCAGCTCTGCCCGCATGCCGGCCCTGCCGTCCCGCTGCACCTCCAGGGTCAGGACCTGGCTTGTTCAGGGCCTGAGTGGGGAGCAGTAGGGAAGGGGAGTGGGACCAGTAAGAGGTTTCTTGGAAAAGTGCACCGAAAATGTGTGTTATGAAAAAGCCCTGTAGGGGTTTCAATTTATTTTGCATCAGAATAAACTCGTGCTATAATTCCATTTGCCTCAAACATATTTTCTGTCTTTTTTTCCTCTCTCTCTCTTTTTTTTTAAGAGAGATTTTTGCTATAGAGCATGTGCACTAGCCAGACAGAGACAGAGAGACAAAGTGAGAACTCACCACCCCCTCGAGGGGATGGCCACCACACCACAATCCCTTCTCCTCCACTTTCCTTTCGGGATCTTGAGCACACACACACGTGCCTGTCATGAGTTTTAAGCTGCTAGGTTCAGGACTTGAATGGCAATTGACTACTTGGGAGTCCAGCGACGCAGCCATTACTCCATCTGCTGGTCCCACCCCTGTCTCTTTAAGGTGCTATTATTATTTCTGTCACAGAATAGAAACCCTGGCCAGCCGAGCTGGCGTGGTGGCCATGCAATGCTTCGTGATGCTGGATACGCGTGGGAAGGTGCTGGACTCAGGCCCTCGCTACACGGCCTGCTGTCTGAGCGTCTGGGGCCCTGGCTGCCCGAGGCAGGACGGTGGGTAGCGGAGTGAAGGCTCTGCTGGGGGTGCCTCTTCCTTTCTCTTTCTCATGGAACAAATGAATAAATCTTGGGACCAGCAGTTAGCGTAATGGCTATGTCGCTGAACTCCCATGTAGTCGACCGCGGTTCAAGTTTCGGACCAGGTGGCTTAAACTCACGCTGGGCGTGTGTGTGTGCCCAAGATCCCGAGAGGAGAATGGAGGAGAAGGGATTGCGGTGTGGCCATCCCCCCTGGGGGGTGATTTCTCGCTTTCTGTCTCTCTGTCTCTCTCTGTCTGTCTGGTGAGTGCATGCGTCTTATAGCGAAAACCTCTCAAAAAAATCTTAAAATTAGCACTCTGAGGCTCAGAGAGGTCAGTAACCTGTCTGCGACCACGTGGCCTTTAGCATCTGGCAGCGTGGCACCGGAACTTGGACCTGCCTGGTGTCTGAATCCGTGCCTCTCCCGTCTCCCATGCTCCCCTCCACAGGAAGGGGCCGGGTGCTCTTTCCCGCACGTGTGATGGCAGGCACGTCGCTTAGCCTCTCCGCCCGTCGCTGAGCTCCGAAAGGCCATGGTAGCTCGGTGAATCGCTGCGGGCCCTGAGAACGGGCCGCTGTGAGAATCGATGGGGCGACGTGTACGGACTGATCTGCAGCACTGAGCACAGTGTTACCTGCGAGCCAGGAACAGCGATTATAATGTCAGAAGTGTGGCTTTATCCTGCGACGCCCTGCTCAAGAACCTTCAGTGAGGGGCTGATAAGTGGCATGGTGGTTAAGGCACTGGACTCCCACATGGCCGACTGTGGTTCGAGGCCTGGACCTGGTGGCTTGCTTTCTCACTTTCTCTCTCTCTCTCTTGCTCTGCTCCTCTCTGGTTAAAATAAAAATAAATAAATAAAGTTAAATCAAATAATTCTTAAAAAAAAAAAAAAAAAAAAAAAAAAAAAAAGAAGAAGAAGAAGCTTCAGTGAGTCTGGCCATGGCACTTCCCTGGCCCCGAATCTGCTGGGTCCTCTCCTCCCCTCACATGCTCAGTGGCCTTCCTCTGGGTAGCCTTTCCCGGTGCTCTTCGTTTTTAATGAGCAAGTGAGAGGTTTTGTTTCATTTGGTCTTGTTTTGTTTTAGATCTTTGCCGTAGGGCTTGTGCACTCACTGGAGAAAGATAGAGAGAGGGGAAGTTAGAAGTGACCCCCCAGGGAGGATGGCCTCATCACGCTCTCTTCTCCACTGTCCTCTTGGGATTTCGAGCATGCACAGTCATTCTTGGTGCAATTTTCAAGCCTCTGGGTCTGGGACTTGAACCTTTGTTGGCCATGTGGGGGTCCAGTTTTTTTTTTTTTTTAAGAGACAGGGACTTGCTATGTTGCCTAGGCTGGCTTTGAACTCCCGATCCGCCTACCTCAGCCTCCCCAGTAGCTGGGAGAGATCTATATTTTGGCCAGGGTCTTGCAGTTGCAGTCCCATGTCCCAGACTCCCACTTAGCTGCCACAGCTGGCCTGTCTGGCTTGGTCTAGGATTCAAACCCTGACCTCCCACGTGGCCCCGGTGTGACGCAGCGCACCCTCCTGCCGGCTCCATTGTGGCTCAAGCCCTCCTCATATCCGAGGAGGCCCTACGTCATCACATACCATGGGCCGTTAGTTTCTTTGCGCTGTCTAACAACCAATCCCCATTTTATTTGTGTGCATGGACGTTGCTTCTGCACTAGAAGGAAGCCCCATGGTGCAGCAACGTATCGGCATACTCCCCGTTGTCCCCTTAGCCGCTACAGCGGTGCCTGGCACGTCGTCGGTGTGGGCTAGTTCTCGGCGCCTCCTGTCCCTTTCCTCCCGGCCTGTGCGCTGACAGTCTGCCAGGAAGGCGAAGGCTCTGTGTAAACCGCAAGGTGCTCCCGGGAGGACGCGCAGGGTGGAGCGTGCACCTGCATGGAGGGGGCTGCTGCGCTGGAAAAGCCGTTCCTTCGGGAAGGGGGTGTCGGTGAGGGTGGGGCCTGGAAGTGGGAAGCAGAACAACGCCCCCACTCCCCACACCTGCTGAAGCGGCTGAGCACCTGGAATCCCACAGGTGGGCGGACCACCCGGGTGGCTCCCACCTGACCTCCGGGGGTTGTGGTCAGCCCTGCCAGGCCGCGCACCCTCCACCCCGCAGCCCAGCCCTTCCGGCCCAGAGCTCGGGCTGCAGCTGGCTCCGCACACGCTGGTCTGTCTGGGCCACTGTGCAGGACACGCCACGTGGCCCCCCCGGGGATGCTATCAAAGCTGTGACTTCTTCCTTAGGGCACTGCACACGGGAGGTGAACATCAGTGTGGGCGAGTATGTGTGTGTGAGAGGATTTGTTTTTCAAATTTCTCTTTTTATTTATTTATTTTAGGTTTTTGCCATGGAGTGTGTGCTCCCCAGAAAGATGGACAGTGAGGGAAAGTGAGAAATCACCCCCAGCGGGATGGCCCACTGGCATCCCTTTGCCCCCATTCTCCTGGGATTATGGGTGTGCACAAACGGGCCCCTGGTGTGAGTTTTGAGCTGCCAGGACCAGGACTTGAACCACGGTGGACCATGTGGGAGCCCAGTGCCTTAACTACACTGCCACCGGCTGGTCTCCAAGTTTCTCTCTTTCATGAGAATGAGAGAGAAGTACCCTCCACAGGGTTTCACTGCGATGCCCCCACTCCCGCCGTCTGCCACGGGGACAGACCCTGTGTTAGTCCACGTGAACCCGCATCACTCGGGCAGCACTGCTGAGCCAGCCCTGGAGTGTTCGGTTCTCAAAAAAAGTACTTTGGGAGAAGAAAATTAGGGGAGGACGAGAGAGAGAGAGAGAGAGCGAGCGAGCAAAGGAAGAGGGGAGGTGAGAGGAGAGGAGGTGGGGGAAAACATTGGGCCCAGAACTTTCCTTTCTTTTTTCTTTTCTGCTATAGGCCATGCGTGCTCTCAAGAGACAGAGAGGGGGAACATGAGAAATTACCCCTGGGATGGCCACGCCGCAATCCCTTCTCCTCCCCTCTCCTCTCGGAATTTTGGACACGCACGCGGCTTGTGAGAGTTTCAAGCTGCCATGTCCAGGCCACACAACTGGCCAAGTGAGATCCAGGGCCTCGGCCTCCACGCCATGTGCTGACCTTTCCTCTTTTTTCCTTCTTTTTTTTAAAATCTGGGGAAGGTTTGAGCTGACAGAAAAGAGTCGGTTGAGAGCAGGAGTTTGAAGGTACAGTCCGGAGACGGTAATAAGCAGAACAGAGTCCAGGTGACCGACTGCCCAGCTGGGCCGGACGGAGGGCCCCGGAGCTGGACGCCGAGGGCAGAGGCTGCCACACGGCCTTCCCTGGGCCAGGCCGGCGCCGTAACCAAAGGGCCACCTCCCTGCGCGCACTTCTCATGCCTCCCCGGTATCCCACAGACTTCCTGGCTCACCCCAACCTCTCCTTCACCCCTGCAGAAGGAATGTCTTCCAAGCCAGCAGTGTGACTCTGGGTGGGGACAGATCGCCTGAGTGGCAGGGCTTCATTTCCCTCCTACACGAGGACAGTGGGTTGGACAGCATCGGAGACACCTCCTGCTCCCTGCTGAGCTCTTACAAGTCAGGGCATGAGTGGCTTGTGGTTCTGCCGGCTCTGGAGGCTGGCGGGAGGAGGGCTGCCCTTGGCTGTCGCTGGAAGCCTTTCTGTCCAGAGGGCTTGGCTTGAGGGCCACAAGTGGAGTGGACGGTCGCTAAAGCAGGGGTACCTGGAGCAGCCAGCTGCCTCTGTGGGGGCTGGGCTGGCCAGGCGCTGGCCTTACTGTCACAGGACATCAGTGTGTGGGGCTGCAGGATCTCCCAGCAGGTCCCACAGCAGGGGAGGGACAGCGGAAGGGCAGGGAGAGGCTGCCGAGCTGACCGGCCTTCTCACTGAGCTCCTGACGCTAACCCGTCTGGGCTGAGTGAGTGCCCGCGGCTCTTCGGTTTTGAAGGAGGAGATCCCGGGAGAGGCGATGCGGGCCTAGTCTTCTATCCAGGCGGGTGTGGATTAGAGAGACGAATGTGCATGTGAAACACACAACTCATTTTATTTCCCGAGCTGGAGGAATTGGTTATGACAGCTCTGCTAGTTTTTTAAGAGAAGCAAAGCTAAAATAAATACTGCGTGTGGGTCTGAGGTGGCGTGCGTGCGTGGTGGACATCGGGAAGAGTGGCTGAAATCCCAGATCAATAAGGCGATTGAGTTACTCTCGCGCGTTTAAGGCCATTACTTTAAGTGGACAGGGGGCGGCTGGCTGAGTGTGCCCGCCTGTAATCAGCTTTGCACTCCTTGGGCACATCGATCTCTTCCACGCCGTGTGGCGCTCCCCCTGAACTCTGAGTCTTCCCCTCCCCTCCCCCTTCCCCTCTCCTCTCCTTCACCCCCCAGGGCTCCCGGAAAGCAGAAACGCACTTCTCTCTGCTGGCTGGGCTAGACGTTTTCCACTCCACACCATCGTCACTTGTTCTAAAAGCGAAATTCAATTTTCCAAGACTCTTTACACTTCACACACACACACGCGCACACACACGGCCTCTGTGGTCAACAATGTGCTTTTTAATATAGAAACAGAGAAAAACAACAGTCCACTATAGTCCCACCATATCCTAGGGCAGGGAACCGTTCCCCGTCCAGCCGGGGACATTGTCCTCATTGAGGCCGCTCTCCAGCTCCGGGCACTCACAATCCCAACCTTTGTGATAACCAAAGAATCGTGGCCTGTCCCCGTCCCCCTGGACTCCACCCTGCTGGCCCCCAAAGGTCACTAGCAGTGATGTCACGGAAAAGCATGTGTTCAGAGGGCCTGTCCTTGGACGGAGCCTGGGAACTGCTGCCGGCTCTCTGAACGCTGGGGCTGCCACCGCCCTGCCCAGCCCCCAGCCCTGAGCCCCGGCAGTGTCTCCACTAGGAGGTAGGGTGCTGGGGAAGGGCTCTGTCCAGGCCCCAGTGGCCTGGGAGGGAGAGTTGGAGGGGATAGACGAGCTTTCACCTTCCTGTACACCCACCCCGGCTGGGGCACGGCTCCCAGCAACGCTCCACGAGAGAGACAGAGAGAGAGAGAGAGAGAGAGAGAGAGAGAGAGAGAGAGAGAGAGAGAGAAAAGTGGTAAAACAAACCACCACGTTCAGGACGCTAACTGTGGTCGGCCATGTGGGAGTCCAGGGCCCTAACCACAGCGCCACCTGCTGGTCCCCACACACAGCTGCATTCTGCTCCGCTGCATTCACTCGCCCTTTCTGTCCTCCCTCTCGCCCTCAGTAGTACTGACATACACAGACGCACATGCACACACATGCACACACGTGTGTGTATGCACACATGCCCACCCCAGGTTCCTCATAGCCCAGCCCTCACCATTAGTACCAGCTGCACCCCAACTCCAGAAAAGACACGTTTGAGCAAGGCCCAGGGACGGCCTCGGCTCTGCTGTCGCCTGCAGCTGCTCCGGGCTCTGCCCGTCCAAGGAGCTTTGCTCACCAAGTCCGGGGGCCTGGGACCAAGGAGAAGGCAGAGAGGATCCCAAAGAAAACAAGAACATCTGCACTGAAGCTGCATTGACTAGGGCCCGCCCAGGGCCTGGTGGTTAAGGAAGCTGGATCTCACATGGCCGACTCTGTGGTTTGAATCCTGGACCTGGTGACTTGAAAAACATGTGAATGCATGCCCCGAAGCCTGAAAGGAGGGAGGAGTGTGGGAGAAAGGACCGTGCTGTGACCATGCCCCATTAAGAGGGAGGATTTCTCCTCCTTCTCTCTGTGTTTTTCTAGTGAGCTCATGCATCTTCTGGAAAATTAAATAAAAAACAAACACCATGCCAACTGAGCACTGCCTGTGTGCCGGGACCGGTCCTAGGTACTTCGCACGCATGATTGCCCATGATGGTTTCAACCATTGTGAGGGGGAGGAGCACCCTCCGCACCTCAGCACTGACCAGGCCCCGATGCACGTGAGTGGGTTTGCAACCAGGTCCTCAGCTCCAAATCTGAGACTCTCCTTTCTGTCCTGTGGTTCGGAAATTGCACCAGGTAACTGGGCTCGTTGATCCTGCCAAAGGGGAGAGTTGTGCACACACGTGTCCACGTGTGCGTGTGCATGTAGGTTGGGGGGTAAGAGTGAGGTGTTCCCCGCTGCTGCTGTTTCCTTTAGCACCCTCCTCTCTGCTTCATGCCTGCCCTGCTCAGGGTCAGGGTCTGTCACCTCGGCTCTGCCCACGGCCTCCTCTCCACTGGCCACTTGCCTCCTCGCTGTGCCAGGAACCACCCTGGCTCCCAGTCATGCCCGGCCCTCCTTCCCGCCCTCCCCTCTGGCTGCCCCTCCCTACACCCCACCCCATCGCTCCACTCCGCATTGCCTGCTGAGCCTGAGGCACCCCTGTCCTTCACTCTGACTTTCATAAAATTCACTTACTTTTGAGAGAGAGAGAGAGACAGGCAGAGAAAGAGCCCTCCCCACGGTTGGGTCTTCACGCCGGGACCCACGCCCAGCCGCGGGCAGCCGCAACCTCAGGCGCGCATGGATAAGCCTGGAGCACACGGGGAGACACTGGGATTTGAACCTGGCACCTACCCGTGTGGGTCTAGCATTGCCATAGTTTTTCTTGCCACTCTCTTTGGTGACCTCCTATGACCTGTTGTGCTCTGACGTGGGACACTCTGCCCTGTCCCCAACCCCCACTTGGTTCTCGTTGCATTTGCACTTTGACCTTGCGTTTCTGGTATGGTCAGGCTGTTTAGAAAGACCACCACATGGTGGGTGGAGGTTGACTGGGCCAGAGGCGGAGAACGCTGGGACTCCATTGCAGTCTTCACAGGGAGAGAGGAGCTAGAGCAGAGGAAGGAGCGGGCCTGGCTGGGGTGGGGACAGGTTCTGGGGGCTGAGTTCTATTCAGGGGCAGGCGAGGAGAGCCCACCGGCCGCTCCAGCTGGGTTTCAGGCAAGGTCTGCCTCGCTGCAGGAGGCTTCCTAGAAGACCTTTAGAAGACCCTTTCAACCCTTCAACTGATTTCCTTATAGCTGTGGCACTCTTCGGGTTGCTCAGAAGGCAGAAGCTTTAAAAATAGAAAGCATTATTATTACTGATTAAATTTCTTTCCACCTACAGAATTTTCTGAAAAGTAATAAAAGGAAACTTGAATCTATGCTTAAGTGTTCGGGAAGCAGAGATGTGTTGAGAGGTGAGGAGAGAAGAGGGAGGTGTAGAGAATGTGAGGCCAGCCCGGTAAACTGGGGGGTAGGATTCAAAAAACCCCACTGACTGGGACCAGCCACTAGCATGGTAGTTAGGGTGCTGGACCCACATGGCCAACTGCACGGTTTGAGTGCTGGACCCAGCAGCTTGAAAAACACGTTGGGTGTGTGCGCCTGCATGTCCAAAATCCCCAGAGGAGAATGGAGGAGAAGGGGTTGCAGTGTGGCCATCCCTCTCATAGGGTGCTTTCTCCTTCTCTTTCTCTCTTTTTCCAGTGAGCCCATGCACCCTGCAGAAAATCAGAAAATCACAAACAAATGCCGATTGAACACACTGAGGGTAAAGGGACCTTCTGCCATGCACCACCTCTCCCAGGGGGCGTCACCAGGTATTACGGCAATGCAGGGCCTTCGGAGGCCCACAGTCTCAGTGGTACCAGGGCGGTGCCCATGGGTGTCCGTGGGATGGAGGGGGTCTGCACCTGCTCTGCAGAGGCAATGCAGAAAAGCTCCTCATGGCTCTGGCAGGTGTGCAGCCTCTAATGCCTTCACTCTTCTGCCTCCCGAAGCATTTAATGCTCAGAACAATGGCCGCAGCCCTGCGGTTTCTGCAGAAGGTGCCCACCGCGACCAAGGATCTCTCAGATCATATGAAGAGATGATAAAATGTCTAAATTGCCCCTCGTTCCTTCACGTTATACAATCTTGGATTCGTCTCTAGCTCCACTGGAATAATTTGGAATGAATTTAATGCATCCTTCATGTGACGCAGCATCCAGGTCACTTTCCATGTGTTTCCTGTACCTTCTCTTCTCCCCGATGGCCAGCTCATCGTTCTGGGTGCCCTTCCTGGCCACCCCTGCAGGAATGTGTTTGGTTTTTTTTGGAGAGGTTTTTGCCATAGGGCACGTGCACTTGCCAGAAAGACAGAGAGAGACAGAGAGAGAGACAGAGAGACAGAAAGCGAGAAATTATTCCCCAGGGTGGGATGGCCACACCGCAATCCCTTCTCCTCCATTCTCCTCTCGGGATCTTGGGCATGCATGCACACGCGCCCACAAGCTACCGGATCTGAAACTCGAACCGCGGTCGACTACATGGGAGTCCAGCAACATAGCCATTACGCCAACTGCTGGGCCCTGCAGGAATGTTTTTATCAGCATGAACCACATCAGGGCACAGGCTTGCAACCTGGCCTGGGTTACTGTCTCTGAAATAAAATTATTTTAAATTACCATTATTAGTAGCATTTTCACATGAGTTGATCTAATATCCCTCTGAATTTCCTCTTTTGCAAAAAGGAGATTTACTGAAGTCTGTCTCGCAGGTGGTGAACATGGGCCAGGTCACGTATCCATGGTGCTCTGCAAGTTTCCTGGCCGTGGACGACCCTCAGGAATGGTTAGCTTTCATTAGTGGTATTAGTATGAATCGTTGTTGTTCCCCAGATTGGCATTCTCTTTCCCTAGGCTAAAATTAAGTTGTCCCTCCAACAGTTAGTAAGGGGGAAAGGATGGGGACCGCCACCTAGAAGAATCTCCCACACACTCACTGTCAGCCTCAGGCTCCCCTAAAGCTGCAATAACTGCATCTCTTATGATAATAATCTGAACGGCTGACAGCCTGTGCTTTGCTCTGGGTGTTTAACGCAGATGGCCTCATTTAAGTCCCACAAAAGCCTCGGATGGATGCAGCGTGGTTTTGACTTGCCTGAGGTCACACAGCTAGTGCCGGTGAAGCCCTCTGGGTCTGGCCACTGAGTCACTGGCCCACCCTCGCTCCTGAGTCTTCTGTTAGGACACTTGAAATTTTGGGCCAACTGTCCTACTGTGAAGAACATGAACACCTGTGTCTGGGTCATTTAAGAGAACAGTGGTTTATTTAGCTCATTTTTCCTTTTAGAATTATTTATTTAAATGTATTATTGTCATTATTCTTCAATTTGCTACAGGGCACGTCCGTGTGTGAGAGAGAAAGAAAGTGAGAAAGTAAGCAGCCAGGCCCAGGACCTGAACCGTAGTCAGCCATGTCTAGCACTCCAACCACCATGCCCATGGTTGGCTCCTTAGCTCATGGTCTGGGAGGTTGAGAAGTCCGAAAGTGAAGGTCTTCTTACTGGTGGATAACAGCAGTGTCCTTCTAAACCCACCAATATTCAGGTGTGAACCTCATCCACCCATCCATCCAAGACTTCATCTATTATTTTTTAAAGTTTTTTTTAATTTATGAGAGTGACACACACATGTACATGCACACACATGCACACACAGAGGGACACACACATGTACATGCACACACAGAGGGACACACATGTACATGCACACACATGCACACAGAGAGATGGACACACATGTACATGCACACACATACACACATGCACACACATGCACACACAGAGGGACACACATGTACATACACACAGAGGGACACACGTGTACATGCACATACATGCACACACATGCACACAGAGAGGGACACACATGTACATGCACATACATGCACACCCACATGCACACACACAGAGGCGTGCTTCCCACCCAGCCAGGATGATGGTCATGTGTGCCCCACAAGTCCAGGTCAACTCAGGAGTCGAACCTGCAGTCTTCCATGTGGAGCCAGCATTGCCTGGGAAGTGTGTACCACTGAACCAGCCTCAAGGCTCCACCTCTTAATCCATAATCAGATTAAGTCCCCATCCTCTTAATATTGTCACAATGACTCGCCAAAGTCTTTTTTTCTTTTTTTTTTTTTTTTTAAGAGATTTTTGCTATAGTGTGCGTGTGCTCACCAAAGAGACAGAAAGTGAGAAATCACTCCCAGAGGGGATGGCTATGCTGCAATCACTTCTCCATTGTCCTCTCAGGATTTTGGGCACGCATGCACATGCACCCACCAGGAGTTTTAAGCTGCCGGGTCCAGGACTCAAACCATGGTCAACTACACGTGAATCCAGCAATGTAACCATTATGCCATTTGCCGATCCTGGCTCACCAAAGTTTAATACATGAATTTTGAAGGGAAACATTTACTCCATTGCACCAACTAAAATCCATTAGGTCTTCTTGTTCTGTAATGGCAGCTGTAGATCTAAGATTTGTAGGAATCTTAGATTCTAAGGAACTTTGCATTTCAGATGCAAGGAGGGCACAAGGGGTCGGGGGCAGGAGCCCCTCTAAGTTGTTCCTCACCATTGGGCTCTTCTGCCACATATGCCCCCTCAGAGAGCCCTGTGGTTGAGTCCACTAACCAGATCCTCTATCTATTTTGTGTTTTGTTTATATGTTACCTTTATATTGCTGAAATCAATGAGCATTTACATTATGACTACGGAATTAGTGTTCCCTTCAGAACCAAGGAATGTGATTAGAACCACAGAAAAGATGCTGCTCTACGCTACTAAATCCCTCTGTTCAACAGAGAAGGCTCCACAATCTGTTTTTTTTTTTTTTTTTTTTTTTTTTTTTTTTTTTTTTTTTTGAGGTTTTGCTATAGGGCACAGGGTGTGTGCTTGCCAGAGAGACAGAGAGATAGAAAGTGAGAAATCACCCCCCCCCCAGGGGGGGGCCACGCCGCAATCCCTTCTCCTCCATTCTCCTCTCGGGATCTTGGGCATGCACACACACGCACCTGGAGTTGAGTTTAAGTCACCGGGTCTGGGACTCGAACTGCAGTCGACTACGTGGGAGTCCAGCGACATAGCCATTAAGCCACCTGCTGGTCCCAGGTGGATTCTGTTTTTCATATTATGTATTTTATCCATGCTCAGAATCATGATGTATTTCCTTTCTGATTATGTGGTCTGTGACTTTCTTTCAGAGTTCTTTCAAAAATTTTTCCCTTGCTGCCTTATTTTTTTATTATTATTTCAGTTTTTGCTGTAGGGCATTTTGCTGTAGGGCATGTGTACTCTCAGGAGAGAGACAGAGAGAGGGAAAGTGAGAAACCACAGCCCAAGGAGGATGGCCATGCTACAGTCCCTGCTCCTCCATTGTTCTCTTGGGATTTTGGGCATGCACGCACACACGCCCGGCATGATTTTCAAGCTGCTGGGCCCAGGACCTTAACTGCGGTCGACTATGTGGGAGTCCAGCTCCTCAACCATACTACCTGCCTCTCCCCTCACTCCCTTTCTTTTGTTTACAGAATAACGTTATTCTTTCACCTTATCGATACAATCACCCAGTTTCTGATTCCAGGTGAAGGAAATAGTCCTGACTCCTGAAGACACGCTTCTCACAGTGCTGCCCTCCTCTTGTACTTTGCTTGGTTACTCTCTTGTCCTCCAGAGAACTGCCCCTCTAGGATTTCAATCCAGTTCACTTCCGGTTCACTTCCGCTCTCTGTGGTCACCTCTTAGATGTCTGTTTCGCTTGGCTGGAGAATGCTTTCAAATGATCTCTATAGACAGGTGCATCAGAGGTTAACTTTCTGGGTCTTTGCATGTCTAAAAACTCCCCTACTCTCACTGCCTTGATGGGTTTGGCAAGAATTCTAGGTTTAGGATGATTTTTCCTTTGAGCTTTGATTCTTAGCACACGGTTTTAATGACGATGATCTGATACTGATGTTCCTCGGAGGTGACTGGCTTTGTTTTTCCAGCTCTTGAATACTTTTAGGATTTCTTTTCCACCACGGGGTGCATGCACTTGCTGGAGACCGAGAGAGAGGGAAAGTGAGAAATCACCTCCTGGGGGGAACGGCCACGCCACAATCCCTTCTCCTCCAGTATCCTCTCAGGATTTTGGGCACACACGCACACACGCCTGGTGTGATTCTCAAGCAAGGTCTGGGGCTTGAACTGCACAGTTGGCCATGTGGAGTCCAGTCACCCCAACCTCCGTGCCATCTGCTGGCCCGAGGATCTTTTTTCTCCTTGGTGCTTCTAAACTTTAACTGGGATGTATTTGAGTGTGAACCCAGTTTGTATTTTTCATAAGCTCCAGATATTTGTCCTTTTTTCTTTCTTTTTTCAGAGATTTTTGCTATCGGGCATGTGCACTCACCAGAGAGACAAAGAGGCAGAAAGCGAGAAATCGCCCGTTGGAGGGGAGGCCGTGCTATGGTCCCTTCTCCTCCATCTCGGGATTTTTGGCATGCACACACTGAAGGGTTCCTCTGCTCAAATATACCTCCCCTCAGAGAGCTCATGCACCCAGTGTGAGTTTCAGGTTGCCGGGTCCAGGACTCAAACGGTGGTTGACCATGTGGGAGTCCAGCATCCTAACCACTACACTACCTCCTGGCCTCAGAGAGAAAGTAACCTGCCAGGTTTGGATTCGAACCATGGTCAGCCATGTGTGAGTCCAGAGCCTTAACCACCTGGCTACATGTTGGTCCCATTCTTTCTTTCTTTTGTTATTTTCTGTCTCCCACCCTCTGTGTACTCCTGTTCTGGAATTCTCGTCAAATGGGTAGTCTAGCTACTGAACTGGTCTTCTGTATCTCTTCACTTCCCTCACATATTTTCCATCTCTTAATTTTTTTGATCTGTATGTCTGGAGATTTCCTTGACTCTGTCTTCCAGCTTTTCTGTTGGCCTTTTCCTTTAGCGATTGTATTTTAATTTGCAATCACTTTTCCCTGTTCTCTGAAGGTTTTATTTTTTTAGCTGCAGTTTTTGTTTCATGGATGTAGTGTCTTTGAGTCTCTCTGAGCTTGTTAATTAGAATGATTTATTTATTTACCAGAATTCTTTTCTTTTTTCTTTTTTATTTTTTTGGAGAGGTTTTCGCTATAGGGCGTGTGTACTTGCCAGACAGACAGAGAGAGACAGAAAGCGAGAAATCACCTCCTGGGGGGTTGGCCACATCCCTTCTCCTCCATTCTCCTCTCGGGATCTTGGGCACACACGCACACACGCCCAGCGTGAGTTTTAAGCCACCGGGTCCAGGACGCGAACCGTGGAGTCCAGTGACATAGCCATTACACTAACTGCTGGTCCCCTTACCAGAATTATTTTCTTTATTGCCAGAGGGTGCATTTGCCAGAGAGAGAGAGAGACATGGAGAGAGAAATCACCCCCCAATCGGGAGTGGTCATGCCTCAATCCTTCCTTCCTTTTCCACTCCTCCATCTTATCAGAATCCTGGGCACAGATGCACACATGCTTGGCATATTTTCCAAGCCACTGGGGCCGAGATTTGAACAGTGGTCCACCATATGGAATTTGGTTCTCCATGCACAGACCTGAACCACTACACCAGGTGGGCCCTAGAATTATTTTTGAAGTTCTTTTCTGTTTTAGTTTCTCCAGGGAGAGCCTTTTATGTATTCATCTAGATTCCTTTGTTATGCTGATTTTCCTCAATTACCTGGTGATTCTCAGACGTGTTCTTATTCAATGAAACAACCAGTTCTGGAGGCAGCAAAGCCGGAGACTGGAGCATCCCTTGGTTTCTGTTGAGGGTTTCCTGCTATGCCAATCCTGATAGAGGAACAGAGAGGGAAAGCGAGCATGTGCGAGGGAAAGCATGTGGGTGAGACCCAGTCTCCCTTCAGAACAACCCACTCTTTTGGGATCTAATCTAGGCTCATCGGAGAAAGAACTCACTCCTGAGAGACACATAATCCCCTCACGACTTGGACTCCTTATGACCCAAATACCTTTCAAATATGTCCCACCTCCCAATATCCTCGTAACAGGGTTCAAATTCCAACCTGACTTTCTAAGGAGGCGATCTATATTCAAACCACGGCAGCAGTTCACCCGTATCTTTTGAATGAAATAAGCTGGTCAATTTCTGAAGCCAGGACGATTTCCCTCGTGGGTATAGTGCTGTTCTTCACCAGGCTTGGTTCCTAAGTTGAAGACTATGTCCGCCCCTCACGCTGCTTGAAGTCTTAGGAATGCAAACATCATATAGATGATGGGGTAAATAAATATAAAATGTTGACGCGGATCATGAGGAGAAATGACAGGGTTTTACGATGGAGTGTAGCTGGGAGATCTAATTTAGACTGGAGTTTTGGAGATGGCTTTTCTGAGGAAGTGACATTTATGCTAGGGCTTGAAAGGCGGGTTGGAGTTGCCTGGAGGGGTGGGCGTGAGAGCCTTCCAAGCAGAGAACAGCATATGTGGAGGTCCCAGGGGAGACATTGGTGGATTCTAGGTACCAAAAGGGGTCTGGCAGCTACTGCACTGCCGAAAAGGGCAGGGACGTGTGACTCACACACCAGCGGGAAAACAAGTAATTCAAGAGACTAAAGGATATTTTTGCTTTAGGTTTAAAAATATTTTAGGGCCAGGAGGTGGCATAGTAGTTAAGGTGGCTGGATCCCCCATGGCCAACTGATGGCTTGCGTCCTAGACCTGGTGGGTTGGAAAACATGCCATGTGTGGTGCGTGCGTGCCCCAACCCCCAAGAGGAGAATAGAATAGAAGGGACTGTGGCATGGCCATCCCTCCTGGGGAGTCATTCCCTCCCTCTCTCTCTCTGTGTCTCTCTCAGGTGAACTCACATGCTCTATAACAAAAACTAAAAAATAAAACAAGTACACACACACACACACACACACACACATTATCTTTCTCCTTGTAAATGTAATAGGTAGTAATGGGGGAATTTAAAAGATATCGAGAAGTTTGCAGAAGAAAATAGAAATCTCGAAATTGCTTGACCTGGAATTAATCATTGTTTGATTCTGTTATATTTCTGTCCAGTCTAAAGAATGCTTTTGAAAAGTTCCAAACTACTTTAAATTCACATAAAATGTTGGCAGGAATGGTAGCCAATTTCTCCTTTTCCCTATAGGCATGTTTTATCTTACACTAATGGAGGAAGGAAAGTGTCTAAGTTTTTCTTTTAAAAAGCATAGAAAATGGATACTCGTACCCATTCCATGCCACTCCATTCCAGCCTGGTAACCAAGAAACTCTTGCAGTTTCCTAAGCTAAATCCCTCTCTTCTTTTAGGTTTATGCTATAGGGCGCATGCGCTTGCTGGAGAGACAGCGAGAGGGAAAGTGAGAAACTACCCTCCAGTGGGATGGCCGCACCACAGTCCCTTCTCCATTTTCCTCTTGGGATTTTGGGCAAGAACACACATGTACTAGGTATGATTTTCCAGCCCCCAAGTCTTGAGTTCAAACATGGTCCTCCATGTGGGAGTCCAACACCTTAGCCACTACGCCACCTACTGGCCCTTCCTTCTCTTTTTTTATACCCTCTTTCAGTCCTGGCAGCAGTAGAAACATCCATACCCATGAAGAACAGCCGTGGTGGGCTTGCCTTTGACGCAACTGGCATTGTCCCCCAGGAGCCCACGAGGGACCAACTCTCTTCACCTCTGGGACTGGCCTGCGACCTTGGTTTGAATGGAGGAATTAGCAGGGGTAAACAAAAGGGCAAAGGTTAACTAGGAGACAGCCAGGGAGCACCTGAAGAGGAAGCTCTCTTAATAACGGAATCGTAAGAAATGCCTGTGAGCACATGCACTTCCGTGTGTGTGCATGTGTGTGTGTTTAAAGGCGGACCTTCTATGTCTGGATCTTCCTGTCCTAGCCTCCCAGCTGACACAAACCACCGCACCTGGCTTTCTCTAGGCCAGGTCTCACTGCTGCCCAGGCCAGCCGGGGGCTCACAGTCCTCAGCCTCAGCCTCCCGGGTGGTTGGAATCAGGTGCTCGCCACTGCGCCCGGCCTTTTGGTTGGAGCAGGCATCAGACCTGGGCCTCCCACGTGGGCTCAACCTACAGAGCACGGTACCCCAGCAGCACACACCTGTGCAGCTGGGCCGAGCAGTACTTCCCATTCAGAAAATGCAAAGCTCTCCCAGCCAAGTGGCACCGAGCAAGGTCCAGAATGCAAGCTACAAGGCTCCTCGGCCTGGCTCGTTAGGCTCCAGTCCCCTTCCCTTGCCCACGTAACGTGCTTCCTGCCACACTTTCTAAGCTGCGCATGTGTCCAGGGGGTTGGGTGGTGTTTTTGTAGAGCAGTGAAGTCGGATGGTGGGGACATTGGAATCATGACCTCTGCTCCCTGTGTACAGACTGTCTGGTTCTCTGCACTGGCAGGGCCCACAGGGAACATCCGACCAAGAGACCACACCAAAGTGAATTATAAGAAAGGCTATTGAAGTGTCCATTGGTGAATAAAAGCAAAACAAAACAAAACAAAACAAAAAACAGGTGTTTCTTTTTCTGACAAAATCACATTCTGGTTTTATTCAGATTTTGCACGTGCTCCTATTTTTAAAAAGGCGTGGGGGAGGGGGCAGCAGGTGGCATGGGTTAAGGCACTGGACTCCCACATGGCCGACCGCATGCCGAGTCCTGGAAACGGTGGCTTGCTTTCTCACTCTCCCTCTTCCTCTCTCTCTCCGGCTCTCTCTGGTCAAATTGAACAATAGTCATAATGAATAAAGAAAACTAAATAAATAATTCTAAAAAAAAAAAGAAAGAAAGAAAAGCCACAGGGGCCACCAGCTTAAGTATCTGTGAGGATCCAGAACGGCAGCAGCACGTGAAAATCTGGGGGTGCTCGAGACTCTCCAGCTAGCGGGGCTCCGGCAGGAGAAGCCTCTGTGCGGAGGGCCAGGGGCATTGTTGGTTCCCCCCTCTGGGGCCTGCTACCCACGTTAGCGTTCTCCTCCACCCCCAGCCTGGGTGAGTCTCACCCCCCTTTTCCCATCTGCAGACTCCCTATTCTTATCAAAAGCTGCTTCTCCTCTCCAGATCATGTAATGCCCGTTACCATAGCAGCTGGGTCCTCGGCATTATTAAGACAATCTCTTTATTAGTAAGCCAGCTCCTCCCCGGAAGCCAGGCGCCTCAGAGCCCACTTGATGAGATGAGGGACCTGTGTCTTGGACGCGGAGGGCCTGGGAGGGGGTCAGGACACACAGGTCCAGGGAGCTCGGACTTCCTGGCTCAGCCTCACACGCACCTGAGCACTCAGAGAGCCGCCAAGCCTCTCACGACCGCGTTCCTCCCATCGCCTCTTCCTTTCATCACGCACTCGGCGCAATTATACAGGTTCTCACACTCCACGTTTTACAGACGCACTCCAGATACTACCTTCTTTCCATCCTCACGATCTCTGCAAACGAGGACTTCTGTGCTCATTTGGAAGACCGAGGGCTCTGTCTGCTCCAGGGTGAAGCTAGGGCTCAGGCCAGTCCTGCACCATCCCTGCAGCCACTTGTGTCATACGCAGGAGGAGACACAGAGTCCTGTGTCTTTTGCTAGAATGGATGCTCCAAAAGGGTCTTCAAAAAGTTCATGAAAATGCATACTATTGGGGGAAAAAAAGGACTGTGCGTGGATTTCTAATTTTTTTGCACCCAAATACACTTGAACTTTAATTTCGTTTTTTCCCATGAACTCTTTGCGGCCCCCTCGCACTTTACGAATAGAGGAAGCTGATTTCACGACTTTATGAGTCCTGCCATGAGCAAGGACTTCTGGAAGGGTTGGGAAACAAGCAGAGAAGCTGTGCCGCCTGCATCTGAAGGACAGTGTCCCAGGCACTGGGGATTCCCTGATGAATACAAAGGAAATGGGCTGGGCCCAGCAGGTGGCGTGGTGGTTAAGGCACTGGCCTCCCACATGGCCGACCACGGTTCGAGTCCCAGACTCGGTGGATTGACAATCATGCTGGGTGCGTGTGTGTGCGTGCCCAAAATCCCAGGTGGAGAATGGAGGAGAAGGGATTGTGGTGTGGCCATCCCCCTTGAGGAGTGATTTCTCACTTTTCCACTCTTTGAGTCTGTTTCTCTGGTGAGTGCACTTGCCCTATGGCAAAAACATTTAAAAAAAAAAAAAAGAAAAGAAAATACAGAAAGAAAACAAAGAAATTGTCCTTGCGGAGCTTTCCATCTGTGCAGGGAGGCAGATGTGAAACCACCAGCTAGACCATCATTTATGATCATGATGGTTGGTGAGGAGTAATGGATGTACAATAAAAACGCAGACAGAGGTTCCAACTTTGGCCAGAGGTTGGAAGATAGGGGCGGAGCGGGGGAAGCTTCCTAAAACACAGACCTTAGACCACAGACACAGGATGATGTCCCCTGCCCCTCAGAGGGAGCGAGCACTCTGCCTCATCGCAGTGAGCATGCTCCGTGCAGAGTCTGAGCAGACAGCACCAGCTGTAAAGATGAACACAAGGGCCAGGCCTGCGGTCTAGTGTTAGGGAGCCAGATCTCACGTGGCCATCTGCTGTTCAAATCCCAGCCCCAATGGCCTTAAAAATATACTGGGCATTGGGGTCATTGGGTGGCATGGTGGTTAAGGTACTGGACTCCCATGTGACCAACTATGGTTTGAGTCCCAGCACTGGCAGTTTGAAATACACACTGGTACGTGTGCTTGTGTGCAGAATGGAGAAAAGGGATCGCAGTGTGGCCATTCCTCTTGGGGGGCAGGGGGCAGTGATTTCTCACTTTCTTTGTCTCTCCTATGAGCACACACCCCCTATAGCAAAAACCTCCAGAAACAAGAGCAATAAAACATATTAGGGACGTGGGTGTACATTACATCAAACCTGACAGGATAGCACAATGGAGGCCAGGGGATTGTGGCCCGAGTATCGCCAACCGGGGTGCCTTCTCCCCAGCTCTGTATCTTTGCTTCTCTCTAGTGAGTGCGTGTGCCCTCTGGCTGTACACGATGTGTGTCCTTGTGAAAAGGTGAAAGCAGGGGCCAGCAGGTGCATGACGTTTAAGGTGCTGGACTCCCACCTTGACCAATGATGGCTCAAGTCCCAGTCCTAGTGGCTTGAAAAATCATGCCAGGTGTGTGTGAGAATGTGCTCAAAATCCCAGGAAGAGAATGGAGGAGAAGGGACTGTGGCGTGGCCATTGCCCCAGGAGGTGACTGCTCACTGTCCCTCTCCCTGCCGCTGTCTGTCTCTCTCCAGCAAGTGCACGTGCCTGATGGCAGAAACCGTGAAAAGCGGAAAGCAGCAGATGGAGCAAAGGGCACAAGGGATGGGTTTTCAGAAGTAGCAGGTCCAAGGGTGCCAGTCTGTGCGTGCTCGTGTGAGCAAGTCCAACGACTTCACTGCTCAGAGAGGGAGCAGCTGCCAAGCTGCTCAGGAAGGGGGAGAGGCAGGCAGCTGTGCTGAGGTAGCGAAGCTGGATCGAGGTGGAGATGGCCCTGGTTCACACCTTGGGATGTCCCAGAGCACATGGGGCATGTGCACTCCTAAGCCAGGCCTTCTAAGCCTGGGGGTGGATCGTGGCGTGAAGATTCTGATTGGAGGACCAGCAGTTAGCGTAATGGCTATGTCGCTGGATTCCCATGTAATCAACCACGGTTCGCCGTCCCAGACCCGGTGGCTTAAACTCACACGGGGTGCGTGTGTGTGTGCCCAAGATCCTGAGAGGAGAATGGAGAAGGGATTGCGGTGTGGCTATCGCCCCTGGGGGTGATTTGGGTGATTTCTCGCTTTCTGTCTGTCTCTGTCTGTCTGGAGAGCACATGCGCCCTATAGCAAAAACCTCGGAGGTGGGGGAGTTCCAATGGCAGAGAGAGAGAGAGAGAGAGAGAGAGAGAGAGACACAGAAGAGGGGGATGGGAGAGCAGGAGACAGAGAACGCCCACCTGGAAAGGGTCAGCGAGATGGCTTTGGGGTGCTCGGAGGACGTCAAGCTGGGGTCCAGCTAGTGGGGTGTCCCGGGAGGGAACCGTAGCTTGAGAAGAGCAGGGAGTGGGAACCGTGTGCAGTGTCAGGGCGCTGGGCACTGAGCTGGAGGCCGGAATGTGCTCGTCAAGTGGAGGGCCAGGGTGCTCGGAGGCGGGAGCTGGCGCCCAGGGTAGGCCCTCCGTGGGCAGAGGGGGAGCCGTTGAAAGTCTGGTCTGAGGAGACACGTGGGAGCTGTGCATTAGCGGGATTACTCTGCCAGGGGTGGGCAGGATGGACGGGAGCGGGAGGAGGGGCGGACAGCCGGTCCTCCCACGCTAACCCGCCACCTCAGCCACGGCATTTCCTGGCCTGTCACGGCAACCCGATCAATAAATGGAAGTTTTCAAACAGTCCTCTGCCCACCATCCACTGGGAGGAGTGATTGCCTGCCGCACGGATCACGGATCGCTAAGGTGTGACCCGACCACCAGGCACGGCGGGTCCCTGGCCGAGGTGCGGAGAGGGCATCGCCTTGTCCCTCAGACACTCGGGGCGATGACGGGTGCTCCAGAGCCACTTGTCAGGTGAGTTGAATTTCCTCCCCTTTCGCTTTTGGTGGCCTGAAGTCCTTGGCGGTCTTCCATCTGCCGGGGTGTCGGGGACGCCCTCTCTTCCGGGCCCTCCCAGCCCTGGCTGCCCAGGCCAAAGGCATCCGCGGGGTGAGGGCAGCGCTGGTCGCACAGACAGGCTTTGGTGTGGCGTCAGAAAGGCTCCTGTCCCTAAATATCCGTGTCCTGGCCTGCCGAGGGGCCCGGAATCCCGCTGTGAGGGTCGCTGGTGCTTGGGCCATTTCAGAAATAGCACTGCACTCCTGACAGCTGCTCACGGCTGGTCACAGGCGGCCAGGGACACCTGCCTCTCCATAGGCCACGCCTCGGAGCTGCTTCTAGGGGACCCGCTTCTAGATCTGCTCGCTGTCCCCGCCAGCCCTGCTCACGCCCAGCTCAGCGGCCCTCAACCCTTTAGGTGTCAGGGACCGATTTCACGGGAGACAACTTTTCCGCACTTGGAGGGCAGAGGGATGGTTTGGGATGGCTCGAGCACATAAGGCACCTTCTTTCTGCTCTTGTCGCGTTGTTGTATGTGACGATGTGATTACGCAGCTCGCCACAGCACAGTCACGGGAGCCCTGAGCTCGCGCTCCTGCAGCTATCGGTCCCGTCTGGGGCTCCGTGAGACTCTGATGCCCCACTGACCTGACGGGAGGCGGGCGCAGGTGGTGATGCCAGCGACGGGGAGCGGCTGTCACCACAGAGGAAGCTTCACCTGCCCGCCCACCACTCACCTCCTGCCGTGCAGCCCGGTGCCTAGCTGGCCACGGCCTGGTCCTGGTGGACTGGGGACCCTGCTCTAGTTCGCCCCTGACTGGGACAGCTCTTACAGCTCGTGCCGCCCCACCTGGCCCTCTGTGTGCTAGATACCTTGAACTGTTTCTTGTCCTTGCACCTACCTTCTCCCAGCTCAGTCTTCCTAAGACCCGGAGCCGCAGGCCAGTACTACCTTACTCCCGTCTCACCCCTGCACTCAGCCCACTTTCGAGAACCTTCATCTGACCAGAGCCTGGGCCCTCTCCTGGCTGAGAACAGGGCTGTGGACGGTTCACGGGTTGTTCTCCACGGTGAAGTGTGGTGGACAGGGCAGAGTCTGGATTCAAAGAGGTTTTCAGTCTTGCCTCCACTACTTAGTACCCGTGGCTTCAGGAATTCCGGCTAAATGGCATTAATGCCTACTCCATAGAGGACCCGGGAGGTGCCAGCGACTCCTCTGGCACAGTGCCGTGGCATGCCCCGTCGGGATCTGGCTGTCTGCAGACGCCTTTCCCCACGGCTGTGGCTCTCGCAGTCCACGCTTACAGGAACCACCCGTGGAGCCTGTGAACGCCACGCACATCCGGGCACGTTTATCCTCAGGAGCGTGACTCAGGGCGGCCCAGCAGTCTCTGAGGCGCCTCCCAGAGGGTCTGTGCAGTGGGTCTAGACCCGCTGAGCAACACTGCTGCCTGGGAAATGGCTCAACCCTTCTCTCTGCCTTACAGACACTGCTAATTCTCTTCAGCGTCACGTGGTCAGTAGCAGACAAACGGTCTAGTTCCTCTTCTTTTTTGAGTTATTAATTTGATTTGATTAATTATTATTATTATTAAATTTGCTGCAGGGCATGTGCACTCACTAGAGAGAGAGAGGGAGAGAGAGTGGGAAAATGGAGAAGCAAGTTGCCAGGTCTGGGACTTGAACTATGGTCAGCCATGTGGGAGTCTAGTGCCTTAGCCACCACACCACCTGCTGGCCCTGTCTAGTCCTTCTTGTAGGACTAATATAATACACCGGATAAAGAGATTTCTCAGATTCTGGTGGTTAAGCATCCTGACTTCAAGACCCTCTCTGCTTACCCTCATCAGCGATTTCCTCATCTACAGCTTTTGCTGTTCATTTTTGTGACTAGACAGATTCGAATGTCGGTGGTCAGAGAGGCTCTCCCTCAGATCCTTCTGAAACTAAACCCTTTCTGGCCTTCGGAGATCAGCTCCCTGGAAATGCAGGTGGTTACGGAGGGGTTCATGTAGTGTTTGGCTTTTGTCGTAAGAACTGTGTCTCAGCTGGACGCTGACTCTGAAGGCCTACCCTGTCACAGGGAAAATGGTTCCAGCGAGAGAAATCCCCGCGTCCTAATAGCCACATCACTGTGACTGCAATCTTGCTGGATTTTGCTTTGACAATATAAAGGACTTCAAAAAGTTTTTGGAAAATAAGGAATTAATTACAAATTAACTTTTGTGCCAAAAAAAAAAAAAATGAAATCAGGCCTGCTCCATGGCCTAGTAGTTCAGTACAAGTTTATTTTCATGCCAAAAAAAAAAAAAAAAGAATTTGAAATCAGGCCTATCCCGTGGCCTAGTAGTTAAGGGGGCTAGACCCCACATGGCCAACTTTATGGTTCAAATCCTGGTCCTAGCAGCTCGAGGAACATACTGGACACGTGTGTGTGCATGCCCAGACCCTGACAGCGCGGAGAAATGGAGGAGAAGGGACTGCAGGGTTACCACGCTCCGTTCAAGTTTTTCTCCCTCTCCCCTCTCTCTGTCTCTGTCTCTCCTTGGTGAGTACATGTGTCCTCTGGCAAATTAAACAAATGGAAGTCCACGAATAGCGTTTCCATTACATACATTTTCATGGTATGACCCTTCGTACCAAATATGAGACCCTCGCTTATTTGAAGACCCCCCAGTTAAGAAGGGGCTGCACGAGCAGTCGTAAACGATCTCTTTTACGTACATGGGCAATGCCATTGCTTCCGTTTATCCAGTTGGGAGATCTTCTCATGCTGCGAACACGGCAGAACAGAACCGGGTCGGTGTTCCCAAGTTCTGCCTCGTGACATCTACGCGCCTTGCTCAGTGGCTCTTTGGAGGGGACTACATAGCGGCTTTCTGCAGCCATGCAAAGCCCATCCCTAGGAGCTCTTAAATGAAAACCAGGTCAGATGTATCAGATGTAATCAACACTTGACTTTGCGTAAATATAGCTGTCCAAGTTGGGGGGGCTTTGGGGTGTGCCGAGGTTAACGGTGAGGTCCCTGATGGCTCTGAGTGCCCCGCCCTGCTCAGCTGCTGGTGATGATACTCTGCCTCCTGCAGTCACTCCTTGGCATATTTAGAGTCTCTTCCCCAAGAGTAAGTGGGATCTGAAAATAGACTCCTTTGCCCATGTGCGATTGGGTTGCAACCTCCCAGTGTACGCCGGAGTGCATGAATGCAGGTAGCCAGCAGCCAGCACGCAGTGGGTCTTAACACATGTCTGCAATACAATCCAAGCGGCAGTGCCTTGGCCCGGGGGCCTGGCGGTACTCTGGAATGTCTCTTTCCCTCCCAGGGACTTGAACAGGTCTCGTGAGCTCTAACACTGACACCAACCTCAGCCAAAGAGGACCCCTTGGATCCAGACCATTCTGGATCAGAGTGTCCCACGTTCGCACTGCTGGCTCTTCTCTGGAGGGCGCCCGTCGTCTCCCTGGTCTCAGTCCCGTGCTTCTCTCAGCGTGATCACAGCTGCTCTGCAGGCTGAGAGCACCCGTGTGCATGGGAGCTGCAGCTGCCACGCTGCTGCAGGAGGGTTTTGTCATCACCATGTGGCTGGGACCCAACAGAGGGAGGCGTCTATGCTCGCTCCTTCTCCCTCGAAAACCCAATACCATTATTGCCCTCGGAGTTACAGTAGTGGTCAGTTACCTGTAAACGCGTCGATTCCGGCTCCAGGAGAGCAAGGAGGAAGGCAGCCCAGTTCACGACGACGGAACGTTATCTCAGCATCCGTTTCTCACACACGACGCGCTACCCGCCTCCCAAGCAAAATGCTAGATTCTCTGGTAACACGCTCTTTATTTTATTCAGATGGAGCACCTGCATGTGTGCACGCTCGAGAGAGGACACGTCTGGCCTTCTGGAAAGGGCTCCATCTTGGATGACAGTGGAGACCATTCTAATGTAAAGCTAATCTTCTGATGTCAGCACTCCTTTCTGTCCTCAGGGGATCACAGTCCCCAGGGCTGCTGTGCTGTCCAAACGCCAGTAGCAAGCCTGTCCACACACGAGCCTGGCTCCAGGAAAAGGCACCCGAGAAAAAGAAATGTGAGCTGCATGCTCGCGTCCTCACACCCAGGCCCCGGAGCTGACATCAGATCTCAGCAGAACCATCAGACTTCCTCGTTCACTGCCTGATTACTGGGCTCTACCACGTTTGGGGTTCTGTTAGGAGGGCTTTCGGGGAGCAAAATGACTCAGACTCAGTTTCTGCCATCTAGGGTTTGTCACGTCCACAGAGGGTTTTCAGTGCGTTCACGATAATACGAGGGCCTTCGAGAAGTTTGTGGGAAATGGAATTCGAGTATGAGTTTATTTTGGTGTGAAAAATTCTGAAATCCATGCATTTTGTTTTCATAACACATATTTCTATGAACTTTCTGAAGTCCCCTCATACAAGGAGGAGCCTGCTGAGTGACAGAAGAGTGACACCAAACAGCCGGGGTTAGCAGGTGGCTTGGTGCTGGACTCCCACGTGGCTGGCCACGGTTTGAGTGTAGGACCAGGTGGCTTGCGTTCTCACTTTCCCTCTCTCTCTGTCTCTGTCTCTTTTTCTCAGGTGAGCACATGCATTTTACGGCAAAAAAAAAAAACTCTTAAAAAATAGCCTTGAGCAACAGACAGTGTTTGTTCAGTGGGCAAAGGGCGGAAGGCTGTTCTGGACCGAGTGGCAGAACGCACGCATGCACGAAGGTGGGTGTCACTGGGAAATGGCACGTCAGGGGTGGGACCAGCGTGTGACAGAGAGACAGTGAGGGAGGGAGATTTTCAGTAGACAGGAGCTCCGTGCTGCTGGGGCTTGGCCAACGCAGGATCGTGGCTGGGACAGTGGGACGAAGGAGCTCTCGAGGCCGGGCCAGTCAGCATGCGAGACCTGAGAACTCGAACCCCAGTCCCATGATACTCAGGGCTGTTAGACACTGTCCCCTCCCTGGCACCCCCACCACTCCTTACTCTCCAGGTAGAATACTACTCACGGCCAGATCTGAGCGTAACTGTCGTGTCCTCCAAGAAGTCTGCCCTGCCCTTTCAATTTCAATTAGATTCTCCTGCTATCATCTCTCATCCAATTATTTTCTTTCACCTCACCATCAAGATTCATAGTGCTGTGAGTTTGTGACTGTTCAGTCCCCCCTCCCCCACTGGACTGCAAAGCCCAGAAGGTCAGGGCTATCTTTCCCCTTGGTCCATCCCCACGGCCGACAGATAACAAGCTTTCAGTAAGTGCCGGCCGGGGCCAGCAGGTGGCATGGTGGTTAAGGCACTGAACTCCCAGTGATTTGAGTCCCAGACCAGGTGCTTGAAACTCATGCCACATGTGTGTGTGCCCAAAATCCCAAGAGGAGAATGGAGGAAAAGGGATTGCAGCATGACCACCTTCCCCCCCATCCGGGGGTGGTGGTGATTTTTCACTTTCTATCTCTCTATCTCTCTGCTGAGCGCTATAGTGAAGTTCTCTTAAAAACATACAATAAATGAAGTGTTGGCAGAACACTGAGTGAATGAGTAACAGCTAAGAGAAGAGTGGCTGCATAGGAGCCGGCCCTCCTGCACCCACAACAGAAACACGCATCTGTGAGAGACGGACCACGGTCTGGTGAAAGGCACACGGGCTGGAAGGCAGAGCTGGGCCCGGCTTTTACACTCCTCTGCCTATTCTTGAGACCACATCCAAACTCCAATTTGTTAGATGGACTGTCTTTCTTCTTGACATCATCGCCTCACACTCGATTTCTCATTTATAAAATTGAGGTAATAAAATATGCCCCTCTTAACTCTAATCTGTAGGGAAACGCATTGAGACTTAAAACACCCCATTATGTAGGTAAACTAGTACAAACATATAAAAATGTTTTCCCATTGTATCAATGTACAGATAGAAAGGGTCTTCAAAAAGTCCACCAAAAGTGTGCGTTATAAAAAAACTATGGATGGATTTCAAAATTTTTTGCAACCTAGATGAAATCATACTTTAATTTTACTTTCCATGAACTTTTTGAAATCTTCTAGTATTTGTGCCTAAATCCTATATCTAATGTTTACTGGCAATTGTCAAATGAATGTGTTTGATTTTTTTATCCATGTTTACTGCACAATCTTATTTTATTTAAGCTGATTGAAAGCAAAAAAAAAAAAAAAAAAAAAAAAAAAAAAGAAAAGAAAAGGAAAGAAGCCAAGCTCTGTGTTTTGATTACCGGGATGAATAATGAGGCATTACTGGCTAGGTCTGTGCCAGACATACTGGTGAAAATGCATGCCCTTTTCATTTACTCCCAGGCACTAATGGCGTTAATAAAAGTAGCATAGCATTTAAGAGGACTAGATAATTAGCCTTGACGAAAAGCAAGCCCAGAATTCTCATGAATGAATTAGCTCATCCCTACTCTGGACACTGAGCGTTTGGTTTTTCACTTGACATCCGAATGAGGACTTAGGAACAGCTGGAGACTGGAGTGACTGAAGCCAGCGGGGTTGTCTGGGAAGGGCTTAGACGGGAAGCACCAGCCAGTTAGGGTAATGCTGTTATATCGACGATGGTCTTAGACAAGGCACAGTGGTGCCAAGCAAAAATAGGGATTATAGAGAGAAGCCACACTCCTATTTCTCTAGCATTAGGCACAGTTTACAGCTGACTGAGATGCCGGACCATAGGCGCGATCGCAAGGGAGGTGTGCTGGGATGCTCTTCGGGATATTGGTTTTGGCATATTTTAAGCATATCGCACATTTTTTTTTCTTTTTTCTTTTTTTTAGAGGTTTTTGCTATAGGGCGCGTGCGCTCGCCAGAAAGACAGAGAGAGACAGAGAGATAGAAAGCGAGAAATCACCCCCCAGAGGGGATGGCCACGCCACAATCCCTTCTCCTCCATTCTCCTCTCGGGACCTTGGGGACACACGCACACGTGCTGGTGTGAGTTTAAGCCACCAGGTCCGGGACTCGAACCGTGGTCGACTACATGGAAGTTCAGCAACATAGGCATTACGCCAACTGCTGGTCCCATACCGCACATTTTTAATGCAAACATATGTATGGAGCACCTACTGTGTGTTCTAGTGTCCTGGGCCCAGCCCCTCCAAGCTCAGCCCAGGACACTGACACCTGACAGTGTGCCAACCGTACCCCCTCATCCTGTCCACATACACACCTTGAGGAAAAGATGGGGGCCATTTCCCGAGCATCACGTGCAAGCCTGGCCACCTCCCTGCCAGAAGGCCAGCTATGGACGTTGAAGTACGTTCCTAGCCAAAGGACAGGCTGTGAATAACTCGAACATCTGGTGTTACATGGAAGAGCTGGGAGACCAGAAGCGCCTAGAAAAAGCAAGGCTCTGTGCATGGCTGACATGGCTCAGACTTGCGAAGACCCCACTGCCAGAGACCCCACAGCCGTACCCTGTGTGGCTCCTGGGAGAAGCCTAGAAGCTGCAGGGGAAGAGGCAGATTTCAGCTCAATAAAACGTCTTCCATGGTTGGGCCAGGAGGTGGCGTGGTGGTTAAGGCACTGGACTCCCACGTAGTGGATTGTCTGTGTCCTCGACCTGGCAGCTTGAAACTCATGCCGGCACATGTGCGTGCGCGTCCAAAACCTCAAGAGGAGAAGGGATTGTGGTGTGGCCTTGCTGGAGGGTAGGGGGCAATTTCTCGCTTTCTGTCTCTCTGTCTCTGTTTCTCCAGTGAGCCCACATGCACTATAGCAAAAGTATCTAGAAAAATTTCTTTTCATGGTGACAGTTGCTTCAGGTTGGAATGGATAGTAGTGAGCTCCCCGTCACTGGAGGTGTTCAAGTACAGGCGGTCAGGAGAGCTGTAAACAGAACCCAGCACCAACGGCACACACACCTAGGCTCCTGGATCGATGGGTTGGTTCCACTCAAGGGAATCTCGGTGTCAGTGAGGACTCAGCGGCAGTCTGCGAGCAGGTGCCCTGGTATATGAGGTGCCCAGCAGCATACGAGGGGACTGTGTCCCCCAGGGGGGGATCAGAGAACCCACTACGCGCAGCCCGCACCTTTCCCCACCTGCAGGTTTCCCCGGGCAGGGAGCTCTGGCGCTCAGCTCCGTCTCAGCTCCCATTGTCAGGGCACAGGCAAAGCTTCTGGCTACTGAAGGCAGGGACCCACCCCACACCTAAGGGCTGCTTTAGCTTTCCGTAGCTGGGGGAACATCTCCCTTTTCTTTTTTTTGGAGAGGTTTTTGCTATAGGGTGCCTGCGCTCACCAGAGAGACAGAGACAGACAGAGAGACAGAAAGAGAGAAATCATCCCCAGGGGTGATGGCCACTCCACTGCCCTTCTCCTCCATTCTCCTCTCAGGATCTTGGGCACGCACACACACGCGCCCGACATGAGTTTAAGCCATCGGGTCCGGGACTTGAACCGCGGCCGACTACATGGGAGTCCAGCGACATAGCCATTACGCTAACTCCTGGTCCCACATCTGCCTTTTCTGAGCTCACGGATGAAAGCACTCTTCCTGCTTCCTTTCACAGATCAAATATAATATCAAATGTACTGGCTAGAGAGAGGCTGGAGTGCGAAAATGCGTTTTAATAAAACCCCATTGATTTTTGTGGGTGCAAGTCAAGGAGACGGCACCTAAAGTGTTCCACCCCCTGCCACCTCCCCCGCGCCCTCTCCCGACCTACTCCAGGGCGGTCAGACATTGATTGGCTTGCTAGATAATAGATCGTGCCAGCTCTGGGGACCTCTGGGGACCAGCGGGAGCTGGGAGAGTCGCACGCAGCAGCCGGGCCCCGAGTTAATCAAAGTCGCGACAGGCTGGGCGCGGGGCGAGCTGCCGGCTGCGCAGAGCGGCGGCGCGGCGGCACTGCGTGGTTACTGACAGGCGCCAGCTGCCTCCACGCCGCCGCTCCCGCTCCCGCGCTATGTGGACGCGGCCGCGGCCGCGAGCCGGAGGCAGAGTCCAGGCTAATCCCAGCCGGCCGGCCCAGCCTGCGCTCCCCGGGCTGCGAGGAGGCGATGCCCGCTCCTGCTAGTCCGAGGTGAAGGCAGCCCGGCTTGCTGGCCGCGCAGAGGCCGTCCTGCTCCGCCGGGGAGGCCATGCGCTAGGAGCAAACATGTATGGGAATTACTCGCACTTCATGAAGTTTCCCGCTGGCTTCGGCGGTGAGTACCTCGGGGCGGCTTCACGTGCGGACCTGTCTGCAGAGACCCAGAGGAACCGGGTAGACGATAACCGGGCTGGCATTGAAATCGGGGAGCGCGTCTGGCTGAGAGGCATGGACCGCGTGAGAGAGAGAAGGAGGGAGGGGATGGTCCCTGGCCGAGCTGTCTGCCCGCCAGGACCGGAATGTGGGGCTAGCCTAGGGGGAGTGTGTACACCACAGCTTGGGAAGGTGTCTGGGCCAGAGGGCGAGTGAGAGCTTTGTTAAAGCCGGCGTGTTTGTGGGGGTGTGTAAAGGAGAAAAGTTAAAGGGAAATATCACCATGGACCTATGACTCAACTAGTAATGAGATAAAAAAAAAAAAAAAACCCACAACAAACGTGATTAGGAAGGTTTTGCTTATATTGCGTGTCCCGGGTACTTTGTAATAAGAGCGTGATTGTTTTACTTGGATGCAGATTTTCCTATAATTGGATTTTTAAAAAAGAAAACACAGCCCTGGAGTTGGCCACATGTTTTCCTTCCTCTGTTTTCTTCCCTTTTGATTTGCTAATAACCCCTTCTCCCCTCCCCTGCTGCTGCCCCCCATTCCCTTGCCAAAGTCCTGCTCGCCTCCACTCTGGGGGGTTGAGATGTGGGGGTGGAGGGTCCAGGTTCTTGGAACAGAGAACTGGTAAACAGAAGATCAAGTCCCCAAGCCAGGCAGGGCAGCTTGGTCACACTTCACAGAAGCTTCCAGAGTCTGGGTCTGCAGGCTGCCTCAATGCCCTGGCACACCCGTCTGAGGGTCCCTTGGTTCAGCAGCCGGAGCGCCTGGCCGCGAGCTCCCAATAAAGGAAGCAGCCTGCCCGGCTGGCCTTGCATGTCAGCTGGGCCCTGGCCGCTCCTGTTCTGGGAGCCCAGGGGGAGTTTTGCACTGTGGATCTGGAAGGCAGGACAAAGCAGAAATTCTTGCGAGGTCTTGAGAACTGAGACGCCCCCCTCCTCCCGTACTCCTCTGTGAGACTGAGAGCCAATTCTGCCAGGGTTTGGGACTCGAGCCTGCCTCCTCCACTGGACAGAAGGCCTGGTGGGCAGCGCAGGGTGGTCTCTGTCCGGAAGGTGTCAGACTAGGGGCTGCTGTTCTTGCAGGGTTCGCTGGGCACAGGGCTAGGCACTGGGAATATGAATAGAAATGAGGCAGCTCTGCCTTGTGGACCTGGGCAGTCTTAGTAAACAGACTTGCAGGACGCATGGGGCCACGGAGCCACGTGGATGGTATGAGGAGGCTGCTGCTTGGACCAGGGGCCGTGGCGATGTTCCAGAGGAGATGCATAGGTCATCTGGGCCAAACTGGTAACCAAGTGAGCACGGCGGCCGACTCTGGGGCCTGGCCATTTGATCTTGGGTTGTAGTTGGAAGTTGGGTGTGGAGTTGGAGTTCAGTCGTTTGAGGAGCACGCTCGTCCCCGGGCTCATCCTCAGCCGCTCTCCCAATGTCTGCGAGAGTATGACTTCATTAATGCCGAAGAGACCCTCTGACGAGGTCAGAGGTAGAGAGACTTAGGGAGAGAGTAACTGGAGAAGGCAAGTTGAGTCTACGGTTCCATTGTGGCTGCTTGCTGGGAACTTGGAATCTTAGCATCCCGAGGGGCCTCAAGGGCATCTTGGAGCTCTCTCTCGTTTTTCAGATGTGTAAACTTCCTGTAGGAGGCAGGAGCTAGCCCGAGGTTGTGTGGGGTTGAGTGGCAGAAAAGCCCCTGAACTCTAATTTATAATCTTTAATTTTTTTTTTTTTTTTAAAAAAGAGACATGGAGAGAGAGGTTGTAAAAGTGAGAATGCAAGCCTCCAGATCCGGGACTAGAACCATGGTCGGCCATGTGGGAGTCCAGTGCCTCAACCACCATGCCACCTGCTGGCCCCTTTAACTGATAATCGTATCGCTCTACTCTGATAGAGTGTAAAATGCATTAGAGATCACTGAGCTTGTTTCTCAGTTTTTCCACTTATTGGCTGTGTGACCTTCAGCAAGCTACTGAACCTCTCTGAGACTTTGCATCTTTGTGTGTACAAGGGGGTTTATAATCCCATCCTTGGAGCATGTCTGTGAGAATTAAACGAGTTAGCACATGAAAAAGCAGCTATAGTGTTTCCATACATTTAGTACTTCATATGGGCTAATATCTCCATCCCTTTGGTTTTGCTCAGACACTAACATGCAAAGTAATTGGAAAATCAGACCTTACTGTAGTGCAGTGAGTTAAGGAGCTGGAAAAGCAAAATTAAGCCCATGAAGGCCCGCGTGTTTTGCTAGCTTAGAGGTCCATGACTGAGGGGCTCTGGGCTGATAAGCTGACGTTTCAGGTAGACGGAAGCACAGTGCTGCAGGAATAGAAGAACTGATGTAACGCAGGGAACGAGAGGTAGAAGGATCACCTGGGTTGTTTAAAGGTCTCACTTGGGGCCAGCAGGTGGCGTGGTGGTTACGGCATTGGACTCCCACATGGCTGACTGTGGTTCCAGCCCTGGACCTGGTGGCTTGCTTTCTCCTTCTCCCCACCCTCATCTTTCTCTCTGGTCAAATTAAACAAATAATAATAACAAGTAAAATGAAAAAAAATAATTCTTTTAGAAAAGGGTCTCTCTAATGCTACTTTTCCTCGCCGTTTCCGAGAGAGGAGGATAGTTACTTGGTTAGCTCTGTTGCTGTTCCCATCTTGTTTGCCTGCACCAGTTCCGAGGAGACCAGAACGAGCAGCCAAAGGACTCCGTCCCCGTTTCCCTGGAGGGCTGCCTGAGGGTGGTGAGAGAGGACACGGGGACCCGGGGCTCAGCCAGGATGTCCCCCGCCCTCTATCCACCTTGCCCCAATGCAGCAAGTTGCACCACACTTCCCGGCCGACTGGGTGTTCACCCCCTACTCTCTGTGTACCAGCAATGAGCAGAGGCTCCTGCAACTCGTGGGAGACGCTAAGGAAGCAGTGTCACCTCAGGATTAGTGACCGCGTACCCGCTGGCCAGGCATCAGAGCATGGCCCGATGAGTGAACAAGAGACAGTCGCGCTGGCCCCTTGGTGACCACTCGGCTGCAGCGCCCCCACGGGGGCCATGCTACCCGCTCCGGCCCTGCCCTGTGATGCCCAGAGAGGTCTTCTCGCCTCTCCCTCTGCCAAGTCCTGGCTTGCCAGCTGCTCGGTAAGAGGTTTGTTTTCCTGAGATGAGACAGTTGCCGCCTCTCAGAGGATGGCAAGACAAAGCCCGTAATCCCCCATCCAATTGTACAGTAATCCTCCCGAGCAGGAGGGCGGGAAGAGGGCTCTCACCTCACTGCATCCGAGCTCCAGCTCGCTGTGACCCCCGGCCAGCTACCACTGCGAGCTCTGGTCTGCACCGCCTCGCGGGCCCTGACACCCCCAGGGGCAGGCGCTTTGGTCTTCATTATCAAATGGCTCTTGAAGAGGGGGAAACTGAGGCATTGGGAGGTGAAGTCACCTGTGTAGGGACTCACAGCCAGCAAAGGGCACAGCCAGGGACTGGAGCCCAGGTGGCCGGCCCCGGAGCTCTGTGAGCTGCGTCTCTGGGCTGATGCACGCGCTCTGGACGCTGGGGAGAAGCCATTGGTGGCTTGTTTTCCGAACCCACTTGAACCTTGGTGTTGAATGGGATGTGCCCATATGTGCATGCGTGTGTGTATACATACCAGAACATACAAGGGGACTTTGAAAAGCTCGTGAAAAATTGCAGTTAAAGTATGTGTTTATGGGCCGGCAGGTGGCAGGGTGGTTAAGGCACTGGACTCCCACACAGATGATCACAATTTGAGTCCTGGACCTGGTAGATGGCTTTCTTGTTTTCTTTCTCTCTCTCTGGTGAGTGCACATGTCCTATAGCACATTTAAAATAATAATAATAATAACCAAAATTAAATTTAAAAAAAGGTAGGAGTTTGTTTTGGCACCCCAAGTTGAAACTCATGTGCGGTGTTTTCACAAGATGCTTTCTCTGTGAAGTTTTTGGAGACCCCCCCTCTGGTGTTTTTCCCTTCAGCAGCCGTGTGGGCGGCTAATTGAGACCTACCATGTGCATAAATGCTTGGGGTTTACGTAGGGAAGAGCGACTGTTTATGAGATTTTGGAAGGAACATAACTTCATGTAAACTATCTCCTGAAACGTTTACAATCTCACCGAGAGCTGGAGGAGCGAATAGCCGCTGGGGGACAGAACGGCAAAGAACACGCCACGTGTCCCCCCACACCCCTCGCGCAGCTTCTGGTCTGCAGAAACTTAGCCAGCAGCCGTGGGGGGCTGGCCCCCGGGGCTCCCCAGGGAAGCTGGGCATTTCAGTCCCTCCTCTTATCTGACAGCCGGAGACAGGAGACCCAGGGAACGGGAGAAGAGGGTGCCTGAACACCTGGCTTTTGTGGGACTCCTGAGGCTGACTCAGGCCCAGTTCTGTGATGCTCATGAAAGAGGAAGACAGAGCTGACGTGTTTCAGGCGCCTGCTGGGTGCCAGGCCTGCTTCCAAGGGCACTGCCTGCCTCGTCGTCTCAAGGACCCTTGGCGGCAAGGCACTGTGGCCATCCCCACTTTACAGACAGGAAAGCGGAGCAGAGCGGTCGAGCAGACTGCACAAGGCCATCCAGCTGCGGAGCGGCGCCAGGTCCTCACCCAGGTGGAGAGCCGGCTGCTGCCTCTCCTTTCCACATGCTGGCTGCCGTCCGGGAGGAAGACAGGCCGGCAGGGTAGGTCCCGGGTCAGCCCCCCGGGCTGGAGTCTGTGGAAGACGCGTGGAAGCACTCACTTCCTGCCCGATGCTCGTCACTGCTTCTGTGGGTCATGTGGGTCTTCACAGCCTGCTTC
Source organism: Tupaia tana (assembly GCA_026018925.1). NCBI lineage: Eukaryota > Metazoa > Chordata > Mammalia > Scandentia > Tupaiidae > Tupaia > Tupaia tana. Next base: position 108,889,824 of record JAKSZU010000004.1, on the reverse strand, counting down.
AGAACACGTGCAATGGCAGCCAGTGAATAAGCTGGCCGGGGGTGGGGGGGTGGCAGGGACTGGGCCTACGACAGTGCTAATAAAATAAAAGGTCCTCTCTGTTGGGACCAGCAGATGGTGTGACGGTTTTGTCATTGGACTCCCCCATGCTGACTGCGGTTCAAGTCCCGGACCCAGTGGCTTGAAACTCAGGCTGGGCACATGTGCTTGTGTGCGTGCTCAAAATCCCGAGAGGGAGATTGAAGGAAAAGGGATTGTGGCATGGCCATCCCCCCTCGAGGGTAACTTCTTGCTTTCTGTCTCTCTCTGTCTCTCTGGCAAGAGCACACACCCTATAGCAAAAATCTCTCAAAAAAAACCAAAACCAAACAAACAAACAAACAAAAAAAAAACTACCTGAATTTAGTATCAGAGTTTGCAAATTTTCTATGAAGAAAAGAGAACAAAGTTTTAGTGTACGTTTGCACTTCTCAGGCTTTATTTGGGTAATCTGTACACAGTGGGACCCTTACCTGTGCTCTTTCATCAAGGCCTGGGGAAGCACTCTCTGTGGCTAGGCCCCGCTGCCCCTCTCCCTGCACACAGGCAGCTCTAAATGAGCTCAGGGAACCCAGTTTGAAGACCACAAGCAATCACAGGTCCTGGCAGGCCCCTCCTGCTTTCCCACGTGTCTTCCTCACCTATCGCTGAGGGGCGGACACTCTACCAAGCTTTGGCAGTTCAGCCCGGGACAGGGAAGCCGGAGGTGAAGTCCTGGAGTCACTGCAGTCACTGGTCCCCAGATTTAGTATTTTTTTAATTGTTAGAGGCCCCAGGGACGCACAAACATGTGAGACAGAGAGAGGAAATGCCTCCCCAACAAGATGTGTTCCTCTTCTCCCAATCTTCCTTTCCCGTGTACTCAGTGTTTTTCTAAACCACTGGGACCAGGGTTTGAACCGCCATCGGCCCTGTGGGATCAGCTTCTAGCACCTAACTGCTGCACTGTGGGCCGATCCAGGAATTCCACATGCGTGTTGTCCTGAGAGGAGGTCTGCCTATTCTTTCATTTTTTTAATAATTATTTATTTTATTTTATTCATTCATTCATTCATTTATTTCTTAATTTGACCAGAGAGAGACAGAGGGTGAGAGTGAGAGAGAGAGGAAGTGAGAAAGCAAGCCACCAGATTCAGGACTTGAACCCTGGTCAGCCATGTGGGAGTGTCCAGCGCCTTAACCACCACGCCACCTGCTGGTCCCCTGTCTGCCTGTTCTTCAAGCAGCAAGTTCACCTGAGACAGGACAGCGTGGAGTAAATGAGACCTGGATTCTTGCCCCAGAGGGAGAACCCGTTTCATTTGCTAAGATGATATTTTAACAAGTCCTTGAGGCCAGGCAGAAAGAGGACTATGATCTGAGACTTCTAGTCCCTGGTCCCAGGCTGGTGACCTGATGGCTTGTCCCCCGGGTCTCCTCAACTGCAGTTGACCGACCTGGAGACCCTTGCTCCCTCTGTCAACTACTCTAACCAGATGAGGTGGGATGGGGCAGCAAGAGTGTCTAGGTTGAAGATCAATTTCAAACTCCTGATGGGGTTCAGAATTAACATGCAGACTTAAAAAAAATTGTAAAGGCTGGGGCCAGCAGTTGGTGTGGTGTTTAAGGCTCTGGACTCCCATATGGCTGACTGTGGTTCAAGTCCTGGACCCGGCAGCTTGAAAATCAGACAGGGGGCACCAGCAGATGGTGTAATGGTTACGTTGCTGGACTCCCACATAGTCCACCGTGGTTCAAGTCCTGGTCCTAGTGGCTTAAAACTCATGCCAGGCACATGTGCGTGCATGCCCAAAATCCCAAGAGGAGAATGGAGGAGAAGGGATTGTGGCATGGCCATCCCCCCTGGAGGGGTCATGATTTCTCACTTTCTGTCTCTCTGTCTCTCCAGAGAGCGCACAAGCCTTATAACAAAAATCTCTCTTAAAATAACAACAACAAAATACTGGGATAGGACCGGCAGGTGGCATAGTGGCTAAGGCGTTGGACTCCCATGTAGTTGACTGCGGGTCAGGTCTTGGACCTGGCGACTTGAAACTCATACCAGGTGTGTGTGTGGCTATCAGCCCAAGGGGGTGATTTCTTGCTTTCTCTCTGTCTCTCCAGTGAGTGCATGTGCCCTGTAGCAAAAATCTCTCAAAGAAAGGAAGGAAGGAAGGAAGGAAGGAGGAAGGAAGGAAGGAAGGAAGGAAGGAGAGAAGGGGAGAAGGGAAAGAACAAAAAGAAAGAAGAAAGGAAAAGCACCCTGGGCATATATGCGTGCTTACCCAAAATCCCAAGAGAAGAACGGAGAAGGGGCTACAGGTTGACCATCCTCCTTGGGGGCTGGTTTCTCATCTCCCTCTGTCTGTCTCGACTCCCCTGCTGAGTACACACGCCCTATGGCAAAAATCTTAACAAAAAAGAAAAGGCCTATGATCTGTAAAGCACAGAGCATTTGTAAGAGGCCAGAGGAGCAGCAAAGAGTGCTGATTAATAATCCGGGATGTTTCTTCTAGGCCGACTTGTTTCTGTGACTCCGCACCTCCTCAGGCCTCGCTTTCACTTTCCTGGTCACTAGTGTCATGGGGTAGCGGTCTCTGGGAGGGCTTAGGGTTAGAGAGCAGGGGAGGCACATCCTAGGGAGTGGGGTGAGCGCTGTGAGCCGTTCACTTGTCAGGCACCGCCTGAGCACCTGTGTTAAGGAGAATCCAGGACCCAGCTCCTGCCCTGAAGGAACGTGTACACTGGGGACACGCGCAAGCCTTTGGAGCACTTAGCTGAACGATTTCTGCGTCATTTTCTTGGGGCTGAGTTGAAGGGAATGGATCTAAAGGACGTATCATTTAGAACCCATGAACAAATAATGTTTTGAACATTATCCAATTGGAGCCGTGCACTAAGGAATAGCCTTCCCTATTTTAAGGTGACTGCTGTCTTTAGGAGACGATCCATATTTGGAGGCTGGGGAGGCTGTCTAAACAAGAAGTCGGGAGTGACAGGGAGAGGGATGGAGGTCACGAACTTGAGGGCTGGCCATGGGCAACATTGATGTTCACGGACTTCAGGAACAGGAACCGAGCTGGGCCAGCCTCGGGAGGGCTCGCACACTCGCGGGAATTTGTCCTGGTGGGTGGACTCACGCGCGGCCTGCCAGTGTACGGAGCGGCTTAAAGGGCCAGGCGGCCAGCGTTCTTCGTAGGGCCCCTGTACTTCCCGTTAGGGACAGCGCGCTCGCCTGTACCAGCAGGGGGTAGTTACCATTCGGTCCTGCGTGGAGAGGCGATGTGTAAGCAAAATGTCACTAATGGCATGCAGGAAGGTCGACAGGAGTTGTGTTAGCCAGGATGGAGAGCTCAGGTCTGCACTAATTCGTGGCCGGCCTTGAGAGGGTCACCTGTGCATTCTGAACCCTGGCTTCCTAACCTGTCCGATGGCCGAATGTCTGACTGCAGATTCTCGGAGTGAGATGGTGCTTCCAGGATGGACTGCTGTCCTGGGCTGAGTGGGCCGTGCCCAGCACGGGGCCTGGCACAGAATCGGAACCCCACGGACACTTCTGGGCCAAATGAGCGAATACACGGTGAGGGAGAGAAGGGCATATATTGATGAAGAGTTGTATGAACCTAAGGCATTCAGTAGCAGAGGCACTAAGCTGGGGCTGGGGGCCGGAAGTCCTGTCGTTTTGACCCTGTGTGGCCTTGAGCGAGTCTCCCACCCTTTCCGACCATTTCTCCGATTTCTCCGTCTGTGAAATGAGACGGTTCTTCAAGCCCTGCAAGTCTGGGTTTATGAAATATGGGTTTATGAATTTGCGACATACTTCATTTGGAATGGTGATTACATTAGTCATGGCAGAAACTGGTTTGTATTTGCTCATTCACAAAAAAAAAAATTAAAAAAATTAAAAAAAATAAAGGTTTGTTAAGCAAATAGGATGGTAGGAGGGATGGGAAGCCCATTTCGGGAGCCTTCTGTTTTCAAGCAATTTAAAAGCCTGGTGGAGCGTCATTAGCATATTAACGGGGTGTTAATTACAAAAGAGTCTTTTAAAGCAGGTTTTCTAAAATCCCCACTTAGTAACCATTAGCGTGTGGTACTGGAAACACAAACTATTCACGTGTGTTACTTAGAAGTAATGAAATTGTCATTTAAAAGTAATCTGCCAACTTGTCACGAATTTAGACTGATTTTTCCCTCAATTGATCCAAATGAGTGAAGTTTGGCTATAATTATAGATAATGCTGGTAATAATGAGGCTGATTATCAATCTCTCTCCCTGCTTTTCACTGCCTCCATCATCCCGGATTTTACAGGAGGGGGCGGTGGTGGAGGGAGAGGAGAGGATGAGGGGAGGGGGAACCGGAGGGAGGGAGAGGAAGGGGTGCCGTCTTCCATTCTCCATTTTCTGCGCCCCCACCTCCGAGCTCTGAAGAAGCAGCCCCCTGCCCCCACCCCGGCGAGTGGCCAGTCCCCCCTCCTTTGGGGCCACAGGATTCCAGGTGGGACTACGCCCGTGAGTAGCCCCCAGCCCGTGGCTCTGGCTGCTGGTATGCGCTAGAGGCCTAGAGCTGCCTGCGCATCAGCTGACACTGCTTTTGTCCTGGCGTCCCACTGAGAGGCCTGGGCTGATCCTTCAGGGCCCAAGCAGGGCCTCTTCTGCAACTGTCCTCCGCTCTGGCCAGGCTCCTTGGTTTTCTCCCTGAGCAAGCCAGCAAGGGCTCCTTAGCAGAGAAGGCTCCTATGAAAAGGTGTGGCTTCTACTTCCGCTCCCCGGGAAAATGTAGAGCTTTGCACTAGTGCCATGTCGGAGAGACCTTCCTGGCCAACCTCGGGGTGACTGTGCAGCCCACACGTTTATGCGAGAGTGCTTTTGAGGATGCTGATAACAATTCAAATATGAGAAGTGCTCCTTAGCAAACTGGAGTCTGAGCAGGGAGCAGGCTGGGGGCTGGGAGTGCTGGTGAAGGGAACCGAGCTGGGCTCTGAATCAGGAGAAGCTACCTTGAGGATGGGGAGCGCCCTAGACAGAGAGGACCAGAGTCAAGATCCCCAGAGAGGCCCAGTGCTGGGTGTGGAGGGCAGGGAGGGCTGTCTGGGGTGACTGCTGCCACGGAGGAGGGCCAGCCGGGGGCACAGAGGGTGCAGTGCCCGCGTGGGGAGGTCCCAGTTTGCAACCCGAGGCCTCCCTGTACTTGCCAGGCCGACCCTGGCTGGCTGAGGCTGGGGGTATGTCATGGCGTGGAGTGCCGTCCTCTTTCTCTCTCTCATGGAGTAAATAAATAAACTTAAGAAGACGTTGCCGAGTTGTTCAGAACGGCGCACAGTGGGGCTGGTTTATAGTGCGGGTCTGCCACTCCCCCCAGACTCTAAGCCACTGTGCCCTTCACAGGCCACCTCCACCTGCATGAGCCATTTGGTTTCTCTGTCTGCCAGGTGTTTAAAAAATTATTTATTATTATATATTATTATTATTTTAAATTTGCTATAGGGCACATGCACTCACCAGAGAGAGAGAGAGAGACAGACAGAGAGAAAGTGAGAAAACAAGCTGCCAGGTTTAGGCTCAAACTGCTGTCGTCCATGTCCAGTCCAGGGCCTCAACCTCCACGCCACCTGCTGGCCGCGTGTCCGCCGGGTTTCTCACGGTGCCACCGGGGTAGTGACGGCACCAAGCGCACAGTGGTGCAGAGTGAGTGAGCTCCTGTGGGCACAGCGTCTGGGAGCATGCTGCTCAGTACCTAAGTTATCGTCACCACTGTTCCTCAGCCGGGAGGTGACAGCTAAGTGCCCTGCCACATGTTCCTGGCTGGCCCCTGCCTGTGTGCAGGGGCCTGGGGGAGGGGGGAGGGTGTGGCAAAGAAAGAGCAGGCATCTGAATATTCTGCATCTGTGGGGGTGCAGCTGTCCCCACCCTGGGAAGCTCCCTGACTTCCAGTGGAGGTCCTGACTAGAGAAACGCAGGGCCCCTCTGGGCAGGTGGGCTTGAGCCACTGGGAATGACTGTGAGTTCCCTTCCACCCTAGGAGGTGGTACTGGGGAGCAGACGGCCCTGGCCAGGAGCACGGGGTGGGAGCGCCCAGCCATTTGCTGGCCCTGGCCAGTCAGAAAGCCCGCGCTTGGCATTTCCCTCTTATTGGCAGAGGATGGGGTTGCTAAGCAACTTCCTTGCTTGGTGAGGATTCTGTGGTTCTAAGTACTGAGTTTTCTCTCCTTTCTCTGTGCATCTCTCTCTCTCTCTCTCTCTCACACACACACACACACACACACACAGCATTTCCTTGTGGTTCTGGTTAACATCAGGGACGTAGATTGTTATGTAAATAACCTCTGTGGGAGGGTCAGCAGGGAGGTGCTTGTTGAGGTGCTGGACCCCACATGGCTGACCGTGTAGTCTGAGTCCTGGACCCGGCAGCTTGGAAGACACGCTGGGGGTATGTGCATGCATGCCCAAAAATCCTGAGAGGAGAATGGAGAAAGGATTGCCATGTGGCCCCCCTCGGGGTGGTGATCTCTCACTTGCCCTCTCCCTCTGTGTCTCTGATGAGTACTTGCCCCCTATAGCAACTTCCCCTTTTAAAGCAGCCTTCAGTGCCTGAGCTCTGCATCTGTACTAACTCAGACTTACTCTGTGCCCTGGCAGTCGACAAGTATCTGTGAGCATCTCCCACGCTCGACACTGTGCTAGGCCCCAGAATGGTAACGGTCAACAGCAAGAGGGTGAAATTCGAAATAGGGCACGGCCGTATTCAGGAAGGGGGTCAGGCTGAACCTCAGTGAGGTCAGGGAACGCCAGGGACGGGCTGGGTGGCCAGCATGGCGACGGGCCCTTCGCTAACCGGTGCGTCCGTACCAGTGTATGGCAGCGGCTACCCCTGGCTGAGCCTTTGCTAGGCACCTGGCGTTGGGCTAAGCCTTTTAAAATTTTATTTTCATTCTTTCTCTATAGGGCATGTGTATTCACTGGAGACAGACAAAGACAGATACAGAGAGAGAGAAAGTGGGAAATCGCCCCCGGGAGGACGGCCACACCGCAGTCCCTTCTCCTCTCAGGGTTTAGGGCACGCAAGCACACGCACCTGTTGTGATTTTCAAGCTGCCGGGTCTGGGACTTGAACTGTGCTGCTGGTCATGTAGGATCCAGCACCTTACCCTCCTCATCATCTGCTGGCCCAGGCTAACTCCTGTGTGTACAGGATCTTCTGCAGCGTCCAGGCCCAACGCAGTCCTGCTCCTCGCAACCTTTGCAGGGGAGGAAGGAGATAGAGCCGCCGCCCAGGCCAGCGGCTCAGGTGCTCCCAGGGGCCTCCAGGGTAGGCGTGTGGGTCTCAGTTCATGCTGAGGAAACTGCAGTTCTGAGCATCACACCCCTTGCTCAAGTTTACATGGCCGAAAAGCACCAGAGCCTTACAACCTTGACAGGTCCACACACGAGCCCGGCGTGCCTTCCAGGCTGTTGGGTCTAGAACTCAAGCCATGTGGGGCCCAGACACCTTAACCACCACAGCACCGGCTGGCCCCTGCACAGGAACTGTTTTCATGAGAAATCTGTGTCCCTGTTGTTAACGAGAACCACAATCCGTGCACACAAATGGCTCTCTCTCTCTCTCTCTCTCTCTCTCTCTCTCTCTCTCTCTGTGTGTGTGTGTGTGTGTGTGTGTGTGTAGAAAGCCTAGGGCTTCTATCTTCAGAGTTCTCATCCCCTCCATAGACTTGCACCCGAAGCAGCTGCAACGCACAGGGGCTTTGGAAACCGCTAGGATGCACTACACAGCTTCCCGTCAGAGTTCTGGCTCCTGGTGACTCTCCCATCTTGAATGGCAGCTCTGGAATGCCAATGGCTTCAAAGCCTAACAGACAGCTTGAGGATGATAGGGTCCCTCTGCAGGTGACCACACTCAGACCATCCCAGACCACTGTCACCGAGTCTTGCTTTTCAGTGCCTTGGAGCCTGTCCTGTCCAGTGCTCCTGAGGCATTAGAGCTGGGAAGGGTCTTTTTTTTTTTTTTTTTTGGAAAGGTTTTTTTTTTTTTTTTTGTTATAGGGCGCGTGCGCTCGCCAGAAAGACAGACAGGGACAGAGCGACAGACAAGTGAGAAATCACCCCCCAGGGGCGATGGCCACACCGCAATCCCTTCTCCTCCATTCTCCTCTCGGGATCCTGGGCACACACGCACACGTGCCCGGCGTGAGTTTAAGCCACCGGGTCCGGGACACGAACCGCGGTCGACTACGTGGGAGTCCAGCAACATAGCCATTACGCTAACTGCTCGTCCCACTGGGAAGGATCTTAGCGGCTCCCGAGTGCCGCTCCTTCCTGGGAGGAATGAGGGCCAGGCTGGAAAGGCTGTTCCTGCGTGTGTTGTCGAGAGCGAAGGACCTTTGTGAGGTGGCCCTGAGAAGTCCGTTTTGATAAAACCCTTGCTGGGGCACACAGGACGAAGTCTCCACACCTGTGCGGAGAGCAGCTTGTGTGCATTTTCCCGGAATCTGGGCAGTGGGCGCGTCTGAGCAGCCTGAAGGTCAAGAGTGTTCAGGGTCAGAGAGCAGAGGCCAGGGGTCACCACACAGAGTGACGTGCTTGGGGCCTGTCTCAGACTATTCCTGCTGCTATAACCAAATACCGAAGACTGGGTCATTCACAAGCAATAGACCTTTCTTTCTCCCGGTACTGGAAACGGGGAAGCCCAAGATGCCAAAAGATTAATGTCTGCTAAACAAACAGAAAGGCTTCCATAGTGGTGGCCAGCAGGTGGCGTGATGGTTAAGGTGTTGCACTCTCACATGTCTGACCGGTTCGAGTCCCAGACCTGGCAGCTTGAAAATCACTCTGGGCATATGTGCACGCCTCAAATCCCAGGAGCAAAAGGGGGGGGAAGGAATTGCGATTGTGGTCCTCCCCCTTCAGGGGTGATTTCTCACTTTCCCTCTCACTATCTCTCTATCTCTCTCTGGCACCCTATGACAAAGCCTAAAAAGAAATAAATAAGTAAAAGTTTAAGTAACTACTTGTAGGAAGGGAAGCTTATACACAAAATGGGAGTTCAATGACCATACACAGAAGGAAACAAAAAATAAACGTAGAACTGTTACTATCTTTGAAGTTTGCCATCATACTACCTAAAATACCCCGCATCTCCGGCAGCCCCGGCCCTGTGCCTTGGGAACTTGGTGAATCTCAGTGTGAAGCGAATGCTGGTCCTTGCCGGTCCCGTGCCAAGGACTCCAGGGACACAGAAATGAAAGGCTCCGTCTCTCTGAGACCCATTTAAAGCAGAACGAAGTGGACAGTTGCAGGGAAAGTCTCTGTCCTTCAGACACCGGGCTGTGGGGAAGGACAGGTGAGTCCCACGGAGTTCGCACGCTCTGCCCATTGGGTCAAGGCTGGCTCGAACCCGTCCCACTTCAGCTCAGTGACAGACTCAAGGCACACACTGACCTTGTAGGACGCCACACCCTTGAAGGGCCTCAGGAGAGTCTAAAAGGGTTTTTCCCAACCCGCGGCTGTCTGGGAAGAGTTCTTACTATCCTGGCTTGAGTCCTTGGGAGCTGCCCTCTCCTCTCTCCTTCGGATGAACTTTCAGCTTGAAATCACTCCGTAATTGAGTCAGCGTGTGCTTCGCGGTGTGCACGGCTCTCCGTCACCTTTGCTGTCCTTGAGAGCAAGCGCAGGAGACAGTGCGGGCTCCCGGCGGCAGTTTGAACCTCAGCCGGCCCCTTACTGAACGGATGGTACCAGCTACCGTGCTGGGGACGGAAAGCAGAAACGGATGTGGTTTTTGCTCCCCATGTGCTGGCGAAGGCAGGGGAATCAACAGACATGGTGTAAGGAGTGCTGAGATGTGAATAAACACGGGGGTGCTGTCAGAGGACAAAGGGCGTCAGGCCAGAGCAGGAACACCAGGGAAGGCTTCCTGGAGAAGGTTAACAAGTGACTCAGACCTTGAGGCGTGAATAAGAGCTTCCTCAGTGATGGAGGTGGGGGCAAGTTATTCTGGAACTGGGAGCAGCATGGGGTGAGACCGAGCCTTGTCCTTTTCAAAGGTTTTTGCCATGGGCTGTGTGCATATGCCACTAGAGAGTGACAGAGAGGAGAGTGAGAAATCACCCCTGCCACGCCGCAATCCCTTCGCCTCCATTCTCCCCCTGGCGTTTTGGGCATGCACGCACATGCGCCCAGCATGATTTTTCAGGACTCGAACCGTGGTCAACCATGTGGGAGTCCAGTGCCTTAACTACCCACACCACATCACCTGTTGACCCAAAGTTTTTTCCATAAAAAGAGCTAATTTAGAGACCAATAGATGGCATCATGGTTACGTTGGACTCTCGCGGTTCCAGTCGACTGTTGTTTGAGTCCCAGACCTGGAGGCCTGAAACTCATGCTGGGCATGCGTGCATGCGGACTCTCGAGAGGATGGTGGAGGGGAAGGGACTGCACCGTGGCTATGCCCTGGGGGGTGATTTCTCACTCTGTCTCTCTGTCTCTTTGTCTCTCTGTCTCTCTCTCACACACAGAGCCAACGTGTGGGAATGGCCTGCTGCTGTCGAGGGTGCATAATAAACACGGGCTTGTTCGTGGGAACCCCTTGGCCACCCCCCTGCAGGACCACAGCCTGTGGCTCCCCCTCGCCTTGGCACTTAGAAGTGGGTCTCGGGCCTTTACCAGACAGCTGTCCCGGATGGCCAGAAACCCCGCAGGCTGGGTGATGGGAGGCCGTAGCTCCCTTGGGCATGGGGAGAACCCCTTCCTACAAGTTGCCCTTAACTAAGCTAGCCACGCTCCGAGAGAAACCGCCATCAGAGGAGAAGCCGAGTGGCGTTGTGTGAGACACTCAGTTCACAGCAACCCCCAGCAGTGATTCTTCTATGAAGAATAATGGGACCAGCAGGTGGCATGGTGGTTAAAGCACTGGACTCTCACACAGCCGGCCCCAGTTTGAGTCCTGGACCTGGCGACTTGAAAAGCATGCCAGGAGTGTGTGTGTATATATATGCCCCAAATCCCAGGAGGGCAACAAAAGAGAAGGGACTGTGGTGTGGCCATCCCCCTTGGGGGTAATAGCTGTTTCCCAGTCACTGTCTCTCTCTGGTGAGCCCACATGCCCTGTGACAAAAAATTTAAAAAACAAACAAAACATGTTTTTGTCTCATTTAGAGGCACCCAAAATTTTAGTTAGCCAATTATATAATATTATATATATATATGTGTGTGTGTGTGTGTGTATATGTGTGTGTATATATATGTAAATGTATATATATAATATATATAAAAGAATAAAGGATAAGACTTACAGAAGTATTTTAGCTGTAAGAAGGGCACGAACTAACTTTGAAAGCTTTCTGTGTACGTTTCAAATGCGCTGTTAGTACGGACTGTCTGAGAGGTAGCAGAACTCCAGAGACTTGGCACCAGGAGTGGGTGGGGCCAGGCCAGGCCCCGCCCTCCGTTCCCTGTCTGAGTCTGCGTCTGCCCTCTGCGGCCTCTTTCACCTGTGCGCCTTCTCCCTGCAGGCTCCCCCGGCCACACTGGCTCCACGTCTGCAGCCTTGTCTACAGGGAAGCCGATGGACAGCCATGCCAGCTACACGGACACCCCCGTGAGTGCCCCAAGGACCCTGAGTGCGGTGGGGCCCCCCCTCAACGCGCTGGGCTCTCCGTATCGAGTCATCACGTCCACCATGGGGCCTCCATCAGGCGCACTTGCAGCCCCCCCAGGCATCAATCTGGTCGCCCCACCTAGCTCACAGGTAGGTGCTCTTCCTCTCCGAGGGCTCCCTGGTGGCTCCACCCAGGCCGCCCCTGGAGCGGACCCAGCGCTCAGCAGGAGAGGACCCCGTGCTTGCTGTGGGATCGAGCAGTGGCGGGACTGCACGGCCCTCACAGCTGGGTCCTCAGGCCGAGTCTCCTCATGGTTTCGGTGGACCCCCTTCATTCACCTCAATTCAGTAATACGAGGGATCTTCGAAATGTTTATGGAAAATGGCATTCAAGCTTAAGTTCATTTCGGAACAAAACATCTCGAATCCATGTATCATTTCCTAATAATGTGCATTTTCACGAACTTTCTGAAGGCCCTGCCTAAGCATTTATCCAGCCAATGAAGTGCTGCATGTGCTCGTTAAAGAAAATGCAGAAATCGTCAGGACTGGGTCTTTGCTTTCCAGGAGCTTATGATTGAGAGGGCGAACAGGCAGGGAAGACACACGGAAAATCTAGAACAAGGCAGGCTGCTGCATGCTGACTCTGAGACTATGGGGAGACGAGGAGGAAACAAACCTGAACGCCTTCGGTTGTGGGGGAGAAGCGTGGGCGTGGAGTGCTGGATGCTACTCTGCAGAGACTATGAGGTGTCTCATGCCTTCACATCCTTCCAGCAGGTGGTGTGGTGGTTAAGGAGCTGGGTTCCCACATGGCCAGCCATGGTTTGAGACCCTGTCTTGGCAGCTTGAATATCACGCAGGGCACATGTGCATGTGTGCACAAAATCCCCAGGAGGAGAACAGAGGGGAAGGGATTGTGATGTGGCCATCTCCCCCCTCCTCCTGGGGGTGATTTGTTGCTTTCCCTCTCACTTTCTTTCTCTGTCACTCTCCTCTCCAGTGAGCTCACATGCCCTATGACAAAAACCTTAAAAGAAAAAAAAGAAAAAAAACAACAAAGATCTTCATCTTTCCCCTGCTGTAATGGTCAGCTATTTGCTACACTGATGCTGTATAACAAACAGCCCCGTCATCATGACTTACAGCCATTTACCTTCTCACTCACAAGTCTGTGTAAGGCTAGAATGGCTCCATTAGGATGATGGGTGAGCTGGGCTCAGTTGCGACCTCCTCATGTCCCAGAGTAGAGGAGCTGTAGTTACCTGGTGCGTGCTTTTCTCAGGGTGACTCACAGAGGTGCAAAAGGCCAAATGGATCCAGAAAGTGCAGTGAAGTCCCTGCTTGCATCACGCCCGCTAACGTTCCATCAGCCTAAGAAGGCCCTGTGGCTGCTTTAGTGAGAGGTACTGCAATGGCACAGCACAAAGGACATGAGGAATTAGGAACCACAGTCCCATCTGCCACCCCGTCCTCTCTCATGTGTAGCAGCCAGGGCCCCTGCTTCCCCAGTCACCAGCACACTTTGAGGCAGGATAGGCAGGTCCTTGAGATGGTCAGCTTCAGGTGTCAGCTTTCCTGGGCTCCTGGCGTCCAGGTATTTGGGTAAATGCTATTCTGGCCGTTTCTGTGAGAGTGTTTTCGATAAGATAAACATGTAAATGGGTGGACTGAGTATAGCAGATTGCTCTCCCCATCCCTGAGAGGCCTCACCCCGTTAGTTCTCTGCTCCCCTGAGGAAGGGGAAGCTCTCCTGTCTGATGGCCTTAGAATCGGGATGCCATTCTTTTCCTGCCTTCAGACATGAGCCGAAACTTCGGCTCTCCTGGGTCTCAAGCCTGTGGCCCTCGGGTAATGCCGCAGGCTTTCAGCCTGCCTCCTCACCCTGTGGACCCTGGAGCTCGTCAGTCTCTATAATCATGTGAGAGAGTTCCTTATAATAAATATCTTAGCGAGTAACATATGTACACATATACATGTATCTCTCACACACACACATGCATACATGAGGGCACTTCAAAAGTCTGAGGAGGAGCCCCCAGGTGGCATGGTGGTTAAGGTGCTGGATTCCCACATAGATGACCGCAGTTCGAGTCCCAGACCTGGTGGCTTGAAAAATCACACTGGGGGCATCTGTGTGCATGCCCCAAATCCTAAGAGTGGAGGAGAAGGGATTGCAGCTTGGTCATCCCCTGAGGGGGTAATTTTTCACCTTCCCTCTTTCTGTCTCTCTCTGCAAGCACATGCATCTTGTGTAAAACAAAACAAAACAAAACAAAAAAGTTTGTAGAAAACAGGATTAAAATATAAGTTTATTTTGGTGCAGAAAATTTTGAAATCCATTCGTGTTTTTTCCCATAACACGCATTTTTTTACAAACCTTTTCAAGTCCTTGTGTGTGTGTGTGTGTGCATGCACACGCATGTGCACATGCACACATGCCTCCTGTGGGTTCTGTTTCTAGCACACTGATTAATACAGTCCTGAAGACTCCTTTGAATTTAGAGTTTTAAAGAAGAGGAAGGACTCCCTGGTGTCAGCATTTTCTAAGACTACAGAGAACTGTGGAAACAGCCTGGAGTCTCTTCGGAGAAGCTTCATGTTCTAAGGGTCTGAAAGCAAAGTCAGGCGGAGTCACAGAATTTTACAGCTAGCAAGGATTTCAAACATGCATCACTCCATGGGTTAGAGAAGTTCAAGACGCGCACAGTGACTCTCTAGTGTGGGGATTACAGGAGCTGGGGACCAGGCAGGTACACAGGTGGGTGTAAATCAGCAGGCTGGTGGGGACTGTGGGGAGCTGCTCCACCCCTTGAAGCCATTCAAATTCAGACATTTTTTTTGGGAGGGGGAGAGGTTTTTGCTATAGAGTGCATACGCTTGCCAGACAGACAGAGAGAAACAGAGACAGAAAGCGAGAAATCACCCCCCAGGGGGGATGGCCACGCCGCAATCCCTTCTCCCCCATTCTCCTCTTGGGATCTTGGGCACACATGCACACGCGCCCGGTGTGAGTTTAAGTCACTGGGTCCAGGACTCAAACTGTGGTCGACTACATGGGAGTCCAGCGACATAGCCATTATGCCAATTGCTGGTCCCGCAAAAACTTTTTTTTTTTTTTCAGGTCATAGGGACAGAGCCCCCAGCAGGGTCTTCACGCTGAGACCCACTCCCATCCTCAGCTGGGGATAGATCACAGGCACTCGCACACATGCCCACTGTGGACAGGGAGGCCTGGGGACTGGAACTCAGGGCCTCCCTATGTGGCTTCAGCACCACGGAGCCTCGTGTAACCCCTGCACCACTGTGGCTGCTGTCGAATGCAGAGATGTTAAAGCCGTCTGCAGGCTAAGTAGAGTACTTCCACGGGTCGCACTTGGCTGCCCATCTTCACCTCCGTTTCTAATTTCACGGTTCTCCCCGTAAGATCTTTTCTAGGGTCCACGTTTTCCCTTCGTCTGCTCTTTCTGCTCTTGCTCAGGTTGCAGGAGCCCACAGGGATCCTAACAGCCTCACGCTGTGGGAGTCCTTCATCCCACCAATCAAGTAGTGAGACTCGGGGGGCCCAAGCGACGTGTCCACTCACCCAGCCAGCCACCCGCAGTCACAGCTCTGTGGGGCGCTTGTGATGCTGTGCTGCCCTGATGCTGCGATGTAAGCGGACTTAAACAGCACCCCACATCTTCCCCTGGGCTAACCAAGGACCCGGGAATGATCCCAGGAGCTCTGGAGCCCGGAGAATCCTGTTGGGGGGTCACCTGCAAGTTAAGAGAGATCGCAGCGTAGGCCACGCCCACCACCGTGATTGGCAGGGTTGTGATATACACCGCTTCAGAAAGCGCTTTGTTTATTCACCTTCTATCCCGTGAAGGACGAGAGTCTCCAGAAAGGAGAGTCCAAGCCAGCAGAAAGAGTCGCTGAGGTTCTGGGAGGCAAGTCCAGCTTTGCAGAGGGCGTGGTGTTCATCCAGAGAGCCATCCACGGGGACCTGCTGTGCATCGGGTGTGACCTGGCGCTGTTCCAGACTGAGGGACTAAGGTGGCCCAGTCTTTACCGTCCTGGCAATTGCAGTGCAGCAGGAAGACAGGCAGAGCGAAGGGATGGCCGAGCGTGGAGCGCCGTCATTCTATCTGTGAAGAAAGTAGGCGGGGTGAGGTGAGAGGGACAGGGTCTGCTGGTAGGAAGTGGGCCAGGGACCGGCCCTCTGAGGCTGCTTTTAGCAACCATGCTGGAGTCTGAGTCTGGCCAGTGACTCGGTCTTCAGAGCCGTGAGAGTGGCAGAGCCGCTATTCCTGGACCGAAAGTCTGTACAGAGGGATTGGGGTTGAAAGGTCAGCCGAGCGCTCTGGGCTGGCCAGCTGGGCTGCGTGCGGGCCGAGGCCAAGTCTGGCTTTGGGGAGCTATATTAAGCTTGCCAGGCGCTGGGGGGGCTCAGCGGCTGCAGCCACTGGGCAGTGTCCTGGGCTCAGGCTCTGCAGCCCCACGGCAGCAAACTTTGTCCACTGGACGTGGTGACACGGGACAAACAGCCCCAGTGTCAGCCACGGCCCGTCGGACTCCAGATACCCCGGGCAGATCTTTCTCGTGTACCTGCTGCTGGTGCCCGTGACAGCCGGGTGGAACTGGTGACCGAAGCCTGCTCCTCCCGTGACCTGGGCCTCGGGTGAGTCCAATTCGGGGTGTGCCGAGGTGGGGGCAGGCCTGGACTCCAGGCTCTGTCATTCCCTGATTTGAGCTTCTCTTTCTGCTCTGTGGGATTTGGGGTTCAGGACTGAAGAGACAGAGCTGGTCTGGTGGAGCTGGACCGTGCAGCCTTCTGTAAACGTGTTTCTGTTTCACTTTCCTTTTTTCTCTTGTAGGGCTACAAATACATGCCCTGACTACCCTACAGGGATTTTTATACTGTCCAAGGAGACAATGACTTGAAAGATCACTTCTTTTTTCTTTTGCTATAGAGTGCATGCACTCACCAGAGAGAGAGGAAAAGTGAGAAATTACTCCCCGGGGGGATGGTCACACCATAATCCCTTCTCCATTCTCCTCTCAGAATTTTGGGTACACGCACACACACCTCACATGATTTTCAAGTCACCAGGTCTGGGACTTGAACCAAGGAATCAGCCATGCGGGATCCAGTGCCCTAACTTCCACACCACCTGCTGTCCTGAAAAATCACTTACGAAGGTGGTATGGTGATGATTATTAGCCATGTTGTTCCCAGGTGATGTGGGTTATACACCTGGGCAGTCATTGACTCGCGTGTACCACGATGCTGAAAAGCTTTAGAGAAGTTCATTTCAACAAAGCCGGTTGCTCTGGGCCTAGATGCCCTGTCAGATTCAGCCTGTGCCCCGAGGAGTAGTCGGGGGGGGGGGGTGAGCAATATCCAGGGAGACTGCATCTGTGGTTGGGAAGATGTTTATGCACCCTTAGGTAAAGCGACCTTGGCTCTGTGTACGAGTCTGAGTGTGAATGTGGCAGCTGGGGTGTTGTGTACCTGTTGGGCGGGGTCTGCCGGGTACCTGTTGGGTGGGGCGGGGTCTGCCGGGTACCTGTAGGGCGGGGCGGGGCCTGCCGTGCCTATCCGTCTGCCATGACCTGCTGGGCGGGGTCTGCCATGGACCTGTTGGCCGGTGTCTGCCGTGTACCTGTCGGGTGGGGGCGGGGTCTGCCGTGTACCTTCGGGTGGTATCTGCTGGCTGGTCTCTGAAGCCGACCTTACGAGTCTTTGGAAGACTTCTACCTCTCTCTCTCCTCCTGAGCCCTGCTCTCTGACCTGGGTTTTGACCCTGCTCATTTCTGCCCTGATGTTTATTGATCAATGAATGACTATTGTTTTTAAGTGTATTTCTTCTGAGTGAGAGCGTCCCATAGACAGACACCCCCCGCAGGGCCCTCACACTGCAGTCCGCCCTCAGCCAGCCCAAGCCCAGGATCCTTCTCCTGTGGGGTCCAGTTGCGTTGATTTTGGGCTACACCTGGCCCTCATAACTGAATTCCTAGCCTCGCAAGTCTGTTGTGTTTTTATAGAGAAAGCTCAGATAAATAAAAATCGCAGACCATTAAGATCATTTAGTCTGACGATTAAAAAAAAAAATGAGCCATAACGTATTTCCTTCGCATGGAAGCTTCTCTGGAAGCCAGTATACCCACCAAATAGGAACAGAGTGGGTGGAGCTAGTGACGGGAGCTGGGGAGCCTCGCCCTCCCTGCGTAACCGCGCTCACTCTGGGGTTGGACCCGCAATTTGCCTGCAGTGGAGAGGCCTGGTCAAGACTGCGCAGCGAGGGGGGTGGGTGGTCGAGGCCCATGACTCCTCCTCGCGAGCAGCCTAACTAGGTTGAAGAGAGCTACGGAGAGGGCTCTGCACCCTGGGCCAGGAGCACCTGCCTTTGGTGCCATAGTTTAGGTGAAGGCAGACGTGTAGGAGCTGATGTTCTGTGACAGCTCCAGGAGCAGCTGAGAGAGACTGGGCCCCTGGCTGGGCCTGCCACTCCCAGCTGGCAGGTGGGCTTCTATTCTGTTCTCGGGAGCACCAGCTCGCGTGCAGCAGCGGGCCAGAAGAGCTGCGTGGCGAACCCTGGCTCCAGAGTGCTCATTTCAGCAGGGCTGCGTCTAATGAGACAAGACAGCTGGGGCTGGGGTCTCAGGGGCCAGGCAGCTAATGGGTTTGTGCTCCGATGGCTGCCTTCAATCTCGTCTGCCACCGCCCTGAGTCCACCCAAACCCCGAGCCCGCTAGAGAGAGGGACTGAGAGCATCGGGCCTCCTGTCCAGCTGCGCCTCCCTCTGCCATCTGGACTCCCGCAGAGGAGGTGTGTAGAAGAGGGGCGGCTGGCTCAGCCCAGGGAGAGGGCTCCCCCAAACCAGTCTGCTCCTCCAGGGGCTCCTGGCCAAACAGGCGCGGCTGTAAGCTGCCAGGGCAGGGGAAGACTGAGCTCTCCTGCCGCCTGAGGCAGACAGCGTGCTGCAGGGCCATGGACTGGGAGCCAGGAGCCCTGGGTTCTAGCTCCAACCAGTTAGACCCGGCAAGGTGCCCACCTGGTACCTGGGCAGGTGCACTCACCTGGATCTCTCCTCAGGCTGCTGCCCGACTACTTCACTGAGGCGGAGTGGCAGGGCGTCACTCTGCTGTGGCCGCGGGTGGCTCCGGATTGCCTCTCAGACAAGCTGTTCTCCCAGCCAGGCTCAGCGGCCTCTGGGCGCTGGTGCTGCCCACAGCTCCCGCCCCCACCTGGGCACATTCACTCCACACCCCTCGGCTTCCCTCTCCGCGCCTTCTGCCCGTCACGGGCCCATCCAAATCCCACTCTCTGTTTTTATTTTTTATTTTTTAAGAATTATTTTATTAGGGGACCAGCAGTTAGCGTAATGGCTTTGTCGCTGGACTCCCACGTAGTCGACCACGGTTCGCGTCCCAGACCCGGTGGCTTAAAACTCACGCTGGGCGCGTGTGCGTGCGTGCCCAAGATCCTGAGAGGAGAATGGAGGAGAAGGGATTGCGGCGTGGCCATCCCCCCTGGGGGGGTGATTTGTCGTTTTCTGTCTCTCTGTCTCTGTATGTCTGGCGAGCGCACGCACCCTATAGCAAAAACCTCTCAAAAAAAAAAAAAAGAATTATTTTATTTAACTTTATTTATTTATTTAAATTTGACCAGAGAGGGACAGAGTGAGAAAGAAAGTGTGTGTGCGAGAGAAAGTGAGAAAGCAAGCTGCCAGGTCCGGGACTTAAACCGCTGTCGACCATGTGGGAGTCCAGCACCGTTAACCATTTTTGAAGGTTGTCAAGTCCCAGCTCAAAAGCCATCTCCTTCAGGACGTCTTTCCTGTTTTCAGTAACATGTCATTTTTGCTGTTGTTGTTGTTGTTCTTTCTTTCTTTCTTTTTTTTTTTTTTTTCTGCCACAGAGCATGTGTGCTGCCAGAGAGAAATAGAGAGAAGGAAAATGAGAAGTCACACCCAAGAGGGATGGCCGTGCTGCAGTCCCTTCTTTGGGGCTTTTGGTCACGCATACAGACTTGCCTGAAGTGATTTTCAAGCTGTCAGGTCCGGCGCTCGAACTGCAGTCAGCCATGTAGAGGTCCAGCGCCTTAACCACCACAGCCCTTGCTGGCTCCCTCCAAACTGACTTTTACTCTCATTAACGGCTAGTTCGTTGCAGCAGTACCTGATCATTGTTTTCTTTTTAAAAAATCTTCCTAGTATTTCTTTTTCTTTATTGATGACAGAGTGTGTGCATGCCCACGTGAGAGAGAGAGAGAGGAGCACCCTCCCCTGGTCTGGCCGCGCAGTGACCCCTTCAGTCCCCCAGCTCACCAGATCGTGGGCCCTTGTGCACATGCCTGGTGTATTTCAGGCTGACCGGGCCAGGGATTCAGATCACGGGCACCACGTGGGATCCAGCTTCTCTTGGGCTGTGTATTCCCGCGGCATGGAGCCAGCCTCTGTAGTGTTCCTGAGTGGAGAAGGGGATCACTCACTTTAAGGCTCGATGTTCCCATCTAAAAAGCAGGAAGACCTCCTGGGTCGTTGTGGGGATAACGAAATGAATACGCAGCGAGGAAGCTGCTCATATTCGTGGCAGGAAGAGCGTGCTGGCCGCAGGCTGGAGCAGGGGAGCGGCCTCGCTGGGTTCGGGACAGCAGGGCAGGAGGAGGGTGGGCCTTTGGAGATCCAAGGGATGGTAGAGCCTCCCTATTCCTGTGACCGCTCTTGTCCAGGTCAGAAATTGGGACAGGCCCAGGGCCAGTTGGAGGACTCCCTCTGGGGTCATCTGACCTAAAAGCATCTATTTCATGGGGCAGATCCAGGTGCTAATCTCTTTTCCTTGAGGCACTTAGGAAATTTGTTGTCTGAATTCGCGCTGACAGCAATCATGCTACACCAGCGAGTCTCAGCCCTGGCTGTGTATCAGCATCAGCTGCTGAACGTGAGGGAATGCCAGCCCATAGGCCCGACCTCGGCCCGCTAAGTCAGAGATCCACAGGGGTCCTAGGCATCTGCTTTTATTTATTTATTCTTTTTGCATCTGGTTTTTCTTTTTTTTTGGAGAGGTTTTTGCTATAGGGCGCGTGCGCTCGCCAGAAAGACAGAGAGAGACAAGACAGACAGACAGAAAGCGAGAAATCACCCCCTAGGAGGGATGGCCATGCCGCAGTCCCTTCTCCTCCATTCTCCTCTTGGGATCTTGGACATGCATGCACATGCGCCTGGCGTGAGTTTAAGCCACTGGGTCTGGGACTTGAACCATGGTCGACTACGTGGGAGTCCAGCGACATAGCCATTACGCTAACTGCTGGCCCCCTGCATCTGCTTTTTCAAAGCTCCCAGGTATGGTATAACGTCTGGAATGAGAGCCATAACACTGCACCAAAACCGAACAAGAAACCGGATGGCTGTGCCAACTGTCTTAACGACAGGGGCTGGGAGGGTCGCCCGTCACCCTCAGAGGGATTTTAGAATGTTCATGGAAGATGGAGTTAAAGTACCAGTTTATTTTGGTGTAAAAGAAAAAAATTGAAATTCGTGCTTCATTTTTCTTTTAGAGGGAGGGATTTTTGCTATAGGGTGTGTGTGCTTGCCGGAGAGACAGACACAGAGAGATACAAAGTGAGAAATAACCCCCCCCCCCCAAGGATGGCCACGCCACAATCCCTTCTCCTCCATTCTCCTCTCAGGATTTTGGGCACGTACACACACACACACACACACACACACACACACACACACCCAGCATGAGTTTTAAGCCACCAGGTCAGGGACTCGAACCGTGGTCAAGTACGTGGGAGTCCAGCCACGTAACCATTATGCCATCTGCTGGCCCCAATGCTTCATTTCATAACACTCATTTTCTATGAACTTTTAGAATACCCCCTCTTGTGTGTATTTTCATTCATTATGTAAATTAATTTTTAAGAATTCCTAGTGACTTTTGGGGTCAGCTGGCAGCATGATGGTTAAGGTGCTGGACTCTCACTTGGCTGACCACAGTTTGAGTCCTGGACTTGAGTCCTGGACTTGAGTCCTAGCTTAATTTCTCACTTTCCCTCTCTCTCTCTGGTGAGAAGATGTGCCCTATAGCTAATTAAATCATCATCATCATCAATAATTTAAAAAAAAATCCTAGTGACTGTTTTTTTAAGAGAATTTTTTTTTTTTTTTTTTTTTTTTTTTTTGCTATAGGGTGAGTGTGCTCACAGTAGACATAGAGACAGAAAGAAAGTGAGAAATCATCCCTCCAGGGGATGACCACACTCTAATCCCCTCCTCCTCCACTCTCCTCTCGGGATTTTAGACATGCATGCATACCCACCTGGTGTGAATTTCATACCACTGGGTCCAGGACTTGAACACGCTTGGCCATGTGGGAGACCAGCCCACAACCACTATGCCACTGCTGGCCCCCCAGCGACTTTGATTTTAAAGCAGGTACTGAAGGCTGTGTGTCGTTTCTTTCTTGTATCACAGCATTTAATCTAGAGCCTGTGTGCACCTCCACTGCTCAATGCTAGTGAGTTAGAAGGAGCCCAGCTCGGCCCTGCTGGAGCTGATGTTTTATTGAGTGTCCCGTCCCAAAAGCTTTGAGAAGAGGAGAAAATCTCACCTGGGTTCAGTCTGAGAACTGCAGTCGCTTCAGCTAGGCAACACGGCGTAAAATGCAGGCCGACCACAAGGTCAGCCTCCCCATCAGGCCCAGGCGCTGTCCAGGGCCTCTCCTGGGCCTGGAAGTCAGCCATGCTCTACGCCACCTTCATGCCAGCAGGAGCTGCCATTGGCGCCTTCGTTACTGTGCACGGCTCACGCTGCAAGGCCACTGTGCATTTTTGAAGGGATGAAAGGCACACCTCCAGGTTTCACGTCTCTTTTCCTAGAGTGAATGTTCTAGAATGCTGCTCTATGCCCGTGGGTACTGGGAAACATTGCTGACTGAACGCCTGGCTCTTACGTTTTCCGCTTGTTTTCTGTGGTGGATACAAAGCCCTTAGCAGCCTCTTCTAGGAGTGGCCACAGGAGCGCTGGCTGTGGAGGGGGTGGTTAAGGCGCACTCACAAGGCGCGGGCACAGTTCATGTATTCTGCCACTCAAAGCTGCCTGGTCCCCTGGCAGGCCCTGGGAAGGGTTTCGTAGTTTCATGAGAAGATCGTCCATTAGTTACAAACAAGTTCAAAACCTGCTCCGGAGGGACCAGCGGGTGGCCCTGCGGTGAGGCCACACTGCAGTGCTGGACCCATGGGGGAAGCTTCTGGGCTTGTGTTGTCAGTCTCCCACGATCCTGGCTGGCTGAGCTGGGGGCGGAGTGTGGCATGGAGACTCTCTTAGGGTGATTGTCTCTTTGATGGAAGAAATACTTAGACTTGGAAAGTAATTTAGAGAACACCAACGACAGCCACACTCTGGGGCTTTCTACCCGGTGTTTGGTGCGACTGCAGTGACCTGGGCCTCTGGGTTAGCGCCTCAGTGAGCTCCTGAGCGGGGAGCACCACGTGGTTCCTCCTCTTCCGTTCTGCTGTGTAGCTGATCTGGGTCAGCCTTTTTATACAACCTTGCACCCCAGAGGAGAGTGCCTGGCCTGCTGAGCTCTAGGAGAAGGTAGGTTGGTTGATGAGTGAATAGACTGGCATTTTAAAAAGAATGATTTTTATTTAACCTCATTATTATTATTATTATTTAATTTGGGAGCCAGAGAGAGAGAGAAAGTGAGAAAACAAGCCACCAGTTTTGGGCCTTGAACCGCAGTTGGCCATGTGGGAGTCCAGCGCCTTAACCAGCATGCCACCTTCTGGCCCCAGATTTGCATTTTTTGCTTGGCCTTCTTGGAGTAAGGCTTCTGCCTCGAGGGCCGTGGCTCCCCTTGGAGCAGCGCTGAGTGGGCAGGCGGTCCCCGAAAGAAGCAGTGTGGGACGCTCGGCTGACATCCAGGAGGTAGGCCGTCAGCAAGGAGCCCAGCTTCCGTGAGCCACCGGGGACGAGGGGCACAAGTGGGCTGCAGAGAGCTTGTGGGGAAATGGAATTCAAGTATGAGCCTATTCCAGTGTAAAAGTTTGGGTTTTTGTTTGTTTGTTTGTTTTTTTAAATCCACGCATAGTTTTTTCGTGATCTGCATTTTCCAGGAACTTTCTGGAGACCGTCATGGACGTAGAGAAGCTCTCATGGAGATGTGTTGTAGTTTCAGGCTCAGGTTTTGGCTTTTCTAGGAATGATTTTGTTCCTCTCGTGTCACGTGCTGGTTGCCTTTAGATTCACATCACAGAAGGCAGTTTCAGGTACCCTGTGCTTAGAGAGCACCTCCTGAAATGTACCACCTCCTGTGAAAGTGTACCACCATTGAGTAAAATCGTCATTGATAATCCACTGTTTGCTTTTTCAAAAGAAATGATTTATTTCATTTTATTTATTATTATTGTTTTTTAAAAAGATGATTTATTATTGTTATAATTATTATTAATTTGCTACAGAGTACACACACTCACCAAAGGGAGGCAGAGAGAGAAAGTGAGGAAGCGAGCCACCAGGTCTGGGACTTGAACCGTAGCCAGCCACGTGGGTGTCCAGCACCTTAACCATTATGCCACCTGTTGGCCCCTCAATATATGCTTTTAAAAGAGCTAGTAGAGGGTTCAGCAGGTGGCATGGTGGTTGAAAGCTTCAGACTCTCACATGTCTAGCCATGGTTCGAGTCCCAGACCCAGTGGCTTGAAAATCACAGTAAATAAATAAATAAATGGAAGAAAAACCAAACCAAACCAGTAGAATGAATCTCAAATGGGCGCAACATAATGTAATGTTAAATATTGGAATGTTGGAAAAGTTATGACACCTTTTTTAAAGAATTACTTTATTTAGCTTTTTTTATTATTATTATTTTCCAGTTTAATGAGAGAGAGAGAGAGAGAGAGAGAGAGAGAGAGAAAGTGAGAAAGCAAGCCACCAGGTCTGGGACTGGAACCCTGGCTGGCCGTGTGGGAGCATCCAGCGCCTTCACCACCACGCCACCTGCCGGTTCCTCGTGGCACATGTTTTCTGTGCAAAATATGTTTAGATTTTTGATTTGATTATTACACATTGTACCTGTACTTTAGCCATACTGCACTCCACAAGATGTGCCATGACTATATGTGAGTCAGAAATGACAACTAAAAAGAAAGAGCGAGGAGAAAAGAAAGAGAAGCAGAGTCTGTTTGTTCTCGAGGCCGCTGTCCTCACCGCGCCAGGCCGCAGGGACTGTGCCCCGGCTCTGGGCTGCATATCCTCTTCTCTCTTGCAGCTAAATGTCGTCAGCAGCGTCAGCAGCTCAGAGGACGTCAAGCCCTTACCAGGGCTGCCCGGGATTGGAAGCATGAACTACCCCTCCACCAGCCCCGGGTCACTGGTGAAGCACGTGTGTGCCATCTGCGGGGACCGGTCCTCAGGTACGTGCAGGGCGCCGGCCTTCCCACCTCCTACCAGGGAAAAGGTTGCCCTGTCAGGTGGGCCAGCTGGGGCCGCAGCCTGCCGTCTGATGAATTTAGAATTCGATTTTACTTTTGAGGATTGCCTTTGCCGGAAATGTTCAGAGCCCCCTCTGGCACGACACCATCACGTGTATGTTGGGGTGGAGACGTTGTGATTGTCGAGAATCTCAAACTAGGTTTTCCTTAATTGTTCAAAAATTATTTTGTGTAATTATAAAAAATCCCGAATAGATAACTATAAAAATAATGTTCCAAAGTAGGAAAAACCGGGGGAAAAAAAACACAGTAAACAATCAAAATGTCAAGAAAGATAAACTCTTCAATGTTTTAGCCTATTTCTTTCAAACACTCCTGATGGTTAGCTTTTTTTTTTTTTTTTTTTTTTTTTTAAGGTTTTGGCCGTAGTGTGTGTGTGCTCAGCAGAGAGGAGAGACAGTGAGGGGGAAATAAGAAATCACCCCCCAGGAGGGATGGCCACACTGCAATCCTTTCTCCTCCGTTTCCTCCTGGGATTTTGGGCATGCATGCACACGTGCCCAGTGTGATTTTCAAGTCACCAGGTCTGGGATTCGAACTGCAGTCAGCCTTGTGAGAATCCAGTGCCTTAACCATTACACTACCTGCTGGCCCCTTAACATGTTTTTACAAGCAGAAACAAAAGCGTTTCTGCTGATTTATCTTCTACTGGCTTGTCGGGAAAGTCGTGACACGTTTTTGCACAGAAAAATACATCCTCACTTTCCGGCCACCTCACAGGCTTGCCAGAGTTCTTTCTTTCCGGACGTCTTCCTTTCCTCTCCATCCTTCTTGCCCTCACTCCCTCTCCATCAGTTTTGAACACATTAGAATCTCTGGTTCGATGATTTGAACAATAAGGAGGTGGGGGAGTGTCTTTTCTAAAGCTGTCCAGGATGGCTGACCGGGTATTTCCCGTCTCCTGACTGGCACCCAGCCACCACAGATTGCCACGCTATCGAAAGTGCTGGGTGCCTGGAACACACTTAGCTGCGTGGTTGAGGTTGGCTTGCTCTCCAAGTCCTTCTCGATTCATGCAGACTTGGCTGTGGCCATGTCCGAATGCTGACCGCACCCCAGCAGGGGTTGGCGTTTTCTCTGCTGTGGTTTGGTTGAAAGTCCGGGAGGCCCATGCACATACAGAAAAGCTCCAGGAATGACTGTGTCATGCAGGTGAGATCTGGCCTTGAGTTTCTGACGAGCGAGAGCGTTAGGTTCCTTGAGCCCCACATAAACTCTCGCGTTGATCATGGCTGTGAGCTCAGTGATTGGTTTAGTCAATGGGTTAGGCACAGAATGGCTTCTTATCGCGAGATACCATTTCATCCTAGGGTGGCTTTTTCTGGAATGTAAACTCCCGGCATGTATGTACCTACATTCCCTAGTTCTCACAGACTTCAAATTCATTTTAATACCGACCTACACAAAACAGAATTAGAGCATCATATTGGGTCTGTAGCTAAATGGCATTGCATATTACACTCCAGAGTTAGACATGATGGGGCCAGCAGCTGGCGTAGTGGTTATGACTCCCACAGGGCCTGCAGCGGTTCAAGTCCTGGACCCAGTGGCCTAAAACTCACGCCAGGCGTGTGCGCATGCATGTCCAAAATTCTGAGAGGAGAATATAGGAGAAGGGATTGTGGTGTGGCCACCCACCCTGGGGGTGATTTCTCATTTTTTTCCTTCTTTGTCTCTCCAGTGAGCATATGTGCCCTATAGCAAAAATCTCTCTCTTTAAAATTAAAAAAAAAAAATACATAAAGAGAATTGGATATACTTCTGCTTTGAATGATCTGTTTCCATATACATACATACACACACACACACACACACACACACACACACATATATATATATATATATGTATAGAGAGAGAGAGAGAGAGAGAGGTTTTTTTTTTGTTTTTTTTTTTTTTTTTTTTTTTTTTTTTTTGCTATAGGGCACATGTGCTTGCCAGAGAGACAGAGAGACAGAAAGCGAGAAATCACCCCCCAAGAGGGATGTCCCTTCTCCTTCATTCTCCTCTCAGGATTTTGGGCACGCACACACGTGCCCGGTGTGAGTTTTAAACTGCCGGGCCCAGGACTTGAGCTGTGATCAACTACATGGGAGTCCAGTGGCATAAGCATCATGCCGTGTGCCGTTCCCACAGTTCGAATCAGTCGAGCACGGCTGCCTGGTGTACAGTAACGAGAAGACTTTTACTTAGAGTAGTGTGGTTGATTTAGGGTGCTTGGGTGGGAGGGAACTCGTGGCCCCCTGTTGCAAATTAGACCTCTCTGCCTGGAGTAATTGCCACTGAATGTCTGGGGCAGGTCACAGGACAGTGACACATGCCGCAGACTATTTTGGTTCAAGCAAGACCAGCAGCTATCAGACCTTCCTGGCATCCCTGAAGACTGGGCCTCGTTTTATCATGACCATAAACCCATTTACTCCCTCACAGGCAGCACTACAGAAATGCCATAACCAGGATTCTGCTTATAGTCCAGGTAGAGGATCAGACCGTAGGCTCCCGCTATGGGGACGTGTTAGTGAAGTTGAGGTTATTTTCCTCCTGGGTCACGTGACAAGCATGCATGCTTTTCCTTATTATGAACACCAGAGTTTTGAATGGAGGCAGAATGTTCACTTAAAATGAGTGCAAACGAAACCTCAAGTCAGGAGTTTTCTGATATTGTCATCGGGGATGAGCGGAGCAGAGGGGCGACACGAGAGAGGGCTATTCACTCGGTCTTGGTTTGGTTCTGGCGAGCAGGCCTTGGTTCTCTGCTCGCTGCTGTGTGCTTCCTGACTCAGGCCCCAGGTGATGTGCCTGCTCCCCTGGGGGGCAGCCACGGGGTTCTCTGCAATGAGAGAGCAAAGGAAACACAAGAACAGCCTCAGGAATGTTCTTCTCTTGCAACCAGGAAAGCACTACGGGGTGTACAGCTGTGAAGGCTGCAAAGGGTTCTTCAAGAGGACCATCCGGAAAGACCTCGTCTACACGTGCCGGGACAGCAAGGACTGCCTCATCGACAAGCGCCAGCGCAACCGCTGCCAATACTGCCGCTACCAGAAGTGCCTCGTCATGGGCATGAAGCGGGAAGGTGAGGCTCGCGGCGATGCCCGCCCCGACCCTCCACTAAAGGGGAGCAGTTTGCATCTAAGTATTCATGGGAGAGGGCCAGGAGGTGGAGTGGAGGGTAAGGTGCTAGCTCCCACGTGGCTGACTGTGCGGTTCAAATCCTGGACGTGGAGGCTTGAAAATCACACCAGGCACATGTGCACATGTGCGCAAAATCCCAAGAGGAGAACAGAAGAGAAGGGATTGTGGCATGGCCATCCCCCTGATCCCGGGAAGTGATTTCTCACTCACACTCTTTCTGGCAAGTGTACTCGCCCTCAGCAAAAACCTAAACAAACAAACAAACAGACAAGCCCCACCCCCAAAGAAAGGAAAGCACACACACACAGAAACATAAATAGTCACGGGGAAAAGGTGCTTAGGGAAGAGCCCCACTGGTTTAGACTACGAGGAGGGAGAGTTTGGAGTAGAGGTTGGGACATTTTGGCACTGTGATTTCCCAAGTCCTACAATCGAGGGTCCCCCTCCCTGGGGAGCGTGCACCTCCAAAGCAAGAGGGCAAGAGGTGCCTTCCTCCTTCTCCTCCATCCTCTTCTGGAGCCGGCGGCGGGCCCTAAACCAGACCCTCTCTATTTCCGTCCAGTAGCCAGGCGGCAGGTCCTGGAGCATCGTTAGGCTCTGCTCTAAGACAGAGTATCAGACTGACCTGCAAAGTGGGCGGCCTTCCCAGCCTTCTTTATCCTCATGCGCACTTGCTGTTTTGTATGCTTTGACCTACCTCTCCCCTTCCTCTCTCACTCCAGGGTAACTGTTTTATTGTGTGTGTATCTGAAGTTTCTTGTTGTTATTATTCCACATATAAATGAGATCATGCTTTGTTTTTCTTTCTGTGTCTGGCATATTTTACTTCCCATAACGGTTTCCAGGTTCATTTGTGTTGTGGCAAATGGCAGAATCTCTTTATTTATTTATTTATTTTTTTGGAGAGATTTTTGCTATAGGGCACATGTACTTGCCAGAAAGACAGAGAGAGACATAGAGACAGAAAGCGAGAAATCACCCTCCAGGGGGGATGGCCACGCCGCAATCCCTTCTCCTCCATTCTCCTCTCAGGATCTTGGGCATGCACGCACACGCGCCCGGAGTGAGTTTAAGTCACCGGATCCAGGACTCAAACTGCAGTTGACTACATGGGAGTCCAGTGACGTAGCCATTATGCCATCTGCTGTTCCCAGAATCTCCTTTTTAAGGCTGAATAATATTCCATCATGTGTGTGTGTGAGTCAAATTTTCTTTTCCATTCATCCATCAAAGAGCACATAGATGGTTCCAGTATTGTGGCTGTTGTGATAAATACTGTAGTTAAAACAGGAGTGCAGATCTTCTTTTTTGAGAGATTTTTTTTTTTTTTTTTTTTTTTTTTTTTGCTATAGGGTGCACGCGCTCGCCAGAAAGACAAAGAGAGACAGAGAGAGAGAAAACGAGAAATCACCCCCCCAGGGGGGATGGTCACGCCACAATCCCTTCTCCTCCATTCTCCTCTTGGGATCTTGGGCATGCACGCACACGCGCCCGGCGTGAGTTTAAGCCACCGGGTCGGGAACTCGAACTGCGTTTGGCTACATGGGAGTTCAATGACATAGCCATTACGCTAACTGCTGGTCCTAGGAGTGCAGCTCTTCACGAGTGATGACCTCATCTCCTTTGGATATATAACTTGATAAAGGATTGCTGGGTCATATGCTAGTTTCATTTTTAATTTCTTGAGGAAACTCTATGCCATTTTCTATAATGACTGTACCAGTCTACATTCCCACCAGCAGTGTATCAGGGTTCCCTTTGTCCACACTCTTGCTAACATTTGTCATTGTTGCTATTTTTTAAAGAATTTTCCCAGAGGGTGTAAGTGCTTCCTGCAGAAACACACACATACACACACACACACACACACACACATATACACACACACACATACACACACACACATACACACACACACATACACACACACATACACACACACATACACACACACATACACACACACACACATACACACACACACACACACACACACACACACACACAGAAAGACATAGAGAAAGAAGTGAGAGAGCACCCTTGGAGAATGGAGTGGAGAATGGAGGCTATTCATGCTTCAGTCCTTTCTCCTCTGTTTTCCTCTCCATTCAGGATTTCGAGCTTGTGCACACATTTACCTGGTATGTTTTTCAAATCTCCCAGGTCTGGGACTTGGACCACGCTGTTGTCCATGCGAGATCTAGCTGCATAAACCACCGTGTCATGGCCTGGCCCTTGCTTCTATCTTTGATAATAGCCATCTTAATGAATGTGAGGTGATATGTCACAGTGGTTTAAGGTTGCATTTCCCCTCTGATTAGTGATACTGAGCACTCTTTCATTGACTTGTTCATTATGTTTATTCTTCTTTGGAGAAATGTCTGTTCAGGTCCTTTGCTCATGTTAAAATCAGGTTGTTTTTCTGCTCTTGGGTAGTAAAAATTCTTTGCAAATGTTGGATATTTACCCCTTATCAGATATAAGGTTTATGCTTATTTTTTTCCTAGTTCATAGGTTGTTTTTCCATTTTGTTAATGATTTCCTTTGCCCTGCAGAAACTTTTTAGTTTGACGCAGTACCCTTTACTTACTTTTGTTTTTCGTAACCTGAGCTTTCAGTGTGCCATCCAGAAAACCATGCCAAGGCTGATGTCAAGGAACTTTTCCCCTATGTTCTCTTCTAGGAGTTTTATGGTTATATCTTTTAATTATAATGTAGGTTAGCGGGGCTATCCTAATGTCAGAGAAAAACAATCGAAAAGAACTTTCTGTTCATTAAAAAGATCTTAAAGTATTTCCATTAAGCAGCACAAATAAATTGAAGTGGGCAGTTAATTAACTAGTGAACTCAAGCAGGTACATGATGTTAGTGGTGAATCTTAATGGCTTTTAGAGTAAGGAAGTCCTGCCCTTCTTATAGAAAATAAGAACGAGAACTTTAGTCAATCCCGGAAGGTACCTCACTCTGAGGGGCTTCTCTCCTGCGTGGAGGGGGAGTCTGACTGAAACAACCAAGGAAGGAAAATGGTTTTTGAGCATCTGATAAGAGAGAATGCCATCAATCAGAAAAAAAATTAAAATATATTCTTGAAATCTTAGCATGTTGACACCGAGGTGGCCCTTCAGCATCACCTACTCAGTCGTAACCATTCTTCAGATGCGGAAACAGGAAAGGTCCAGTGTAGGCGAGGCACAGATTCCAGGTCTGGCCTGGGTCGGTCCTCACCTCACGTCCCTTCTGCTCCCAGAGCATAAAGCAGCTGAGAATGGCCTTGCTCTGATATGGAACTGGAACCTCAAAAGTGACAGACTGAAATCGAGACCCCGATCATCTCCCTCCACTCCCAACCTGCTTACTGCACAGTCTTCCATCTCAAAAAGCCACTGTTCCGTTTCAGTTGCTCAGACCAAAAAGCTTCACGCCCCTCTTTCTTTCACACGCCATGTGCAGTGTGAAAAAAATCTTCTCTCCCTCTCAAAATGTATCCAGGGTCTTGCTGTGTCTTGCACTTTTATTTTTTTATTTTTTAAAAAAATTTTTTGGAGAGGTTTTTGCTATAGGGCGCTTGCGCTCGCCAGACAGAGAGAGAGAGACAGAGAGACAGAAAGCGAGAAATCACCCCCCAGGGGGGATGGCCACGCCGCAATCCCTTCTCCTCCATTCTCCTCTCGGGATCTTGGGCACGCACGCACACGCGCCTGGCGTGAGTTTTAAGCCACCGGGTCCGGGACGCGAACCACAGTCGACTATGTGGGAGTCCAGCGACATAGCCATTACATTAACTGCAGGTCCCCTCACACTTTTATTTTGACCACCCTGATCCAAGTCATCTGTATCTTTTTTTGAAAAAAAGAATTATTTATTTAATTTTATTCATTATCCTTATTATTATTTTTACTTTACCCAGAGAGAGATAGAGATAGATGAGGGAGAGAGAGAGAGAAAGCAAGAGACCAGGTCTGGGACTCAGACCACGGTCAGCCATGTGGGAGTCCAGCGTCTCAACCACCATACCACCTGCCGGCCCCAATCTTTATAATAATCCCAATAACGTCCTAAGATACCTCCCTGCTTCCGTCTTTGTCCTGCAGTCAGTTCTTAGCAGGGCAGCCCCCGTGAGGGGTAAGCAATGGGTCGGTACAGTCACTGTTCCACCAACATCCTCCTGTGACTTCCTCTCAGAAAAAAGGCAGTTAGGACTTCAAGGTCGTACGTGGTCTGGGTGCCCCACGGCCTCGGTGGAGTCTTCATCGTGTCTTTGTTGGTCCTCACATGCACCGGGAATTCCTCACCTCAGAATGTTTGCACTTGCTCTTTGTCTAGGATGCTTTCTCTCTTTTTCTTTCTTTCTTTCTTTTTTTTTTTTTAAGAGAGATTTTTGCTATAGAGCATGTGCGCTTGTTGGAGAGACAGAGCAAGACAGAGAGATAAAAAGCAAGAAATCACCTCCTGGGGGGATGGTCACACCACAGTCCTTTCTCCTCCATTCTCCTCTTAGAATTTTGGGCACGCACGCACACACACACCTGGCATGAGTTTCAAGCCGCCGGCTCTGGGACTCGAATCACGGTCAACTACGTGTGAGTCCAGCGACATAGCCATTGCGCCATCTGCTAGTCCCTGTCTAGGATGCTTTCTACCCAGGTATCTGCATGGCTTGCTTCCTCTCTCCTTCAGTTCTTTACTCAGTTGTCACCACCTCAGGGAAGCCTGGCCTGGCTGCACCATCTAACACAGCATGGCCTACCTCAATGATCCCTCGTCTCTTTCCCAGAGCGCTTGTCACCAGCACACACATTTATCTTGTTTTCTCTGTGACGGCTTTGTGTGTGTGTGTGTGTGTGTGTGTGTGTGTGTGTTTTATTTTCTCAATGCAGTATCAGAAGTCACTAGCATATTATAACCATTTCATAAATTGTTGAATGAATTACACCATTCATGACAAGTTTTGGAAATGCAGAAGCTCCTGAAAAAGAGCCATTCATTGGGACCAGCAGTTAGCGTAATGGCTATGTCGCTGAACTCCCATGTAGTCGACCATGGTTCAAGTCCCGAACCCGGTGGCTTAGACTCACGCCCGGCGTGTGTGCGTGCGTGCCCAAAATCCCAAGAAGAGAATGGAGGAGAAGGGATTGTGGCGTGGCCATCCCCCGGGGGGTGATTTCTCACTTTGTATATCTCTGTCTCTCTCTTTCTGGTGATCGCACGCTCCCTATAGCAAAAAACCTCTCATAAAAAAAAAAAAAAAAAGACCCATTCATTCATTCACGGAATATTAATTGCGTGCCCATTTTGTCTTTATGTCCTGCTGCCTGGCAGGGGGTGAGTGATCGTACAGACTGGAACATACGGGGATTACCAGCCGGCGGAGGGTTTGATGCTCCTGTGGCTTCCTCCACCCTAACTGGCAAAACCCGACACTAATGACCATGGAGTATGGTCTCCTGTCGTCCCACCAGTAAGAGCACACTGGCTGTCTGGGTCGTTTTCCCCTCCCAGAACAGACACGTCTCAGGTCGGCCTGGGAAAGTAACAGCTGTCACTAAGCACGTGACACTGAGTGAGAGGAGGCTGGAAGGCCTCATTCACAGAGTGGTCACTCCTATTTCTTCACCGTTGGTTAACTACCACTCAGCTCCAGCTCAATGAGGGCCAGAGGGGTCATAGGGCACATGGCAGGAAGTGGGGTTCTTTCATTAACAAGAATAACGATAATAATAATAATAAAGCCAGTAAAACAGGGACATGTGAATGGTTAGAACCCAGGTTGTCTTTTTAAACCTAATGTTGTTCATTCCCAGTACAAAATTGGGCCTGGTTTTTCTTTCTATATCTTTTAAAAGAATGTGGAGAAACAGGACTGTTGAGAAGCTAAGCAATTGATAAGGTTTATGTGTGAATTGTGGGCTGAGTGGTTTTTTTTCTTTTTTTGAGAGGTTTTTGCTATAGGGCATATGCACTCACCGGAGAGACAGAGAGAGACAGAGAGACAGAAAGTGAGAAATCACCCCCCAGGGGGGATGGCCACGCCGCAATCCCTCCTCCTCCTTTTTCCTCTCAGGATCTTGGGCACGCACACACATGCGCCTGGCGTGAGTTTAAGCCACCGGGTCCGGGACTCGAACCACGGTTGACCACATGAGAGTCCAGTGACACAGCCATTATACCAACTGCTAGTCCTGGGTGTGTGCTTTTCAACAGTTTGAGTAGTTGACCTGTAAATATTTTCTCAAAAATATTTAAAACCATATAGTCTCTGTTGTTAGAGAGTCACAAACAAAATTATAACAAATATTTCAAACATTATCTTTAAAATTCAGTTTTTTGACATTTAAAAAGTTGTTTATGAACTGTCAAGAACTATGGACTAGGAGCAAAACTTTTTTGGTATGTAAAGTAAATGTTTGTGGGAAAATGTAAAAATAAATAAATGATTAAAAAAAATAAAGAAGCTAAGCAATAAAAATTGGCAGGGATGGGGGAGAGGCAGCAGGGGCATGGTGGTTAGGGTGACGGCTCACACATGGCTGACTGTGGTTTGAGTCCTGGACCCCGTGGCTTGAGAACACACTGGGTGCGTGTGTGTGTACGTGTGTGTGTACGTGTGTGTGTGTGTGTATGTGCCCAAAATTCTGAGAGGAGAATGGAGGTGAAGGGATTGTGGTGTGGCCATCTCCCCAGGGAGTGATTTCTCACTTTACCCTCTCTCTATCTCTGTCAGGCAAGTAAATGCTCCCTATTGA
This sequence comes from Tupaia tana, assembly GCA_026018925.1. Classification (NCBI taxonomy): domain Eukaryota; kingdom Metazoa; phylum Chordata; class Mammalia; order Scandentia; family Tupaiidae; genus Tupaia; species Tupaia tana. The sequence continues at coordinate 108,854,850 of JAKSZU010000004.1, read as the reverse complement.
AAAAAAAAATCTAAAAAAGATAGGAGGAGGAAGGAGCTCGCAGAGAAGGTTGAAAGGAGTGGGTACCATTCGCTCTGAGAGAAAGGCAAGGGGAGAGTCAGTCCCCTCTCGCTGTACGAAGGCCACTTTCTTTTCTTTTCTTTTCTTTTTTTTTCTTATTGGGCGTGTGTGCTTGCCAGAAAGACAGAGAGACAGAAAGCAAGAAATCACCCCCCAGAGGGGATGACCATGCTGCAACCCCTTCTCCTCCATTCTCCTCTCGGGATCTTGGGCACGCACGCACACATGCCCAGCGTGAGTTTAAGCCACCGGGTCTGGGATTCGAACCACGGTCGACTACGTGGGAGTCCAGCGCCATAGCCATTACGCTAACTGCTGGTCCCTGAAGGCCACTTTCAGAATGCTGCTGGACAGCCTCTTCCTCATCACCATCATCTCTGGCCTCGAGTTGCAGAATTCGGGGCTCAGTGTGGACACCTTGAGGGCCAGAATAATAAACCCTGACTGAGAGAGAGTAAGGACTAAAGATAGAGGTGTAATTCGGGCGGGCTCACAACGCCCCTGCCGAGGACCAAGGCCAGGACCTGTGGCCTCCACAGGACACGCGATATTAAAGCTGGGGTGGACATTCGCTTCTCTGGTGTATCACAGCCATTTCCTGAAAGAAGACGCACAGGCTCTGAGCGGGGGCCTGCTCGGGGGACACTCAAGGAAACGGCCAGGCTGGGGAAGGGCTGGGGCCCTCTCCCTGTCTCCTGGCTGCCTACCGAGCCGCCATGTGGGGGAGTCTGTTTCTGTGGCTGCTTGCATTTACATGTAGTCTCAAGACAGGAGGATGCCTTATCTGGGGCCACTCGTGGGCAGCATCCAGCGACCTGTGAACCTGGGGTCTTAGCACAGCCGGTCCGGGCGGACTCCGACGCCTCCTTGCGCCTGAGCGCTGCAGCTTACCTGCTGGCTCGTGGTACCGGGGTTAGTGTGAGGATTAAACAGAGCACAATCTACGTCAGTGTGGAGCGTACTACTTGACACAGAAGAAGAGCTCCACAAAAATTGGTTATCGTAGTAAGTATACAACGAGTATCTGCTGGACAAATAGAAAAATTGTTGTAAGGTGGGAGTTTGGTGCTTTATTTTTCCTTTTTTCTTAAGTTCCTGTCTTTCTTCCATGAGAGACACAGAGACAGGCACTGCCAACAGCGTTCTCTCTCCACGATCCTGCCCCAGCCTCAGCCAACCCCAGATCACGGGCACGTGTGCACCCGGCATGCTCAGGGAGGTCTCCCTCTGTGAGCCTGGGACCCTCCCTGGGTGGCTGAGGTGCCGAGCGTTGAGTTCCTGCCTAAGCAGGGCCCAGCCTGCGGTCCTGCTTTAAATCATCCCCGTTCCCTGGAAATCCCTGGCGTGTGTAGCAGCAATAGCTTAGAATATCTGCCCCCAAAGATGTCTTCCAGGTACTGATCTGACTCCTCCTTCCTTACCGGAAGATTTCTGCTACAAAGAGAACTATGAATAGCTAAAGGGTGTTCAATTAATGGCAGTATCGGAATTAGAAGCCAAGGTTATTTCCTTTGGAGCTTGAAGTTATTTTTCTTGAGAGTTACGGGTCTGTGAAAGACATTGAAGACCACAGAAGAAACTTAACTTATTTTGCTTCCCTCATCTTTTTTTTTTTTTTTTTTTTTTTTGAGAGGTTTTTGCTATAGGGTACATGCACTTGCCAGAAAGACAGAGAGAGAGACAGAGACAGAAAGCGAGAAATTACCCCCCGGGGGATGGCCACGCTGCAATCCCTTCTCCTCCATTCTCCTCTCGAGATCTTGGGCACACATACACGTGCCTGGCGTGAGTTTAAGTCACCGGGTCCGGGACTCGAACCGCGGTTGGCTACATGGGAGTCCAGCGACATAGCCATTATGCTGACTGCTGGTCTTGTCTGCTCCACCTTTTGAAATCAAGAAAAATAGAAGCACATTAATCTACCTTTAAAAACACTCATAAAAGCATCATTTGACTCTAGTAAACCAGTTCTAACAGAACGTGTGTTCTAGTTTCCGTACATCGTCAGTGAATGAAGACAGAGTGGACAGGGCCGAGGAGACAGAAGGCAGAGTGGCAAGGAGGGAGAAGGAAGAAGCCGAGAAGGGAGGTAGAGGGGGTAGCAGACAAAAGGAAGGCGCTGATAGCTATTTGTATTGTTGTTCTTTGTACTTAATGAATCCTCACAAAACCGTTTGGGTGGCTCAGTGTAATCCCGCTTTCCAGACAAGGAGACCGGGGCTGGATGGGTTAGGTGGTATGTCGCAGGTCGTTTCTTGTAGAAGGTTTTGCCATGGGCCACGTGAGCTTGCCGGAGAGACAGTGAGAGGAAATGCAAAGTTGCTCCTCGTAGGGGACGGCCACGCCTCAATCCCTCTTCCTCCTGGGATTTTTTGGGTGTGTATGCACACGCGCCTGGTGTGAGTCTGAAGTCCCACATCTGGGACCCGAATTGCGGTCTACCGTGTGGGAGGTCCGCGCCTTAACCGCTGGCCACCTGCGAGCCCGTCCCTGTCCTGGTTAGCAGGAGAGCTGCATTTCAAAGGTGTGGACTCGCTCTGTGCTCTCCCTAGCTTCTCCTCCCCAGTCTCTTTCCCTCACTGCCCCGACTTCCTGTCTCCTCCCTTCCTTTGCTCCTTCCTCGGCCCCCTGCCTCTTCCCCGTCTGTGGGACACTGCCCTCCTTGGGGGGGGCTTTCCACACACCTCTGCTCGAGCGTCGGAGTGGCTCACGGTCTTCCCGGGCCTGCTCAGAGCTCGGCGCCGTGTGCACGCCGCTGTAGGTGTCCCGCGTGCCCGCCCCAGCCCGTGGTGCAGCCGCGCCCGCCCCCGCAGAGCAGGCCGCTGTGCAGATGGGCTGCGAGAGGAGGGAGAAACTGCGCGCAGGCCTTGCTAGGGAATGGCTGTCACTGCATTTCAGGTCAGTCACCTGCTCAGAGGGTAATTTTCTTGACTCTTGCAATGTAAAAAAAATGTTTTCTAATATTAAATTCTGCTTATTGCTAGACTATTCTCCTGAGGGAAAGGGCAGAGTGGGGAAGGGGACTCTCCTACCCCCTCACACACAGACCCAGAGGGTCCCGAGGCTTGCGGTGCTGCCCGACAAAAACCCGCACTTTGGCGGAGGTGGAGATAACGCGGCCTACGCCTTTGCCTGTGGATCCTCCCCCATCGCCCCAGTCAGCGCTGGTTCCCGAAATGTCACCTAGGTGACACCCCTCCACCCCTGCACTTACTAAATACCCACACCAGCTCCCCGAAGAGCCTCCCTGACAAGTCGGATCAGGTAACGCTGCGCTGAAGCCGTGCACTAGGGACAGGCCGGAGGGGACGTGCATGCCAGGGCTGATGCACAGGCTCTGACAGGGAGCTCGGCCATGTGCCCCCCGCTCACCATCACACGCCCTCGGGTTCTTCAGGGCGGCGGGCAGAGGGGGAATGGGGGCTGCAGTGGAAGCGAGATGGGGCTAGCTAAGAGATGGTGGAGCTGGGGTTTATTACAACTTGAAACGCAAGCTTCCTAGCATGGGCGCTTCTCGTTTTACTTTTATCAGAGACAGGTATATTTTTAAAAATAGTAATTAATTTTATTTATTGTCACTTTTTCACTTTTTGCTATAGGACATGCATGAGAGAGAGAGAGAAAGTGAGAAAGCAAGCCACCAGATCTAGGAGTGGAACCGTGGTTGGCCATGTGGGAGTCCAGTGCCCTAACCACCATGCCACTTGCTGGCCTCCAGGATGGTCACTTCTTTTATTTGAGAGATTTTTGCTATCGGGCATGTGCGCTTGCTAGAAACACTGAGAGACAGAAAGCAAGAAATCACCCCTCGGGGGGATGGCCATGCCATAATCCCTTCTCCATTCTCCTCTCAGGATCTTGGGCACACATGTACACATGCCCGGCGTGAGTTTCAAGTCACTGGGTCTGGGACTTGAACTGCAATCAGCTATGTGGGAGTCGAGTGCTTTAACCACTGTGCCACCTGCTGGCCCCGCACAGTCATTTCTTAATAATGAGTAGAAAACGTAGACTGCAGAGCCCTCGTTCTGCACAGGTGTAAGCAAACAGCTTTGCTTTCCGGTTCCACCTGTCAACATTACGGCCTCCTCCGCTCCGCCCCATGACGCGCTCCATCTCCCACACGAGGAAACGGAGCCGTGGTGGGTAACTGACTTTCCTCTGCCGTGTGTCAGCTGTTCAAGAAGAAAGGCAGAGGAGCCGGGAGCGAGCCGAGAGTGAGGTGGAATGTGCCGGCGGCGGCCATGAGGACATGCCCGTGGAGAGGATTCTGGAAGCCGAGCTTGCTGTGGAGCCAAAGACAGAATCCTACGGTGACATGAACATGGAGAGCTCGGTGGGTGGGCTTAGCCTCCGTGGTCCTCCTGCTGGTGTGGTGGAGGTCTGGGAGGGGCGGCTGTGCGTCCCAGGACCTGTCCCTCACCATGCTGTGCTCCTCGTGCAGACCAATGACCCTGTCACCAACATCTGCCACGCCGCGGATAAGCAGCTGTTCACCCTGGTTGAATGGGCCAAGCGCATCCCCCACTTCTCTGGCCTCACCTTGGAGGACCAGGTCATTCTGCTGCGCGCAGGTACATCTCGGGGTTCCTTCCACTTGGGTCAGTCACCTGGGCTGCCATTCCAAGTGACTGCTGGGGTCCCGACACGGGTAACCTGAAGGAACAGCTGCCCCTCCAAGTGGTCCTGGTTGACAATGGGCTAACCCCTGAGGGTTGTTCTTTCTAATGCCGTCTAAAATCTGGTGGGCCTGCTCCGAAACACTCCTCCCAAATGGAGCCGGATTTGTTCATGGCGTGGTGGGCTCTTATCCCATGCAAATTTTAGCATGGCTTTGTAATTTGCATGTCATTGTCAAAGCCCGAGAGAGTGTTTTTAGTGAGGGTGATTTGAAAGCCATGACTCGTTGCTGTGATGCCATGGGCCAGCAGGGAGAGTCCATCTCACAGGGGACCCTGGAAGCCAAAGGAGTCTGCTCAGACTTGCACGAAACAGATTTTTTGAAGAGAGATTTTTGCTATAGGGCGCGTGTGTGCTTTCTGGAGAAAGATGGAGAGACAGAAAGCTAGAAATCACCCCCTGGGGGGATGGCCACGCTGCAGTCCCTTCTCCTCCATTCTTCTCTCAGGATTTTGGGCATGCACGCACACACACCTGGTGTGAGCTTCAGGCTGCTGGGTCTGGCACTCCAACAGCGATCGGCCACGTGGGAGTCCAGCAATGTCCCCACTACGCCACCTGCTGGTCCCATCAGCAGGGACTAACATCCCTTCCTATTTTAAGATTGTATGTATTTCCTTGCCTCCCGTTTGTGGGACTCAGTGCCATCCTCGACGAATGAGGGTCTCTGCTAGGTAACGAGCAGCCCCTGAGTGTCAGCCGGGCCACATCCTGTGCTGCATGGTCCCAGACGGTGCCCAGAAATGAAACGAGGTCGTCTGGCCCTGGGGGTCGAGGCTGCAAGGTGGAGTCCCTTGACCCACCACGAGAGCTGGCACAATGACCGCCACGTGCTGAATGTTCAATGCGTATTTGTGGACTGACTGAAAAAAAAAAAAAAAAAAAAAAAGAAAGAGTCCTTATCCCCCAGCTGTCATTCCGGGCTACTTGCAAGAGGCTGTGGGGCCACGCAGAGCCTTTGTCCCTTCCTTAGTCGGCTGCAGCGTCCTGGACGAGATTTCTGACTCTGCGCTCATGCTGGGGTCCTCGTCGTGCGTCGGTGACTCGGTGAAGTGAACCGTGCTTGGTTTCCCTTCAAGGCCCCTCCTGTCCTTGCAGGCTGGAACGAGTTGCTGATCGCCTCTTTCTCCCACCGCTCGGTGTCCGTGCAGGACGGCATCCTCCTGGCCACGGGCTTGCACGTCCACCGGAGCAGCGCGCACAGCGCCGGGGTCGGCTCCATCTTTGACAGGTGTCCCCTCTGCTCCCGGCATTGTGTGTGTTTGTGTGTGTGTGTGCATGTGTCTGCGTGTGTGTGTGCGTGTATGTGCATGCAGGCTGGGGGCATTGTCTGAAACACGGGGCACGGGGCGGGTACTGCACAACCATCAGGTGAGTTCACGTTCCGGCCTTTGGCCCCTAAATGTGGTTTCTCATCACCTGTCCTTGCTTTCTGTGAACAGAGTTCTCACCGAGCTGGTTTCTAAAATGAAAGACATGCAGATGGACAAGTCGGAGCTGGGGTGCCTGCGAGCCATCGTCCTGTTCAACCCAGGTGACGACTGGCGTGGCGTCCTGGCGCGTGGCCTGTGGCACTCCAGTGCCTTTTGGTCCTCCAGTTCAGCCGGGACAGGAATCCTGCGCTGGAGAGTGCAGACAGCCGGCTGTTCACGGCCTGTGCCTTCAGAGCCGTCTCAGTGTTGGGAACAAACGCGGCGTGTGCACGTTCAGTGTAGGGGGCGGTGGCGGGGCCGTGGTGGAGGAGGCGGTCGGAAGTGGTCGGGCTCTGGATGTTCTTCTAGGGACCACTCGGGTCTGCTGATGACCTGGATGTGGGTCTTCAAAAGGCTCGTGGAAAATGTGTATTATGAAAAAGCACTATGCACGGATTGCCTTTTTTTTTTTTTTTTTTTGCACCAAAATTAACTTGTGCTTTCTTGCATTTTCCCACAAACTTTCTGAAGTCCCATGATACGGGAAATAAGAGAGGAGTGAGGGCCAGCCAGCGGGCAGCTTGGTGGTGCTGGGCCCGCCTGGCAGGCCCTCTTCTCAACCCGAGGTCTCTCTGCACGCTGAGCGGTGTTGCCAGAGGTTAAGCCTCTTGTCTCTTCCAGATGCCAAAGGTCTGTCCAACCCCTCCGAGGTGGAGACTCTGCGGGAGAAGGTTTACGCCACCCTGGAGGCCTACACCAAGCAGAAGTACCCTGAACAGCCAGGCAGGTGAGGCGGCGGGAGGGTGGAATACGCTCCCTCCCAGTCCGTGCGCTGGGCTCCGGAGTGCCCCGGGCGCCGTCCGGACCTTCTCTCGCGTGATTTAATCTCCATCATGAGTTGAAAGCACTGACACGTTAGCGCCAGGAGGCTGGAGGCCTTGCCCGTCGTGTTCGCCATTACTGCTCAGAACAGTGCCTGGAAGATCTGATACATCTTTTAAAATTTGTTTATTTCTTAAGGTTTTTGCCATGGGGTGTTTGTGCTTTGCCAGAGAGAGATGGAGAGAAAAAGTGAGAAATCGCTCCCAGTGGGATGGCTATGCTGTGAGCCCTTCTCCACCATTGTCTTCCTGGGATTTGGGGCATGCACACACACGCGCCTGGTGCGATATTCAAGCCACTAGGTCCAGGACTTGAACCATAGCTGTCCATGTGGGAGTCCAGTACCTTAACCACCACGCCACCTGCTGCCCCCACAATATATCTTTAAATGCTGGAGGAACAAGCAGATGAGTGGGTAAGTGTGTGCATCGTCACCTCCAACTTCTAACAAGGAACGGAGGCTCAGAAAAGCTAAGTAACTTGCCCAAAGTAGTAAAGCTGATGTGCGGTGGGGTGAGATGGGACCAGGTCTGCCTGATTTCAAAGAGCCTGTGTTTGAAGTGTGGCTGTGTTGTTCCTGGCCTGCGCCCGGGATCCCCCATAGAAAGTGCAGAGTCTGAGCCAGGAGATGTGGCTGCTGGCCTCCAGGGTGACATCAGTGTGGGCTCTGGCAGGGTGCTGGGTCTGGGCTCCTCATTTGGGAGTAAAGAAGTTCCCCGAAGTTCTCTGAAGCCATGTCGCAGCACAGGTATTCCTGCGCCACTAAAAAAATGTCTTCTCCCAACCTTTCCTCCACAGTACAGCTCAATAAAAATTCCCTCTCTGATAACCCCAGGTGAAATGAAAAAATACAGTCCTCAAATCTTCTAGGAGGCTGGAAATGAAATGGCAAAGACTGCCCTGAAGACCCATTTGTGTCGTAATGAATCCCCCTTAGGATTAATTTGTATACCCTCCTGCTTCTCACTAATGGCCCTTATTCCCTGTGAAGTTTAATTTTCCCTAAAGCTGCCTATCCTGGATCATAAGCCAATGTCTATCCATTGACCAGAAGAGACCGAGCTGGGGTTTTGGTGAGAGACCGTGTGTAAATCCAGGGGTGAGCTTTGGCCCTGAGGTGCCGTGAAGAGGCAGGCCTCGTGTACTGGAAAGATGAAGCTGTCAGGGTCCACCGCGAGGGGCAGCAGTTTGATACAACAGGCGTTTATGTGAGTCAGCACGGATGGGCAGTCAGGGCAGGGAGGGGCTCGCCTCCACGCCATCACTCAGGGACCCAGGCTCCTTCCTTCTGTGGCTCCCTGGTGACCCCGTGCCACGTCGCGTTCTGCCTGTGGATGATGGGAGGGGCGGAGTGGAGCAGAGAGGCCGGGCTGTGAGGCAGGGCCTTCCTCTTCATGGTTCCTCATCGTGCACACCTGGGCACCTGGGACTAGCCACGGAGAGGCTGGGGACCGTGTGCAGCTGCGTGACGAGGAAGGGCAGATGGGTCTGCTGAACACCCAGCAGTGTCTTCCCCTAGAACTTGGCCCTTGAGTCTTTTCCTGGAAGAGGGCTGCCTGCAGACACCAGGGAGAGAGCCTAACACTTGTTGCCTGAAGTCGGGCAGAGCCTGGAGCTGCCGAGGTGCCAGGGGCTGGGTGTACCCGACATGGCATGGACAGTGTGACCACCCGAGTCCTGGCGGGAGGCTCAGCAGGTACAGCCGGTCTGGGCAGCAGAGTGTGCTGTCATGTTGTGGTACCATGCTGCCACCCCGTGGACACTTTGAGAAGTACATGTCGCAGGAGCGAGCTCTTCGCAGAGATCAAGGCAGGAGGGTGCAGCTCGTGTACACCCCTCACACACACAGCGGGCGGTCTCAGAGCTGCAGAGGGTGCAGAGCTCGCGTGCACAGCCCTCGCACACACAGAGGGCGCCCTCAGAGCTGCGGAGGGTGCAGAGCTCGCGTGCACACCCCTCGCACACACAGTGGGCGCCCTCAGAGCTGCAGAGGGTGCAGAACTCGCGTGCACACCCCTCGCACACACAGCAGGTGCCCTCAGAACCGCGAACCCTGGCTGCCTCCACCGCTGTGGGAGGCAGGGACAGTCGTGGCTGTGACTGTTAGTGGGTACACTCTGTGACCAAGTCCAGGTCAGACAGCAGAGGGTGGTTTTTGGCATATGAGGGGCAGTCTTCCAAACGTTTGTGGAAAACAGGTGTTTTGGAAAAAAAAAAGATACATGGGCTTCAAAATGTTTATGCACCAAAGTAAAATTATACTTTACTTCTGTCTTCCCATGAATGTTTTGCAGTTCTGTTGTATTTAGCATTTGACCTGTTATGAAACATTAGCATTTTTAGAGTTAAAAAAGCTTTTTGGGGCCAGCAGGTGGCGTGGAGGTTAGGGCACCGGATGTCACAGGGCCGACTGATTTGCGTCCGGAGGCTTGGAATTGTCTGGCACGTGTGCGTGTGTGCTCACATCCCAAGAGGACGATGGAGGGGGGATTGTGGCATGGCCATTCCCTCTGGGGGTGATTTCTCACACCCTTCCCGCCCCGTGTCTCTCTCTGGAGAGCGCGTGTTCCCTATAGCACACACACGGGTTTAAAAGTGCTCGAGAGTTCATCTCAGCGTAAGTTAGCACTTTACAGGGAGTGCAGCGCAGCCCTCTTTGCCTGGGCCCCTTTCCCACAGCAGTGCCGTCGGGCACCTGCAGGGCGTGTCATTGGCCGTGTTCAGTTTCGAGCTGCTGTTGCAGTAGACGTTGGCGTTTTCTGTGTGGAGAAGTGACTTCCGCTTTCAGATGGGCAGCTTGCTTTTCTTATATTGCTGCCCTTCCCTAAAACTTCACGAGGCCTGAGTATATTGTAGAAATGGACATATTTTCTTTGCTTTCTTCTTTTTTTAGGAGATTTTTGCTATAGGGCACATGCGCTCGCCGGAAAGACAGAGAGAGACAGAGAGACAGAAAGCAAGAAATCACCCCCCCACACACCCAGGGGGGATGGCCGTGCCACAATCCCTTCTCCTCCATTCTCCTCCTGGGATTTTGGGCACACATGCCCGGCATGAGTTTGAAGCCACCAAGTCCAGGCCTTAAACCGCGGTCGACTCTGTGGGAGTCAGCAGCATAAGCATTATGCCATCTGCTGGTCCCAGCGTGGAATATTCTCAGTGAAAGTTCAGATCCCAGCTTGAAGCACCACTGAGCACTCAGGGCCTATCTCTAACCAGAAACCCCTGCCGTGGAGCCCCAGGACTGGCGTGGCCCTGTCCCTGCACTTTCTGTTGGAAGGCATGGAGAACACTAAAAATCAGTCTCCGTGGCAAGGCGGGGACAGCACTGCAGAGGGCCAGCAGGCGGGGCACGGGCCTGCGAGGACACCAGAGTGAGGTGGAGCCCTTCCCGCAGGCCCCCTCTCCCTTATGTGAACCTCACAGCCAATTCCTCAGCCGTGGAGAAGTGTGTGTGAGGGCGTGGATGAAAGTGTGGTGTAAGGAGGTACATTTGTGTCAGTGTGAGCAGGCACCTGTGTGAGTGGCGTAGCACACAAGCGTGTGAACAGGCATGTGTGTGGATATGAATGCGAGAATGCATAGGCATGGATGTGAGCGTGAGGCCTTGGGTGCAAGCACATGCTAAGGGCACGTGAGAAGATGAGTGTGTAAAGGAGAATGAGGGGGTGTGTGTAAACAGTGAGGGCCTACATGTGCATACGCATATGTGTGTGAGTGGACATGAATGTTTGAATGGTGAGGATATGCATGCACGAGGTGTGTGTGAGAGTGTGAGTGTGCACACGTGTGAGTGGTGAGGGTGTGTGTGCGAGTGTGAGCATGCAGTATGTGTGCAAGGATAGGTCATTTTCTTTTCTTTTTTTTTTTTTTGGAGAGGTTTTTTTGCTATAGGGCGCGTGCGCTCGCCAGACAGACAGAGAGAGACAGAGAGACAGAAAGCGAGAAATCACCCCCCAGGGGGGATGGCCACGCCGCAATCCCTTCTCCTCCATTCTCCTCTCGGGATCTTGGGCACGCACGCACACACGCCCGGCGTGAGTTTTAAGCCACCGGGTTTGGGACGCGAACCGCGGTCGACTACGTGGGAGTCCAGCAACATAGCCATTACGCAAACTGCTGGTTCCCAGGATAGGTCATTTCCAATAGGCCACGGTGCCAGGACAGAGTGCTTTCTCTGTGTAACCTGAAGGGAAGTGCAGATGAAACCTGGTAAAGCTGGTAACACTTGGTTACGAATCGGCAACAGAAATCCATAACCGGAGCGACTGGAGGCCAGGGGCAGGCCAGTGTCCCGGGAGTGGGCTGTGTCACAGACCTTGACGTTGCGCCTTGCCCGGAGGGTCCTTCCAAGGTCCTAGTCACCATGGGGTCCGTGCCCACAGTGTCACGGGTGTCCTGAGTGTTTCCACAGATCTTCCCAAGAGCCTTCTGGGCCCCAGAGAATGTGAGGGCTGCGGGGTGGCCAGCACCTGCCGTGAGACATCACCCCTGGGGGGATGGCCACACTGCAGTCCCTTCTCCGGTTCTCTTCCTGGGATTTTGGGCACTTGTGCTCATGCACTTGGTGAGATTGTCACGTTACTGGGTCTGGGACTCAAATTTTTATTATTGGCCCTGTAGAAGTCCAGCCCTTGAACCACGGTGTCACCTGCTGGTCCCTGGTTTTTGCCTTTAAGATCAACTCCCTGTGGGGCCGGCAGGTGGTGTGATGGTTAAGGCACTGGATTCCCACATGATGGTGGTTCAAGTCCCACACCTGGCAGGTTGGAAATTAGGCTGGTGCGTGTGCACGCATACCCAAAATCCCACGCTGAGAAGGGACTGCAGTGTGGCCATCTCCCCGGGGGATGACTTCTCACTTTCCCTCTCTGTGTCTCTCCCCGGCTGGCACACGTGCCCTGTGGCAAAAACTTTAAAACACACAAACAGAAACCCTCACCCTCTAGCCTATTTCTGAAACTGCCTAGGCTTAGAAATTCTGTAACTCCCTGTCACCCTCTGACTCCTCTAGCTCAGGATGGTGGAGGAGAACGATGAGGCCACGGCCCGGCAGGCGCCTGGCACACCCTTCCCGGCCTGACACCCTCTGCTTCCCTGCAGGTTCGCCAAGCTGCTGCTCCGCCTCCCGGCCCTGCGCTCCATCGGCCTGAAGTGCCTGGAGCACCTCTTCTTCTTTAAGCTCATCGGGGACACCCCCATCGACACCTTCCTCATGGAGATGTTGGAGACCCCACTGCAGGTCACCTGAGCCCCCAGGATCACCCCTGGGCAGGTGTGTGTGGCCCCCACCCCGCACACTCCCCCGCCCCTGTTCCCAAAATGTGATGCTTATAATAAAGAACCCCTTTGTACACGTGAGACTTTTATAGGTGGAGTTTTGTAGAGATGCTAGAGGAAATCCTTTGCTATCCAAGGGGCTGGGGGGCTTTCTGGACGTTCCTGGGAAAACTAACCAAGTCTCTGTACATAGAACTGGTTTAAATTATTTTTTCACTTGCCATGGAGAGCAAACGGATAATAAATAATATATGTGATACGGCACGCTTGGACGTGGGCTGTTATTGCCGCAGAGAGGTTAGCGCAGTGTGGGGGAGGGGTGCAGGGAGCTGGGGCGGGAGCAGGCCTGGGGGCCCGAGACGCACGCCCCAGGGCTGGGAGGCTGAGCCCCAGCTGCACGTCAGGGCACAGCCGATGTCGCCCCGTAACTTTGCCCCCGTCTCTCAGAGTCAGCGCGATTCTGGGATTCTGGGCTTTGTCTATTCCTTCTAAGAACAATGGCAGGAAGACCCTTGTTCTGGTCAGGCAGGGGGTGTGAGGCCCGAAGGAGATGTTCTCTTGGCGAGGGGAGACTTCTGGTCCTGGATGGGTTGGCCTGCGGTGCAGCAGTAAAATCTGAAGCTCTTTGAGGCTGACCTGCATGGGGAGGGTCCAAGTTTGCGTCTGGAGATTGCCCTGTGCACCAGGAATGTGTGTGCCCGTGATTGGGACTGCTCAAGGCTGGTGTGGACTATGACATCAAGACCCTGTTGGGGGACCAGCAGTTGGCGTAATAGCTATGTCGCTGGACTCCCACGTAGTCGACCGCGGTTCGAGTCCTGGACCCAGTAGCTTAAAGTCACACCGGGTGCGTGTGCGTGCGTGCCCAAGATCCCGAGAGGAGAATGGAGGAGAAGGGATTGCAGCGTGGCCATCCCCCCTGGGGGGTGATTTCTCGCTTTCTGTCTCTCTGTCTTTCTCTGTCTGTCTGGTGAGTGTACACACCCTATAGCAAAAACCTCTCCAAAAAAAAAAAAAGAAGGAAAGAAAGAAAGAAAGAAAGAAAGAAAGAAAGAAAGACAGACAGACTCCGTTGGGAGTGCTGTCTGTCTTCTTCTCTATCTCTGTCTCTCCTGCTTATGGAAGAAATAAAATCAGTCAATTAAAAAAAATATATCTCATGTCCTGGGCATTGATGAGAGGTAGTAACAAAGGAATGGATTTTCTTTTTTTTAGGTTTTTGCTGTAGGGCATACATGGAGAGACAGAGAGAAACAGAGGGAAAGGGAGAAATCGCCCTCCAGGGGGAACGGTCATGCCGCAATCTCTCCTCTGTTCTCCTCTCAGAATTTTGGGCACACATGCTTGGTGTGATTTTCAAGCTGCCAGGTCTGGGACTCGAACCGTGGTCCTCCACGTGGGAATCCAGCACCTTAACTACCATGCCACCTGCTGGCCCAAGGGATGGATTATCTGTTGTGAACCACCAGCATCAGCAGAGACCAGAGGACCTCTGGTTTATCGTCCATCACTGTCGAATCCCGCATAGCCCGTTTTTAAAAGGGAAAGAGAAAACCTTCCCCAGCCCCAGCCTGGGCTCTCTGGGTGTGTCCGGGGGCCCTGGCGCCTGACTCCGCAGCAGGACAGCGAGCTCTCGGGTAGGGACAGTGCCCAGCTGCAGCACGTCCAGCCAGTGCCACCCGTGTCTCCCAGGCACCTGCCCTCCCTCTGCAGGAACAGGGCTCAGCACACACCTGCACTGGGGTTTACGCAGCGGTGGTGGCAACCCCCACACCTGCACATGCCTTCCCTGTGCTGCCAGGGCTTGGCACACGGTTGGGCTGGACACACGGTAGGACCCGGCACACGGTCGGCACAAGGAAGTGTGTGTTGGTGAACTGGCACTTGTCACGACTGGAAGTTGCCAGGGCCATGCGGGTGGCAACTGCCTCATCCCCATCAACAACTTGTCACCTCGGAGTCCCCCAGGGCTCACCCTCCAGTCCAAATCCGCCCACCAGTGACCACGCCATGGCTCATAAGGGGACTTTGGAAGTTTATAGGAATGTGGCATTAAAGTCCAAGCCTAGTTTGGGGTTGGAAGTTTTTGAAATCTATGCAGGGTTATTTTATTTTCTTAAAAAAGAATTATTTTATTTAACATTTATTTATTTGTTTTAATTTGATCAGAGAGGGACAGTGTGGGAGAGAGCGAGAGGGAGGGAAAGTAAGAAAACAAGCTGCCAGGTCCAGGACTCGAACCGCAGTTGGCCATGAGGGAGTCCAGGGCCCTTAACCACCATGCCTCCTGCTGGCCCTTACATAGGGTTGTTTTATAATATAAGACCCCCCACTCCGTATTACTGAGAAAAGTCTGGAGATACCTTAGCCTTGGCCATTAAACTGTGGAATAAACATCTTGACTTCGTTGTTTTTTCCTTTTCTTTTTTGTTGTGCCTGCACTCACTGTGATGGAGGATAGACAGCTGGGGAAGGCGGGCCAGAATTTCACTGCGCAGGTTCCCTGGCCTCTTCCCTCCCCCAGCGGAACTGGCCGGGACATTCAGCCGCCTTGGGGCACCCAGTGCCACCTCCTGGTGTGACCTGAGTCCTGACGCAGACGCGGGCCCCAGCTCTCACCACCAGCTGACGCCGCAGGGGCCTGCAGCGCCGTGGGGCTGGCTGTTCCCACCACGGCTGCCACAGCTCCATCCCACTGGTCCTGTGGGAGGACCGATGCCTCGGCGCCGACCGTGTTCCCTCGGCGCCCGCCATGCCTGTCCCCTCGGCGCTCACCCACGTCCCCTCCGCGCCCCCCGCGTCCCCTCCGCGCCCCCCGCGCCCACCACGTCCCCTCCGCGCCCACGTCCCCTCGGCGCCGCCCTGTCCCACTGGCTGACGTGCACCGAGGACAACCTGGGGCTTCCGCCTGGCTTCCCACGGGATTCTCAGGAGGGCGCTGACCCTGCGGCGCCAGGCTGCGGGTTGGGACTCACGGCCAGAGCCTGGCCCGGTGCGCCGCGGTGTCCTGGTCTGCCTGTGCGCTGGTCTGCCTGTGGCTAGTAACAGGGACACAGGGTCTGCGTCCTCCGTGAGAACCCAGGTCGACTCAGCTCGGGGTTGAGGTCCCGGGCCGGGGCCTGTGGAGGGTCTCCTCGCTGACCACTCCTGGTGGAGGGTGAAACTGCGGACCTGTCCCCCTCTCTCCTTATAAACCCACCAGGACTCAGCCACGGGCACCCACCCTGGTGCCTAATGACCCAAGGGCCCCACCTTTCCACACCATAGATTAAATTTCTTTTCTTTTTTAGGTTTTTGCCATAGGGCATGTGCACTCCTGGAGAAAGACAGAGAGACAGAGAGAGAGAGAAATCACTCCCCAGGGGGATGGCCATGCCACAATCCCTTCTCCAGTCTCTTGGGATTTGGGGCACGCATATACCTGCTGCAATTTCCAAGCTGCTAGATCTAGGACTCAAACCGTGCTTAGCCATGTAGGGGTCCAGCGCCTTAACTACCCCAACCTGCTGGTCCTAAACTTCTTAATACTTTGCAACGCGACCAAATCCCAGGGACACCATTGCGTCTTGTGCCTGGGGGAGAGGTGCTTCATTTCTCTGGCTCTCCTGTCCTCTCCTTGTTTGCAAAAGTCAGGTAACACCCACCTTCCAGGACAAAAAGATCAAAGTGGCGGGGCCAGCGGGTGGCACGGTGGTTAAGGCACTGGACTCCCACATGGCTGACCTCGGTTTGAGTTCAGACCTAGCGGCTTGCTTTCTCTCTCTTTCCCTTTCTCCCTCCCTCTCTCTCTCTCTCAGTGAGCTCATGTGTGCTAAAGCAAATTTTAAAAATGAAAATAATAATAATAAATGAAATTAAATAAATAATTTTTTAAAAGATAGATGTTGCATAAAACCCACTGTAAGCGCATGTGCTTTGGCACAGGCGTGCTTGGGTTCAGTCCCTGGCTTTGGTAGCCACGATGGGCTTAGGCCTTGCCGAGCCTCCATCGCCTTACCCGTGAGGTGGACTCACACACCCTCGGCGCTGCAGGACTCTCGCGAGGATCACGGGCGCTGTGAATGCGGCTCAGCGGCCAGCACAGAAGCTGGACAAAGACATTCACTCAGCTTCTGATGAAAAGTGAGATTGTAATGAAAACAGTCTTGGGGGAAACATTCCTGATGACGGGGCTAACAGGTGGCATAGAGGTTAAGGCACTGGACTCCCACATGGCCTACTGTGGTTTGGGTCCTAGACCCGGTGGCTTGAAAATCATGTGGGGCATGTGTTTGTGGTTGCCCAAAATCCCAGGAGCAGAATGGAGGACAAGGGATGAGGCATGGCCATCCCCCTGGGGGGTGATTTCTCATTTTCCCTCTCTCTGTCTCTGTCTCTCTGGCAAGTTCCTATGGCACAACTGTTAAGAAAATTCTCATTATAATTGTAATTGACATGTAATAGTTGTACATATTCCTGGGAAACAGAGAACACTTGGTTGTTCGTGGTTTGTGGAGATTTCCAGAGCATTTTACTCTGCAGCCTGGCCCAGGTCATCCCATGTACTGTCCAAGGAATCGCAAAACTGATCTGCGGTTTGGGCTTAACTCTTGTGTTCGAAGGTGGATCTTCTCAGTACGTGGGAGGAAGTTGCTGTCATCTTTACCAGCGCTGACCATGAGGAAGCCCGTGTGGACTGTGAGGACAGCCCCCTGTGAGAGGGCAGTGGGGCCTCTATCCTTTCCTTTCCTTTCCTTTCCTTTCCTTTCCTTTCCTTTCCTTTCCTTTTCTTCTTTTTCTTCTTTTTCTTCTCTTTTCTTTCTTTTCTTTTCTATTCTTTGTTTTAAGTTTATTTATTCATCTCTTCCAAGAGAGACTGCCCAGCAAGGTCCCACACCACGATCCGCCCCAGGCTCAGCCAGCCCCGGACAGTGGGCGGGGGCGTGCCTGGTGTATCAGGGAGGTCTCTGGACACCGGCCAGGAACCGGGCCAACCACGGGTCCACAGCCACTCTGCGACTGCCCAGCCCAAAGCTGGCATTCCGTAGACTTGGAGGGGCCAGGAGGAGGTGTCGTGGTTAAGGCGCTGGGCTTTCATGTGGCCAACTGCGGCTCGGGTCCTGGACCTGACAGCTTGAAAACCACGCCAGGAGCATGTGTGCGTGCCAAGAATCCCAGGAACGGGATGAGGGAGAAGGATTGTGGCATGGCCATCCTCCCTGGGGGATGGTTTCTCGCCCCCCCTCTCACTGTCTCTCTTTTTCTCCCTGGTGAGCACATGTACCCTAAGCCAAAAACCTTAAAAAAATAAAAAAGACTGAGGAGGCCAGACGGTGGCCCAGGGGTAACACGCCGATGGACCACATGGGAGAGTCCTGGGTCCAGGTCCAGGCCTCCCGTGCAAGCCATGACCCAGGCTGGCTGAGGCTGGAGGTGCATCACGGAGTGAAGACCCCGTTGGGATGCCATCTCGTTCTGTCTCTGTCTCTCTCTGACTCTGACTCTCTCTCTCATGAAATAAATAAATAAATAAATAAATAAATAAATAAATAAATAAATACACATGAAAAAAAAGGGCTGAATGCTGTTGGCGCCTCTGTCCCGTTCCAGTATGGGTCAGCCCACTGCAAACGCGGGGCCTCAGAGCGAGTCTGGAGCCTCCCTGCGGGGCCGTGGCCAGGAGCGTGCCTCTGGAAGACTGGTGAGGAGGGGGCTGTACTGTCTGCCAGGTCACGCCTCATGGGCACAGGGGGCAGCCACCCAAGAAGTGGAGGCACGCTCTTTGTTTTGGGGGAACTTGTACCTGAGGGGAGAGAAAGCTCAGGACCGGGCTAATCCGTGGAGGTGACCTGCAGTGCTCGGAGTTCACGGGGCACATTCAGAGCTGGACGGGGGACGTGGGGGGCTGGTGTGGGACCCATTTACATGGGAAGCATCGAATACTCGAGGGGTGTGCTGGCTTGTCCCAGGGCCCCACGGTGACCAGTACGAACCTCACAGCTACTCTGCAGCAGGCCCGCAGACCCCGAGACCTTGGGGCATATGTTCTCGGCTAGCTTTTGTATTCTGTACCCAAGAAATAGCAGTAGGCTGAGGGACTGGGAAATATGAGAGCGAATGTAAAATCAAAAGGAAGGGTGTTTTTAATCTGCGGAATCTGGGTAAACAAATTAACATTTAGCTAATGTTTCCTTCAGGAGTTTCGCTACAGCGATTTTTTTTTTGGCTAGTCCTCTTAGGTTTGTCACTAGAGCTGGTTTAGAGAAAAATGATCGCAGGATTCTGTATGATTAATTCATGAAATAATAACTACGATAATGCCCAGCGACGCAGACTCCCACACCATCCTCGTCTACCTAGAACCCACTGCAGCTGGCCTCAACATCTGAAGGAGGCCGATTCCAGGACCTCTGAAGATGCCAGAGTCCGAGGACGTTCCATTGACTTACAGAACATGACTAAGTAGTGGGCCCACCAGATGACGTAAAGGTTATGTCACCGGGCTTCCGTGTAGTCGACTGTGGTTCGAGTCCTGGACTTGACTTCAAAGTCACGCCAGGCACGTGAGAGTGTGCCCAAGACGCTGAGAGGAGAATGGAGGAGAAGGGATTGCGGCATGGCCATCCCCCCTGAGGGGTGATTTCTCGCTTTCTGTCTCCCTGTCGCTCTGTCTCTGTCTCTCTGGCGAGTGCACGTGCCCTATAGCAAAAGCCTCTCTAGAAAATGGTGGAGCGTTGCATAAAACCTATACCCCTCCTCCCATAGACTTCGAACCATAACTAGGTTACTAATAACAAATGCTTAATATGATGAAATGCTATGCAAATACTTGTCTGCATTGATTTTGGAAATCTGTATTATTTTTTATTTACTGAATTTAAGGTTTTTTTCTGTTTTGTTTTTGTACACGCCGGACTCCGGCTGGTCCTTGCCTTCCTCCCTCACTGCGTACCCTCGGAGCTGAAGGACATTTCAATTTCCCCGAAACCAAACCTGCTGTCTACGCATGGCTGTCTCCTGCCACATCTGCAACTAACAACTGGCCCGAGTTCTGTTGAAGCCTCTCCCACCCGGTCGCGAGGCTTCAGGACATACCCACCGACGCCTTTGCAGCGGCAGGAAGACGGGCCCTCACGCGGGGAAGTCGGGGCCTTCCGGGCAGACGGGCGGTGCACAGCGAGCTCGATGCTCCCGCCCAGTCTCCCTCCAGGGCAGGCAGGGAAGGCCACCGGGAACGGCCTCCGCTAGGGGAAGGAGGAGCCTGGGACACCCAGACTCTCTCAGCCAGGGAACAGCAGCTCTCACGGAAGCTCCACGCCGTCAGCGGGACAGCGCGGCAGCACACAGCCACCTCTGGCCACGCACCGCGGAGGCACTGGCTCGGCCGCTGGCTCCCTGGAGGAGGTTCCGCGGTCCTGCAGCTGCAGGCGGGCAACCCGCTCCCAGCCCGACCCGGGCGCCGAGGTGGCTGCGCTCGGGCGCCCTCTGCTGCCGGCCCAGGGCATCACACGCACCTTGCTGGTAAGCGGCTTCCAGGAGGCCTAGGCAGGATGGGATTTGAAAAATTTAAAGCAAAAAGAAGAGTCTGAAAATGAACCTCAAATAGACTGAGAGAGTATTGTACCCTGGCCAGATACTCATTCCTAAAAAGTACCACTCAATGGAGTGTTTTGCCTCAGACGCTGAGGAAACGGGCCCTGGAAGGGATGGAGAGTCCCGGGAGCCAGATCAGGAGGAAAGCGTGTTTTCCTTGCCCGCCTGGCCCAGCTAGCTAAAGGGGACCCCAGCCGGAAGCTGCCAGGTCTCCACCGTCACGGGGGAGCAGCCCCCTCAGACAGCAAGCCTGCTGCTGCCGTCCCTTGGATGTCGGCCTCCAGGACGGAGGGGTGAGAGCTCTGTTCTCAGCCACCCGGTCTGCGGCGCTCGGCTCCAGGCCTCCGAGCACACTGAGCTGTGCGGTCTACAGTGTGCCCTTTGCTCGCTCTTCTCTTGTGTTTCTTGACATTTTCTTTTTTTATATATAAAAATTTTATCCATCCACTTCCTATGAGTGATGGAGACAAAAAGAGAGAGAGAGAGTGCGAGAGAAGCAGCCTGTGGGCTCAGGCACATGCCGTGTGGAGTGTGAGGCCCGTCCAGACCCGCGGTGACACCCCTTGAGCCGGGGATGGTGGGTCACCCCGGAGTCCCTCTGGGAAGCCGAGGCGGAAGGATCGCAAGAGCAAGACTTCACGCACACGCAAAAAAAGCAAGCCCGGCCTTGGTGGCACAGGCAGTCGTGTGCTGGAGACCACAGGCTGACTGCAGGTTTGGATCCTGGTGCAACCGAAACATGCCAGACACATGCATGTGCTCAAGATCCTGGTGAGCTGGAGGGCTGGGCAAAGGGCAGGACCACGTGATGAGACCACGCTGGGGTGCCTCTCTCCCCTCACGTGTGTGCATGCGCCCTCTGTCACGGATAAACAAACTTAGACGTCACCGTAGCCTGTCTGATTCGAGAGCCATACTCTCAACCTCGCGCTCTCACCTTCCCCCCATCACCAAGAGAGCAGACGTGGTCCTCGGTCCCTGTCTCCTCCGAATTATCCTCGCGGATATCAGGCTTCAGCAGCCACTTCTTCTTCTTCTTTTTTAATTACTCATTTAATTTTATTTATCATCCTTATTGTTATTTTCTTTCTTTCTTTCTTTTTTTTTTTTTTTTGAGAGGTTTTTGCTATAGGGCGCATGCACTCGCCAGACAGACAGAGAGAGACAGAGAGACAGAAAGCGAGAAATCACCCCCCGGGAGGATGGCCACGTTACAATCCCTTCTCCTCCATTCTCCTCTCGGGATCTTGGGCACGCACGCACACGCGCCCGGCGTGAGTTTTAACCCACCGGGTCCAGGATGCAAACCGCGGTCGACTACGTGGGAGTCCAGCGACATAGCCATTACGCTAACTGCTAGTCCCCATTATTGTTATTTTTAAAAATTGGCTACAGGACACATGCACTCACCAGAGAGAGAGAAAGTGAGAAAGTAAGCCACCAGGTCTGGGACTCGAGCCGTGGTCAGCCGTGTGGGAGTTGAGCTCCTTCACCCCCTCGCCTCCTGCTGGCCCCATGGCCACTTTTATATCTGTCTGATTTAGCTGCCGAGTCCTAGAGACCCACAGAGCAAGGAGACTTATCCAGAGCTAGGGCAAGTTAGAGGCAGAGAAGTACGTGTTTTCTAGAGCTCTGCCTCATTGCTGGGTGTGTGTTTAAGAGAAGCTTTAATAGAAAAATTAAGATTTCTTTCTTTTTTCAGAGAGAGATTTTTGCTACAGGGCATGTGTGCTCACTGGAGAGATAGAGATAGAGACAGAGAGACAGAAAGCAAGAAATCCTCCCACCCCCCAGGAGCATGGCCATGCCACAATCCCTTCTCCTTTATTCTCCTTTCAGAATTTTGGGCATGCATGCACATGTGCCCGGCGCTGGGTCTAGGACTTGAACCGTAGTCGACTACATGGGAGTCTAGCAATGTAACCATTACACCATCTGCTGGTCCCGAGAAATAGAGGTTTCTAATAGGAAGGAAACACCCCCACCCATGGCTGAAAGGTGCGTGATGGGCAGCTCCCAGGGAAGGGAGCTGTGCTGGCCAGGAGGGTAGGCGTCACCTCTTCCCTGAGGAGCTTTCAGGCTTGAGCTTCTGGTCCAAAGAAGACTGATGTCGATGGCAGAGACGCAACTCAAACTGTTTTCTTTTTCTTCAAACATATGAAAAGAAATTCCGTTATTATTATTTTACTATACAGCATATAAGCAAATACAGTAGACTGATCTTCCCAGATGGCAAATGACACGCATTTCTGATTCCCCCAAGGACCCCGATATCGTCCGTCTTCGTATGACATCTGTGACACCGCCCACGAGGACACTAGTGGTGCTTCGTAGGAAAGAGCATTTGCAGAGCTGTCCCGCCGTGGGTCCTTGCTCGGCTGTTCACCGCCTTCCAGTCTGGTCCTCAGCCCCAAGCTGTGTGTTCCCTCCACACTGGGCACAGAACCTGGCCGAAGGGTGGGTTTTGTGTGTCCACGGAAGGGTGGTAGCAGGCACTGTCACCCTGCCTGCAGATGTCGGAGCAAGCCCCCCTCTGCAGCTGTGGGCACCAGGAGGCGAGAATAGGTGGGTTTACGGCAAACACCGGGCAGAGCGCCGTTTATGCTGGAAGCCCCTGTCTCCGGATGGCTGTCTCTGCTCCCTCCATTTCACTGCTGCCCGCCATGGTGCGGCACGGTTCTGCTCGGGTGCAGGGGGAAGCTGCTGAAGAAAAACTGCTTTTTTTTTTTTTTTTTTTTTTTGAGAGGTTTTTGCTATAGGGCGCGTGCGCTCACCAGAAAGACAGAGACAGAGAGACAGAAAGCGAGAAATCACCCCCCAGGGGGATGGCCACGCCATAATCCCTTCTCCTCCATTCTCCTCTTGAGATCTTGGGCATGCATGCACACGCACTCGCTGTAAGTGTAAGCCACCAGGTCTGGGATTCGAACTGTGGTCGACTATGCGGGAGTTCAGTGAAGTAGCCATTATGCCAACTGCTGGTCCCAAGAAATTGCTTCTGACAACTGCGTTTAGGGACACCCATTTTCATCTCGTGACAGCTCCTCACTGTGGGCCCACCACCTTGTCTCCCAGCTCACATGGTTTGCAAGGAGACAAACTGTCTCACAGCACAGGATGGCAGGGCTAGGCACTGGGCTTGCCTTCAGGGCTCTTGGAATGTCTCGGGCTGCTTTCCTCCGGTTGGGCTCATTCTTGGCAAGCTTGACCAAAGATGGCTACCAGAAACTCCACCCAGACCTCCTAGCAGGCCTGGGGCCCCAGCCTGGAGGAAAGGGTGGTTTTCCCTGCCTGTGCCCAGGAGGAGCCCTGGAGCTTCGAGCTGCAAGCTCTGACTGCTTGGAGCTGGGCCCCAGGTACACCTGTGGGAGTGTGCTGGGGACGGCCACACAGGCACCTGGGCTGAGAGCGGGATGGATGGTCTCCGACAGTGGAAACCGAGGCGTGGTTACCAGAAGCCGCGGGAGTGGGTCTGAACGGCAAAATACCAAGATGCGGCCCAACTGGCAGGTGTGACACGTGGCCACACACGTGCACTTCTCTACTGCTGTCACTGTCCCCCCGCCCCAGGTGACACGTTTGGGAGACCCGCCATGTGCCAGACACCACGCCCGGGATGTGTACACGACCTTGTTTCCTCAGTGCACTGCCACGGTGGGCCCGTCCACGGCCCATTCCCCTTCTCATGGTGAGGCTATCAATGCTCAGGCAGTTGTATGACTCATTCACAGCCAGGGGGAAAGTGAGAAATCACCCCGGGGGGTGGCCACTCCACGTTCCCTTCTCCTCCATTCTCCTCTCGGGATTTGGGGCGCACGTGCACACACACACACACACACACACACACACAGGTGCCCAGTGTGTTTTTCTTTAAGTTTTTTGCCATAGGGCATGTGTGCTGGCCAGAGAGAGATAGGGAAAGGGGAAGTGAAAAATCTCCCCTCCCACCCCCACCCCCCCAGGAAGATGGCCATGCCACAGTCCCTTCTCCATTTTCCTTTTGGGATTTTGGGCACGCATGCACACGTGCTCAGTGTGATTTTCAAGCTGCTGTGCCTGGGACTTGAACCGCTGTCAGCCATGTGGGAGTCTAGTGCCTTAGCCACTACACCATGTGCTGGCCCTTCCCTGGGTCTGGGTCTGGGACTCCAGTCACACAGTCAGCCATGAGCTTTGAGCACCACGACACCTGCTGGCCCCAAACCCAACTTCGTAATCAAGAATGGCTTCATTTAAACCAGGTCCTTGTACCCACGGCACTCGGTGCGGACCGACAGCTCATCCCGGCGAGAGCGGGCCGTCTCTGTTCTGAGATAACATAAGCCCTCCCTCCCCCGCCAAATCGTACAGCAGAACGAAATGCTGCATTTCCGTCCCGTTCACAGACACTTCCTTGCTTGGGGTAGGCTGGCCACCCACGTGAGCTAGCCAGTGTCATAAGGGAACAGCTGTCTGGGGACTGTCCACAGCCAGAGATACACATTGTTTCTTAGCGGAAGAAGGATATTCTCTGAGTCCCAACTGGCTAAAGCGCTCTCTGTTCGGACTTTCCAAGCCATCTCATCCCTGGGGTGGAAACAGAGCGCGGAACAATTTGGAGCAAAAGGACAATTTCTGGACAATTATAAGTGAGTGAAAACAGGAGGTTATAATGGAAGTTGTCTCTCAGCCCGAACGCCAGCGCTTGGTAAGCGAGAGCGCTGTCTGGCAGGGCTCGCGGTGGGGGAACGCGGAGCAGTCGTCTGGAAAGGCTGGAGGGTGCTCCGTAATTGGAAACAGCGCTGAGTCCGAGCCGCCCTCGTGCTGCAGCGCACCCCTCCCTGCAAGGAAAAAGGGGAAAAATGCTGGAAATGTGTAAGAAATAAAACTTGAACCGAAATCAATAAAAATGTCATATCTGTTTTCAAAGCGACTTGTATTTCTCCTTGTAAAATGCCACTGCCAAATATCTAATAGAAGTGAGCCCGCTGTGGAAGAGCAGTGGGAACGTTTTCATTACGGAAGGGACGGCGATGCTCTTGTTGGCAGCGTGTGGTCGAGGGAAGGAGACAGTGTGGTTAGAAGTGGGCCGGGTGACACAACCAGGAAGGTGATCTGTCTGCAAAAACGTACTTCGGAATTGGGTCGAGGGTGGGATCAGTCATATTCCAATTTCCTCGAAGAGATTTAAAAGCTGGAAAATACCCAGCGATTGTTCATGATTTAGACACAGGCTTCCTGGAGACAGAAATGCTTTCTGCTCGCTGAGCAATAAGGCCTTCGTCTCCCCATTTTACAGAGTGCCCAAGAACGGGAACACACAGAGAGTCTGCACACACGTGTGCACACACACACACACACACACACACAGTAGACCATCATGGCGAGGCTGCTGGGGACACGGGGAGGAGAGAATAGAAGGCGGGAAGCGTTCCCGCAGCCTGGAGCAGGGCTGGGCTTGGTGTCCCGGCAGCCGCAGGCCTCACAGCCACCGCTTTCTTTCTCAGGTCTGTGCAGGACAGGGAGAAGCCAAGGGGCAGGGCCAGGCTCCTGGGCCTTGGTGCGCCTCCCTGCTCCATTCCTGGGACTACCCTGGAAGGGGCCGTGGCCAGGTCTGGTGCACCGTCAGGCAGGTAAGTCTGCCTTGCAGATGTCTGCTGAGGGAGGGAAAGACACCACAGACCAGGTTAGAGGACTCTCTGCAGCGGTACTGGATCCTCAATGCCGAATCTGCACACCAAGAGGAATTAAAAAAAAAAAATCATGATAGGGCATGTGTGCTCACTGGAGAGCAAGAACGAGAGCAAGAGAGAGAGAGAGAGAGAGAGAGAGAGAGAGAGAGAGAATGCACTTCCCGTGGGGGATGGCCATGCTATGATCCCTTCTCCATTCCCTTCCTCTTGGGATTTCAGCCTGCATGCACACACGCCTGGTGTGATTTTCAAGCCCCCATGTCCAGGACTTGAACCACACAGTCGGCCATGTGAGATCCAGCTGCCTTGAACTCCACACCACTGATGGGCCCCACCAAGAGGCCAGGAAGACCTGCATGATGGGATGCTGGGGCTGGGGCAGAAAGACTGTCTGCACATTGAGGTCACAGTGCTCTGGGGGAGGTGCCCCCAAACTCCCCACGTGGCTGGTGAATGGGGACTTGTCCGCCCATCTTCTCTGCACGAGGGAGCTCACCAAATACACGCCACAGGCAAGGGAGCCATGGGGCCTGCTGACCTTGCATGGCCCCGGTGCTCAGCAGCAGAGGGGCTCTTAGAGTCAGTAGTTGTAGAATGCCCACGCATACAGGATGGGCATTTGCTCTGTGACAATCTGGGCCAGGTCGCAGGACAGTGGGGATATAAAGTACGACTCTGTTTCCGCAAAAAATAACTGTATAGGTTTTTTTGTTGTTGTTTTTGTTTTTGAGGTTTTTGCTGTAGGGCATGTGTGCCCACCAGAGCAAGAGAGAAAGAGAGGGAGAGAGAGAGAGAGAGACTGTGAGAGGGAAAGTGAGAAATCATCCCCCAACAGTGATGGCCATGCCACAGTCCCTTCTCCACTCTTCTTCTCCTGGGATTTTGGGTACACACACACATGCTCCCGGCGTGATTAAAAAAAAATAATTTCACTGTGTCCGGGACTAGAACCACGGTCAACCATGTGGGAGCCCAGTGAAGTAACCACTATGCCACCTGCTGCCCCCTCCCCATACGGGGTTTTATGGTATCTACCACTGCAGAGAAAAGATGGGCGGGATGTAGCTTATTGACAACGATGACTTCTGGGACCAGAGTGGCCTGGAGCCCGTGGAAAGTGCCCTTTTCTTTTAGCTAGCTGTTCTCTTTCTTCCTTTTCTTTTCTTTCCTTTTCTTTCTTTTTTTTTTTTTTTTTTTTGGAGAGGTTTTTGCGATAGGGCATGTGCACTCGCCAGACAGAGAGAGACAGAGAGACAGAAAGTGAGAAATCACCCCCCGGGGGGATGGCCACGCCACAATCCCTTCTCCTCCATTCTCCTCTCGGGATCTTGGGCACGTACGCACATGCGCCCGGCGCGAGTTTAAGCCACCGGGTCTGGGACTCGAACCACAGTCGACTACATGGGAGTCCAGCGACATAGCTATTATGCTAACTGCTGGTCCCTGTTCTCTTTCTTTTTTACATTGAACATGTATTTGTCTATTGCTTCTGAAATTCTTGATAACATTTATCATCTCATCATGAAATACACATAACTGTACATATATTTGTTATTTTTTGAAACCCTCGTGAGAACATGGACTATCGGGGGTGCCAGATAGACTAGGGAGTATCTTTGTACCCCCAGGACCTAAAACAGTGTCTAGCACAGAGCACATGTTCAATAAACAGTTATGATTAAACAGGTGTGTTACTTATAAAGTATAACACGGGTAAGGTGCGTGTGCTCCAAACTAAGGGCTTCAGTCTCGGGAACAGAGCCTGGCTCAGGCTAAGATCTTAAAAGTGTGAATTTCAATGAAATACAGGAAGCAATATAGGAATTAAGTACATGAGGCCTGGTGCCTGTTCTTAGAGTTTCTGCAGTCCAGGCATCCACACTTATAAATTACAAAACAGAAAATCTGATTTTTTTAAAAAAGAAAACATTTATGTACGTATGTATTTATCTATTTATTTGTTATACCTTTCAAGCCACTGGGACTGGGACTGGAACTGTGGTTGGCTGCGTGAGAATCCAGTGCCTCCACCACCACGCCACCTGCTGGCTCCCAGATTATGGGAAATCTTAATAAAGGGACATATGCCAAAGGCAAGGGGCTCCGAAGAGGGAGCTGCCATTTCCCTGAGAGGTAATAAGGGAAGGCTTCATGGAGAAGGTGGGTTCTGAGCAAGACCTTAAAGGAAGGTGTATTCGTTTCCTAGAGCTGTTGTAACAGTCACCGCAGCCGTGGGGGAAAGGAATGCACTCTCCCACAGTTCTGAAGACCAGAAGCTCTAAGGTGTCAGCAGGGCTGCCCTCTCTCCGCACAGCTCCGGGGAGGATCCCTTCCTCGCCCATCCTGGCTCTGGCAGCTGCAGCAGTGGGTGTGCCTTAGCTGTGGTGCGTCACTCCGCTCTCTGCATCTCTGCCCACGTCTTCACGCTGCCTTGTCCCCTGTTGTCTGGCTAGCCCCCCCCCCCCCCCCCGGGCCTCTCTCTCATGTGATGGCAATCAAGGCCCACCAGGGTCATCCAGAAGAAGCTCTTCTTCCCAAGATCCTTATCAATCACGCCTTTTACCATGTAAGATAATGGGCACGGTTCTGGGGATAGGAAACAGATACATCTTTGGAGGGATATACATATTCATACTGTTTTGTGAGGGGTCTACACTGAGAGTTTAAGGGTGGGCTGGGAGAGGTGACCCACAGGATTGGAAAACACACCAGGCATGTGTGGGTGTGTATCCAAAATCCTGGAGGAGAATGGAGGGGAGGGGATTGCAGAATGACCTTGCCCCCCAGAGGGTTCTTCCCCCCCTTCTCTTTCTCTTTGTCTCTCTCTGGTGGGTGCATGTACCCGGTAGCATTACAACGGCAAGTATACACACACACACACACACACACACACACACTCTCTCTCTCTCTATATATATATAAGGGGAGGGGCTAGTTTGTGGTACAATGGTGGTGGGCATGCGTGCCAAGCTGGGGGCGTGACAGTGGACTTTGTGCCCTCCTGCCTGGAGCCCTCCTCATGGCAACACAGCTGTCCCCGGGTTGCTGGGAGTATCAGCTGCTGAGGTCTCAGAGTCATATTCCTCCCAGGGCATTGTCTTTGGCTGTAGGGAGCTACTTTGCCTGAGGCCTGCCCCCGTCCCGAAGTAGGCTGGCCAAGGACTGGCTGGTGTCCCGACCTTCACTCACTCAGTGACCACTCTGCAGGGCCTCCCTAGCTCAGGACCTGTGGCCTGCCCTGTCCCTCTCACTTCTCACATACTTGCCTGTGGGCCTCCTTCCTTCTCGCAGTGGTTTGATGGTGACGTGTCACTTACTGACAGCTGCCGGGATACAGAAGCTTCCAAGTGGGATGGTGAAGGCAGACAGACGACTGAGCCATGTGGGAATGTGGGCTTCTTCAAAGCTTCTCAGATCACTGGGGCCAGCAGGTGGTGTGGTGGTTAAGGTGCTGGACACCCACATGGCCAACTGCAGTTCAAATCCCAGACCCGGTGTCTTGAAACTCACGCCGGGCGCATGTGCACGTGTGCCTAGTCCTGAGAGGAGAATGGAGAAGGGATTGTGACGTGGCCATCACCCTGGGGGTGATTTCTTGCTTTCTGTCTCTCTGTCTCTGGCAATGCACACACCCTCTAGCAAAAAGTCTCTCAAAAAAAACCCCCAGCTTTTCAGATCATACCTTCAGGCAGTGGCCAAGGTGCTGGTGTGGCGTGTGGCATGAGGATGTGGCATTGTGGAACAGGTGGAGGCTGCGTGAGGCCGCGATGCACCTACTGGCAGACAGGAGAGGCTGGCCTCGCAGGGAAGGACTCCCTGCTCCCACTGCCCTCCGTGTGCCTCCGCGGGATAGGACCCACAAAGAGGGGTGTGAGAGCCAGAGAGGGCAGGGGGGCAGCCTCTGTTCTGTTAAGCAGCGCTGACTGTGTGGACGAGAAGGTGCTGGCCCTTGATTGCCTTAATTGGGTGGCTCATTGCAGCATGGTTCCATTAGACTCCTAGGAACCAGAGTGTGCCCATCAGCGGAGGCAGCCGCAGCCGAGCCCTGGGCTGTGGAGCCCGCCCGAGGGCTGGGCAGGTACCCAGCAGCCTGAGAGGCCGCCCTGAGTTCTGCCAAGAGGCTGATGGGAAGCTGAGGCCTTTGCACCGATTTTCTGGCATTGCTGGTGTTTCTCTTCCGACCACGCCCACAGCTAATGCCAGCGGGGTAGGGATGACAGATGCAAAGGGTGGGGAGGTCCTGGAGCAGGTGCCCATGGGCAGACAGAGCTGAAGCAGGTTTGGAGGTTGCCTGGAGAGTTCAGGGACGGTCCGGAGAGCATTGCCTGGTGGGTGGGATCTGAGAGAGAAAGAACAGTGTGCACGGAGCCCGAGGAGCCCCTTCGGGAGGAAACACCCCCAGCCTAGAGAGGCTGCCTCCTGTGTGAGTCTCCTCGGACCCTGCCGTTCTTTGTACTCAGAGAGGCCTTCGCCACAATGGCCTACCTTCAGAGGTGGGTTTGGAGCCTGGAATCCACAGCTCCTCTGGAGCCTCTGACTTCGAGCGGCGGCTGGAGCCCAGCAATGGCTCAGACATGGTTCTCCCGGAGGTCTGGGGTGGGCTCTGGGACGGACGCCAACACTCGGGACAGAAACATTCACAGTGAGGGAGCACCCCAGGCACCGGGAGACGGAAAGTTCTTAGAACAGCACCCAATTCTGCCTGTGCATCAGAGACCTCTTAAAAGTCACTGAGGGGGAGGGACCAGCAGGTAGCATGGTGATGAAGGCGTTGGACTCCCTCATGGCCAACCATGGTTCAAGTCTCAGACCTGGCGGCTTGTTTTCTCACTTCCCCTTTCTTTCTCTCTGGTCAAATTAAAATAATAATAATAAATAAAATTAAATAAGTGATTCTTTAAAAAAAAAAAAGTCAGCAGACAGCATAGCACTTAGCGTTGTTGGACTCCCACATGGCCAACTGTGCTTCAAGTCCTGACCCCGATGGCGTGAAACTCACACTGGGCGTGTGCATGTGCGTGCCCAAGATCCCAAGAAGAGGATGGAGTAGAAGGGATGGTGGTGTAGCCATTCCCCCTGGGGGCTGATTTCTCACTTTTCCTCTCTCTGTCTCTGTCTCTTTCTCCAGCAAGCTCATGCTAAAACATCTTAAAAACAAACAAACAAAAAAGCCACTTAGAACTCGGGAGGTCTGCGCACTGCCCACGATCTGCTGAAGCAGTCTCTGAAGTGGGTGGATATCTGTCTTTTAAAGACTCCCCAGGTGATACTAATGTGCGGGCCATGTTGAAATCCAAAATGCTTAGTCCGCATCTGGGAGGGGGGCCCAGAAAGGTGACTCAGCAGGGCTGGCTGAGCCAGGCCTGGACCCGAGTCCTCTAGGACCCAGGCCAACCCACATTTCCCTGGTGACGCTCAGCCTGTCCTGGACAAGGCCTTGCAGTGCCCGCCCACGGCACCCTGGGCCCCGCCTGACCTCGCTCAGTCACACTCCGCTCTTCCACGTGTTCACGGCGGGCCTGCCCTCCAATCTGCTTTTTAGGGGAAAGAAACACGTTTTCTTATCTCTCTGAGTCTCTCATTAAATCACATGGCCCATGGGGCTGGAGACAACAAAAATTAGACTCTAAGTCGTAGTTCCACAACCAGGGCTATGGGCCCCGCAGGGCCAGGAGAAACATAAAACCCGATCACTTCCAGAGCAGATGGCAATGCAGTGTACTGACAAGGGGATCAGCTTCGGAATCAGCTTTTAATTCAAGCTTTAAATCTTGCCCTTTCTGAGCTTCAGTTTCCTCATTTTTTAAAAGAATTATTTATTATTATTATTATTATTATTATTATTATTTTTAACTTGCCATAGATAGGCATGTGTGCTCACCAGATAGAAACAGATAGGGCGAGAGGGAAAGCGAGAAAGTAAGCCACCACCAGGTCCAGGACTCAAACCATGGTTGTCCATGTGGGAATCCAACACTTCAACCAGTTTCCTCTTCTGCAAGAGAGGCTTATAGGGTTGCTGTGGGATCACATGCATTAACGTATATGAAAGTACCTGCTCTGATATATGTAAGATATATGTGTGGTACAGTCAGCATGGGCTAGGTTCGCTGCTGTAACAATCACCCCCAAATCTCTGCATAACACAAGGCTTTATTTCTCCCATATACTACCAGCTCAAGAGGGCCCTGGAGGGGGGACTCTATTGGTAGTGGACACTCTGGTAGTGGACACTCTGATACCCAAGTTGCACAATCTCCTCTACTATCTCACCATCAGGCTTAGGAATCGCGTTAACAGAGATAGTAAACTTGGAGAGTCACACCGGCATAATGGCTCTCTTGCAGAAGGAGCATGCACCATTTCATTCATATTTCATTGGCCAAAGCAAGTCCGAAGGACACATGGAATTGTGAGGGGCACATGCTCAGAAGGAGAGGACCAGAAGTCTCGGAGCACTTGTGATATGCACACTGTACTGGAGACCTACTGGCGTCCAGGGGGCAGAGGGCACGTTTCCACAAAGACTAGAGCCCAGGTTCCCGTTTCTCACACCCCACAGCTGCCGAGAGACTGCGTTCAGTTGTGTGACGTCCTCCCCTTCTGCGCCACCAGCCTCTCTTCTGATCAAATACTGAAAAGAAACATTTCCGATGGGTTACAAAAACGTCTGAGCAAATAGAATGGAATTCCACTGTCAAGCCTTCAAGTTCACGGATTGTTCCTTCCTTCAAGGTTCATAACTCCTGTCATATTTCTAAATGGCTTATGCCTGTCAGCAACAGGACTTCCTCTGTAAACGTGGAATTTGAGGTGTGACTTACAAAAGATACATCGCTCTTCTGCAAGGGCTTTCGCCTGGGGGTGTAGGTTTCCATCCCAGTCCCTGAGCAGTCGTTTGCAAACAGCTAGCCTTGTAGGCTGGCTAGCCTCCTCTGGAAGCCTCTTCCCCTCACCGGGGGAGCCGTGGCTTCTGAGGGTGTCCCAGCACTGCAGAAGTGGCTCAGGCACTTAATGGGTCCACTGAAACCTTGACCTATAGAAGCAAAGTCAAAAAGCTCAGAGGGCAGAGGGCGGAGGGCGGAGGGCGGAGGGCAGAGTTCAGCAGCACAACCTCTCCCAGCTCATGTAGTTCCTCCTTATGAATCAGAGACACACCTGGAAGTCCTCCTCGCGGCCGATTGTACATGCATATCATCTCCAGCTCCTGTGACAAGCCAGATTTGTTCTAGGCTTGGGATTTCAGCGATGAGGAAAATAATTCTCTGCTCCTGTGGAGTTTACATTCTGGGATAGGAATTAAAAAAAAATTAAAACAAAACAAAACAAAACAAAGAACCCTACAGGGAAAAAAATTCTATTGGATTGTTGGGAAAGTCATGATGCATTTTTGCATAGGAAAACATGTCATAACTTTCCCGATGATCTAATAGCTTAGGTCCAGGACATGGTGAAGAAAATAATGCAAGGTAAGGGAAAAGAGGATGCGTGGGCTGGGAGAGAGGATCGTCAGTTTAGACAGAGTAACCACGAAAGACTCCTGAGCGAAGACAAGGGGCCAGTGCTGAGAGACAGCGAATCCAGCCAGAGGGTGTGCGTGTGTGCGTGCATGTGTGTGCGTGTGTGTGTGTGAAGTTGTGATGCCCAGGGGCATGGCAGGTTGTAAGCCCTGTTTTCAGTGTCCGTGCAGGCTGGCTGGTATGCCCTTGGGGCGCCGAGTTTAGCACGCCTTACAGACAGGGAAAGCAGGAAGGTGCAAAGGCACCAGGTAGGGAAAGGCTTGGCTTGCGGGAGAGCGAGGAGGGGACAGTGTCCAGGGCCTGGTGAGCAAGAGCGGAAGAGCGAGGAGGTGCAACGCCATGCCGAGACCCTGTTGGCCGTGTGAAGGGTCAAATTCTGATGCACCATGACGTCACTCTTTACAAAGCCCAGGTTGGCCTTCCTTCCCAGAGCATAGCTCTGCAGGACAGAGGGACGCAGCTGTGCTGACCGCACACTGGGGAATTTACTGTCCTCCTGGGCTCCGTGCATTTGCCGATGCAACCGAGCAGCACCGTGCAGCCAGCTTGAGCAGAAGGCAAATGCCCCTTCCTGCTCCACTCACTTCTACCCACCCCTCCTTGTAATTCTGTTTTTGAATCCTTCATACTTCTGAGAAATTGCCCTGCTAAGAGCCTGAGGGCTCTGAGGGAAAGACAGGTTCCCTTTTGGGAATGAATTGCAGGACCCTGAAATTCAGCACATGAGGAGCCCCATGCAGCCTCCAGCAGGAGGGCCTGCTGGTCAGCCCAGTGGAACAGGAGTCCAGAAAGCAAGCCTTCTCTGGCCCAGCTCCTCTGTGTCCACCATCTGCTCCCCGCGCTCCATTGCCCTGGTAATTGTTTTTCTCGGCATTCCAGGGTAGTAGGTCATGTTAGATACTTTCCTTTCAAATAGTCTGCTGACATCAAAGGAAAGGGACGGAAGGTAAAAAGAAATAAATCGGGGAGGATTCCGCATGCTTTGCAACTGCTTTCATGTCCGGGATGTGCAGGAATGCTGGAGCGGGCACGATTCCTCCATCTCCCCCAGCTCACGGAAGGAGGCTGGGTGGGAGTGTGAGGTCCGAGTGCAGCCATGATCTGCGTCAACAGCAGGGCAGTGCGCTGCACGCAAGCAAGATTCAGGGGCAAGGTTTTTAGGTTGAGATAGTGCGGTGGATAGCACAGGGCTCAGCCGGTGCCATAAAGCATGCACGTGGCTGGGAGGGGGCCGGCCTGGTGCAGGGAGCGTGGAGAGGCGGGATGAGGGCTCTCTCGCTTGGTGTATGAGCCCAGGAAGGATACATTCCCTCCTGAAGTCCAGATTTTTCTCTACTGTAAAGTGGCATCTTTGTGACTGCAGGTGGCATGGTGGATAAGGTGCTGGGTACCACATGGCCAACTATGCAGTTCAAGTCCTGGACCCAGCAGCTTAAAAAACACACTGTGTGTGTGTGTGTGTGTGTGTGTGTGTGTGTGTGCCAACAATCCCAAGAGGAGAGTAGGAGAGAAGGCACTGTGGGGTGATTTCTCACTTTTTCTCTCCCTCTGTCTTTCTATCTCTTCCTTTCTGGTGAGTGCACTATGACAAAACAAACAAACAAACAAACAAAAGGCAAAAATAACCAACCAAACAAAAAACTCTAAGTGTGGCTTTTCCATAT
Organism: Tupaia tana; assembly: GCA_026018925.1. Lineage (NCBI taxonomy): Eukaryota > Metazoa > Chordata > Mammalia > Scandentia > Tupaiidae > Tupaia > Tupaia tana. The sequence continues at coordinate 108,820,108 of JAKSZU010000004.1, read as the reverse complement.
CTCAGAGCCTCCTAAGCACTTCCGATCTGGGGACAATTTTATTCCTAAACAGCCATTCGTTGACTAAGGAATCAATAGCAATTTCATGTTCATAACTCGGTTTTGGTCCTGGGACTTCCAAGGGAAGCCCAGAGGAGCGGGCATGAGCATGTGACAGCGTGAAGGTGTGCCCCAGGGGTTCAGTAGAGAAGGCTTTTAAGGAGGGGTTCACTGGAGCAAGCGTACAAAATCCACCAGGGAAGACTCCATGGAGTAGGAAGTTTAGGCGATGGAAAGAAGCTGGTGGACAGGCAGACTTCAGCCAGCGGGTTCAGTTCACCTGCTTGATGGAAAGACCTGACTGCAACCTTTGGCAAACCAAGTTCGATTTCATTTTTTTTTTTTTAACAGAGGATTTTGTCTTAGGGCACGTGCATGTGTGTGTGTGAGAGAGAGAGAGAGAGAGAGAGAGAGACTATGAGAAGGGAAAGTGAGAAATCACTCCCCTCCCTGGGATGGCCAGGCCGCAACCCCTTCTCTCCATTTTTCCCCTGGGATATTGGGCATGCACACACATGCACCTGGTGTGATTTTCAAACCACTGGGGCCAGGACTCGAACTATGGTCAACCATGTGAGAGTCTAGCGAGACACCACCACTATGCCATCTGCTGGTCCCCCAAGTTTTATTCCTAAAGATTCCCTGACTCCTTCTTTTAAATGAAGTGTATTCTTTTATTTTGTTCTCAAAGTAACTTAACAGGGGAGATATTATGATGACTGTGCGTGAGTAAAATGAGACTTGGAAAAATTATCTAGCAAGTGAGATAGCCAGGATTTGAACCCAGGTCTGAGTGATTCAAAATCCTATTCCCAACTTCCACAGTTTTCTCCCTTTTCAGGGATCTGCAGACTAGTTTATGTGTAAGGACTGACTAAAACAGTTATGTTTATTCATGTCGATAATTAAAATGACATGAAAAATGATGTTGTAGAACACTTCTGTGTCGTGGAAAATGATTTAAAGTATATTAAGTAAAAATACGTTATGGGGCCAGCAGATGGCACGGTGGTTGAGGTACTGGATTCATTTACGGCCAACTGCAATTTGAGTCCCGGACCAGGCACATGTGCATGTGTGTCGGGGTCCTGGGAGGAGAGAGGAGGAAGAGGGGATGCCGCGTGACCATCTCCCTGGGGGGGTGATTTCTCACTTTACTTCTTAGTGTCTCTCCCCAGTGAGTGCACACGCCCTATTGCAAAAACCTTAAAAAATACGCAATGGGGACCAGCAGATAGCGTAATGGCTATGTCGCTGGACTCCCATGTAGTTGACTACTATTCGAGTCCCGGACCCAGTGGCTTAAATTCACATCGGGCGTGTGTGCGTTCATGCCCAAGATCCCGAGAGGAGAATGGAGGAGAAGGGATTGCAGCGTGGCTATCCCCCCGGGGGGGTGATTTCTCGCTTTCTGTCTCTCTGTCTCTCTCTGTCTCTCTGGCGAGTACACACACCTTATAGCAAAAACCTCTCAAAAAGAAAAAACAAACAAATAAAAAACCCTGCTATGATATATTGTTTGTGATGTGAGCTCAGTTTTATGAGAACTATGGCAGTGGTGAGGTACTAAGGAAATAAAATGTTGGTATCTGTAATGTGTTGATATTGGAATTGTGGATGCTTCCCATTTTTAATCATGTATTCTACAGTTTCAAAATTTCCTAAAAATAATGGCATTCTTTTATTTTTATTTTCCAAAATTTTTATGTATTCATTTCTTCCAGGAAGGACAAAGAGAGAAAACGGGAGGCAGAGACAGAGACAGCACTTACCACAGCAATCCCCCTAACAGCCTTGGATCCTGAGCCCTACAGTTCCTGGTGAAGTCAGGGTGGTCTCTAGAGGGTTCCAGAACCTTCCCACATGGGTCAACATTGCTTTGGATTGCTGCACCACCGTCTAGCCCTGGCATCGCCTTTATTTTTTAAAGAGAAATTTTTGCTATCGGGCATACGCCCTGGCCAGAGAGACAGAAAGATAGAAAGCAGCCCCCGCAGGGATGGCCATGCCGCAATCCCTTCTCCTCCATACTCCTCTCAGGATTTTGGGCACACATGCACATGAGTCTGAGTGACTTTGAAGCCGCCAGACCTGGGACTCTAACCGCGGTCGACTACATGGGAGTCCAGCGATATAATCATTATGCCATCTGCTGGTCCTCAGTGTTGCATTTTTAATCAGAAAAAAAAAAATAGGGGCTAGCAGGTGTTGTGGCACTGGATTTTCACATGACTGAATGTGGTATGAGACCTGGACTCCCTGCAAGCTTGAAAATTATGCTGGGCACGTGTGTGCATGGCCGAAATCCCAGGAGAAGGGATTGCAGCATGGCCATACCCTGTGGGGGGTGATTTCTTAATTTCCCTCTCTGTTTCTCTTCCCTCCAGCAAGTGCATGTGCTCCATGGCAAATAAAATAAAAAAAAAAATTAAAAATAAAATTTAAAACACACACACATTTTTTTTTTAATTATAAAAATTAATGAATGTTGCCAACTACCTGAAAGTAGGAAACAGTTTCCACAATTCTGCTGCTCAGCTGCCCGGGGAAAAGGGCGGGCGTGTTCTCGCCGTCGTTCACCCGTGTGGTCGGTTTACTGCTGTATTTTGCAGAGTTGAGCTCATTTCCATGTGAGCTGAGGCGATTCAGTGACAAACCGGAGCAAGGAAATTGTATTTCTGGGGGAAGCTCTTCCTCTGGCAACCGAAGCCTGTAAGGGCAGGCTGGCCCTCTTGTTCGGCACTGTGTCTGCTGCTGGTGGTTCAGTACCGGGCTCAACACAGCTGCTCAAGGAATACTTGTGGAGTGACTCAGGGGCCGGCTGGGGCGACGTGCGGAGAGACTATAAAGCTTTGCATACACCGAGCACAAGTTTGCATTGGAAGATTTCGGAGAGAATGCATGGGAGACAGGCAAGATGGGGGGCCATGGGGGAGGATCTTCAAGCTCAAGATTAGAAACTGCGATTTGACATATGAGGCCACTGGGGCTCACTCTGGTCTTCCAAGTGGGGATGTTACAGGATCAAAACCACTGAACGGAAATGCGGTCCTGGCAGCTGAGCACCGAAGGCTGGGTCAGGGGAGGCGGCAGGGGAAGGGCCCAAGGGCTGGGAGGTAGGGAGGTGGGAGGCTGCCCTCTTTCCAGCCAAGACTCTTGCACTAATCCCCGCCTGGGTGTGTGTGTGGGGGGGTGGGGGTTAGGTTCCGACTGGGGCCGGGAGTGCACAGGAGGAGAAAAGACGAACTCCCATCTCTGCTTCCAGGGGCCAGTCGGGCCAAGGGAGGCAAAGGGGGAGTAGTCACAGACAGCAGGGAGGGGCGGCGAGAGCTTGGGGGGGCTCCTGGTGCCAGCAGCCCCCTCCCCAATCCCCCATCTCTTGGCTTCTTGGTTGCCTGGGTGTAGAGAGGAACAAATTTGTGGTGTGGAAGGATTCCAGGCCAGTCATCCATCATCCGCGAAGAATCCTCACTGAGCACTCATCACACACTCAGGCCGGACCGTGTCCAAGAGCGTCCTGGCGGCGCTCCAGGGCTGCCCGAGGTGACCGGCCAGGCTCTCCCTGAACTTTGCTCTCCTGCTCGTGCCCTTCCCCTGTTTCTTCTAATTCAGAAAAAGCAACAACAAACAGTTCCCAGACCTCTTTCCCCTCGGCCTGGTCGGCCCCTCCCTGCGGTTTGGCGGAGAAAGCGCCTCCAAGCCCGCAGCCCGGGAGAGGAGCGCACAAGGCCCTGCGCCCGGGGCGGAGCGCAGAGCGGCTGGGCGGGCACCAAAGCCCGAGCCTCTGGCCTGCGGAGCCTACCCTCCTCGGGGTGCTCCAGGGTGCTGCGCCTCCCGCCGGGGCCAGAGCCACGGGCTGTGCGGACCAGCCACAGCGGCGGTGGAAGGGACCCAGCTCAGCCCCCCCAGGGCGTAGCCAGGCTCGGTTTCCTCATCTGCTACCCGTGAGCAAGACAACCCGCCCCTCCTTACCGACTTGTCAAACGCAAACGCACGCTTGTGAGCCCAGTAAGTACCATGGTTACTGTCAGTGCTTCCCCGCTCCTTAGCGGTCCAGTATCTTTGGAGATAATGAAAGGATGGGGCCAGGCAGTGGTGCCTGGGTGACACTATGGGCACCCACGTGGGGAAGGTTCTGGGTGCAGCATCCTGGCGCCTTTCTTCTTCTTCTTTATTTATTTTTTTAGTTTTTTGTCATGGGACACATGCTCTCTCCTGAGACAGACAGAGAGAGGGAAAGTGAGAAATCACCCCCCAAGAAGGCTGGCCACACCCCAATCCCTCCTCTATTCTCCACTTGGGATCTTGGGCACGCATGTCCACACACCTGGTGTGACTTTCAAGCTGCAGACTCAGGGTTCCAGCCGTGGTTGGCCAGGTGGGAATCCAGCACCCTAACCACTACCCACCTGCTGGCCCTCGCTGGCCTTCCCGGTTCTGCTGCATGAAGTGCCCATGACCTCTGGCCAGCTGAGACCCAGACGTGGAGACTTCATGGAGGTGCCGGCCTCTCCATCTCTCTCTGTCTCTCTCTGCTTCTGTCGCTTTTGAAGAAATAAATGAACTTAAAAATTAAAAAAGGGGGAACCAGCAGTTAGCGTAATGTCTATGTCACTGGACTCCCACGTAGTCGACCGCGGTTCGCGTCCTGAACCCGGTGGTTTAAAACTCACGCTGGGTGCGTGTGCGTGCGTGCCCAAGATCCCGAGAGGAGAATGGAGGAGAAGGGATTGCGGCGTGACCATCCCCCCTGGGGGGTGATTTCTCGCTTTCTGTCTCTCTGTCTCTCTTTGTCTGTCTGGTGAGCGCACACACCCTATAGCGAAAATCTCTCAAAAAAAAAATTAAAAAAGGTAAAGCTAGTAAGAGGAATGCAATCAGTTATTTTCTTATCCTTGTAAGACTGCGCTGGCTTATCCTGCTAATGGTTTTGTGAGTTATCATGCCTTGAAATGTTTTGTGATATGGACCAGTAGGCGGTGTGGTGGTAGAGGTACTGGGCTCCCACATAGCCAACCACAGTTCAAGTCCTGGATCTGGTAGCTTGTTTTGTCACTTGTCACTTACCCTCTCTCTCTCTGGTCATATTAAACAAATGTTAATTAATAAAATGAAACAAACTTTAAAAACAGAAAACATATTTTGTGATAGTATTTTCCATTGATTATGTGTACAGTATTATAAACCTGCAAAAGAAAATTATGTTTCATGTTTAAAAAAAGTAATATCATACAAAGTGTGATACCAAGAAAGTCCCAAAACCTTAAACTAAACAAACTAGATTAGAAACCCTTGCCTAGGGGGCCAGAGGAGGAGTGGCACTGGACTCTCACATGGCCGACAGTGGTTCAAGCTCCTTACTGGCGGCTTGCTTTCTCACTTTCTCTCTCTGGTGAGCACGTGTGCCCTATAGCAAATTGAAAAATAATAATGATAATAAATAAAATTAAATAAGCAATTCTAAACAACAACAACAACAAAAACCTTGCCTAATACAACCTCACGCAATGTAGATGTAGAGCAGACGAAAATGGGGACGAGGGCTTGAGGTGGCCCCAGCGGCCTACGTGAGCCCAGGGGCCTCACATGTGAGCTCCTACTTTCTACAACACAAGGCAGAGCCACGTTTCAAACATCCGTCGCCCCTTTCTCTGGGCACCTTCTGCGCCACTGGGGAGTGACTGGAAAGCACGTGTGGTCAGGTGGTCCTAGAGAACCGTCCTACTCTCCCAGCACAGCCGTGGCTAGCTAGGAGGGCCCAGGGCGCCGTCCTGCCACCTCTGCGAGCTCTGCCTTCCCTGGCTGGCCCTGCGGCCCGAGAGCTGCTTGAAGGCAGGGACCTGCTCCCAGCCCTGCGGCCCACCGGCGGTGCCTGAGCGCTGAGAGGCGGGGCGGGTGTGGCCGCGACCACAGGAGGGACACTTGGAGGTCAGCTGGTTTTTGGTGGGTGGGAGAGAGGACTTTCCCTCATGGCTGCCTGGCCTTCCTTCTCGGACACGCAGGAGGGCTGCTGTCCCAGCGACTTGGCTGGCTACTGCGAAGGGGCGCCATCTACGGACTGTTGGCTCAGCAGGAAAGGAGGCGTACCTGGTGACGGGTTCGGATGACTTCCTTCCCGGAGGCGGTTCACTTGTGAGAGTTGAAGAGATTTGTTTATAATTCCTGTCCTGCGGGGCTGATGGGAGTCACCTGTGCTGGCCCTGAAGGGCGTTTGGGAGACCTATCAGATGTGTACGCCCACGGATAGGTCTTAAAGGAGCACAGGAACCCGGCTGTCAGGACTTCACGTGGCAGGGAAATCGCTGGGACCCAGCTCCCAGTAGCTGGGCTTTCTCACCTGCAAAGCCAGAAACTACCATTCCTGGCCTTGGGCCTCTCCCGGGGTGAGAGGAAACAGGAACTTAAACCGTGTCCTGCAGGGAGCTCTGTGGAGGGAGCAGGCCACAGCCAAGTTCCGGAGCTCCAGCCCTGCCCCGGCTGACGGTCATCCAGGATGCAGAGGTGGCTCGGCCCCTACTCTTGGCTGGGGTGTCTGACACCCAGGCACAGAGCATGAAGACCTTCAGAGAAAGTCTGTCAGTTAGTAGATAGAAATGTCAGCTTAAAAAAGGCTTATTGGGACTAGCAGTTGGCGTAATGGCTATGTTGCGGGACTCCCATGTTGGTTCAAGTCCTGGACCCGGTGGCTTATACTCATACTGGGCGCATGTGTATGTGTACCCAAGATCTTGAGAGGAGAATGGAGGAGAAGGGATTGTAGGGTGGCCAGCCCCCCTGGGGGTGATTTCTCGCTTTCTATCTCTCTGTTTATCTCTCTGTGTCTCTGGCGAGCATTTGTGCCCTATAGCAAAAATCTCTCTCTCAAAATAAAGGGGGGGGGACAGTTATAATTCAACCTAAAATATATATTTCTTTCTATTAAAGAAAGATGTCTTCCGGGACTGGCAGTTAGCGTAATGGCTATGTCGCTGAACTCCCACGTAGTTGACTGCGGTTCACGTCCTGGACCCGGTGGATTAAAACTCACACCAGGAGTGTGTGCATGCGTGCCCAAGATCCCGAGAGGAGAATGGAGAAGGGATTGCGGTGTGACCATCACCCCTGGGGAGTGATTTCTCACTTTCTGTCTCTCTGTCTCTCTCCATCTGTCTGGCGAGCGCACGTGCCCTAAAGCAAAACAAAAACAAAAACAAAACAAAACAAAACAAAACAAAAAAACAACCAAAACCAAAACCAAAAAAAAAAAAAAAAGAAAAAGAAAAAGAAAGCTGTCTTCCTTTCTAATGGTAATGCACGTACACCAAAGAGACATGTCTGAGAAAGGAGGGGGGATCCCCCCGACGTTGTCCTGCCGGGTCTTGCCATGGCTCTCCATGCCCTGCACAGCGTGGGGAGGGCTGGCGTGCTGGCACGCCTCGGACCACGAGCTGCACCGCTGGAGGGCGGGTAGCTGGGGGCGCATCGGCGCTCCACCTCTGCCAGGTCACCTGCAAACGAGAAACCTTGCTGACACAGAGGCCACCGCGGAAAGGGGCAGTGACACTGTGTCCGTGTTTTGGTTTTGACCAGAGAGCACGGCCCTCTGGAAAGCATTGGTCCTCACACCTGCTGAGTCACCGGGAATGTGTGTGCATTGGAAAATGCGTCGTGACTCTCCTGGCCACCTAACAGATGCACGCGGGAACCAGCCGAAGCTCGGACACCCGTGGCAGGGAGGTGAGAGGACGGGTCAGAGGTTCTGGCTGTGACACTGATGACAGTCGGGGCGAGGCCACTGCTCTGGGTAGAGTTACGTTCTCCCCACGGAAAGGGGTGCTCCAGGGCCCAGAGGGTGCCTCCTGGGCTTGTGCCTGCCATGAGGTTGCAGTCCTGCCCGGGCCGCTGTGGGCCATGTGGAGTCCAGCCGTAACCCCATGTGGCGGTGAGGGTCTCGGCTTACAGGCTGCTGGGGGCCTCAGGACAGACTCAGGAACAAATAGGACCCATCTGTGAGTGGACGTAGCCGCCGGGAGCCACCTTATCAGGTACTCAGTGAAACGTGGAGGAAAAGCAACCTCAGACAGTACGTCCAGCTCCCCTGGACCACCCTAAAGGCTGAGGAGTGCTGTGGGGGCCGTTGGGGACAGTTCCCAGGAATCGTGGCCAGGGTGTCCTAGCCTGCTGTGCATGAACAACTAGGAAGGGACGTGGCAGCCCAGAAAGCCTCGCTTGTCTGGCTTCGACTGAAGACCGCCTGCCGAGGGGCGGAAAAGGTGTGAGTGTCACGCCCTCACCCCCGCCCCGTCTGGCCAGCCCGGCCCTGCCCTCCCCAGGGCAGTGGAGAATGTCACTTTCGTGGGTGGCTCCTGCTTGCAGATCACAAACTGGCTAATATCACCAGATTCTGGAGGTCCAGGCTGGAGCGGAACTCCACACGCATGCCCACGGCGTCCTGCATCCGGATTGCTGAGCATACAGGGCCATCCCGGTTTAGACGCTCCTCCACCCTGGAAGAAGAAAAGGAAATGCAGGTGGATCGCGAGAATGAAGTTACTGGGGGCTTGCTTAAACCGCTGGAGACCAAGGAGCACTCGAGGTTTCTGTGCGTCAAAGAACGTGTCAGTTATAACGACTCAGAATGAAAAGCCGTCCGGCAGTAAGTCCAGCTGTCAACGCCTCCGGCCCGGAAATTCTAGACGAGTGATATTCCGATAAGTGGTTGGTGAAAATTCAAACACCCCAAGTGCTGTGTAGCAAGTGGCTTGCTGCTCACGCTGTGGGTTCATGGAGGGGCTGACCTAGAGACTCCCTGAGCGTCGGAGTGCGCAGTGAAACGGCGATGCCGTCAGTTACCGGGACCCCGACGCGGAACACCCCTGCATCTCGCCCGTGTGCTCGGATTCCCTTCCCTCCTGGCCGCCTCTGTTACCGTCCTTTCTTTTGGTTGATGGTGTATTTTGTTTGCTTCTTTCTTTTCTCTCATGAGAAAGAGGGAGACAGACAGTACCCTCCGCGGGGTCTCCACGGGGACTCTGGCCAGCCCCCAGCCTGCCGGATCATGGGTGCACAAACAGGTCAACAGGGAAGTGGAAGCTGCCCTCCTCCTCGGAGACCCATCACTGCTGGGGCAACGCATGACTCACATCACCCGGCCAGGCCGAAAATGTGGGAGTTTTTATTTGTTTTTGTTTTTAAGTTTTTTAAAAGATTTTTGCCACAGGGTGCATGCCATGCTGGAGAGGGACAGAGTGAGAACTCACTGCCCCCGGGGAGGGGGCGGGATGGCCACACCACAATCCCTTCTCCTCCATTCTCCTCCTGGGGTTCTGGGCATGCACGTACACATGCCCGGCCTGATTTTCAAGCCATCTGGTCCAGACCTTGAACCACGATGGGCCACGTGGGCGTCCACCCGCGGTTCCCCCAGGTCTGGTGCATTTCATCTAACTGTGGGTTCTGCTTCTGCGGCCAGAGCTGCCTCCCGTTGTACTCCCTGTCCTCTTCCTGCTTCCCCTCCCCCCTTCATTACCGCGTCCTCTGTGCCTCAGTGTCCCCACCTGCGGTACGGGGACAATGACAGCGTGCGGCCGCTGCTGTCGTCACGTGGACTACATGTCAACACGGGCACGGGGGCTGCAGGGCCTGCCTGGAAGGAGGTGCTCAGCTAAGACGCCGTGCCAGTGTGGCGGCTGTGACTATCGCGTCACTGTCCGGTCACGTTTGTCTCCTTCTGTCCACCCTGACGTGGGAGCTGGCGGTCCGCTGCCAAGGCACTGGCGGACGGTGGGAGGAGTGCTTTCTCGTGGTTAACAAAGTAACCGCATTTCAGCAAATTTCCTGCTCGGCTATTTTCTGCCGTGTTCACTGCTGCTGATGCCTGAAGGTCTCCTCCGTGACTTCTGGGTTTGTGGCTTTTCTTGGCAGTCGAATGGAATTAAACTGAACCGAGATATTGAGTGTCTGAAGGCCGAATCAGGAGAGTGCCCTGAATTTGAAAGCAATAAGAGCACATTCCATTAAAAATTGTAAATGTCTAGACTTCCTGGGAATACATCGTTGCCTCGCTCCAGTTCCTCCGAGCGCGGCATTCCACCTGGGTCAGGTCGTCTGCTTTGCGTGTGCGTGTTTATGCTCCACCGCGGCGTGGCATCGCCCAGTGAGAGGGACCGGGAACGTCCATTCGCAGTTAGTATTGCGATGAGCTTCGTGCAGAGTAAAGGGGGATGCACATGGGGAGGACACGATTTGGAGGTTGGCCACTTCCTACGCCTTTTCTTTCTTTTATAGATTTTTGCCACAGTGTGTGTGCCTCCACCAGAGAGAGACAGAGAGAGGGAAAGTGAGAAATTGCCTCCCAGCTGTGGCGGCCACTCTGCAATCCCTTCTCCTCCATTCTGCTATAGGGCGTGTATGCTCGCCAGAGAGACCAAGAGACAGGAAGTAAGAAATCACCCCCTGGGGGGATAGCCATGCTGCAATCCCTTCTCCTCCACTCTCCTTTCGGGATCTTGGGCACACACGCACACATGTCCGATGTGAGTTTTAAGCTGCCGGGTCTGGGACTCGAACTGCAGTCAACTACATAGGAGTCCAGTGACGTAAGCATTATGCCATCTGCTGGTCTCTGTCCTCTAGGGATCTGGGGGATGCAGGCACACACATCCGGCATGAGTTTCAAGCTGCTGGGCCCAGGACTCGAACCGTTATCAACCGTGTGGGAGGTCCAGCAATGTAACCATTATGCCTGGTCCCATAAACCTCTATTTTTTGTAAATCATTCAGATGCAGCTATTTCTGGTAGCAGCAAAGAACAGATGAAAGCATTGCCCGTTCACCTGTGCACCCCTCACGTGGCCGCTGTGGGCAGCGTGGGCGCAGCAGGTGAGCAGCCTTTGCTCCTGTGGCTCGTATCTTCGGGCAGGAGAAGCAGAGAACAAGCCTCAGGCAGCGGTGTGATGAGTGGGTGGCGAAGAGCACTGTGAGGGTCGCGTTGGGTGAGAAGCACAGGGAGGCAGAGGTGGGCACAGCTTTACCCAGACAGGCCCAGGAAGCCTTCTCTGATATGGTAAGGATCGAAGGCGCCTTAAGACACGGAGGCACGAGGCACGCAGGCGTCCAGGGGCAGAGAGGGGCCGGCCAAAGGCAAGCAAGGGCGAAGGTCCGGAGGGGGAGCCAGGCTCAAGAACGTACTGAAGGCGCAGACGCCTAAATCTTTTTCAAAAAGTGGGATGGAGGGATTTGAGATATTTACAAGGCCATAGTTAAGCCAGTTAGGAGCTCGGATTTGGGATAGCAAATGTTCTAAATACCAGCTATGTATGGGGCCTCAGGTGCCGTGAAGGTGGCTGGATCCCACATGGCCACCTGCACGGGTCAAGGCCTGGACCCAGCGGCTTGAAAATCATACCAGCTGTGTGCGTGCGTGCCCAAAATCCTGCAGGGAGAGCGAAGGAGAAGGGGTTGTGGTGATTTCTCACTTCCCTCTCTGCCTGCCTCCGTCTCTTTCTGGCTTTCACAGCCTGAGCTCGGCTGGAAGAGCAGGCCTGGAGCAAGGTGCTCAGTGCCGTGTGTTTTTGTTTGTTTTTGCTATAGGATGTGTATGCTCACCAGAGAGAGAAAGAGACAGAGAGAAGGAAAGGGGGAAATCATCCTTCCGGGGGATGGCCATGCCACAATCCCTTCTCCTCCATTCTCCTCCTGGGATTTTGAGAACACGCTCACATGTGGCTGGTGTGATTTTCAAACTGTTGGGTCTGGGACCAGTGCCAGACTCAGCCATGTGCGAGTCCAGCACCGTAACCACCACGCCAGCTGCAGGCCCCATCCATGCAGGTTCTGTGCCTGTTTTTTTAGGGCTAGGTCTCATCTTCTAGGCCTTTCAAACAAGTCTGAAAGTTGGGATAGCATCCCTTCCCCCGCCCCACCCTCCCCTCCAATGAGACGGTCACTTCCCTAATGATCTGAGAACCAGCCAGTAGTGACGGAGCTAGGCGTGGCTGGGGTAGAGGCAGCCTTCACACACAAAGGGAATGGAAGCCGAGAAGGAGCTAGATTTCAAAACAAATGAGAAAGAAGGAGACGAGAAGGAGCTGGATTTCAAAACAAATGAGAAAGAAGGAGACGAGGACGCCGAGATTTCTCCCACTGCCCAGGAGTGTGGAAAGAGAACAAAGAGATTTGAGCGAAGCATGCTCACCTTCGAAGCTGCTGCACACACGTGCGCATGGCGCCTGGAGACGGCCCTGGTGCCTTTGCTGCCGCTGGCTACGGGGTGCGCTCTGGGCACCGCAGCGTCCCTGTGGGCCGGCGCCCTGGAGGAGGGACCTGGAGTCCGCTAACAAGAACCCCGGGAAAATGATGGGGCCCAGTCTGTGCCGCCCAGTCGCAGTCATGCGGCTGTTTTCTGGTACTTGGCCAGCGCCCCTTGTCACCGCGATGGTCCCAAGGCAGTTCTGGCTCCTTCAGGGCAGAGGCCACCACTCCCTCCCTCCAGCCTCCTCCCCACTCCCATGCACCTGCCCGGTCTGCGGTGGGCTGAGCTGTGAGAGTGCTCTGCGCCCACATCTCTTGGGCTCCAGGTGGCTCTTTCTCTCTCCCCAGTTATGGCACTGCCAGGAGGACTGAGGTTTGAGGAGGCTCAGGGCCGCCAGAGCAGTGTCGAGTCTCTCCCACTCCAGGCCACGCAGGCTCCACGCGCCGGGGTTTTCTAGGCTGCTTTGTCTGGACGGTGGCTATGGGGGGTTGGGGTGGGCAGGGGAAGGAAGCGCACCCCTGAGAGAGGCAGAGGGCCAGCCAGCCTCACCCCTCACCACCCCACGACCACACCCTCACAGTTATCCTGCTGCTCAGGCAGGGCATGCCAATGGGAGGGGAGTCCGGGGTCCCAGAGCATGAGGCCTGGGCCATCCGCTGGCCCAGCCGCAGGCCGCCAGCCTGTGTCCTTCACATGTAGGTGCACGCAGGGATTTACAGGCTGATTTCTTACTCGTTTTTTGCTGTCGGGTGCCTGTGCTCACCAGAGAGAGGGAGAGTGAGAAACCCCCCAAGGGTGTTGCCGTTCTGCACCTCTGCAACGCTTCTCCTCCGTTCTCCTCTGGGGCTTCGGGTTTGCACGCGCTCGTGCCGGCTGTGGTCCTCGCTGTCTGGTTCAGGACTCCCGCCGCAGCTGGCTGTGTGCAAATCCAGTGTGCTAACCAGCATGCCACCTGCCGGCCCCTAGAGGTGTAATTTTCCATGGGCTCTGGAAGGTCTGTGGTCCCATAACCACAATTAAACCTCTAGTTTTTAGACATGAGAGAAGTTAACTATCAGTCAGAGTACAGGCAGGAAATAGAAGCCGCCCCAGGCACTTGAGCAGAGAGAATTTTTTCAAAGCTTCTTACTTTCTTTTCTCTGTGAGAAAAAGACAGAGATAGCACCCAGGAGGGTCCTCGTGCTGCGATCCGCCCTGGGTTCAGCCAGCCTGGGTTATGGGCACACACAGGCCTGGCACGTCCTGACAGGTCCTGACTCGAACACACCACCTTCCCGTGTGGGAGAGCTGCAGAGCACTATGCTTGACCACCCCGGCCCGCATCAAGAGTGTAATATACAGAATAACTAGGGATCAGCAGGTGGCGTGGTGGTTAAGGTGCTGCACTCCCACATGGCTAACAGTGGTTCGAGTCCCAAACCCAGCAGCTTGAAAATCACAGGAGTGCATGTGCATGCACACTCACATTCCTGGGAGGAGAATGGGGGAGCAGGGGTTGCAGTGTGGCCATACGCTCTGGGGAGTGATTTCTCACTTTCTCTCTGTCTCTGGTGAGCCCATGCACCCTATGGCCACAAAAACAAAACAATACAATACAAAACCCCAAAACTATAGCTTTGTTGCACTGGTACCTGAGAAGGTAGGAAGAGAACTCTAAATTGCTATCAATGTAGCAGCTGCAGGAGGCCTTGCCCCTGTCGGGTGGGGGCCAGGGATGCCACAATGACATACAGTAAAATCTTGGCTGCAAGGGGAGGCCGAGGCCAGCAGACCTGGGGCCCCTGTGGCTGGGGCTCGGCGTCCAGGGAGTGCTCTGAGGAGGCACTGGGAGCCAGCAGGGGTCGGAGTTCTCAGTCTGGGAAGGGGGGCTGCCTGTCCTGGTGTCACTCAGAGAGAGCATTGGGTACAAGTAGACAGGCCAAAGGAGTGGACCTCTAGGGAGCCTGTCCTCCTCCACCCTGACCCTGCCGGGCCAGCATGGAGGGAGCAGGTCTGCAGAGACGCCGTGTGCAGAGTGGGGTTCCTGGATGCACAGAACAGAGGAGACCAGTGCACACGACCTGGAGAGCAGAAGGCGGGTCGGGTGGGCAAGGGCAGGGAGGGATCCGGCAGTATTTGTCAACACTTCAAGAATAACAGAGTGGCTAGTTAAAGCCCCGGTCTCTCAGGCTAGCTGCCTGGGACCAGAGGCCTGTGTGGTTCCCACACAGTGAGGGGGCCCGGATCCCAGCCATCAGACCAGCCATTTCTGCAGGGCTGAGAGGGCTGGTGGCCCTGGAAGGGGCAGCCACAGAGACCGCAGGCAGGGGAGCTGCTGCCCTCTTGTGGGCACCTGTGGCTCTGCAGGTGGGCAGCGCCCCATGTCGGTGGCCTGCTAAGGAGGGCCAGCCTGACCCTCTGATGCAGACGAAGGCGCTCCCAGCACTGGCTCATGCTGATGCCTCTCCTCAATTGGAATACAATCACTTGAGCTCCGATTCGGCGGATACAGCCACGCGAAGCTGCGAGAGATGAGCCCCTTTGATGCAGACAGGAGCTTTGGGTCTGGGCACCCTTTATTATTATTATTTGTGGTAGTGGGGAGGTGGCGTGGAGGCGTGGTGTGTGTGGTGTTTCAGACGCGCTCTCTCTGTGTCATCGTCGCCCTGCTTCAACCCCGAGGAGCTAGGACCAAAGCCCCCACGTGCCCTGCTGTGCAGTTAGGAGGGCCAGATCCCAAACCCAGGCCTCCGGGTGCCTCAGCCCTCTGGGACGCTGCACCCACAGCGAGCCGCTGAGGTGGGGTGTGGGGCGGCCTGTAGAACCGGGTCAGCAAACCCCCTCCGCGGGGTGGGGAGCGAGTGCGTAGGGTTGTGAGCACATACCATCCCCGCAGGGTCTATCCTAGCAGGGGCGAGCGTGGTTGTGTTCCAGTAAAAGTGTGGGACGGATGCTGGCTTATCGTTGCGTGTAATTTTCATATGTCGCAGAATATGACTCTCCAATCGACTTGTAAAAATGATCGGATCGTTGGAAAAGTTATGATGCGTTTTTCTACGTAAAACACATGTCATGACTTTTCCGATATTTCAGCATTGAAGGGCCAGCTGTGTAGCACAGTGAGGAAGCACCGCGGAGGGGGCTGGAGCCCTCGTGACCACCCGAGGTTACAAACCTGGTCCAGAGTCTCGGAAAACATGCACGTGTGTGCCCAGGATCCTGGCGAGATGGGGAAATGGAGGGAAAAAGGGATTGCAGCATGACTGGGACCAGCTCGGGGAATTCTCTCTCTCTCTCTCTCATGCACATGCACCCTCTGTCACTGAAAAAAAAAAAAAAGAAAAAGAAAAAAAACCCCAGTATTTAAAAATGTAGATACTGTCCTTAGTTTGCTTGTCAGGCAGAAACAGACGTTGGGCTGGGTTCTGTCCGTGGCCGCGTCAGTGGACACTTGATTTAAGTCCCGAGGCGCCCACTGTGAGCGCACACCAGTGAAGCAGTGTCTACACCACTTTGGCAGGTCTCTGGAAGTTGCACAGTACTCACAGTCTGGCTCCCTAGAGCCGACAGGCCATGGGGTCTGCCAGAGCTCTCAGTTTCACGTTTTGCAAGTTTATTTATTTATATGGTTATTTAGTATTGCTGTTTAATTTGCTATAAGGTGTGTGTGCTTACCAGATGGGGGGAATGCGATGAGAAAGCAAGCCACCAGGTTCGGGACTTGAACCGCAGCTGGTCATGTGGGTGTCTAGCGTCTCAACCACCATGCTACCTGCTGGCTTTTCAAGTTTGAGGGCATGTCTATGGGAGAAAATGTGGCTCTGACTCAGACCCTTTCTCTCACTAGACAGAGAAGCTCATTCTCATTTAAATTGGCCTTGCTGGATTCTAAGACCATGAGGTATTGACAAATGTGAACCTTGGGGCCAGCAGGTGGCATAGTGCTTAAGGCACTGGACTCCCACGTGGCTGACTGTGGCTCAAGTCCCAGACTTGGTGGCTTGAAGCTCATGCCAGGTGCGTGTGCGTGCACCCAAAATCCCGAGAGAAGAATGGAAGAGAAGGGATTGCAGTGTGGCCGTCTTCCCGGGAAGTGATTTTTACTTTCCCTTTCTGTCTCTTTTCGTCTCTCCAGTGAGCACACATGTCCTATAGCAAAAATCTCTCAGAAAACCAACCAAACAAAAAAACCCAAATGTGAACCTCATCGATAGCTCGGAGTGTCAGTGCTACGCCATTTCCTCATTGATAAGAAGAATCGCTCCTAGATCGCTTTAAAGGACACGCTCCCACAAGGCACCAGCAGCTGCGGGGTTAATAAAAACGCGATTTTCCCATGGTTTCCTAGGAACGCGGTCGTAGCTCAGAGCCGTGTGCTGTAACTCGCACGGGCTGTTGGCTTGGTGGTTTCACGGACAGTTACACCTCAAGTTGGAGATTCCAGTGGAGAGAGGATGAACATGAGGAAGCGCGAAGGATTTCAAAGGGTCTTTTGTAGGGAACAGAAGTTTCTAGCAGGGCTCCCCTGGGGTACGGGGGAGTAAGGTGTGCATGTCTGTGTCCCTCTGGACGTGAAAGAGAAAACTGCGGAGACGTCCTGGAACGATCCCTGCTCCCTGCTGTCTCGGGGGAGCCGTGCAGGGGCAGACCTCACTGCACCCCTCTGCATCCCCGCGGTCTCAGTCCCTCTTCCTTCCCCACGTCTGTCCCCAAGGCCTGACTGCTGGGCTTGAGACACAAAGCCCAGATGGCTGTCCTTTCTTTTCTTTGGGCTGTGTGTGGGGTTGCCATAGGGCATGTGCACTTGCCAGAGAGAGGAAAAGTGAGAAGTCACCCCCAGGGGTATGGCACGCTGCAATCCCTCCTCCTCCATTCTCGCGGGATTTGGGCCACGTGTGCACACGTACCTGGTTTGAGTTTCAAGCTGCCAAGTCTGGGGCTGGAACCGCGGTCGGCCACGTGGGAGTCCAGGGCCTCCGCCAATACACCACCTGCTGGCCCTGAGTCTGCGTTTTCTAGTGAAGGACCAAGGTGTCCAAGAGGACTCCAGAAATACGGTGGCAAGCGCTATCCTGACTGAGGACATGGGAGGTGGGTCTTTGACAGGGCAGAGAGGAGCGGAGGGGACTTCTGGCGGAGGGGTCCCCTGAGCCAAAGCCCAGAGGTGAGCTGAGAGGTCACAGCTGGCCTGGAGCTGAGTGGGAGGAGAGGGGAGAGGGGAGTGGGGGATGGAGGAGAGACCTCAGCTGGCCAGCCTGTGCAGGGAAGTGGGCACCTTTCTTGAGACCCGAAGTCCATAGAGGACCGACGTGTGTGCCTGAAATCCTCCACCACCGTGTGGGCAGGCGCGGCCGCAGACCCGAGCCCCTGGTCTGGGAAGAGGCTGGATGGCTGACTGATCCGGGTTCTTCTCTGTGCTGTCGCCTGTCCCTTCCCGCTGAGGGGGAGCAGGCACGTGCTGAGCCCCCACATGTACTCCCTGCTGTCAGAAGGAGGTGAGAAATGTCATCTGCCCCATTGCTCAGGGGAGAAGGTGCAGCCTGGGTGCAACCGCTGGCCTGTGCCTGGGAGTGAGTCAGTGGAGGAAAGACGAGATGCTCAGGACACTCCCACGGCCGCGCTCCGCCCTCCACGCCCTGCCAGATGTTCAGGGGACTCTGGCTGAACTCTGGGGCACGCCCCTCCGTGTTCCTGGCAGGCGAGGTAGGCCGAGTGCTGCACTGGCTGGCGTGGGCTGCTGCAGAACCTAGACGGGGTGGTCCAGCCCTGGGAGGGGGCGGGCACCTGCAGGTGGGTGCCCTGGTGCCACTGGAGAGACGGAGGCCAGGATTTGGTCATGGAATTGGCAGCTCTGGACAGAGGCTGAGCAAGTCCTGGCTGCCATTCAGGGTGGATCTCCCTGCACATGCATACGAAATCAGTGAGATAATAGCTCTGGACACGCTTAGAAAAATCGCCGCAATGGTTTGTTCTCCCTGCTCTTCGTCCTGCACCTCTGTCCTCTGTCCCAGTCCCCCCGTTCCCGTTCCTCAGGCTTCTGTGATGCCTCACCCTCTTCAGTGCTCCTCAGCTCCAGCCAGACCCTGAACTTGGTTCACTCCACTTCTGAGGCCTCGCACTCATCCCTCAGTTTGGTTACCTCTGTCCCCGCCCCGGCCCAGGCCCGGGATTTCCTACTCATGCCAGTCACTGAGGTCTGTCTCTACCTCCCCTTCCTGCTGCCTTCGAGCTCATCAGCCACACTGCTCCAGGTCTGTCATCCCAGACCACGCCCCTGATTGTTTCCTCCTCCAGCCCCAGACTTGCGGAGATTTTCTCCTGCCCACAGGATTAGTGTCCAGCCTGGCCTGCAGACCTCCTGGCTGGCCCCGCTTCCTTTTGCTCATGGAGATCCTCCGCCTCGCCTCGCCCTTCTGCCCTTAGCACCAGTGCTCTAGCCACACCTTCCCTGGACTGCCTTTGCATCCACTGCTTCCCCCTTTGAACAGCAAGGTTCAAAAAGAGTGGTAGTTAGGGTGCTAGACTCTCTCATGGTCAGCTGTGGTTCGAGCCCTGGATCTAGCAGCTTGTTTTGTTACTTTCCCTCTCTCTCTGGTGAGGGCATGTGCCCTATACCAAAAATTAAAATAATAATAATAAATAAAATTAGATAATTTTTCTTAAAAGCGGTTGTGGATAAATTATTGCTAGGATGTGAAAGGAGAAAATAGAATAATATTTTAGATGCACCAGAGGCTCTTTCTTTTTAATGATCTGGTAAATATATTTGTGCAGCAGATATTTATTTTGTGCAAGGCACTGCCTTGAAGATCGAGGTGGAAAAGCTCACCGTTTTGGCACTTGGGCAATGAATCTAGGCTATGAAGATTATGGGTACACTTTCTTTTCAGACTCACAACAAAAGAGTACAAAAACATGTGTAGACTGGCTATTTCCCTTTTCATCTTAGCTACCGGGAAGCTCAGAAGTGACTCTAACTCTCCATCGGAGTATTCAGTCGTTCATTTAAATGTTCACATGGAAGGGCCAAGTTCTGAGGATGATGTTAGATGGAGCCACGTCACCATAGTACCTGTCTTTAAAGGGACAGCTCTGAACTATTTATTTAGCATATCCGCATTGCTGTGTCCTCTATTCCTGATTGTGTGGTTCTATTTTATTAACTTGCTGTATATGTCATTAGGGTTATGTTCACTAAAATTCTTTCCAGAAGAGGCAAGATAAGGTCAGTTTATAAAAACGTTCGCACATGGTTAAGGAGGTCCCAGACGGACTCGTCATTGTTCCAGGTTACCTATTTTTGTTCTTTGGCATAGACGCCCCCGGAAAGCCAACCACACACATGAACATGGTGATCCCGTGCTTTCTTCCTGTTTCATCCTGTAAAGCGATATGGAACATTCTACCACGATTCAGCCATCGGCCACAGGTTGTCATTCTGGGAATGACTGGCTTTTCTGTTCCCAGTATGTGATTTTAATGTTTAAAACATCTATTTAAGGCCCAGTCTCAGGGGAGTACGCTGCTAAGACCCTGTGCTCTGCAGGCCGGGACCATAAGGAGGCCCAGATTGAATTCTCTGTCCAACCTAACAGCCAGGCACAGCCATGTGTGCTCGTCACACCAGCGAGCTGGGGAGGCTGAGGAGGGAGTGTCGCGAGTTTGAGACTGGCCTAGGTGGCAAGGGGAGACTGCCTAAAAAAGACAAAAATCAGGGACCAGCAGGTGGTGTAATGGCTATGTCACTGGACTCCCATGTAATCAACCATGGTTTGAGTCCCAGACCCAGCAGCTTAAAACTCACTCTGGGCGCGTGTGCGTACATGCTCAAAATCCCCAGAGGAGAATGGAGGAGAATGGATTGGGGCGTGGTCATCCCCCGGGGGTGATTTCTTGCTTTCGGTCTCTCTCTGTCTCTCTGGCAAGCACGCACATCCTATAGCAAAAATCTTTCTTAAAAAAAAAAAAAAATTCAGTATTAGCAGTATTACACGTCGCCTCGAGTTCTGTCTGGAAACCCGGTGGGATGTGTTATATAAGTAAATTAACAGTTGAATCAACAGGGCTTGTCCGTCGGAAGAAAGAGCCTGGGGCATGTCCAGGGAAAGGGGTGTTCTCAGCGTTCACTCTGCCACTGCTGAGGGGTGCAGGTGGAGTTCTTTCTTTCCGGAGCACACCTGTGTGGACTAGAGCCTTGCCGCGGGCTGGCGGAGGGGGCCCTGCAGCTAGCACACAGCACACTCAGGCCGCTGCTTCTGCCCTGCTCACTGCCTGCTCGTGGGCCGTGTTCACAGTGCTGCAGAGTCGCCCCAGTGCCCAGACAGCTTCGTGCTGGCCCGGGCACCCTCTCTGGGCCTCACGTCCTGGGATCTCTGCCTGCTCCGCCCACATGCGTGCTGCGTGGCCACCCGGCTGTGGGGGCAGGAGAGCAGGCCCAGGAGGTTTCTGGTGTTTGGTGTGAAGTCTCACGCGCAGATGTCACAGACAGGGCGACGTCAGAGCCCAGGAGGTCTGCAGGCTGGGGGCTCGTCGGGGAGCTTCTGAGGGTTCCAAACACAAGACCGTCTCGAGGTGTGGGCAGGACCGAGAGCAGGACACCACGGGCACCTCGCTCCGCGCTCGGGCTGGGTTCCGCTCAGCTTCGTTTCGTTTCGTTGAAGTCGCGTTCTCCGGACACCTGCGCCCCCGTGCGGAGTCCTTTCCCTGAGACTTCCTGGTCGTACAGGTTCCGCGCAGCCCGGTAGCCGCCTGCAGGTTTAACTGGAACGTAGTCTCAGAGGAGCTTCATGTCCAGTTACGACGGTGATGATAAAAATAACTGCAATTCACCGAACCCTGACCTCGTACCCACCACGGTGCTTATTATCTCATTTAATGCGTGCACACACACGTAATAATTTCCTCCATTTATGAGGAGGAAATAGAGGCTTGGGGGGATGACAGAACTTGCTCAAGGCCAAGCTAAGTGGCGGAGTCGCCAACCACCCTAGGCTTGGTGACCCTGGGGCATGTCTTCTCAACCACCCTGCAATGGCACTCTCTTGGTCAGAGGGCGCAACAACACCCCCAGCACACGGTGACAGCATGGGCGTTGGACACGGGGACTTGATCTGAAGGCTGGCCCAGCTTTCGTGTGCTCGCGAGCTCAGGGGAAAAGCGAAGGTGGTTTTCCTTCAGAGGCATATGCGCTCATTCGTGGGGAGTTTAAAGGGAATTTGGACACGACGTTGACCCGACAGCTATTAGATGTTTCCCATCCACTATCTTTATTAGCTGTCACATAACCCTCGAGGAACCGCTCATCCCATTCCTTGTGTAGATGAAGAAACTGAAATTTGGAGAGACGGCGCAAAGTAAAATGAGACAACTAGGAAACGTCTGGGGTTTGAACTTGGGCCTCTCAGTTTCCAAGCCTATGCACGGTCCTTCTAGTACACTGACTTACTCCATGGGCTAGGCTACCCCTTAGGGTGTTTTCTATCCAGTCAACGAACATGCACTGGGTCTTTTGAGAATGGGATGCACGTGTTTGCGTCTGACATGGACTTTTCTTTTTAAGAGATGTTTGCTACAAGGTGTGTGAGCTTGCCAGAGAGACAGAGAGAGCGAGATGGAGAGAGAGAAAGTGAGAAATCACTCCCTGAGGGGATGGCCACAGCACAGTCCCTTCTCCTTTCTTCTCTCAGGATTTTGGGCACACGTGCACATGTGTCCAGTGTGAATCTCAAGTTGCCGGGTCTGAGAATCGAACTGCAGTCGACCATGTGGGGGTCCAGCACCTTAACAACTATGCCTCCTACTTGCTATGACTGGATTTTTTTTTAACCTTAGGGCATGTGCATTCATCAGAGAGAGAGAGACTGAGAGGGAAAGTGAGAAGTCGCCTCCTAGCCATGCCGCAATCCCTTCTCCTCCTGGGATCTTGGGCACACACACACATGTGCCCAGCATGTTTCAAGCCCCAGGGTCCAGGACTTGAACTACAGTCACTTATGTAAAAGTCCAGCGATGTAACCACTACGTCATCTGCTGGTCCTGTGGATTTTGTTTTGCCTTTTGGTTTTATAACTTTATTTGAAAATCAGCAGTTGGTTCTCATCCACGTTGACTGTAGATTTTTGTTAGTGGTAACAGGTACATAGGTCCCCAGAGTGTAGGGCTTGTGGGATGAATCTTCATCCTCGATTCGTTTTCTGGACGACCGCGCTCGGATTCGATACGGACATTCCTTATTCCTGTGGCCCAGACGGCTGTGTTGAGCCTGGTATCAGTGCGCACACCTGGAGTCCCCGTCTCCTTCCTGGTGAATTTCCAGATTCCTCTCAGTGCCCGGGGGCACGTTCCTCGAAGCCCACACCATGGATGCACTTGTGAATTCTCAGGGTGTGTTCCCGGGCACCACCTCGCTGATGGCAGAACGGCCCTAATTCTCACCACCCTCCTTTGCAGGAGCTGTTCTGTCCGGCCTAAGTTGGAAAAGCCCGTGGGTTGCTTTATAAGGAGCTCACGGTTCAACAGGGAGACAAGGTGGGCACGCACACCATCCTACCAGTGCCAGAGAGCGAGGTGCTTTCAGAGCTGCTGAGGTTGGCCTGGCCGGGCGTCCTCCCAGCCTGGCCGCCCTTGCCTGCCGAGGGACATCCGCTTGTGCTCAGAGAGCGACCGTCTGGTCTGACTTCTCTCCGGTCCTGGCAGCTGGTCTGGGATGTCCCCACTCGTCCCAGGAAGCACCGAGGCAC
The DNA here is from genome assembly GCA_026018925.1 of Tupaia tana. Lineage (NCBI taxonomy): Eukaryota > Metazoa > Chordata > Mammalia > Scandentia > Tupaiidae > Tupaia > Tupaia tana. The sequence continues at coordinate 108,797,119 of JAKSZU010000004.1, read as the reverse complement.
CTGGGGCTCGGGTTCTCCAGAGAGTTCTGTGTCGGCCCAGACCAGCGGGTTCATGCAGCAAGAACCAGAGGCCAGGGCAGTGAGTGGTCCTCGTGCGTCCCCACGTGCCAGGCGCTGGCGGCCCCGGAGAGAGCTTTGCCGTCTGTCTGGGCAGTAGTGTTTCTGCTTCTTTTCCTCTTGCTCGAAACACACTTTGACATTTTTTAACAAATAACACAGTTTTCCCTTAATAAAACACAGAAATGAGAGCACGAAAAGGAAAGTAAAAAAACATGTTCCTGTCACCTCCACTCTACAGCAGGATGGCCGCCCCTCCCTCTCGTCCTGCTTCCCACCAGGCAGCCGTCTCTGCCCCTCCATCCTCACTCCTCTCCCGAACCCCAGCCAGAGATCCCTGGGCGTGATGGTCTCTCCCGCCTGTCTTCTGCCCTGGGAGGGGCAGCCCCGCTGCTGGTCTGTACATTCCTCCTCCTTCTGTAAATCGCTGCTGATCAAGACAGAACAGGATCGAGGAGCCTTCGCCTTGATGGAGCACCGGGGAGCCAGGTCTCTGCACCCCCTCTAGGCCCACAGGCACCCCCCCATGCCTCCCTCAGCAGCTTCCACACCCACCCAGCAAGGGGCTCGCATTTCCTCCTCACAGCAAAGGACTAGGGGCCAGCAGGTGGTGTGGTGGTTAGGATGCTGGACCCCCACATGGCCCACTGCAGTTCGAGTCCTGGCCCTGGTGGCTTGCTTTCTCGCTCCCCCCACCTTCTCTCTCTCTCTGTGTGTCTCTCTATGGTGAGCACATGTGCCCTATAGAAAATTATTATTAATAATAGTAATAAATACAAATCAATAAATAGATAAGTTTTTTAAAACAAAGTACTAAGCTTCAGTCAAGTCCCTGATTTCATGGATTCTGCCTGGATTACAAAGCCCTGCTATTCGGAACAGCCACCTATCTCTGAGCAGGGATGAATGCAGCTTGCCACGCTCGTGACCAGACAGTGGCCCAGATGCGACGTGGCGGAGACCTGCCTTCCCAGCAGCCCATGTGTGAGGACGGAGGAGCTTTTCTTAGTGCGACTCTGCAGCAGCCTCTGAAAGCATGGCTGTAACATGCCCACGTTAATGGGTGTTCTGTTCCCCAAGACAGGAGATAAGACCCCATATACACTGTCCCCGAAAAGTGGCAATGGTCCGGAGCTCTTAATTGATAAGAGACGGGGACGAGCGGGGTCGGGGTCAGGGAACCGTGGACTGGATGGTGCGGGCAGCTTGAGCCTCGCCTGAAGGTTTGGGACGGAGATGTGGCCTTGGCATGGCCGGCCCTGAGTCATTCCCTGGGCCAGCGTGGGATGCGCCAGGGAATGAATTTCAGCCCGTCGCAAACCAAGGAGTTGGATGGCATGGGCTTGAAAATCACTTCCAACTCTAAAAGAGTAATTTTGGGGTCCTTTCTGAAGCCTGTTTACCTCGCAGGCACAAATTTTCAGAAGAAAATACTTTTATTTTTCCTAATAAAAGGGAAAATATGGATTTTTCTTCATAAGGGGCTTCTGGGCTGTGGCCCTGTGGCATCTTCTTTTATTACAAGAATCCAATAGCACCCAGCTGTGATGGCATAGGTGGTGTGGCACTGCCGTGGGAGCCTGAAGGTGTTTGGGAGACCGGGGCTGGGTCCGGGACACCCCAGTGCAGGCCCAGTGTGCTGGCACCTGTAATCCCAGGTAACCAGGAGGCTGGTGTGGGTGGGTCGCAGCATGGCAAGACCCTTTAAAAATATCGATTTCTTCATTATTCCTTCTCTCTCCCTCTTTCTTTTTAAATTATGTTTTAAAAGGTAAACTAATAGTATTTGACCTTTTGATTTTTGAATAATTATTGAACTTAATTTATTATTATTATTTTTGAAGAGAGGTTTTTGCTATAGGGTGTGTGTGCTGGGTGGAAAGACAGAAAGACAGAAAGCGAGAAATCACCCCCCTCCCCCGGGGGGATGGCCATGCTACAATCCCTTCTCCTCCCTTCTCCTCTTGGGTTCTTGGGCATGCACACACACATGCCCGGGGTGATTTTAAGCCACTGGGTCTAGGGCTCAAACCTCGGTCGACTAAGTGGGAGTCCAGTGATGTAACCAAGATGCCATCTACTGACCCCTAATTTATTATTATTTTTTAATTTGACCAGAGAGAAACAGAGAGAGAAAGTGAGAGCGCAAGCCTCCAGGTCTGGGACCCGAACCGTGGTTGGCCATGTGGGAATCCAGTGCCTTACCAACCATGCCACCAGCCAGTCCCAATAGCATTTGACTTTGAACCTGGAGGAAAACCAGGGGCAGGGTCAGGATGCTCTCACCTGTCCATCTGCCCATTCAAGCCATTGCCAAGCTGAAACAAGCTGAGGTGGGAGTGAGACCCACGAGTGTCACTTTCCTGGGACACAGGAAATAAGCCACAAAGAGGAAAGACTGAATAAAGAAGCCGTGTCCTTATTAGTTTAGATGCATCACTCTGACGCGTCAGCCACGTCGGCACCTCGAGAGCCCGGACTCCGCACACCCCAAGGATCTGCCGGTTCTGTGGCCACCTCGCTGGCAGAGGCCAGTCTGACTTCACAAACTGTAGACGGTGCGGGCCTTGCAGACCACATGGACAACCACACGCCCCCACAGAGGAGGCCAGGATGCCCAGAGAGACTGGGCGGCAGAACTCGGCCTGCAGCTGGGGTCTTCTGCTCCCCTTCCCGACTCTTCACTGCAGTGTAGCTGACCTCGGGAGCTGACCTGGCTCGCCCTCCAGCCTTGGGTATGTTACTCGCAGTCACAGGCGTGTGCCCGGCTCTGCACCAAGAACGGTGGGGCTTACAGCGTGCTTATGGGACGGTCCCCATTTGGAAGTGCCTGAAGGCAGCCGGAAAAAGACATTTCCACCAAAAATGTGTGTCGTTTCCACAAGCCAGGCCTTCTTCATGCAAGAGGCAAGAACCATTTGAAAGACTGGGGCCCCAGGTCCAAAGAGACTCTATTCCCTTTCAGAGCATTTGCTGAAAGGGACATTCTTACTAGTTACGTACTTCCTAAGTTCAAGACCTTCAGTGAACTCAAAACTCGGCTGGGCATTTAAAACTATTCCTTATGATTGTATTTGCTCTACTCCCCCTTTCCCCCTTGACTAACTTGTACATTATAGATTATCCGAAGAAGAATTCTAATTCGCCGTGTATTTCCATACCTGGGTGGCAGCAAGGACAAAGGCCGGGTATTAGCAGACATGCTTTTAGCCACCTACGCAACACCAGAGAAATCTTCCAGCCACGCTAAGCCCCAAAGATTCATCTGAAACAGTGGATAAAACTATTTGTTCTGCCTACCTCCCGGGTTTGTTGTAAAGATCAAGCAAAATCATGTAGGTGAAAGTCCCCGAAAAGTATAAGGCAGCATTCAAATAGAAAGTATTAAACTCCTTGCCCTTTCCGTCGGGGCTTCCCTGAGGGCATAGACAGTGTTTGACTGGGGCCTGGCTGGAGGGGTCACTGCCTCTAAGCCCCTGGGAGCAGGGGGTGGACATTGCTGTTACTTTACAAGTAAGGAAGTGGCCCTGTCCTGGGCAAGATAATAAAACACCCTTTGTGGTATCTCCTCCGCTCAGTTCACCTGTCCAAAGCGCCGGACAATTCTACAATACTTCATTCAGTTCAGCTTGGGAACTAGGGTGCCCCTGGAGGACCCCATGCCATGGAACCTCCCTGTGGTTTTCAGGACCTGGGCCCCTTGGACTCCACGCTTCATTTCCTCACGGGTGATATGGCGATAGTAATTGTCTCCGCCTCACAGGGCTGTTGTAAAGATGAAATGAAATCAGTGTTCATTAAATGTCAGCCAGCGTGGTGATTTACCTACCACCAGGCACCCACGGGGGCTGGACAGGGCGCTGGCCTCTCAGAATACACTGGCCACTGGCGTAAGACCCTGCTCTGCTCCCCTCTGTCACTGGAAGCTGAAGTTGGAAGGCGTGGGCATTAATACTTGCTCTCAGTACGTAGCCCCCCTAAGGATGTGTCCTTAGCCGACTCCGCTCAGTGTCATTGCAGGCTCAGCGTCTGGGGACCCAGCCCTTGGCCGGTGTACCAGAAGCCCAGCTCAGCTCCGACCACCCAGTCCTATGGCGTGTGCACACCCTACAAGTGAATGGGGTTTGATTTGAAACGGTGAACAGGTTTCGAGCCCAAAGGAAATCGGAACTTGCTTGCGGGAGCCCCCGGTGATGAAGGCTTTGAGGAGCTCAGAGCCGCTGGGACTCGCAATTACCCGCGGCCCAGGAGAGGCTTGCCTCGCTGTTATCTCGCGCAGTTGTTGGAGAGCGGCCAGGGACCCCGCGCGCTGGCGCCGCGGACCAGGCGGCGCGGGCATCTTGGCGAAGGCTCGGCCACCCGTCCGGAGCGCCCCGAGGTAACAGTTACACGTGGAGGGCAGGAAACTGCATATCCCGGCGTTGCAGCTGCAGAGGGGGGCACCCGGCCGCGGCCGAGAGGAGGACCGCGGAGCCCAGCTGGGAAAGGGAGCATCCCGGCGGCGCCACGGGACGCGCTCCCAGCCCCCCGCCCTGCGCACCCCACCCCCTTCTCTCTGCCGCGCACGCAGCGCCACGGCCCCTGTCAGAAGCCGCGGGATCCGCCCCAGCGAAGCAGGGCCGACTTGCACCCAGGACCCCGGGCCTCCGCCTTCCCCCCTACCCTCGGAGAAGCATCCTGCCTTCCCCGTCCCCCGAGGAGCGACCCGGCGGGCGGGACGTCCCGAGAAGGCCGGCCGCTCGCGTCCACGTCCCGGCCCGGCCCCGGCGCACGGAGGAGCGGAGCCAGGGGCCGGCGTTCGCTCGGAGCCGGCAGCGGCTGCTCCAGCTGCAGCCTCGAGAGCGAAGCCTTCCCTGGCCGAAGCCCGCAGCCGCGCTGCGCAACTTCACTCCCCGCGACCCGCCGCGAGCTCTCCCATCAGGTGAGGAAGGCTGCCTTTGCCTAGGCTCCGACGAGGGCAGGCGCGTTTCTGAAAGTTGATTTGAAATGCATCCAAGAGTGAGCCGGGCCGGCCGCGGCTCCTCCCCGAGGCGACTCCTTCGCTCCTGCAGACATTCCCGGCACTGGCCGATAGGCGGGAGGACCTCCCCGCGCCCCGCACGCCCGCTCCCGCGCGCCTCCCTGCAGAGCGCAGCGCGCGGAGTCCGGTAGCTGGGGGACGCTCTCGGGGTCGCTCTCCCTGCCGGTCTCTGGCCCGGGTAGGTGAGGGCCGCAAAGGGGTGGCCAGGCGCGGGCTGCAGACCCGTGGCCCCGCGTGCCCGGGCCCGGCACCCACTCCTAGCCCCGTCACACCCGGGTAGCTGGCGCCCTGCAGAGGCGTCCCCAGGGCCCACGGTAGTACAGGTTGGGGCGGAGTCGGAGTCGGGACGGGAAACCTGGGGCTGGGGGGCAGGGGCGGGGGTGGGAAACCGGAGCGGGGGGATCGCAGCAGGGGGCGGAGGCCTAAGTACATAACGCGTCGACTTCCAGTGAAGTCAGATCAGTCGGAGCGGCTCGCTGCGACGGCCGCTCGCCTCCCACCTGGCGTTTCTCTCGGCCCGACTCTCCCCGCCTGGTCCATTCAGACCGCCCCGGACGCTCCTCGCTCTTTCCGCAGGAGTGCGGCGGCGGGGGGCGCGAGTCCCAGCGGACACGGACGCCAGGGACCCCGTTTCCTCTCACCTGCAGGTCCTCGCGCCCAGCCTGAACATGCTGGACGGCCTGAAGATGGAGGAGAACTTCCAAAGCGCGATCGAGACCTCGGCCTCCTTCTCCTCGCTGCTGGGTGAGTGCGCAGGCCCTGCGTCCTGGACGCCGCCTTTCCTCCAGGCAGAGCGCTGGAGCCCGCTCCCTGGGACCCCGCGGGCGACAAGGGGACAAGTCCCTCGTCACGCTGCAGTCAGTGGAGCCCACTCCCAGTCTGTCCCATAGCCTTGTGGGTCTCCCCACCCGAATAAAACCAAGGAGCCGCCGCAGGCCTTACTCACCGGGCACCGAATTCCCAAAGCCGCGAGGGGCGGGTGGGCTTATTCGCAGGCGCCGGAGCGGCAAGTTGATTAAAAATACCCAAGGCTGGATTTTTAATCACGGAGCTGATCGACGTCTCATAAATGCTGCCCTCTTCTCGGCGGCTCGAGGCGAGTATCTGAGACCTGAGGCCTGATCGCCCGCGTTCCAGGCGGCTTCTCGCCTCCACCACCTCCAGTCCCGGCACCGGGAAGCTCTTCCGGGCGGTGGGCAGCGCAGCAGCGGGATTAGGACGCGGCAGGGCCTTCGCTGGGCTTTAATTAACTGGAGCCGCATCCCGGGTCCAGCGGGTTGCCCCCACCCCCTAACCCCTTCGTGGCGACAGCTCGAGGGGCAGCGAGTCAAGGGGCTCGGAAGTGTCCAGCCGAGGGTCCTCCAGCGCTGAGGCCAAGGATTCTCCTTACGGAATCCCCCAACCTGCTCTCCCTGCTTTTCAGGTTTCAGGAGTCAGGGTCCGTTTTTATTGTCCTAGTGGGAAGGATTTTCGTTCTGCCGGTTAAAGCTCTTGCCTCTTTTCCCTCACTCTGAACCGCTAGAGCGAGTTGGAAGGGAGGATGACACAGTGGCCTGGAGAAACCATACCGGGAGAGGAACACCCCCACACCCTAAAACCCCAAAGGAAACGGAATCGAAATCGAGATCGCGCACACCGAGCTCCCTTTGAACCCTCTTTCCAGAACCCCCTCTGTGGGATTCTGCCCAGCCTTGGAAGAGCTCGGAGCCCAGGAGGGGCACTGCAGAGACCGGCTGCCCCAGAACTTCTGCACAGAGCGGGCCTCCGGTTTCGCCCAGCGGGTGCCCTCGGCCAGGCCTGCACCCGCTCCCAGTGCTTGGGTCATGGCCCAGCAGAAAGAAAATAGCATTTTAAAATTAAAAACTGTCTCAGTGGCTTCTCCTAAGCCTCCTTGCCACTGACCAGCAGCAGAGGCTGGTGGACGGATCCCGGAAGGGGAAAGGGAGACCCCGTCTTGGCAGGGAAAGGGGGAGGGTCTGGTCCTCTGGGACACTGGCCCAAGAGTGTTGTTACTGGGGGACGAGGCCTTCTTTAAGTAGCTGTGAAATGCATCCACAAAGGCAGCTAATGGTAGCACCCTGAAAAAAAGCACGGCCCAACCCCGGACACTGAAGAAACAGCGAAATAGACCAAAAGTCCAGGCGAGGGACGAGGGGTTCCTCACGCTTGGTCCTGGGTGGCTGGGGCCCTTTGCCCCCACGCGCTGCTGCAGAAAGCCACTGACCTGGGGGTTCTGGCCCGCGAGGTCTCCAGGGCCTGTTTCTTCCTTGAATTTTCTCTTCACTCGATTTTGATGCTTTTTAATTATGAACGAGTCATCAGCAATTTGCGTGCTAACCAGGACTCAGCAGTCTGGGTTCATGGATTGGAACAATATCGGGTTGTTCTGGGGCTAGATGGTATTTTTCTGTATCCCCCGGCTTCTTTTTTTCCCCTTTTTTATGAAGAAAAATGTTAAAGTTTCTTCTCAACAAGTAGATCGTTTTCATAGCATCAAACCAAACCGTTTCCCTCATTCTCAGTTTTAAAAATAGTCGGTGGAGACCAGCAGGCGAGTGCACTAATGATCGATTACGTGCTGATTAGTCTGGAAGCACACATTTATTTGTCATCTAATTTTACACTATGCGCGCACATTTGAGCGCTTACCTGGGTGTGCTGGATAATTAAAGGCTACTTACTGATGTCGCCCCCTCCCCCGCTAGGATTGAAACCGTCCTCGTCGTAGTCCCTGCTTGCTAGAAACGCCACTTGGTTTGATTTTTCCGAATTTCCGTGTGGGTGATTACCGGTGGGGTGGCGGGGGCCGGATCGGTCCCCGCGGGGTTGGGCGCGGTGGAGCGGCCGCAGCGGCTCACCCGCCAACGTCTGTTGCGGCTGCAGGCAGAGCGGTGAGTCCCAAGTCAGTCTGCGAGGGCTGTCAGCGGGTCATCTCGGACAGGTTTCTGCTGCGGCTCAACGACAGCTTCTGGCATGAGCAGTGCGTGCAGTGCGCCTCCTGCAAAGAGCCCCTGGAGACCACCTGCTTCTACCGCGACAAAAAGCTCTACTGCAAGTTCGACTACGAGAAGTAAGTGGCCGCGCCGCCGCAGCGCACCCGCGCGCTGCCATCTGCGTTCACGGGACTTCGCCCTCCTTTACCCGCATCCTTTTCTGAAGGTGCAGTCGGTGCCTGCACGCGCGGTGACGCGGAGCTCTCCTTCACCCCAGCCCCGCTCGCCAGGGCGGCAGGGACCCGCGCCAGGGCCCGGCGGAGGCGCGCTAGCCTTTGCTTTCTTACACGCTCTGCGCGTCTAGTTTTCGGTTTTCCCAGCCCTCCTTTCCTGAGTCCGCTATTCCCAGAGGCCACTCTTAAAGGTCCTTTGACCTCTTCGAGCTTGGTACCCGCCCCAACACCGTTCCCTCGGCGGCCCTGCGGGCTCCCAGTGGCCCGCACCTCTCTGCGCGTTCCCAGCCCAGCTTACCCAGGTGTCTGCGCTACTGCGCGGCTAGTGCCTGGCAGTGCGGCCGCTCTGACCTCAGGGGTTCTGTCCTCCGTGCGCGTTGCCGGCTCGGGTTTGGCCCCTGGTGTCCGGAGAGATTTTTTTCTCCAAAAGGGCGGTGCTGCGGGTAGGAGCTGAGCGCAGGCGGGTTTGCCTTCTCCCCACTGTGTCCCTCCCCGGTTTCTCCAACGCCCTAGGACGCACAGGAGCAGTTAGGCAGAAGTTGGAGCAGGACCTGGACCCCCTTCTCCAGGTTAGCCTCCACCCTGGTCCAGGTCTGAGTCTGCTCTTCTGCCAGGCAGCAGATCCCGTTTCCTCTCGTCCATTCTGGCGTGTTTTGGGGAGAACTGGGGGGGGGGGATATTTAAGAAAGTGGATGATATCGAATCTGGATTTCTGAAATGCCTACAGCCTGCAGGAGCTGAGAGGGAGAGAATTTCCCGAGTGTCTGTGGGCAGCCAGGAGCAGGGAGGATGAGCAGAGAGGGAGGCTGTGACTTGTAAAAATGGCTAGTTAGTATCGGTGCTGGCTTCTCAGGGCCAGGGAGGGGACTGAGGGAAAGAAACGGACTAAGACCGGGGCCTCTGGTTCTGTACGTTAGAGTGGGCACACACGCGTGCACGGGCCATTTCGGCATTTGTCACAGGCGGATAAAGGGACAGCTCCATACCAGGGCAATCAAGGGAGGCTTCGGGGAATAGCAGTTCCTGTCGTGTTGCTTAAATCACAGCGAAGAGGGGTGTGCAGGAGAGGTCTCCTTCTCACGAAACGCGCTGACAAGAACAGAGCTGTGTTCGTTGTGGTGTCCCGGCTCTGAGGTTTTCTAAAAATGAACAAAGGGATTAGACCCAGTGCACGCAAAAAATTGTTTCTGCTGCTCTGAACTCCTTTGCCATAAAATGCCTGATTTCTCCCCACTCCCGGAGCGGAGAGAGCACCGGCATTTTGTTGTTTTGAAAAGATAACTTTCCATTTTTCAGAACTAAAAAAAAATGCGTGATTTTGGATGAGTTGGACAATACAGAAAGAGATAAAAAAGTGGGAACCGCGCCTGACCGCTCCATGAGGCGATAGTTGTGGTCAATATTAGTGGGAGGAGAGATGCCTATCTGGATTGTTTACTGCCACAGTGTCTGAGTGGAAAGTCCAATTTTTAGGTAATTAAGCAGATTTTACCCACACAACTCAAGTGTCATCGTCGTCGAATAAAACTCCTGGTCTATTGCTTGCTTTTTTTTTTTTTTCTTCTCTTGCTTTTCATCTAAAGGTTTTGGTGCTGTCTGGACCCAATCTTTATCTTTCTGCTTATACATGACTGAAATGTCCACATCCTTCAGGCTCGACACTAGCAGATTCAAAAGTATTGGAGCTTAGGAAAGGATTTGGGCTGTGAATTTCTATTCTGTTTGTTAAAAAAAAATCTTGAATCAAAGAAGGCTTAAGGGTCAACACAGCTGTCTGGCCAGTCACATTTTCTCTAAGGAAGTCAGGCTGTGTCAAGAGGAGAAGAAACAGTTGTTGTAAAGTACTTAACACAACAATGTCCCTTCCATTTCAGCCCCCCAGGTTTGGCGAGGTTTGGGCTTATTAGCCCACGAGGGTCAGTTCTCCCTTCACAAAGCTATTTCTGCAGAGGGAAAATTGCAGGGATCAACTTGCCAGCTGTTGGTCAGAACCAAGAAGATTTTATAGAGGGGTGCGAGCCACGTTGTTTGAAGAGGTGCTGATGTTATTAGGAAGGGTTTTCATTTTCATTTAAAAATATTTTTTGGAAGCATGCATATCCAAATCGAGTCGCTTGCCCTCTTTAGCTCATGGTACATTATCAGCACTGGTCTGTACCCAGTCCGACCATTGTTTTTTAGACAAATGCATTCCTTTTTAAAATGCCGTTTTCCTTCTCTGACCCCCCCACCCCAATCCTATCTTCCAACAAAATGAAGTTTTGTATACTGATCATCTTAACGGTGTTAGTTTGCATGGTAGTATTGTAGGAGAGAAAAAAGAGGGGTTTTTATTTTATTTTTGGCTCAGGCTAGATTTCTTTATCCAATAAACTTTCATCAAGCTTCTATAACGCAAATCCCTGGGGCAGGTGAAGAGAGAATAGTCAGGACAAGTCTCGGAGCTGTCTTCAGGAGGCTTACAGCCCAACGCCTTTCCACTGGTGGTGTCCTAACCAGCAGGTAGTTCTTGAAAGCCTCCTTCAGCAGGAGTGCAGGTCTAAATACTGAACCGGGGCTACCTGGAATGGCCAGATATTTATCCTCCAGAGGAATCCAACTCCATCTTAGACAGAGCACTTTTTCTCTTTAGCATATTTGTGAAAGTAATGGGAAGGAGGGAGAGAGCAGGGTGGGAGGGGCTTAGGGAAGAAACAAACACCAGACATAGGAATGTCAAATTCTCTATTGAAAATGATGTCTTTGGTAGGAGCCTTGGTTTGACGTTCACGTACTGCGTGGATACTTTGCAAAACCATACTGTGTACCATGGAGCTGTGTGATTCCATGTGAACAGGAACTGGTAAAAAAAAAAAAAAAAAAAAGTAAGGGTTTTGTGTTTGTTTGGATTTTTTTTTTTTTTTTTTTTTTTTTTTTTTTTTTTAAATCTGAGGCCCAGACAAGATTAATGCACAGGAAGAATGAGATGGAAGTGTTAGGTCATCGGCAATGAGGTGGCCAATTAAGGAGTACTTAATTAAACATAAATCTGTAGGCAGCACCCCGAGCTCCAAAATCCATGAAGTTCACATGCCCTTTCTACGTATTTGAATTAAGAAACACCTGGTTAGTGTGCAGTCTTCCGTGACGGCCGTAAATATTCTATTAGTTACATGAGTTTATCATGTCGATTTTAGCTGCGTGCCTGTGTCTTCCTGGCTGTTGGGCAGCTTTGCATTTGAATTATCAGCTGTGTATCCCAGACGTCAGGAACCCCCTGGAAAAGTGAAAAGTCCATCCTTTTGACTAGTCGGTACACCTTGTTGATGCCAAACACCAAATTTTTTTAATTAAAAAGAGTTGAATTGATAGTCGCATCTAGACACACACGATTCATCTGAAGACGTCGGGACGTTTTATTAAGCATTTGCCACAGACGCTATGGCACTCTGAGGAATACTTTGTCTTCTGATTACCCAAAACAAATAAACCTTTCAGACGAGCGTGCAGGACGCTGATTTATGGAGGTCCAGAAGTGGTGAAGCAGAGGCTACCTCTGCTGTTTGTGATGTCCTCCAAGCAAAAAACCGAGTTCAGTGGGATGATCACCTTGGCAAAACTGGCGGTGCCCTACCACGTCATGACAACGTGACGAGGATGAGGATGTTTGAAAACCGGGCTCGCATGTCTTCGAGTTCCTGAAAGTTAGCAGACAACCCAAATTTTTTCCATCCTGGGGGACTTCTATTTATATAACTGTTGTTCCCTATTTAACTGAATCCTCTAGGATCTGGTTAGTATGGAGTTTTCCCTGAATTTGTTCCAAACAAATGCTGTAGTTGGACTGAAGTCCGAGACAGAGGAGACTGCTGAATAACGGAATGTGGTAATACAATAGATAATTAAGCCTGCTGGAAGGGATCCCACACCGAAATCAACTTTATATTGTTTCTTTCATGTGCCTGGCGGCTGGGTGGGTCAGGCGGGGCCCTCTCCCTTCACATATGAAGTTTATCATGACCGTGTGGATTGTTCTGGACATCCTAGTTGCTGTGTGGGGTAGCGTTGCTGTCATCGGGGCTGTTCTCACAGCACCCTAACGCCTCACGTCAGCAAATCGCAGGCCTCGGGAGCCTTTCCTCCAGGGCTGGTAGAAGTTTTCCTCCTTCCTTCCGGAGCGGACCAATTCCCAAAGAAAGGGCCCGGGGTGGGGGAAAGTGGCTGTCACGTGGACAGCTTTTCTCTGCATCTTTCTTTTGACCTGCTGACGGCCCCGCCGGCGAAAATGACTTAGGTAATGATCTCTATTAGGATTGGTAATGAACAGATTCTGCATTTTATCAAGATCGTCCAGGAGGGGTGGGTGAGGAGGAGTGAGTTTGGTTTTATGATGGGGGACGTTCCTTGGAGATTAAACCTGGGCATGTAGTCACTCATAAAACGGAGCCCACAGATGAAATGACAGAGGCAATGGTTACAGTTCGTTCTGTTTTATCTTTGGTTGACCCTGCTCCTGCACAATAAAGCTTAAAGAATATAAAAAACCAACACGGTGAGGTAGTCAGTGGCTGTCTGTGTTGAACCGCAGGGCTGAGCTTCAAACCAGCACCGTCCATGGCCGTGCTGTTTGTGTGAGCAGACACAACTCTCTCTCCCTTTTACTCTCCTTCTTCATCTTCTATTTATTTATGTCTTTATTTTTCATTTTAGAGGGTGATTGGACGCATTCCTTGCTGAGAGGTGTTTTCTTTCTTTTTTCTTTTTTTTTTTTTCTACGTCTTGGTCCCAGGGTAAGACTTGTAATCTAAGACGTAACATTCTGAAATAAAATGAGATGGCAGCAGTAGAGATTAATAGTATTCTGGGGATTCGAGTGCGGGATAAAAACCCTGTTTGGTAGAGTCAGTCTGTGGGATGGCTTTGTCCCTTACATCTAGGGAACACATTAAAAACAGCTATTTACCCCGTCTGTTTCACCTACTGGAAAGTCCTGGGACTTTTGTCATCGACCTGGCTGGCTACTAGCTGTTGATATTCAGATTTCAGTGACAAGAACTTGGGTCATGCATCGTTCGTCTTCCTTTTTAGTTTTATTTTTCTTATTTTTAACATTTGCATGGACTGAGACACTGCTGCTCATTTCAGGGAGGCGTCTTTGCTGTCGCCTTCAGTTCTGGTAAGGTTTCTGGGGACAATGAGCAGGCCCTGTGTCTCTCGTGGGAGCAATTCCACTTATTAAGTCATTTGCTAGTTGTGTTTGTACAGTAAAAAAAAATGATTTGAGTTATAGTATTTAGATATGAAAAAACAGACAAGTTAAAACACTCATGCCATGACCAAAAATGTATGAACGTTCCTCAGAATAAATGCGTAGTTCTAAATGTCGTGGTTGAGTGGTATTAAGTTCAGAGTAAGCGATGTTGATTCACGTGGACTTGGTTACCAGGCAGAGCTGTATGACACCGGCCATTGGCTTATGAGGGGGAAATGTCCAATCACATCCCCAATAAAAAATTAAAAGTAATTTCTGCCTTAATGATGAAATCTTAGGTCTACTTCACTGTTTCGAGATTTTTTTTTTTTTTTTTTTTTTTTTTAACATCTTCCTGACCTGGATTTTCACATTTTCACCAGAGAGGGGTTCTTAGACAAGCAGCCTGCAGGTGAAAACTAGAGGATGGGGTGCTGCGTGTCGGGGGCGCCTCTCCTGTCCTAAAACAGAAATTCTCCTACATGGGAGGGCCTGGCCTATTTCACCCTGCCTGAGACCCCCTCTTGGGGATACCCCATGTTTTCCTGAAAGTCTCTTGGAGACCTTGTCGCCAGCAGCCTTTTCAGACGTGGCTAGAGGAAGTTGGTAATTTTAGGAGCAAAGTGTGGGAGAGGTCCTGGAGCAGGTTCAGAGAGGACGGGGTGAAGAGACCCTGCCTTCCCGTCTGCCTCTCAGACTGGCCCCTTTTCTGAACCCGAGGGAGAAGCTAGCGTGGCCTTCCCCAGGGTTCCCGTTGTCTCCTTGGGCCGTTCGACTAGCCTGCTATGGGACTTTCTAGTTAATTTATCGCCATTAGAATGAGTTACGTTCTCGCTGACCACTGTCGGCTGCAGCTCCGTCTCTCCGTCATATATTAAATGAAACCCAGCCAACTGTCTTGTGGAAGAGAAGTGAGCACCGTCCAAATGTCACATTGTTATTTTAGTGAAGCACAATTATCTGTCTCTATATTTTTAACCAAGATGAAATTAATAAAATGACTACGGCCCTGGCCTTAATTAGCAAAGGATTAGAGCTATATCGGCTAAAAAGGAGGTGTAAACACCACAGTCTTGCTACATGTTTGTTTTCACACTGCTGAAAATAAATAAAATGAGACTTAGGGTAGGGATTAGGTTTCTTTTGGCATTAGACAGCAGATGCAATTGGAATGCAGCAGGAACACCGACGTGAAGCGAAGGCGTTAGATACGGAGTAAAGCCATGGCCCTCCCTCAGTTTGTTCGTAGTACACACAGCCCCATCTGGGTAGTTAAAAAAGGATTTTGAAAGCCAACCTCTGTGCTGCTCTTTTCAGTGTGAACAAGGCAACCGAGTCGTCTGCGGAGCCTGTCACCTGGCTGCCCTGCATGGATTAGCTAGAATTTAATGAAACCATCACCAGACTCTCCATTATTACACCGTAATGTCGTAACGACTAAAAATACAAAACGAACTGTGCTTCTGCTAGTCCTGTAACTGGAGTCACATGAAAGAGTTTGGGCCCTTCCAGCCGTCCAGGATTCCAGCTTGAGGATCCTATTTTTGTATAACAGCAGATAGGCAGGCTCTTCAAAAAGTGCATGGAAAATGCACAGTATGAAAAAATTACCCGTGGATTTCAAAATCCCTTTTTTTTTTTCTTGGCGTGCACCCAAATTAACTTGTACTTTCTTTTTTATGATTGTTTTATTGAACTTAATTTATTTAATTTTTTTTTATTATTTTAACTTGACCAGAGAGGGACAGGGTAAGAGAGAGAAAGAGAAAGTGAGAAAGCAAGCTGCCAGGTCCAGGACTTGAACCACAGTCAGCCATGTGGGAGTCCAATGCTCTTAAACACCATGCCTCCTGCTGGTCCCAAACTTGTACTTTCATTTTATCTTTTCCATTAACTATTTTTTTTAATTTTGAGAGGTTTTTGCTATAGGGTGCGTGCACTCGCCAGAAAGACAGAGAGGGATGGAGAGACAGAAAGCAAGAAATCACCCCCTGGGGGAATGGCCATGCTGCAATCCCTTCTCCTCCATTCTCCTCTCGGGATTTTGGGCATGTGCACATACAAGTGCCCGGCGTGAGTTTAAGCCACCAGGTCCAGGACTCGAACAGCAGTTGACTACATGGGAGTCCAGCAACGTAGCCATTGCGCCATCTGCTGGTCTCATCCATGAACTTTTTTTAAAAAAGAATTATCTATCTATTATTATTTTTATTATTTTAAAATTTGACCAGACAGAGCGAGAAAGAAAGAAAAAGCGAGCAAGCAAGCTGCCAGATCTGGGATTCGATCCATGGTCAGCCATGTGGGAATTCAGTGCCTTTAACCACCTTGCCACCTGCCAGCCCTCTATTAACTTTTTGAAGGCCCTGCATACGTCTGGATTTTCCAACTCTCCAGGCTTAGTGTCTCTCTCTATGCCATTAGACTGGTGTGTTTATCATTTTGTTATTAACAGACGAGCCCTGGTAGACATCTTGCCACAAGGGAGTGGATCAGCGTGTCTGGCCAGTCTGATGAATCTTTGTTCTTATAAAAATACTATCAGCACCCAGCCGTACTGGGCACGGCCCACACGCTGGACTGAGGCTTCACATGTGGCCCCAGCCCTTCCGCCCTCCTGCTTGCTCCCCTGGGCCCTGTGGAGTTCCAGCACCCTGACTCTCGCAAGCCTCAGATACGACTTCAACTCCGTCTATCAGCCACCTCAGTCTCTCCTCAGCCCATGCTGCGCTGTTGGTTTCCTTCTGATGTTTTTTACTGCAGGACCCTACTTAGCCTTGTACCTGCACAAGCTGCAGTCCTGGGCTGACCAGGTGATGAGTGAGACTCAGCTAACGTGGTGAGGGCTGACACCCCCGGGACTGGCCTGCCCCCCAGGCTGTTTCTCTGTGGGCGACCTGTTGGGGGCCCTGCACAGCACCTCAGTGGGTGCTAGGTTACGTTCTGCCGCTCAGTGGCCTGCATTTTGGTGGGCCTGAGCTGTCACCTGGAGACCCGGAGAAGCCTGGCGAGCACTCGCTCATTCTCGAGTCCATGCTGGATCTCTGGGCACTGTGCTGCTCCGGCCTGCACAGACCACCCCTTATCTCCTGGGCACCAGCTTCTGGGGCTGTGATGAGAAGATCTCTGGTGCATCGTGCTCTGCCAGTTCCACCTCATTTCGCCTCACCCCTCCTCACTGCCTTCTCTCCAGCAAGCCTCAGGAGCCTTTAAAAGGATTTTTGAAAACAACACAAAACACAACAGAACACCCCCTCCGGAACTCCAGATTAGCCTCCTAAACTCATTAAAGTTCCTTTAAATACCGAAATGCTGGGCTCCTAGGGTTATCCCCCCCAACCATATTCTCATTCTTAACATTGTTGTCCTTGGCTGTGGACAGATTAAGGCCCGCTCCCTCTGGGCCCAGAGGCAGTTCCCTGCTCTCTGCGGGAGGGTCCCAATATGTCTTTGTTTGAACACCCGGACAGCCTGAGCCCTGTGGGAGCTGCTGTTAGCTTGGCCTGGGGCCCCCAGCTCCAGGGTGGAGAAGAGGCTGAAGTCTTCCCCCCACCCCCCAACGCTATGGGGCCCAGAAAAGGGGCCGGGCATTTGAGTGGAGATGTGTGGCCTTTGCGGTTTCCGGGAGCTGGTCAGACACTGGGCCCCAGCCCAGTACTAGGGAGGACCAGCAATGGGCCAGAGCTCTGATGGCCTGGATTTAGACATTGTCCTTATCTTAGGGAATCAAGGGAGCTTTGGAAGCCTTTCATGGGGACTCGGCAGGAATCCCGGACCCCAGTTCTGTGCATTTCCAGTCACTCCTGGTCCTGCACAGTGCATAGGGGTTTCTGGTCACACCTGTGTTTTTGCCTGATAGTCACTCCTTCCCCAGTTTCAGCCTTCTTTCCAAAGAAAGTCCTCCATAGCTTCAGCCCCTGCTCTGTCATTCAGACTTCTTTCCCTAAAGTGGGCTCTCAGGGGCAGCTTTCTGGGTTTGACAGTGGAACAAATCCTTTTTAACATAACCATCTAGGGCTCCCTCCCCTGCTGCGGGCTCCCTGGCCTTCCTCCTCCCACTGCTCTGTGACCGGGATTCCAAGCACGTGCTCCCCATGACAGCCTGTCTTCCAGGGGTGCGGGTTGGGGCAGGAGTCCAGATGATAGACTCGGGAATCCAGAGGGTCGGATGTTCCCGGAGACCCTGACGCTCTCGCTCTCCGGCTGGTGCTTTGCCGCAGCCCCTGCTCTCTCGCCCCTGGAGCCCCGATGCACCTCAAATCCCCGGATGAAACCACAGCAGTGACTTTCTAGCCCCGTTTTCAGGATCTCAGCTGGCTCCTTGCTTGCCTTCCGCTCAGAACCCATCTTCTGACCTTTTAAATTTCAAATTACTCTGTGAGGGCTGGAGCCTGCTCTTCGGGAGCTGTCGAATTGGACAAGATGTTATGAAATAATTCACACTGGGGATGTACGGATCATATGCTAATCTTCTGAAGACACTTTTCAACTGGAAAGGGGCTCGCCCCCCACAATGATTATCCTTGCCCATTTGTTTTAATCGCCAAGGGTTGTGTACATTTGCCAGAGAGAGACTAGAGGGGAGGGAACACTCCTACCCCGGCCCCCGACTCGGGTCACACCTCAATCCCTTCTCCATTTTTACATCCCATCGTCGGGATTCAGGGCACACAGGTACACATGCCAGGGGTGTGCTTCCAGTCCCCAGGGCCCGGATTAAAACCATGCAGTTGGCTGTGCGGGATCCATGCGGGATCCAGTTCCCTTAACCACTAGGCCACAGGACGGTCCAGGGAGGACTCTGTGATGGTTCAGTTCTAGGCCCCGGTGCTGGAGGAGACAACTCAGGGCATGCAGCTTAATGACTGGCTCACAGGAAGCGTAGTCAATGGATTTGTTGAAACAAATACATCCGTTTTGATTTTCAAAGAGCCTTCACAGACATTGGGTGGTCAGAAAAGTCGGGATGCGTTTTTGCATAGAAGAACACGTCATGACTCGTCTGACGGCCCAAGCTGATCTGGTTTTCCACAACTCTTAGTAAAGTTAGAGGAGAGCTTTCTGTTTGTCCTCCTGCCTTTTGTTGCTGAGGACACTGAGGCTCAGAGAGGTGCAGAAGTTGGTGGACAGAAGCTGGAATGCTCCCCCAGCCTGTCCTGGGCCACCGGCCTTTCCACTAAATCACACCATCTGCTGCTTGAATTCTGGTGTTCACACCCAGTGAGATCACAGTTCTCAGTCTGTCCTGCTGTACCAGCTCTGGGAAAACAAGTCCCCACCTGCTAGCTACTTGAGCTTTTGGGCAGCCTTGGCTGGTCAGCTGCTGACAGTTCTCTGCGGTTTTAGAGGGAGTCTGCAGGACCTAGGGATTGCCCGAGCACTCGCAGGGATGTGGGAGCTGCTAGTCTACGCCCCTCTCCTGTTGCCAGGCCTCTTTATAAGCACAAGCAAAGCCGCTCTATCCCGTCCTCTCCCACCCCATGCCGTCGGTGTGGTCTCCACTGTCCCTCGAGCAGAGTTGTTCTTCTCCCTGGGAAAAAAAACGACAATAAGGCTGAGGACATCCATTTTCTCCCCTTCCAGCTCTCAGAGTTGCTGTTGAGGACTCTTGTCCTGGGAGCCCGCCTGCACGTTTGGCGACAGACCTGTTAGCTACCAGCTCCAGAGCCTTCCAGGCATAACTTCCACGGGGGCTAACCAGCAGCTGTCCATCCGCTCCTGAGATAAGCCCTTTCCCAGTGTTCTTCTGAACTGTGTTTTATTTTCAAACAAATCCCAGCCTCCGCTAGAGAGGACACCACGGTGCTCCCATGGGGCTGCTTCCCAGAACCGCGGACCCCTCATTTGTTATGTGGCCTGGCTGGAGCCAACGAGGGTCGTGGGTTTTACGGAGACGAGCCCTTCCTGTGTTGTATTACTTCTCTCGCCCTCGCTGCCGATTTCTTCCCTCGAAGCCCGTTCCAGTCCGTTTCCGAGAACTGGAGGATACATGTGAATTTAATCTTTGTAAACTGGTCCTAGTGAAACTAGAGATGTCAGGTAGTACGTGAGCCGCTGGAATGCACTTTACCTAGTTGTATGTGAGTTTCTCTTATAAACGGACTCTTAGAACAGGTGGTTCATTAATTAAATCGCTCGCTCATTCATTTAATCATCCAACAAACTTACTAAATTCCTGTATGTTTCAGGTATGTAAAAATGAACAAATCAACGTACTGCTGGGTTAACCATCTAGCAGAGGGTCTTTAGAGAATTAAATTAAACAGATGCTTAAGAAAAGAGCAAAAATGGTGGGGGGGGGGCAGCAGGTGGCGTGGTGGTTAAGGTGCTGGACTCCCATATGGTCAACTGTGGTTCAAGTCCTAGACCTGGTAGCTTGCTTCCTCACTATCTCTCTTTATTTGGTGAATGCATATGCCCTGTAGTAAATTAAAATATTAATACTAATAATGATGATAAACAAAATTCCATACATAGTTCTTTATAAAAAAATAAAAAAGGAGAAGAGTAAAATTGTTTTGAGAGGTACATAGCCAGAGGGGCAGAATGCCAGTTTATCTGAACCCCTTGGTTGTGTCTGCCCTCGGGCTGTTCCTTATCGTCATAGTACTCGCAACAATTAGAATTTTACTCAATGGTTCAATTTTATTTATTGTCTGTCTGTCACTAGATCATAAATTCTATGAGGGAAGGAACTGTCCTGTTTTTGTTTGTATGAGTTTGTTTTTAATTTGCTTTCGGTGGCGGGGGAGAGAGAAAGAGAGAGAGAAAGAGAAGGAAAATGAGAAAGAACCCTCTGGGGAGTGGCTACACTGCAGTCCTTTCTCTTCCATTCTCTTTTCAGGATTTTGGACACACCTGCACATGTGCCTGGTGTGCTTTTCAAACTACCAGATCCAGAACTTGAACCTGCAGTCTGCCATGTGGGACCTGTGTGTCTTAACCACCATGCCACCAAACTGTTGGCTGGCCCGTTTTCTCTTTTTTCCCTGCTATGATGCATGTGTTTGCCAGAGAGAAACAGAAAGAAAGAGAGAGGAAAGGTGAGACATCACCTCCTGGGGGTAGCCACACTGCAGTCCTTTCTCCTCCAGTTTTTCCTTGCATTGGACCTGCATGCACACACCCCTGGTGTGATTTTCAAGCCATCAGGTTTAGGACTCGAACTGTGAAGTCAACAATTAACCTCTACACCACCTGCTGGCCCATTTTATTTTTTAAAAGAATTATTTAACTTTATTTATTTATTATTATTGTTTTCATTTGACCAGAGAGAGACGCACAGAGAGAGGGAAAGTGAGAAAGCAAGCTGCCATGTGGGACTTGAACCATGGTTGGCCATGTGGGAGTCCAGCACCCTTAACCACCACGCCACCTGCTGCCCACCCCATTTTTGTATTTTACCTCTGTATCTTTAGCATCTTGCACAGTATTTGATACATAATAGGAATTTGACAAATATGTGTTGGTTGAGTAGATAAATGAATCAACAATGTCTTGCTTGGGGTTGTTGAAAAACTTCATGGAACAGGTGACATGTTGAATGGCTCTTGGAGAATGAGTGGCACTGTAGAAAGGGGTGAGGACGGTAGAATGCCAAGTGGAGGGAGTGCATGCAACGGAGTCCTGAACTGGAAGTGTGCTGGCCTCTGCGGTCACCGTCGCGGGAGTGGTGGTGGCCACGTGACACGTGCGTTAGGCGTAGGGCAGTTGCAGATGGCAAGACAGCGCGGATGGTGAGGAGCCCCTTGCAGCAGGTGAAGGACTTCCAGCCCCCTGTGGCCAGCAGGCCATCCTCAGGGACTTCTGAGCAGTGGGAGGAAGTAGCCGTATTTGTCTCCCAGGAAGGTAATCCTGGCAGCAGACGGGGCACTATGGGAGTCTAGGCAGGGCTGGGCAGAGAGACTGGCTGTTGCTCTAGTCTAGATGAGAATCGTAAGGATATAAATCTTAACCGGAGAGGACAAATGTGACCTCAAATATTCCCCCATGTAGAATGAGTTGAACCTCATGACTTCTTTTCTTTTTTAAGATTTTGCCATAGGGCACATGTGCTCGCAGGGGAGAAACAGAGAGACAGCAGGAAAGTGAGAAATCGCCCCCCTAGAGATGGTCACACCACAATCCCTTCTCCCATTTTCCTGGGATTTGGGCACGTAGAAACGTTTAGCATGATTTTTAAAAGCTGGGTCCAGGACTCGAACTGCCATCAGCCATATGGGAGTCCAAAGACTTAACCATTATGCCACCTGCTGACCCCCAAACTCATAACTTTTTAAAAACGTTTATTCAGAGACAGAGAGAGAGACCCAGCAGGTCTCACAGTACCATCCTCCCCAGCCAGCCAGGACCACAGGCTGGCCCGAGGGTACCCCCAACGCGTTCAGTCTCCCCGGTATCCAGACCACGCATGGCTCCAGCATTGCGCAGTGAGGCCACGCCCCCCAGACCACTGGAGGCTCAGTCTGAACTTAATGACCTTTAACTGAGAAAAGGGGGTAAGGGGGGAGAAGGTTTGAGGATGACCCAGAAGGGACAAGGTGGGCAGTCATGTCAAACTGATACGGAGACTTCGAAAGGTGCAGCCGGCCTGGGAGAGGCCTGGGAAGACGATGAGAATAATCGTGAGCATGCTAAGTTACTGGGAGACGCCAGGTCAGATGTCAGGCTGTAGTCGTGAGAGATCTAGGACCAGCCTGGACCCAGAGCTTTAGGACACCCTAAGAGAAGAGGGGAATGCTCGGGGGACCCACGTGGCCTGAGAAGAGGGCCAGGTTGGAGCCCCTGGGCAGGCTGTGATGGCTGACCGGGGCAGGAGAGAACACGGGGATGGTGGGGTTCGGGATTCAGGGCCGTCACGGGGACCTCAGGACGTGGGGCTGTCTATTTGTCCCTGGGTTGGCAGGTAGTGACTGGCAGCTTTGGCTAGAGCCGTTTCATTACTTGTAAGGCACAGACAGGATAGCATCTTGAAAGCATTCACAGGAACGAGATGAAGAGAGGGAGTGGCCCGTACTGCTTAGAGAAGATTGACAAAGGCAGGCGGGAGAAAGGTGGGGTGGAGACAGATAAAGGAACTATGTTTTAGGATGGGGTCATTTAAACAATTGTTATCATGATTTAATTTTTTCAGAGAGAGACCCCCCAGGAGGGTCTCCATCCCGTGACCTAGCCCCAGCCTGAGCCAGCTGGGCTCCTGCGCGTGTGCATCAGGCCCGGCGTGTGTGGGGAGACCTTGGGTGTGAACCCGCGGCCTTCTCACGTGTCCTCAGCATGGCAGGAAATGGGCGTTGCGTTCCTGCTGCGCTGCCGTGCCTGCAGTGCTGTAACTCCTGATTGCCGTGTAGTGGTTGGAGCTATGCACGAGGCACAGCGTGGCTGTTACAAACATGTGCACGTCATGTCGTGGTCTAACTGCAGTGAAGAATGTGTCCACGCTGTGTCGCGATCTCCGGAGCAGGGGCACGCCGCAAGGCTGTCGCCCTGTGCCTGTTGGAAGTGCCCAGTGACGTGCTTGCAGTGGCCGCTGTTCAACAGCTCAGTGTGGTCCTAGTCTGGGCTGGGGACAGGTCCGCCAGCCTCCCCAGGCCAGGAACACACCCGCTGTGCTAGGCGCCTGGGCCCTGTGCTGTCCACTGAGGGGCCTTCACTTTCTCTGACACTCAGAACTCCCTCCTAGGCCCTGTGCTGTCCACCGAGGGGCCTTCACTTTCTCTGACCCTCAACTCCCTCCTAGGCCCTGTGCCGCCCACCGAGGGGCCTTCACTTTCCCTGACACTCAGAACTCCCTCCTAGGCCCTGTGCCGCCCACCGAGGGGCCTTCACTTTCCCTGACCCTCAACTCCCTCCTAGGCCCTGTGCCGCCCACTGAGGGGCCTTCACTTTCCCTGACCCTCAACTCTCTCCTAGGCCCTGTGCCGCCCACCGAGGGGCCTTCACTTTCTCTGACACTCAACTCCCTCCTAGGCCCTGTGCCGCCCACCGAGGGGCCTTCACTTTCTCTGACACTCAGAACTCCCTCCTAGGCCCTGTGCCGCCCACCGAGGGGCCTTCACTTTCCCTGACCCTCAACTCTCTCCTAGGCCCTGTGCCGCCCACCGAGGGGCCTTCACTTTCTCTGACACTCAGAACTCCCAAGAGCAGGGAGTTGAAGATGTGAGTCCCATCCTTGCTGACCAGGCCATGGCAGTCTGGCCTCTTTCCGCAGCTGTCACTGTTTTATAGTCTTGCCCACTTGGTCAGGTCACGTGCTCAGTATCCCCCCACGGGAGGCTAGAGTGACAACCTCATGGATAACTGTGAGTTTTCAGAATCCTTGAGCTTTAATCCTGTTCTTGCCTCTGCTTGGCCTGGGTGGGCCTAGGCAGGCCTGGGCAAATCACTTGACCTCTTAGAGATTATCCCACCAGACACAGTGCCTTTACCTTGAGCTCTCTGGGGTGCGGGACTCAATCGAAAACTACCCGATGTGTGCAGCGGGAGTGTGATGTCCTGCCAGGGGGCTGGAGAGCGGCGTGTGCGCAGGGGCGACTCCTCACCTAGGTCGAGGGCTGTCGTATCCATGTGACCTCAGGAAAGAAGAGGTGACAAGGTCAGAGGGGCAGACTGCTTAGTGGAGAAGGGAATTAAGCTGCATTTAGTGCTGCCCAGGAAGCGGAGTCTTTTCCAATGGTTCTGCCTCTGTGACCAGCAAATTCAGTGGAAAATATATTAGTGATGGGTTATTTGATATCATAGACATCCAACCGACGCATGGAATGCATTTTTCTACTTGTCAACTGGTTGTTAGAGCTTCGTTTAGACTGGGCTCGGCAGAGCTAGACAGGAGACGCGTGGAGAACTGTAACACAAATCGCGACACTTGCTGCCGTATTGTTTTTCAGTTTCCCCGTTGACAGGTAAAGGGCAAGGGCCAAATGGAATGCACCCTTGTAAACAGCGATGCGGGCACAGTGGGATTGTTGCAAAGCCATTAGTAGCCAAACCTGGTTAATACCAGCCCAGGTAATCGCTCTCCACCCCCGGCCCCTGCTCCCCGACTCAATTATTAAAGGATTAAAGGACTTCCCCAATGAACTCCTTAAACATTTAATGGCGTGCAGTCTCGTGGAGGCTGGACTGTTACGATGCAGTGATTCCAGCCGCACCCTGACACTGCGGGTTAATCAGAGACGAGGGAAGGTTCCGAAGCTCACGTTACCCATGATACGGTATGGCCCAGTCATAAAGGTGCGTGCTGTGGCATTCGGGGAGCTCATATTCCTGGCTTTTACCAGGTCACGCTAGTTTCTGGGGACAAGGTGAAGAAGGCCTATGGCCTTCCCGTCAGTCAGGGTGGCCTCTGTCCAGACGGCACTTACTTTCCCAGAACTGCGTAATATGTTAGGAGATGCTGACAGGAGGAGACATGTCCAGGGCTGGTTTGATGTAACTGTGAACGAAGGGGAGTCAGTCTTCCAAGGTCATTTGAGCCTCCCTGACTACGAAGCATGTGTTTCGAGCTGCACTTTTTCAGTAGTTACACACACACACACACACGCACACACACATACACACATACACACACATGCACACACACATACACACATGCACATACACACACATGCACACAAACACTTGCACGGCGTACTGTGTCCCCAGTGTAACTGAGGACGTGCAGGTACAGGTTTAGTGGGCAAGGTCAGCGGAACAGCCTGTGGCTGGGAACCCAGTCACCTGCTCTAGGCTTCAGCAGGGATCCGACCGGTACGTGCAGACTCATCACAGAAGAGGCTAAGGAGCTGAGCTCCTGGGCCCCTGCAGGCTTCAGGTCTCAGGACTGGGCACATAGCACGTGCTCTGCAACGTGGGTCTTCTGTGGGGAGAGCGGCGTGGTGAGGAGGTCATGGCACAGCGGCTGGCACTCCTGCATCGGAGCTTCTGTCTGAGCAAGTTTCCATGGAGGGGAGAACTCGCTCCCCAGAATGCGGACTCCCTCCGCACGTAGCAGTCATTTCCCACTTCAGAACCCCGTTGGGGCCAGTTATGGTGGTACAGTGGTAATGGACGCTCTGAGATGCTGAAGCCACATTGGAAGGTCCTGAGTTTGCATCCCAAGGCCTCCCTTTATGTGCTCCCGGCCTGGGCTGGCTGAGGCCGGGAGTAGAATCAGCACTGAGACCTGGGGGTGGCCCCTTCTCTCATGGAAGAGACGAATGCACTTAAACTCCACTGGGTATAGGATCTACTGTTTGTTTTGTAAAGGCTATTCTTTATTTGGTTATCCTAAAGCTGATGCTCAAATTATTATCATTTTTTATTTTAAAATTCCCATTCCAAAAGAATGCATCTTGATTCAGTTTCTTTTCTCTGTGCCCTGAAATTACCCTTTAATGAAAGATACTGTTCTCTCTCTCTTGCTCTTTCTCTCTCTCTCATGCTGTCTCTCTCTATATATATGTATTTAGGTTTTGCC
The DNA here is from genome assembly GCA_026018925.1 of Tupaia tana. Lineage (NCBI taxonomy): Eukaryota > Metazoa > Chordata > Mammalia > Scandentia > Tupaiidae > Tupaia > Tupaia tana. Next base: position 108,771,192 of record JAKSZU010000004.1, on the reverse strand, counting down.
ATAGGGTGTGTCTCTCACCAGAGAGAGACAGAGAGGGAAGGTGAGAAATCACTCCTGAGGGAAAGGCCATGCCCTAATCCCTTCTCCTCCATTCTCCTTTGATTTTAAGTGCACGTGCACACACACACACACACACACACACACACACACACACACATCCAGCGTGATTTTTAAGCCTCTGGGTTAGGGACTCAAACCACGGTTGGCCGTGTGGGAGTCCAGCACCCTCACTCTAAAGGCCAGCTTTCTCCTTGAAGAGCAGCCTGGCTGGCCATGATGTTGAGGTCATATAGGAAGGTCCCAGGTTCATATCCTGAGGTGTCCCTGTGCACGCTGGGCACGTGCATGCTCATGACCCTGGTTGGCCGAGACAGAGGGTGGATTGTGGTATGAAGACTGCTGGGTAGTGCGGCAATGTCTCTGTCTGTCTCTCTGTCTCCCTTTCATATGGAAGAAGTAAATACATATTTTTTTTTTAAAGAATGATCTGGAAGAAAGGGCAAGTATAAAGTACATTCTTGCATGGAAATGATTACAGAGTAAGAACGGAAGATACGTAGACTCATCACACACATACAGTGGGACCTGGGTTCAAATCCCAGCTCTGTTAACCTCTAAGGAATCCATCTCCTCCTTTCCAAAAGGCAGAAACTCTCTCTCGACGTGTGTTGTAGGGATTAAGGATTGCGTATGTTTATAAAGCATCTAGTAAAGCCCCTCGGTACATGGTGGCTAATCACACCGAGGATTTGCTCTCTGAGTTTGGCATGCCAGCCAGCTCTAGATTATACCCAGAGGAGTGATTTTATCCTCAGACCAGCGAGTTCTTTCCTTCATTACCTTTAAACCTCAGCATTCCTTTTCTAAGAATTCTCCGTGGATAGACCTAATATTTTTAAAGGATATCAAAGCAGACAGATTGCCTTGTAAAGTAAAAACACACATCCGATTCAAGAGAGAGAAAGCTAGAGCAAGAAATACTTGGTTTGAGAACAGGAGCTTTAAAACAGCATGTACTTACCATTGTTGGTTTTATGAACCGACTGGTGAACTTAAGTATGGTCATCTAGTCTTCATGCATGCAGTAATCTTTTTTTTCTTTTTAAATTAATTGGGAAAATTTTAATTAGTAACCATCAAATGTACTTTACATTGAGAACTACAATACCGTAATTGTGAAGTTGTAAGTATTTTTCTCCAAAAAAGTTAGTGATTTTCTTTCTTTCTTTCTTTCTTTTTTTTTTTTTTTTTTTTTTTTTGAGAGGTTTTTGCTATAGGATGCGTATGCTCACCAGACAGAGAGACAGAAAGCGAGAAATCACCCTCCCAGGGGGGATGGCCATGCCGCAATCCCTTCTCCTCCATTCTCCTCTCGGGATCTTGGGCGTGCACGCACACACGCCCGGCGTGAGTTTCAAGCCACCAGGTCCTGGACAAGAACCACGGTCGACCACGTGGGAGTCCAGCGACATAGCCATTACGCTAACTGCTGGTCCCAGTGATTTTCTTTCTCCTGGGAGTGTGGAGACTCAACTATGAACATTAATGTAGTCAGTCCGGGTCACTATGGTTTAGTTAACACTAACAGCCAAATGGACATTCGTATTTCATGTCTACAAAAGTAGATGGTGAACTTCTTGTACCTCTGACTTTTAGCAAATATTTCAGGGCGGTACACGAATCTTAAACTGCAAGGGGTTCGGTTGGCTGGCTCAGTAGGTTTAGGTTTACCCTCTGTTTGCTAGTGAGGCTCGCTAGTGAAGGCTGAACTGAGTTCTGCTCACTTGATTATGGCCGTCAGGAGGAACCAATGCACTTGAATTTCACTGTCCTGTGTGCGCTTGCCGTATTTAACAGAGGCCCCCCTTAGAAGGCACACGTGATCACAAAACTTTAAGCTGTCGATGATCCATTGTAAAGAAGGCCACAGAATGGACCCCAATTAATTGATTTGCTCACAGTAGTTTAGTGAATGAATGTACACTGACTTTTCAAACATATCTCTGCCTTCATTGGCTTCTGCGTACATTGTGAGACTATTTTTTTAATGAAAATTCAGAATTTTCAAATTTGTTTTTCTTTTAACTCTTCTGATATTCATTTTGAAGGTACCATCCAAAAGCTATGGGCAATAGACACTGAGAGCCCCGGAGAGAAGGTCATATTTTAAGCAACACAAAGGATTCCTAACTTATCACCTCTTTTCTATCTTTCCATTTTAGAGCCCAAACTATTGGTTTGTTGGACAAGTCGTGAAGCAATTTTGCATGCAAAAATATGTCATGACTTTTCTAACAACCTAATAATTCACATGAAAAAATTTCCCTTCAAATCGAACATACAGTAACACCTCTTTTAACAAAAGGGTGGTGTTACAGTGACACAATTCAAGGTAAAGACATTCGGGACTTGTGGATGAAAGCCCCTCTCTGGGCAGCCTTGGAGGGTAACTCTGGACCTTCATGGCTAGGGCTCCTAGACCCAGTGACAAGGCACTGGGCCTTTTTGGAGGCTCTGGCCGCCCGACCCCCTCCTCACCCCCCAATCTCACTTGAGTACCACTGCACAGACCACAGAACTTAGTTTTCTCGCAATAAATCATGTGATTGTGTATGTTTAGTCTGGAAATACTTGCAGGGTGCCTAAAGCCAGATCTGGATTTGAATCCTGAATTTGTCATTTATTGGTTGTGATAGGACACATTCACATTCAGTCACTTATTATTGTATTGTATTATGAGCACAAAACATCTGTCTATTGTCTGTATATTTATGTTTATATGCATCTGGTGCTAGAAAAGTGGAGTCATTGCACCTTAGAGATGGAAGGAACTTCATGGATCATGTACAGTTTAATAGTTAAAAATAAGGCATAAATACCTGCTTTCTTATCCTTCTTCTTTAAATTGCATCTCCTGTAGATGGTAGATGGCTAAGTCTTTCCTTTTTATTCGTTCTGATGACCTATTTCTTTAATTCAAGAATCTAGTCCATTAATATTTAATGTAATTATTGATATAATTGGATTTAGGTCTATCATTTTGTCATTTGCTTTTTTTTTTTTTTTTTGAGAGGTTTTTCGCTATAGGGCACGTGCGCTCGCCAGACAGACAGAGAGAGACATAGAGACAGAAAGCGAGAAATCACCCCCCAGGGGGGATGGTCACGCCGCAATCCCTTCTCCTCCATTCTCCTCTCGGGATCCTGGGCACGCACGCACACGCGCCCGGCGTGAGTTGTAATCCACCGGGTCCGAGACGCGAACCGCGGTCGACCACGTGGGAGTCCAGCGACATAGCCATTACGCTAACTGCTGGTTCCCTCATTTGCTTTTTATTTGTGCACTTTTTTGGTTATTTCTTTCATACCTTCTTTTGGTTAATGGAATATGAGGGGGTCTTCAAAAAATTAATGAAGATGAGTATTATACAAAATATGCATGGATTTCAAACACTTTTTGCACCACAATAAACTTAGGATATAATGCCATTTTTCCATAAACTTTTTGAAGTATGTCTCTCTCAATCCCTCTCTCTGTCTCTCTCTTTCTCTTTCTCTCTATATATACATATTAGAATTTCATTTTAATTTACTTACTGATTTTAAACTGTACCTCTGTACATATTGTTATATTTTTTGCTTGTTTGTTTTTAGATTTTTTTTGCCATAGGGCACGTGAATTCACCAGAAAGATATAGAAACAGAGAGGGAAAGTAAGAAGTCACTCTCCCCTGGGGGCGGGGGTGGCCATGCCATAGTCCCTTCTTCTCCATTTCCTCTTGGGATTTTGGGCACGCACACACATGTGCCTGGAGTGTTTTTCAGCCCACTGGGCCTGGAACTTGAACTGTGGAGTCAGCCATGTGGAATCCAGCACGTAAACCGCCTCATCATCTGCTGCCTTGTTATTTTATTTTATTTTATTTTATTTTATTTTTTAATGGTTGTTTCTAGGGTTATAATATACATTCTTAGCTATTCGCAGTACACTTAGAATTAATATTGTACCACTGCACACAACACATAGAACCTTGACTCTCTGTGCACCCGCTTACTCTCCTCCTTCCTTCTGCTATAGCAGGCAGTCTCCTTACCTCCCTGTTCTTCAGAGTGGATGACTTCTTTTCTTTCTTCTTCTTTCATTTGCTTTCTCTCTCTCTTTGTTTCTCTTTCTCTCTCTCTTTGTTTCTCTTTCTCTTTCTCTCTTTCCTTTCTTTCTTTTCTTTCTTTCTTTCTTTCTTTCTTTCTTTCTTTCTTTCTTTCTTTCTTTCTCTTTTCTCTCTTTCTATGTCTTCCTTCCTTCCTTTTCTTTCTTTCTTTTTTCTTTTTTTCTTTCTTTCTTCTTTCTCTCTCTTTCTTTGTTTTTAGAGATTTTTGCCATAGGGCATGTGCACTTGCTGGAGAGACAGAGAGAGAGACAGAAAGTGAGAAATCACTCCTTAGGAGAGATGGCCATGTTGCAATCCCTTCTCCTCCCTTTCCTCTTGGGATCCTGGACATGCACACACAGGCATTTGGCATGAGTCTGAAGCTGCTGGGTCTGAGACTCAACTGGGGTTGACTGCATGGGAGTCCAGTGACGTAACCATTATGCCATTTGCTGGTCCCATCTTCCTTTCTTTTTTCTTTTCTTTTTCTCCCTCCCTCCCTTCCTTCCTTCCTTCCTTCCTTCCTTCCTTCCTTCCTTCCTCTCTCTCTCTTTTCTTTCTTTTTTTCTCTCTCTCTTTCTTTTAGGTTTTTGCCATAGGGTTATCCACTTTCTGGAGAGAGACAGCGAGAGGGAAAGTGAGAAATCACCTCCCACCCCCAGGGGGATGGCTACCCTGCAATCTGTTCTCCATTTTCCTCCTGGGAGTTTGGGCAGGCATACATGCACACGAGCCCAGTGTGATTTCTAAACTGCCAGGTCTAGGACTCTAACTGTGGTTGGTCATGTGGGAGTCCAGTGCCTTAACTACCACACCACCCGGTGGCCGCACAGATTGGATAATTTCTATTCATTTCTAAATTCATCAGCACTTTCTTTTTTATTTATTTCTTTTTTTTCAATTTTGCCCGAGGTCATGTGCACTCACCAGATAGAGTGACAGAGAGAGGGGAAGAAAAGGAAAGAGAGAGAAGGGGAAAGAGATATAGAGAGAAACCACCATCTGCATGGTGAACGGTCTCATTGTAATCTCTTCTCCATTTCTCTCTCCTGTAGAGATTCTGGACACACATACATACACACCCACACGTATGCCAGCATTCATGCCTGGCATGCTTTTCAAGCTGCTGGGTCCGGGACTCAAACCACACCATCGTGGGATCCAGCCACCTTAACCACCATGCCACAGGCCTCCGTTGCAGCAGCTACATCACAAGTACTCAGTGGCTGTGTGTGACATTCGCATTAATAGGATGGCAAAGATGTGGAATATCTCCATTGTTGCAGAAGGCTGCACTGGGCAACGCTGTGGCAGACATTCCTGGATTCTTTTGTTGATATTCCTATCTTTTCACTCTTGTGAGCATATTTTTCTTTAAGTCCTTGAGCATAGTTAGAATACATGCTTTAAATCCTTACCAGCTGATCCAACACCTGGTCATTTTGGGGTCACCTGCACGGACGACCTTTCCCTCCAGTGTGGCTTATGTTCACGTACCCTGCTCACGATGCATAACAGACAACCTGAGCAGTGCTGTTTCTTCACAAGCCATTTGTACTTCGCTTTTTAAACACTCCAGGAAGCTGTTACCTTGGCTGGCTTTAAACTGCAAGCTCTGTCTCCATGCTGACCTACAGCTCGAATCTCCTGTTCTTTGATCCTTCATGGGACTGCTTGGAGCCTGCCTCGCCGATGTGTAGTTCAGGGATCAGCTGGCTACTTGGGCAAAGCTTATATGAAAAATTGGGGGCTCCCCTTCTCTGGATCTTTTCAGGTTTCTTCTCTTTGTAGCTACTGTAGGTGCCTCAAGTCTGTCCTTGGATTTTTACTTATTTAGATTTTTTGCTATTTTAGGTTTTTGCCATAGGGTGTGTGTTCGCTGGAGAGAGATAAAGTGAGAAATACCCCCCCCCAAGAGATGGCCACCCCACAGTTCCTTCTCCTCCATTATCCTCTCAGGATTTGGGGAACACACACATACCTGTGCCCGAATGATTTTAAAGCTACCGGGCCTGGGTCTCGAACCATGGTCAGCATGTGGGAGTCCAGTGCCTTAACCACCCTGCCACCTGCTGGCCCCCTCTGGTTCTTTTTAGTCAGTGAGACTGCAGGTTTTCTGTCTGAGTTTCTTAGTCACCCTGCAGGACTGTGAGCTGTGAAAACAGGAACATCACCCAGTTTCAGTCCCCTTTTGCGTGTCTGCGTCCTTTTATCCCTCCTTGTCACACAGCTGTCTCCTAAATGTTGGGAGAGCTGGTCTCCTGGGGACTACTCAGACAGTCCTGGGGGAGAAGCCTTGTTGCGGATCTCAGTTCGGCACTCGCTGCGTGACCTGCTATGAACCTCTGACACCTTGGTTTGCTCTTCTGTAAAACGGAAACGACAGCACCTACCTCACGGCATTGTCGGGAAGGGGGAATCATTGCCACTGTGGAATGCACTTAGAGCGATTTTGGCACAGAGCAAGTGCTCCGTGTTGTCCTGTTGTCAGCAGTCTGTGAGTTCGGTCTTCGCACCCGCCACAGTGGGGATGCCGTTGTGACCACCCCCGGAGATGTGCAGGAATCTGGCCCTCGGATGGTCCATACGCAGGTCAGCTACATGCCAGGCTTAGGGAGGGCCGCTGGCCCACTGCTGACAGTTTGTTTAATATACTGTAAGTCTACAATTTATTATTTTTTAAAAGAATTCCTTTATTCCACTTTATTTATTATTATTATTTTTTAATCTGACCAGAGCAGGACAGAGAGAGAGGCAAAGTGAGAAAGCAAGCCACTAGGTCCTGGATTCAAACCATTGTCGGCCAAGTGAGAGTCCAGCGCCTTTAACTACCATGCCACCTGCCAGCCCCTTACACATTATTTTATGTCCCATGATTTTTGATTTTTTTAAAAATTTTTGCCATCAGTCGCTTGTATTCACTGGAAAGAGAGAGAGAGAGAGAGAGAAAGAGAGAGAGGGAAAGTAAGAAATCCCTGTTCTCCCAGGAACATAGCCATGCCACAATCCCTTCTCTTCCATTTTCCTCTTGGGATCTTGGGCATGCATGCCCCTATGCCTGGCGTGATTTTCAAGCCGCTGGGTCTGGGACTCAAACCATGGTTGACCATGTGGGAGTCCAGTGCCTTCATCATTACACCACCTGCTGGTCCTGGTTTTTGATTTTTTGAGAAGTGGATGAGAGGGCGGTCTGAGGATTTTACTAATAACAGCCTTTTCTTTGAGACACCACCCCTAATTTTTTGTTTCCTTTGCCTTTTTTCCCTTTATTTACATCCTGTAAGGCTTTTGAGGGGGCGTTTGCTTTTGCATGTGGGCTCTTACAACCTTCAGCGACATTGTTCTCTTCTCTGTGCCCCGTGGGACGCTCTGTTTCATGGCCTTTCCTCACGTGTGCATCAGCCTCCCCAGGCCGTCAGGCTAGCTGCTTTTCAGAAGGCCTTCGGGTTGCTGGCGTGATCTGGGGACAGGGAGGCCCAGGTGAGTTTGAGATCAAGCCAGGTATCTTAGCTCATCTCAGGCCTGTGGGAGACCCCTGCTGTGTATCAGCTCAGGGCTCTCCCCACAGGGCGAGGTGTGCTCTGACCCATGCCGGCCCTGTCGTGAACACCGTCTTGTACTTTGAGAGACAGATTGCTGGTTCTTCTCTGACAGGTGCACTGTGAACTGAGCTGGTTTCTGGACGCCGTGTTCTTTCCTTGCAGGATAAGATCTTGTAGAACAGGAGACCCCATTGAGCGAGGGAACAGAGCATGCACTTCCTCTGTTGTTCAGGAGAGAACCTAGACCTCTCTGGACATCCAAGGGCTTTGTTGTGTTTTGTCCTAGAGCGTCTGAGTGTGAATGGACTGGGTGGGGCTGGGTCTCTGTCTGTCCACCTCCAGCAGGCTGTCAGCCATCACGGGCACAGGTGCACAGCTGTCAGGTGGTACCACGGGTGAATCACCTGCTGGTTTCTGCCAGGTGCCAGGACACGTGTGGGTGGGCGGAAGAGCTGCCGAGGTACATCCAGGAGCTCGCTCCCCAGCCCTGCGGGGCTCGTGACCTTTCTGTACTGGGCTGTGGCACTGAGGGACCACCTGCGTGTTAATAGGATGAAAAAGATGCGCGTCCCTTTGTGACCAGCTCCCGTCACAGGCTGCCAGGCTGTTCTGGAGCCGGGACTAAAGCCTGGAGGAGTGAACGCTGTCCACTGCAGCAGTCACAGGCAGGTACGCGGCCCATGGGCAGCGGAGCAGGATACAGGGGTTCCGAGGGCAATAGCAGGAAAGCACAAGCGAGGACACAGCTGGGGTTTTGGGGGAGGGAGCCTTCTTCTCAGACTGTGTGTCCAGTGCGTTTTCCTTTTCTCTCACGTCCTCACTCTCATTGCTCTTCTTGGCCTCCCAGGCTCGACCCTGGAGGCAGGATAGAGCCACACTGTTCCCTGGGTCCATATTAGACCAGATACTGCCCTGCCCAAGTTCCCTGCTGGACTCTAAGCAGAGCTGGTGCTCTGGCTGTGGCAGCTTGGGCCTCTCCCCACCTTTGAGAATTCCCCAGGAAAGGCTGCTAGGTGGGGAGGATTTGCTGCGGAGACAGAGCTGCCCTCCTGCTTTTAATTACACTTGGCTCCCCCTGAAGCGTCCTGCTGGCAGGAGCCGCCCTGCTGAAAGGGCCTGAAGTTGGGCCTAGTGCAGGAGCCTTTCCCCTTGCTGGTCCCTAGACCTCTCTCGCCCCAGACCTCACTCACTCGGACAGAAAACCTGCAGTCTCACTGACTGAAAAGAACCAGAGGGGCCCAGCTTCCACTGCCTCCCTGGGGTGCACCACCGAGTGCACACCCTCCAGGCTGTTAGAGGAGGTGACTCCTAGTGGCCATTCCTGCCATTCTTGGTGGGCTCTGGGGTAGGATGTGAAGGTGGCGCTGTGCTCTGAGACTCTGCACAGCCCTGTCCTTGCCTCCTGGTGGTTCTGCACCCCCAAAGGGCAACATAGCTCCTCAGTGGCTCCCTCTCAACTCTGGCTAGACTTTGGGGGGGCTCTAGATAACTGGGAGCCTTATTGGGGTACCTATCCATATGGCAGCAGCCCCTTGCAACAGCTTGGCGGTAGCTGGTTCTGAATGGTGTGCAGAGGGAGCATTAGCCCACGGCTTGGTTACTCTGGGATGTCACCGGTCCTCAGACTGCTTCTTTCTCCTCCTTGCAGTCCCTCTGTGCACTTACTTTCTTTCTTTCTTTCTTTCTTTCTTTCTTTCTTTCTTTCTTTCTTTCTTTCTTTTTTTTTTTAAAGGTTTTTACCACAGGGCATGTACACTTGCTAGAGAAAGGGAGAAAAAGAGAGGGGGAGAGAGAGAGGAAAGTGAGAAATCACCCCCCAGGGGGTTGGCCACACCGCAATCCCTTCTCCTCCATTCTCTTCTCGGGATCTTGGGCACGCACGCACACGTGCCCGGCGTGAGTTTAAGTCACCGGGTCCGGGACTCGAACCGTGGTCGACTACATGAGAGTCCAGCGACATAGCCATTACTCCAACTGCCGGTCCCACCTGGCTTTATTTTCAAGCTGCCAGGTCCTGAACTCCATCTGTAGTTGGGGTGCTCTCTTATAGCCCTCTCCTTGACTCTCTCCTGCCTTCTCTCACGCCGAAGAGCTTGTCCGTGCTCCTTGTCTCAGCTGCATCCGTCAGAGGGACTGTGGGACCCCATGGCCTCCGGGCTCCTGCCCCTCATCTCCAGATCCATGTTTCCCGCCACCCATTGAGGAGCTTTGGAGGGGACTGAGTTGTCGAGTTGTAGAGATGACAGGGTTGGCTCCCTTTCCACTGTTATCTTGTTCGGGCTGGATAATCCTTTGCCATGAGGGCTTCCCTGGGCCTTGTAGCTCGCGTGGCAGCATCCCTGGGCCTAGTTCACTGCCAAGAAAATGTTGAAATCCATGCACAGTATTTTATTTTTCCCGTAATGCACATTTCCGCAAACTTTTTGAAGACCCCTTGCAGTAACACTAATTGTTGACAGAGGAACCAGGTGGAACTGAGTGAGTTTGGGGAAATACGTGGATCGGGATTTAGAGATTTGATACCAGAGGTGTGACAGGTGGCAGGATGAGCGGGCCTGAGGACAGCAGGGGAGGAGAAGGGTGCGTTGCCTGCAGAACCAAGTGGTACTGGACCCTCCAGGGGCTCCTGGTGACTCCCTGGGCCTGCCACTCAGCGCCCTCACAAATAAAACGAGGGGTTGGCCTCAGCGAAGGCCCTGCTGCCCTGCGATTCCTTCCCCGCTTGTATCATGCCCCTGACCGGCTCCCAACTGCTCCTTCACAGGAAGGAAGCGGAGGAGGGCCGACACACTTGCTGGGAGGCTGGGAAGCTGCTGTGGCTAATACGAGGGGATCGGAAAGAGTGTGGAAACACAGAATTAAAGGATGAGTTTATCTTGTGCCAGAATTTGGAAACCATCATTTTTTTCCCTTCAATATGCATTTTCTGTGAGCTTCCAAAAGACTCCCTACATGACCCTGATTTGCTGATACTCCCAGCCTGTCCTCAGAGAATCATGCCTGCCCAGAGGGTGCAGAGAACACAGAGCCGCCAAAGCTGCCCTATGGAAATCGGACTCGCTGACAGCTCGGACGTGGCCAAAACCCAGATATTTTCCCTCCCATTGCATCCACCACTCCCTGCCCCCTTCAATGCCTCTAATCGTCGTTTCCACGCGGCCTCCTCCAGCCTATTAGAAAGACGTGCGGGGCCGGGGGTGGGTTTGATTGAACGGTGTGTAATATGGAAGGGCAGAGCTGAGCCTGAAGGGACCAGGGCTGCCCCAGCTCCAATATTGCTTCTTCCAACAGGGGCAGTGCTGGGGAGCCCCTCTGGGATTACTCACACAATATTGCTGCCACGGTGGGGGTGGGGGGCGAGGGGGGCCGGCGGGCGCGGGGGAGGGTCTAAGGCGGGCTGCAGATGAGGTCGAGAATAACAACAACAACAATAATGGCGATATTTTAATAATAGTAAAAACAGTCCTAATTGCGTTTTCCAGGTTTATTAACTTCGGGAAGTCTGGTTTATTAACTCTCCCGGTTATTAACTTCCAGAAGTCTTTGCCTGTGTCAGTCTGTGCCCGAGGCTGGCTGGTGCTGAGTTCATCATCTCACTGGCTCTCCAAGAGAAAGGGGCACAGGACAGGGGAGGAGGGAGGCGCGGTGATATTTGAAGTAATTAGAGAGACTTTATTGAAATCAAATGCACAGGCAAGAAATGGCAATTAACTGAGAGGAGAGGATGCTCTTTTCTCTCTTTCCAAGGGCCGTGGGGCTGTCATGTATAATCCTCATCTTGGGGACACCGGGCAGCTTATGAAAAGGCAGTGTTGGAAAGAGTATGTATAAAATAGAGCTCTAAATTGAACAAGGCAGGAAAGGAAACACACCTACGCCTACCTAGTTACCATTGGTACAGAATGGGAAAAAGGGAAAAAATGAAAAAGAGCGAGTGGTTTGGCTAGAAAACCCAACCGTCACTGAAGTTACTCACTAGTACAGATGACCCGCGACTTAGCAAAGGCGAGAGCCGATGACACTGGTCTGGCGAGGTCAGGTAGAGACTCTGATGAGACTTATGGTGAGGACCAGGGTCTGGGGGTAAATTTCATTATTTTGAAGCAGACATGGCATTGAAATGAAGAATTTAGTAGGTTGAGTTTCCGTGGGCTCCGTCTGAGGCCTGGGCAGCCACTTTGGAGGGTCCTAGAGAGGAAGACACGGTCTTCACGGGGCTCGGGGTGGGTCAGGGCTCCACGGAAGAACGTCCAGGCCCCCGGGAAGGCTTTGCAACACGTGTCCACACGTAGCGGGAGGAGTCCTTTGTTAGGATACTGGAATAGAATGGACCGAAAAATTCTGTGTTTAGAACATTTTTCTTTTTAGAATGATTTATTTAATTTTATGTATTTATTATTATTATTATTTAATTTGCCCAGAGAGACACAGAGAAAGGGAAAGTGAGAAAGCAAGTCACCAGGTCTGGCATGCTACCTGCCAACTCCAGAACTTTGTCTTTTTAGAGTTTATTTTTTATTTCTTGAGAGAGAAGGAGAGATGAAGAGACATGTACCCATAACGGGTCTTCATGCCGTGATCTATCTCTCACCCCGGCCAGCCTGGATCATGTGTGTGCACATGTGTGTGCACCCCATGTGTACTGAGAGGTCCCAAGACATGTACCTGGGACCTTTCCCATGGGGGTCGGCTTGCATTACCACCGTGCCACTGCCTGGCCCTCAAGAATCCATCTTTTATTAAGCATTTGTTTATTACCTACTGCATTTCAATGCAAAGAAGAACACTGGCTTACCTAGATGACTTTGAGATCGGAGAATAGTTGATTTGGAGTCAGAAAACTTGGGGATCTTTCGAATTTTGGTTTCTTTTTTTTAAAAGGATATTTAATTTTTATCAATTATTATTATTATTTAATTTGCTATAGGGCACATGTGCAAGAGAGAGAGAGAGAGAGAGAGAGAGAGAGAGAGAGCTAGCTGCCAGGTCTGGGACTTGAACCACAGTCTACCACGTGGGAGTTCAGCGCCTTAACCACCATGCTACCTGCTGGCTCCGAACCTTTATTCATAGAAATGGGTTAAATTACATCTTTGACAGGGTTGGGGTAAGGATTATATGAGATAATGAAATTCAAGGATCACTTTGTAGATTGTAAAGAGTTACCCAGCTTTAGGGTTAAAACTAATTATTGCTATTATTATCGCCCTTATCATTTATTGTAAGAGGGTGTATGTGCTCACCAGAGAGAAGCAGACAGAGAAGGAGAGAGAAAGCAACCCCAAGGGGTGTGGTCACACCCTAATCCCTTTCCTCCATTTCTCCATCCTGTGGTGACTTGGGGCATGCAGGCACACACAGCCAGTGTGTTTTACAAGCTCTCAGGGCGAGGATTTGAACTCTGGTCAGACATGTGGGATCCAGCTCCCTTAACCACTCGTCATGGGGTTGGTCCACTATTATTAATATGTATTGTCATTCTCTGACCACGAGACTCCATGGTCCTGCAGCTGCAAACATTCTTTGTCCCGGCACTTCTGATCCTTTTGCTTTTTCTTCGCCTTCCTGGAGCTGGACCATGAGGAGGAGCTGCTTTGTCGACACTGACGTGGGGATTGCTCTGTGTCTTGGTGTGTTCAATCAGTAGTTTCACCTGCAGTTCCTTTTTTCAGTGCGAGTCTCATGGCCGAAATGCACTGTGGGTGCCCAAAGGCGCTCCTGTGTTACGGGGTTTCCTTCTCATTACGAGAGGAACAGGCTGAGCACGGGGTCCTCATCAGGGTGCAGCTTCGCTCCCTTTGGGCTGGCGGAAGGAAGCTCACACCTGGGCCCGGGCTGAGCCGTATGGTCTGGGCTGTGCAGCCCCGGGCAGGCAGTCTGTGCTCACGGCCTCTGCAGGGGTCTGAGAAGCCAGCACCTGCTAAGTAATCACCCCATGCTTCAACACCCATGCCACCAAAATCTACTGAATGCCTCTCTGTGCCCGAAGGTGCATGGAATAAAGCTAAATCTTACAGATACGGCTCTAGTCCTTTTCTTCTTCTTCTTCTTGTTATGTTTTAGGTTTTTGCTCTAGGGTATGTGTGCTCACCAGGGAGAGACAGAAAGAGAGAGAGCGAGAGGGAAATTAAGAAATCATTTCCGGAGGATGGTCACGCCGCAATCCCTTCTCCTCCATTCTCCTCTCTTTTTTTTTGGAGAGGTTTTTGTTATAGGGCACGTGCGCTCGCCAGACAGACAGAGACAGACAGAGAAACAGAAAGCGAGAAATCACCCCCCAGGGGGGATGGCCACGGCGCAATCCCTTCTCCTCCATTCTCCTCTCGGGATCTTGGGCACGCACGCACATGCGCCCGTCATGAGTTTTAAGCCACTGGGTCCGGAACTCGAACCGCAGTCAACTACATGAGAGTCCAGCGACATAGCCATTACTCTAACTGCTGGTCCCCCTCCATTTTCTTCTTAAGGTTTTGGGCACACACACATGCCTGGCATAATTTTCAATTCTCTGGGTCTGGGACTTGAGCCACTGTCAGCCATGTGGGAGTCCAGTGCCTTAGCCACCACATTGGTGACCCGCTGGACCTCTAGTCCTGTTTTTACAAACCTCTTTTCTTACAATTAATGTCGATCTGGCTGCCATGTATAGTCTAGGAAATGATAGGGTGAATTTTGCTCTGCCTTCAGACGTAAGATGATAAAAGGATCTGCCAGATTTAGCAGGTGGTGTGGTAGTTAAGGCACTGGACACTTCCACATGGCTGACTACAGTTCGAGTCCTGGACCTGGTGGCTTGCTTTCTTGCTTTCTCTCTCTCTCTGTGTCTCTCTCTGGTCAAATTAAAATAAATGAATAAATTAAATAAATAATTTTCTTTCTTTTTTTTTTTTTTTTTAAGAAAAAGAGCATCTGCAAGGATTTGCCAGATACTTTTTGGCCTCTTCAAGCTTTTTTTTTTTTTTTTTTTTTTTTTTTTTAAAGAGGCTTTTGCCTTTAGGCACGCGTGCTCTCTGGAGAGAGACAGAAACAGTGAAAGGGAAAGTGAGAAATCACTCACCAGGGGCTGCTGTCCCTTTTCCTCCATTCTCCCCCCGAGGTCTTGAGCATACGTGCACATGTGCCTGGTGTGATTTTGAAGCCACCGGGTCTAGGACTCAAACCACGCTTGGCCAAGTGCGAGTCTAGCGACCTAACCACTATGCCACCTGCTGGCCCTTTTATGCATTCAGCAAGTGTTTGCTGTGTTGCAGTGGGGCCTGAGGGAAGGAAGAAAAGAAACTAACAAAACTCCTTGAGCTTTGGTGCTTTAGGGTCATGCGGTTCTGGGGCAGGAAGTGCAGAGCGGAAGTACTGACCCTGAAGTCGACACGCGCAAATGTTACGAGCTGTCAACTGAATGTGCGAGGGCCTTGCATGGAACACAGACGTCTCTAAATGAGCTGAAAAGTACATCGGAGAAGAGGTTCCAGGGTAGACAAGTTTGGATTCAGGTCTTTAAGAAGGCGGTTTGTAGAGACCAGTGTTTCCCAGGCGTGCTGCCAGAGGAGGCCTGAAGGGGAATTTCCGTGACCCTCGGTGTACCTTCTCTATGCAATGGTGGGAGTCTTTATTTTTAACTTGTAGATGCAAATCGTAATGTCCAACAATGATATCATGGTGGTGATGCAGGTTTTTATTTGAAAATACACCTGTGCAAATAAGCTAAGGGCGTTGATTACAAGCAGTGGGGTACAGCTCTCCACGTGGGGAGACACTTGTATAGATCATGGCTGTGACATGGAAACTTGTGAAGCGGGGGAGGCTGGCGGAGAGGGTGTTATCACCCACATAGGTTTGGTGCTTTATATGAGGGGACTTCAAAAGTTTATGGAGACGGGAACCAGCAGTTAGCGTAATGGCTATGTCGCTGGACTCCCATGTAGTCGACCGCGGTTCGCATCCCAGACCGGGTGGCTTAAAACTCACGCCGGGCGCGTGTGCGTAGTGCCCAAGATCCCGAGAGGAGAATGGAGGAGAAGGGATTGCGGCGTGACCATCCCCTCTGGGGGGTGATTTCTTGCTTTCTGTCTCTATGTCTCTCTCTGTCTGTCTGTGAGCGCACACGCCCTATAGCGAAAAACCTCTCCAAAAAAAAAAAAAAAAGTTTATGGAGAAATGGAATTAAAGTAGAACTTTATTTTGGTGCAAAAACATTTTTGAAATCCACATTTTTTAAAGAATTTTTTAATTTTATTTATTATTATTATTATTTTTACAATTTTACCAGAGAGAGACCAAGAGAGAGAGGGAAAGTGAGAAAGCAAGCTGCCAGGTCTGGGACTCGAACTGTGGTTGGCCATGTGCGAATCTAGCACCTTAACCACTATGGCACCTTCCAGCCCCATAGGTTTGTTTGTTTGTTTGTTTTTTAATAATATGCCTTTTTTTGTTGTTGTTCCTTCCTTAGGGTGTGTGTGCTTGCTGGAAAGAGACAGAGAGAGACAAAGAAAGGGAGAGTGAGAAATCATCCTCTGGGGGTATGGCCAGGCCACAGTCCCTTCTCCTCCAGCCTCCTCTTGGGATTTTGAGCATGTATGCACATGCTCTCGGCATGATTTTCAAGCCACCAGGTCTGGGATTTGAACTGCAGTCAGCCACATGAGTGTCCAGTGCTTTAACACCATGCAGCCTGCCAGTCTCTATAATATACATTTTCTATGAACTTTTGGAGACCCATTTTAATAGTTCACAAGCACTTTCTTATATTTTAAGTGTTTTACACTGAAGGGTATTATTACTCTGGCACAAAATGGAATTTTATTATCAATATTAGTTGACTGGATTTAGAGTACCATTTTGTATATGAAGGAAGGAGGCTTGGGAGTGTTGACTTACCCTTGGTGAGGCCCCTAGTGAGTGAACACGGCTTGGCCTGGGACTCGATCCTGATGCAATTGTTCATGGCAGAGAAGTAAAGGTGAAGGGAATGGTGTTGGAATGATCAAACTGTGAGCTGATCTAAGGGATATAGCAAAAATCTGGTGTATGAGCTAGGACATAATAACACAGGACCAGAAAAACCAGGACAGACAAGGCTGGGAATAGTTGGAGAAGGTTTTCAAAGTCCCTGTGTTGATAGGGACCAGAAGTTAGCGTAATGGCTATGTTGCTGGACTCCCATGTAGTCGACTGCGGTTTGCGTCCCGGACCCGGTGGCTTAAAACTCACGCCGGGCACGTGTGCGTGCATGCTCAAGATCCCGAGAGGAGAATGGAGGAGAAGGGATTGCGGCGTGACCATCCCCCCTGGGGGGTGATTTCTCGCTTTCTGTCTCTCTCTGTCTCTCTCTGTCTATCTGGCGAGTGCACGCGCCCTATAGCAAAAACCTCTCTAAACAAAAACAAAAAACAAAGTCTCCGTGTTGATGAGCCATACCGATACTCTTTTATCCCCTTTTACTCCTTTAAATTGTTGGGGTAAAAGTCATTTAACAGGAAATTCATCATTTTTGCCATTGAAAAGTATGCCATTCAGCGACTTTTAGTACCTTCAGAATTTTGTGCAACTATCTATCTAATTCTAGAACGTTCTAATCACCTCTGAAAGAAGCTCTGTACCCTTTAAGCAAACACTCTCCCGTGCCCTTATCTCAGCCTCCGTCCAACCCTGCCGTGCTCTCTGCTCCTGTGAATGTCTTTTCTGGACGTCGCGTTTACACTGAATGACACAGCAGGCAGCCTTTAAAGTCCGGCTTCTCTCACTTAGCGCAGTGTCTACACGGCTCATCCACGCGTCAGCGCTTTGCTCCTTTGGAGGAATAAGAATCTGCTGTGTGGGCATCATATATTTTGCGTATCGTTCCTCAGTCGAGTCGTTTCCACCTTTTGGCTGCCATGGCTGATGTTGCTGTGAATGTGCACGAATAGGTTTTGTTTGAACACCTGTTTCGATCCTCTTGGAAATATATGTAGGAATGGGATTTCTTGGTTTTAAGGAAATTCTATGTTTAACTTTGGAGGAAGCTTTAAACCGTTCTACAGTAGCTGTGTCATTTTTCCTTCCTACCTACCAAGGATTTCTCTATATCCTCACTAACACTTGTTGTTTTTCTATTTTGGGGGATTATATCTATTCTAGTATGTGTGACATGGTCTCTTACTGTAGTTTGGATGAGCATTTGTCTAATGACTAATGCTATTCAACATCTTTTCATCTGCTTATCATGTTTGGAGAAGTGATTTGGCCATCTTTTATTGAATTATTATTATTATTTGGCCTTTATCGTTGAATAGCAAGAATGCTATGTGTCTTGGATACCAGATCCTTGTCAGTCAGACAGTTTGCAACTATGGTCTGCCATTTTGTGATTGTCTTTTCACTTTTTTGATTGTGTCTTTTCGTTTTTTAAGTATTTATTTATTTACTTATTTATTTTAGAGGATTTTGCTATAGGGCGTGTGTGCTCGCCAGAGAGACAGAGAGACATAAAGCAAGAAATCACCCTCCAGGGGGTTGGCCACGCTGCAATCCCTTCTCCTTCATTCTCCTCTCGGGATCTTGGGCACGCACGCACACGCGCCTGGTGTGAGTTTAAGCCACCGGGTCTGGGACTCTAACCGCGGTCGACTATATGAGAGTCCAGCGACATAGCCATTACACTAACTGCTGGTCCCAATATAGATAGGTTTTCAACTCCTTTGGGTCAATACCAAAGAGCACAACGCTGGATCGTATGGTAAGAATATGCTTAGTTTTGTTAGTATTGGCTAAACTGTCTTCCAAAGTGGCTGCATCACTTTGCATTCCTGCCAGCAGTGAATAGGAGTTCCCGTTGCTCCACATCCTCATCAACATTTGGTGGCATCACTGCTCCATCTGACTGTTCTAATAGGCATGTGGTAGGATCGTCTTGTTCATCAGCCACTTTTATTTATAAATATTGACTGATTTGGTATTGTTAAATTGAATGTTTAGATTACATATTAATTTGAATTTTAACTTTTAAAATGTTAATTGGCTATTTGTGATTTTCTGCTTTGTATGTTTCCTTCTTTATTAACATACTTTTTTCATTTGTATGTATCATATTTATTGACTGTGTTTTTCACTTACTTTAATAGTAAGAGAGACATGGTCCCTGTCTTTGGGAGTTTGGACTTACTGAGATCATCTATAGCTTATTCTTAGTTTTAAGATTTCATTTTTTACATTTAAGTCTTCCATGCATCTCAAATTATATTACTGCATATTTTCAATTGATGAAATTATTTTTCTTCAATATATAGTTTTTTTTTTTTTTTTGAGAGGTTTTTGCTATAGGGTGCGTGTGCTTGCCAGAAAGAGACAGAGAGACAGAAACCTAGAAATCACCCCCCCCCCCCCAGGGGGGATGGCCACACTGCAATCCCTTCTCCTCTATTCTCTTCGTAAGATCTTGGGCACGCACGCACACTCGCCTGGCGTGAGTTTAAGCCACTGGGTCCAAACTTGAACCGGTCGACTACATGGGAGTCCAGCGACATAGCCATTACACCAACTGCTGTCCCACTTCAATATATAGTTTTTATGACCCCTTTCACAGAATAACTTCTCTTTCCCATTTATTTATGATACACTTTAAAATCATGGGAACCAGCAGTTAGCGTAATGGCTATGTCGCTGGACTCCCACGTAGTCGACCGCGGTTCGCGTCTCGGACCCGGTGGCTTACAACTCACACCGGGCGCGTGTGCGTGCGTGCCCAAGATCCCGAGAGGAGAATGGAGGAGAAGGGATTGCGGCGTGACCATCCCCCCTGGGGGGTGATTTCTCGCTTTCTATCTCTCTGTCTCTCTGTCTGTCTGGCGAGCGCACGTGCCCTATAGCGAAAAAACCTCTCAAAAAAAAAAAAAAATCATATGCTAAACTCTCGTGTATACCAGGGGCTTTTTCAAAGGTTCTTAAGTTGTTTCATTGCTGTGTCTGTCAGTTCTAGGGCTGCCAGTGTCATACTGTTTTAATGTTGGCAGCTCTACGTGTTTTAACATCATGATAGAACAAGGCAGCATCCCCATTGTTCTTTTAAATGAAGACTCCCTTTTACCCAATTCATTCTTTGTTTTATACTTTTTATTTATCTAGACCAGGTAGAGAAAAAAATGTGGTTAGAATTTTGACAGGAATTGTCTTAAGCTTTGGAAAAGCAGGGCCTCAGAGGGGAGCTAATCTGTTCTTCAGGAATGGAGATGTCTCCCATTTATTCAAATCTGCTTTCACTTTCACCAGTGAAGTTACGCATTTTTATTATAATGACTTCACACAATATGTTTTAGAATTACTCTCAGATATTTTATTTATTTAATTTTTTTTGAGAGGTTTTTGCTATAGGGCGCGTGCGCTCGCCAGACAGACAGAGAGAGACATAGAGACAGAAAGCGAGAAATCACCCTCCAGGGGGGATGGTCACGCCACAATCCCTTCTCCTCCATTCTCCTCTCGGGATCTTGGGCACGCACGCACACGCGCCCGGCGTGAGTTTTAAGCCACCGGGTCCAGGTCGCGAACCGCGGTCGACTACGTGGGAGTCCAGCGACATAGCCATTACGCTAACTGCTGGTTCCCTTTATTTAATTTTTTAGCTTTGCAATAGGGGACATGTGCTTGCCAGAAAAGAGAGAGAGAGGGAGACAGAGAGAGGTCGTTCTGTGGGGGATGACCATGCTGCAATCCCTTCTCCATTCTCTTCTCAGGATTTTGGGCATGCACGCACATGCACCTGGCGTGTTTTTCAAGCTGCTGGGTCTGGGACTTGAACTGGGAAGTCGGCCATGTGGGACCCATCTGCTTTAACCACCCACACCGTCGTCTGGCCCTCTCAGATATTTTATATTTTATTGCCCTAGGAATGAAATTTTCACTATCGTAAATTCTGTTAATAGCAACATAGTAAAGTTATTTTTTTAGCAGTATTGTGTCTGCACACACTTCATTGAATCTATTAATTTTAAGAGTATTTTTATTTCATTGTTTTAAACATTTGCAAATGCCGTATATTGTGTCCCATTCTTTCCAACAATTGTATATCTATGTGTTTATGCATGTTTTAAAGTTTATTTCTTCTGTAAGAGAGAGTGAAAGCGACAGCTCTCCACACAGGGTCCTCGTGCCGCTCCCCATCCCCGGTCTGAGCCACCGGGGGTGACAGGCATGCAGTCCTGCCCTGCACACACAGACAGGTCCTGGGACAGGGACCCAAGGCCTCTCCCACGTGGGTCCGGTTGTGTTACCACCGTAGCACCATTTGGCCTTGGCCCCTGTTTTATGTATATTTTTAGGGCAGAACTTTCTAAGTATTTAAATAGCACAGGTAATAGGGAATATTCTTATCTTTTCCTCGGAATTAAAGGGAAATGAATGCCTTTTGATTTTTTTAAGTATGATGTTGGCTGTAGCTTTATGGTTGGCATTCTTTCTCATTTTAAGGAATAGCTCTATTTTATAATAAGAGGTTGGGGTGTGTGTGTGTATGTTTGTGTGTTTAAGAGGGTAAGATTTTATATATATATATATATATATATATATATATATATATATATATATATGTGGGGGTGGGTATCTATCTCTATCTCTCTATCTCTCTATCTATATCTATCTATCAAGAGATCGGTCTTATTTGTAATACTTTCAGCTTCAAATAACAGAAAACCCATTCTCCCCGGCTTAATTGGAAGGGGAGTTCGTTTTTTCCATGTTACAGGACGTGGGGACAGGCTTTACTGACGAACGTATGGTGGCTCGTCACTGTCACCAGAGTCTAGGCTCTTTCCGTATTTCTTCTTTCCAGCCTGAGCACATGGCTCTTTATTTTCGTGGCCACAAGAAGACTCCAGCCCTGTGATTCCATTCCCAGCAGGAAGAAGAGGGTAGGGCCAGAAGGTACAGGGTAAGAGGTCCCAGAGTCACACTGGCCGAGTCTTATCTTCTTTCAAAAGCTCTCTTGGAAACCACCCAGGGGCTTCTGCCTTCACCTCACTGACTCCAAGGAGCAACTCGTGACAGCAGACATGGGCTGGGAGATGGGCTGAGCTGGAGACAGGGCCAGCCGGCAGTGTCTCCCCAGCTTGCCACGAATGGCTTGGAAGCCTCTAAGAAGGGAAATCCCGCAGCGCCGTGGAAAACGCTCTGCCCCGGGGCCCGTAGGCTGGCTGAGCTCTGACTTCCGGCCCAGCCCTCTGTGTGCGTGGGACAGTGTCTGACCCGGCTCCCTAGGAGGGCACCTGCGAGGTGCAGGGCAGTCCGGTCCTGAATGGACTCGTATTCTCCTCCCAGGTTTTGCGTTAGGACAGTTTGGTTTTGGTTAATGAGTAAACTGCTCTTTCCTCTTTATTTTTATGGTGTCGTTATTAAATTACTTTTGCCTGAACAGAACCGTAAGGGGAACAGGATGTCAAAACAGGCCGCATGGACAGATGTTAGCACAGAGCTGATTCTGTAGGAAAGGACTGGAAGCAAAGAGCTCAGAAGAAAAGCCCAGAAGTCACCTCCATCTCTTTCCCCCGGGAGGGAGGGAGACAGAACGCATGACAATGTGCCTTCTCGTTCTGCCTAGTCTGCTTTGCTTCGCTCTCTGCCGTGGGTGAGGGAAGTCACGTTGTGTTTGTGGCAACTATTAATTGCTTCCTGAATTTATGCAGCGTAAATAAAGTAGGTTGCCAGGGAGTGAATTACCAGTGGATAAATGGTGGGTCATTAATGTAGCATTGACCCTGGACCCGGAGGATGACGTGAGATCCGCGAGAGCTCTCAAGAAATTTACCAGAACCCATTTCAGCTGGAGGTGATGTGTTTTAAATCCCCCTGTAATGCAATGAGGGGAATCAAATTAGATAATAGTTTGCAGAAATCTGCTGGGCCCAGAGCCCACTCAGGAGGGTTTTAGCCTTGTGCACTGTCATGCTTGTGTATTCTGGGCCGTACCTGTGTCCCGCGGGTTCCCAGAATGGCTTTCCTTTTGTTTTCCCACACGGTAGAAGCCCGAGCCGACACATCTGAAATGTTTGGTGTGCAAGCACGCCGAGCCTCTGTTTTTAAATAATTATTTCGTATTAGTAAGAACATTTCAATTTCACCTTACTTTTATGAAGTTTCTTTCTTTCTCCCATGAGCGAGAGAGAGACAGAAAGAGACAGACGCAGGCACCCTCAGCAGAGACTGAGACCGTGGTCCTCCCCAGCTTCAGCCAGGCCTGGGAAATGGGCACAGAGGTGCCTGGCGTGTTCGGAGCGTCCGTGCGTTTCTCCACAGCAGCCTGGCAGCCCATCGGCAAGCACACACCCCGACCTTCCCCTCCTGCCGGCTCCTCCCTGTAGGCCTCTCCAAGGACAGGCACAGGCCCCACTGGGTGGTGGCAAGTGCAGCAACAGGGTCCAGTGCCATGTCCCTAGGGCCACCAGTCTTCAAAGTCACCAGCTCTTGGAGCAGAGAAGGGACAGACACCGAAAAGCCCACTGTTCACCGGTGTCCGTTTCAGATGTGTGTGCACGCCCTTTCTCACATGCGTGTTTGCACACATACAAGACGGAAAATCTCCAAGAAACTCCCCCAGCTGAAAAAGAAAACCTGCCCCCTATCAGCAATGAAATGCTGCCATGACCCCCATGTGCCACAGAGAGTGTGACGCGGGCGTGACGAGGGCTGTGTATCTGCCGGCAGCTGGCTTCGGCTCTGGGCTCTACCACAAGAGATGGACACAGGTCCTCACTCGGACGGTGCTCACCTGCCCCCCATGACTGTACCCAAAGTACGAGGGGTCTTCAGAAAGTTTGTGGACAGATGAAATTGAAGTATAAGTTTATTTTGGTGTAGAAAGAAGATGAAATTCATGCAGGTTTTTTTTTTTTTCCATAATGTACATTTCCTATGAATATTTTTGTTATTTATTTATTTTTTAGAGAGTTTTGCTATAGGGTACGTGCACTCACCAGAGAGACAGAGAGAGAGGGAAAGTGAGAAACCACCACCCTGGGGGGATGGCCATGCTGCAATCCTTTCTCCATTCTCCTCTCGGGATTTGGGGCATGTGTATATGCCCAGTGTGAGTTTCCAGCTGCCAGGTCCAGAACTCAAACTGTGGCTGGCCATGTGGGAGTCCAGTGCCTTAACCATTATGCCACCTGCTGGCCTCTTCCATGAATTTTTTTGGAGAGTTTTTTTTTTTTTTTTTTTTTTTTTTTTTTGTTATAGGGCACGTGCGCTCGCCAGACAGACAGAGAGAGACAGAGAGACAGAAAGCGAGAAATCACCCCCCAGAGGGGATGGCCACGCCGCAATCCCTTCTCCTCCATTCTCCTCCATTTTCCTCTTGGGATCTTGGGCACGCACGCACACGCGCCCGGCATGAGTTTAAGCCACCGGGTCCAGGACTCGAACCACGGTCAACTACGTGGGAGTCCAGCGACATAGCCATTACGCTAACTGCTGGTCCCTTCCATGAACTTTTTGAAGACCCCTTGCACTACCATAGAGAATAAGCCCTTTGAACCTTTGAGACTTCTGATTTTTCAGACTCTGTGCAAACCAGCATGGCCGAGAGGAGTGCTCCTAGAACCTAGGTCCAGGAAAACTTCTCAGCTGCTGCAGTTGAGCTTTAAGAGAAGGTGGGGTGCTCGGCCGGTCCCTGTGCCAGGAGCTGGTAGGACCCTCCAAAACCCCACGTTTCCTCCTTAATGGCTTTGAGGTTTTTCCCTGCTAGCCAGGGGACCAGCTCTCAAGGCTATCAGACGAAGTGCAGGCGTTTAAAGCCCACAGCATGCTTCAGACCGACAGTCAGGGCGACAAGGGGTTAGCTTTGCAGTGTCGGATTAAGGACCAAACACAAGACGACGTGGGTAGTTTTCACTTCGCTGCACGTCGCTTATTTACCTCCTCCCACCATGCCAGTTGCAGCTGTCTGCACATACTTCAAAGCCAGAGTCAAATACGAAGCTAGGGTGAGGATTTCGGAGGGTCCAGTGCCGACGCCCCTGGGGCCTTCAAGCCAAGGATGGAGTGGGTAGAGATGAAAAGCACCTCTTCCGAGTGTCCTTTGGCGAGTGTGTATGTTGGGAGAAAGGGTTAAGGAAGGTGGGTGGTGAGGCCAGCCCAGAGAAGGACATGGTCGGGTGGTGGGCATGTGGGTTGTGGCCGCATCCCTTTCAGAAACAGAAAAGCTGTGACTCATTTGAAAGGTTTTCACTAACCAGGGAGAGTAGGAAATAGAAAGGGAAAGACCAGACTGCACGTGACCGCTGTGCGCCTGCCTGAAATGAAGTGGGTGCCAGTGACCGTCGCCTGCTAGCTGTGAAGTTTAGCAATTACTGGGTGCTCATGGTTAGTAAAGCCGCATTCGAAGCTACTATACAAAAAGGAAACTGCCCATTTTGCTTAAAGGGAG
This sequence comes from Tupaia tana, assembly GCA_026018925.1. Lineage (NCBI taxonomy): Eukaryota > Metazoa > Chordata > Mammalia > Scandentia > Tupaiidae > Tupaia > Tupaia tana. Next base: position 108,746,114 of record JAKSZU010000004.1, on the reverse strand, counting down.
GAGGCGTCAGACTCTAGACGTCTTGAGGGTCTGGAACATTTGAGTTCTCTCTTTACTCAAGCTCTGAGAAACGAAGAAGAGGGGAGGGCTGGCTCGGTGGTGGCCGCGGTACACCCAGGGCGGCTGGTCCTTCAGGAAGCGTGGGTGCGGGTCCTAAGTTGACCTGCACATAAAAGGTGCATGTCTGCGATCTGGGTTGGCTGGGAGGGCTGCGGGGGGTGAGGGTGGGGTCATGGCATCAGACCCGGCCGAACATGCTTGTGTTTTTCCTCTTTCTCTTCTGTTTCATACTCTCATGAAAGAAATAAACTTTTTAAAAAATAATTATTTTAGTTAACTAGTTATTTATTTTAATTTGACCAGAGAGGGACAGAGAGAGAGAGAGAGAGAGAGAGAGAGAGAGAAGTGAGAATGCAACGCACCAGTTCTGGGACTTGAACTGCTGTTGACCACATGGGAGTCCAGTGCCCTTAACCACCACGCCACTTGCTGGCCTCAGAAATAAACTTTTAAAAAATGAGAAAAGGGAGTAAATCTAAAGAACGAGAAGTAAAAGAAAAATAAGGATATTGGAAGAAAAGATATTATTTAAAATCAGAGGGAAAGCTAGAAGAAATAAAATGAGAGAAGGAGAAGCTAAGCTTGAGGAAGGGGAAAAAGTTGAACACAATGGAGGGCCAGTGGGAAGGGGACCAGTCCAACAGGAGGGCCACTGCACCCTGCCTTAACGCCAGGGAAAGGTGGCTTAAGAAAATGCTACCCCAGACCTGCAGGTACCCTGCACTTCACATGTAAGCATGGAAGCAAAGCTGCTTGAGCCCATTTTGAAGCACCCCGGTTCATGAGGCTGATTCCAGGATGCTCCTGGACCCCCCTTCTCTGGGGCTCCCACAGAAATGTGATGACCGTTTTCTCCCACCCCCACTTCAAGCTTCTTCCACACGAATGGCTGGGATGGCAGTTATTTCTCAAGGAGGTGTCAGCTTGTGGAGCTGTTTGCTGCGTGGCTTAGGGGTCTGGCTTGGTGGCCTCTCTCTGTTTGCTGTTAGCACTCCTTCCCAGGGCTGTGGGGTAAGGGCTCACCCCTGCCCTCTTTAGCATAGCCACTCACTGCCCTTGTCACCTCAGCTACTGAGCTCAGCACTGATTTCTGAGGGTGGCTTAGAAAATGGCAACTGAAGGGTGATGCTGAGTTTTAGCTTCAGGAACTAGTGGGCAAATGCAGAAATTGTTCTGAAGAAGGTTTTCCAGCTTCATGGATGCTCCTATGAGACTGGGTGGCATACCCACCTCAGTGGACTCACCTGTCCTCTGGTGTCTCTTGTTTTGATCACTAAGAGGCCTTGGGAGATCTGAGGGCAGAGGGAGAAAGAGATTGGGGATGTATTCCCTTGGCTCTTTCCCTTGTGGTCTTTGCTTGTTGATTTTATCTTTTCACAGGAAGCCATAGCTGCTGTGGTTTGTTTCTGTATAGCTCTCTCTTTTTGTCTGGTGACTGCTTCCTGCCCTTATCCCTTGTGTCTATGGGAACAGCTCTCTGAATTTTCCAGCCCTGAGGTACCATGCCATCTTTTGTTGCTTTCTGTCTTAGCCCATTGTTGTGTTGCTAAACAGAACTAGCTACCTGAGACTTGGTGAGTCATTGAGAATAGAGGTTTATAGGGCTCACGATTCTGGAGGCTGGAAAGTCTGAAGGCATGGAGTTGGCATCAGGCCTCTGGCGCCACATCACAACTTGGCTGCCAGAAGCAGAGAAGAGGGCGGGCATGTAGACAGAGAAGAAAGAGAATTTTCATGTCTTTGTCTCTCTCGCTCCCTCAGCTGACTGGATGGTGCTCTTCTATTAGGCCCTACCTCTTGAAGGTCTTACCACTTCCTAGGGCCATTAAACAGGGAACTAAGCTTTCAGAATTGTGAATCCTAGGAAAACAAACCATTATCCAAACCACAGCACTTTCCTTAAAACCTGTCCACACTTTTTTTCCCAAGGTTTTTGCCATAGGGTACACGTGCTCACCAGAGAGAGATAGAGAGATGGAAAGTGAGAAAGCAATCCCTAGGGGAGATGGCCACACCATAGTCTCTTCTTCTCCATTATCCTCTCAGGATTTTAGGGGCATGAGTATACATGCCTGGTGTGATTTTATTTTCTTTCTTTTTTTTTTTTGAGAGGTTTTTGCTATAGGGCGCATGTGCTCTTCAGAAATACAGAGAGAGACAGAGAGACAGAAAGCGAGAAATCACCCCCCCTGGGGGGGGATGGCCACGCCACAATCCCTTCTCCTCCATTCTCCTTTCGGGATCTTGGGCACACACGCACACGCGCCCGGCGTGAGTTTAAGCCGCCAGTCCAGGACTTCAACCGCGGTCAACTACATGGGAGTCCAGCAACATAGTCATTACACTAACTGCTGGTCCCACCTGGTGTGATCTTCAAGCCACTGAGTCCTGGACTCAAACTGTGGCCAGCCACGTGGGAGACCACTTTACCACCTGGGGCCCTTGTCCACACCTTTTTTTTTTTTTTCTTTTTTTTTTTTGGAGAGGTTTTTGCTATAGGGCGCGTGCGCTCGCCAGACAGACAGAGAGAGACAGAGAGATAGAAAGCAGGAAATCACCCCCCAGGGGGGATGGCCACGCCGCAATCCCTTCTCCTCCATTCTCCTCTCGGGATCTTGGGCACGCACGCACACGCGCCCGGCGTGAGTTTAAGCCGCCGGGTCCAGGACTCGAACCGCGGTCGACTACGTGGGAGTCCAGCGACATAGCCATTACGCTAACTGCTGGTCCCCCACACCTTTTAAAACTTGTCTTTGTTACCCAGTTCTAACAACGGCAACCCCAACTAGAGCAATCCCATCGGCCACAGCAACCCCAACAAGAGCAACCCAGTAATGGCAGCAGAAAGGAGGGAGAAGGTGTGGTTAAATGTGATGTTAATTGCTCACTTCTAAGAATGGTTTACAACACTAGGCAGATTTTTTTTAAATGGCTTGTTCTAAATGAAAATGTCAGAATGGGCTGGGGTAGGGAGCAAAGGCAATGAGTTTGGGGGTTTAGGATATGTGTGTCTATGATATGAGTTGTCTAGGCTATCAAGCTGGAATGCAGAACCAGCTTATTAATTTAATTGCTGTCCCCTCTTGAAATTTGTGTAATTTCTTTTCAAGATTTACTTAATTTTATTTATCATTACTATTATTTTTAATTTTTGAAATAGGGCATGTGCACTCACCAGAGAGACAGACAAAGAGAGAGACAGAGAGAGAGAGGGAAAGAGAGTAAGCAAGCCATTAGGTGTAAGACTTGAACTGCAATTAGCCTTGTTGGAGTTCGGTGCCTCAACCAGGATGCCACCTACTGGCCCTGAAATTTGTATGATTGTATATAAACATGAAATTGCAATTATTAACTTATGAGCAAGGGACCCTGTGTTTTCACTTTGCCACTGGCCCTGCTGGGGTGAGCTATATTGTTTCCATGTGGCATGAACTGAGCATGAATAACACTCTGCCAGTGATGGGGGGCCAGGCTACTAGGCAAGAATGACACCTATTGGGAGAGCTTTGCTTTGTTTTTCCTCCTGGTATTCAGCCTTTTTGTGAAAGCTAGAGACCTATGGTTGAAAAAGAATGCCTCTGTATTTAGTTCCTTTCTTCCATTTCTCTTCCCCAAAGTCTAGATATAAATTCCTACTATTACTGTTTAACAAACCCACCCAAAATGTAGTGCTTTGCAACAGTCGCCATCCATTGTGCTCATGAATCGGCACTTGGAGTAGGGCTCCTCAAGTTCGGCTTGTGGCTGTTCAGTGCAGTGTCAGCTGGGGCGGCCTAACTGGGAGCGGAGGGTTTATTTCCACGAAGGCTCGTGCACTTGGCTGGTATGTTGTCTGGCTTGCCAGCTCAGGGCCTTGCTTGCCCTCCATGTGAGCCTCTGATTGGATTGCTTGGGCTTCCTGATAGCATGTTGGCTGGCCCCTGTACACGAATGACTTCAGAAACAAGAAGTAAAGCAGCCAGCCTCTTAAAACCTGATCCAGGAAATGGACTCAGTGTGACTTCCTTTGTCAGCAAGTCTACCCCGATTCGTGGTCAGGGGACGTAGTCCTAGCTCTGGATGGGAGGAGAGTCGGGATTCTACAACTGGACATCCCAATCTGCTACTGTAAGCATGGCTGTTCTTTTTTTTGTAGAGGTTTTTGCTATAGGGTGCGTGTGCTCGCCAGACAGACAGAGACAGAGAGATAGAAAACCAGAAATCTATCTCTCTTTCTTTCTTTCTTTCTTTCTTTCTTTCTTTCTTTCTTTCTTTCTTTCTTTCTTTCTTTCTTTCTTTCTTTCTTCTTTCTTTCTCTCTCTCTCTCTCTCTCTCTCTCTTCCTTCCTTCCTTCCTTCCTTCCTTCCTTCCTTCCTTCCTTCCTTCCTTCCTTCCTTCCTTCCTTTCTTTCTTTCTTTCTTTCTTTCTTTCTTTCTTTCTTTCTTTCTTTCTTTCTTTCTTTCTTTCTTTAAGGTTTTTTACCATAGGGCATGTACACTTGCTAGAGAAAGGGAGAAAAAGAGAGGGGGAGAGAGAGAGAGAGAGAGGAAAGTGAGAAATCACCCCCCAGGGGGGATGGCCACACCGCAATCCCTTTCTCCATTCTCCTCTCGGGATCTTGGGCACGCACGCACACGCACCCGGCTTGAGTTTAAGCCACCGAGTCTGGGACTCGACCTGCGGTCGACCACGTGGGAGTCCAGCGACATAGCCGTTACGCTAACTGCTGGTCCCTAAGCATGTCTATTCTATGTGTGAGAAAATGAAATCTGCCTTGGAGCAGCTCAAACATGGGCCGAGCTGGACTCAGGGCCCCTCAGCTCCTGACTCCCAGACTGCGCTCAGTATAGCCCATCATTCTGTTATTTAAGAAAATACGTTTCTTTAGAAAGAGACGCAGTAGAGTCTGCACATCTTCACCCACCCCTGCTTCAGCCAGCCGGGATCACAGGCATGCCCTGTGTGTACAGGGACGCCGTGACATGTGAACATGGGGCCTTCCCGTGTGGTCAGTCTTAGAGTGTGGTTACGTTTCTGTGCTACTGGTTGGCCTCATTCTATTGTTTTTTTTTTTTTTTGTTTGTTTGTTTTTTTTAAATCTGATAAGAAGCAGCAAGTCCTCTTTGTCTACACAGCCCGTTTTCAACCTCAAAACATGTTAGAATAGTAATAAGAGAGATATTCTACTTTTTTTTTTTAACTGCAGAAATAGAGTCTAAGCATTTAGAATAGAAATAAAAACATCCAAACTGGACCAGCCAGTGACATGGTGGTTAAGGAGGATGGATCCTATATGGCTGACTGCATGGTTCCAAACTGGACCAAATGCTGGAAAAACATACTGGGCATGTGTGCATGTGTGCATGTGTGCCCCCAAATCTCAAAATCAGAAATGGAGGCGAAGGGATTGTAGTATGATCATGCCTAGTGGGTGTGCTTTGTCACATTCTCTCTCTGGAAATTGGCCCTATGGCAAATTAAAAAAAAAATCTGTATCTATCTATCTATCTATCTATCTATCTATCTATCTATCTTCTTTATCTATATCTTTACAAACCATTAGAAAAAGAAGGGATTCTGGGACCAGCAGTTGGCTTAGTGACTATGTTGCTGGACTCCCATGTAGCTGACAGCAGTTCGAGTCCTGGACCTGGTGGCTTAAACTCACACCGGACATGTATGCGTGCGTGCCCAAGATCCCGAGAGGAGAACAGAGGAGAAGGGATTGCAGCGTGGCCATCCCCCCTGGGGGTGATTTCTCGCTTTCTGTCTTTCTGTCTCTCTCTGTCTTTCTGGTGAGCACACGTGCCCTATAGCAAAAACCTCTCAAAAAAAAAAAAAAAAAAAAAGAAAAAAGAAAGAAAGAAAGAAAGAAAGAAAGAAAGAAAGAAAGAAAGAAAGAAAGAAAGAAAAAAAGGAAGGGATTCTCATGTGTCTGGGTAGTGCAGGACTGCATTACTAAATGCCATGGTGGTGTTATTTTATTTATTTATTTATTTATTTAGAGAGCGGGAGACAGGGTTTTGATTTGTTTCTCAGCTTGGCTTCCAACTTGTGATCCTCCAGCCTCAACATCCTGAGTGGCTGGGGCCACAGGTGCATGCCGCTGTGCTGGAGCAGGCTCGAAGGCTTTTTGAGGAGTTCTCTGCTCTCGTGAAGAGCAGATGACACTGGATGGAAAATCTCATTTTGTATGTTGTCATGATGATGTACAGTGATTGAATGTAAATAAATAAATTTAAGTAAAAAAAAAAAAAAGAGCAGATGACACACCAGTGCCCTCGTGGGGGCTTCAGGGGAACCTGGACCTTACAGCAACGGTCGCCCCATCCTCTTATTAAATGAAAGGAGCGTGGACACCTCTGTGCAGGGGGACGCTGAAGAGCTCACTCTCCCGGGGCACTGGCGCAGGCGCATGCTCTCTTTCTCTCTCTGTGTAGGGTCTACAGACTAGAGTTTGCTGGCTCCCGAGGGAGAGAGACCGATGACCTCGAAGGTGGGGTATGTGGCCTGCTGCCGTGACAGGCCTGTCCTCACAGTCGCCTTGGGGCCATGAGGCTGTTGGGCGCTGGCCATTGCGCTTCGCAACCGATGTTGGCAGCGTCTGGGGCCGAGAGGCAGACGCTCTCTCGTACCAGCCCGTCATACCATAGTAGGACACGCTTGAGAACGTCCGGTCATTTCAGCACCCAGCCAGTGGAGAGTTCTTGCTACACAAATCTATACATAGCTGGGAGTGTTAGGTCCAAGGACCACTGGGCCCAATATTGTGACACACGGGAGATCGTTTTTCATATAATTATGAACCTCTGATCAAGTATGTATCTCATCCTTTTGAAAAACACCAACCACAGTGAGGGCGAACAGGAGAGACAGAGCAGCTCTTCACACTAATGGTTCTTCATTTTTTAAAAAATAATTCTTTATTTAGTTTTTAAAATTATTTATATTTTTTAATTTGACCAGAGAGAGACACACACACACAGAGAGAGAGAGAGAGAGAGAAAGTGACAAAGCAAACTGCCAGGTCCAGGACTTGAACCATGGTCAGCCATGTGGGAGCCCAGCACCTTAATCACCATGCCACCTGCAGGCCCCTGGTTCTTAATTCTTTATGTCATATTTCAAAGCCGCACCACCCTGTGTCCCAGGCTGTGTGGATCTGGAGCTCACCCAGGCTATCCGTCTGGGGTGCAAACAGCAGGTACTCCTTGCTGAGAAACTCTGGCCAGCTGACCAGCTGGGCTCCCGGACACCTTACTTCAACTTCAGAGGCCTCTGTTCATCTGTTGTATCATTTGAAACATGTCAAATCTTCTATCCAGTAAGCGAACTTGGGAGCAGGGGTATGGACAGTTAGGAAGGTGGAAAGAGAGTAAATCTGTTAGAGAAGAAGTGTCATCGTGACCTGTTACTCACTAAGAATTCAATATGTATAGTACAGGGCTAGGGTGAGTTTTGGTGGGGTGTTCGGTGTCTCTGTCTTTAAGAAATTATTGGGCCATGGACCAGTATTTAGTGTAATGGCTATGCCGCTGGACTCCCATGTAGTTGACCGTGGTTTGAGTCTCAGACCCGATGGCTTAAACTCATGCCGGGTGTGTGTGCGTGAGTGCCCAACATCCCGAGAGGAGAACAGAGGAGAAGGGATTGCGGCGTGGCCATCCCCCCGGGGGGTGATTTCTCGCTTTCTGTCTCTCTGTCTCTCTCTGTCTTTCTGGTAAGCACACGCACCCTATAGCAAAAACCTCTCCCAAAAAAAAAAGAAAGAAAGAAAGAAAGAAAGGATCAGGCCACTAGAGAGCACAAGAATTCGGAGGGCCTGAAACTGAAATTCAAGGGGACTTCAAAAAGTTCATGGGAAACTGAAATTAAAGTATGGGTTTATTTCGGTGAAAAAGAATTTTGAAATCCGTGCATAATTTTTTTTTCATAATATTCATTTCTTTCATGAACTTTTTTGCTAGATCCATCATAAAGCAAAAACAATAGCCTTCGGTTATATTGCCTGGATTCAAATTGTGACTGCCGCTTTTGGCATTAGGATATTGGGAAACATTTCATAGTCTTTTTTTAAAAATTTACTCATTTATTTATTTTAATTTGACCAGAGAGAGACACAGAGAGAGAGAAAGTGAGAAAGCAAGCCGCCAGGCCCAGGACTTGAACCATGGTTGGTCTTGGGGGAATGTCCAGCACCTTAACCACCACGCCACCCGCTGGTCCCCACATTTCGTAGTCTTGAGGCTTTTGTTCATTGTGACGTGGGGACAGTGTCTGTGCCATGAGACTGTGAATATCTAACGAGACAGAGGAGATGGCTGTTGAGAGCGGGGACAAGCATTTTTCTCCTGAAGGTGGCGGGATGGACTACGTCTTCTCTCTGGGCCCTTACGATGAAGTGATTTTTGCAGAGACCGTGATTCTGTGGTCTGGCTTGCCAAGACCAGCCTCGCTACAAGCTTCCAGGTCCAGACATAGGGCGGGGCTGGCTCCCGCAGGTCGTGGGTAGGTGGTCAGCCCACTGGTCTCCTCGAGCACCCAGAATTGTCAGGTCCTCAGTGGAGTTTGCATTCTTGCAGGCAGCCTTGTGCAGAGTGCAAATTATCCCAGTGACAAGCCGACCCTGCAGGACGGGTTGGGTGGAACTTGGCTAGGGTGAGGCTCCAGGAAGAAAAGTGGAAAGGCCGCCATGCAGATGGCGGCTGCTGTCTTCGGATCCGAGGCAGAAGGTCTGGGCAGGTCACGGGGTGCCCTTCCTTCTCGGGTGGGGGTAACAGATGAGCTGACAGCTGCCCTCCAGCCCCTAGCAGGACTTCCTCGGGTCTGCCACTGGGGGCTTTCGCTAGGCAGAGGTGCCTTCCGTGCCAGGTTTTTGTGATTAACGTTGATCCCACATATCGGAAAGTGGAGAGCAAACCTTGGAACTCCGCATCCAAGTGGGATTCCAGCCTGCACAGCAGCGTGTGCCAAAGGCTGGGGGCGGGGCCGTGCTGCGAGCTCTCCGCTCCGGGTCCGGGAGCAAGCCCTCGGCATCACTCACTGTCAGGGTATCTCGTGGTAATCACTTCCAAATGGCGCTGGGTGGGGAGGGGGCTCCCCTCCAATCACCCAAGGCATGTCTTGACTCAGGACGGAAAGGGAGTTTTTCCATAAGCATCTCCTCTTTCCAAAAGGGACCAGCGCTAGAACACGAGATGCCCACGAGCCCCTCTTAGCATATCTATAATAATATCCGTGTTGATGCAGTGGGGGGGGGGAGGGGAACAACGTCCAGGGTGGGTGAGGTCCCGACGGCTGACCCGGGACACACGTGCAGGCTGAGCGGCTCGGCGCTCTGGGACACGTGGCATCTCGAGTGTCTCCTGAGGCGGAGACCGTGAGTGTGCACACGGGCATGGGTCCTACCCCCGAGTGCACAGGTAGGCTCTGTGACAGCCACCCAGTGCCCCAGCTAAACTGCAGTGCACGGCACAGTGCCTCGAAATCACCATCCAGGGGACAGCCCACCTCCCGCTGAGAAACTGCAGTGTGGATCAAGTCACTTCAGCTTTCTGAGCCTCGATTTTGTTACCTGTAAAATGGGGATTATGATCTTTGTTTTTTGTTTGTTAAGATATTTTTGCCGTAGGGCATGTGCGCTTGCCTGAGAGAGACAGAGACAGAGAGAGGGAAAATGAGAAATCACCCCTAGAGGGGATGGTCATGCCACCATCTCTTCTCTCCCATTCTCCTTTTAGGACGTCGGCCACTCACGCACACACGGACACCTGCCTGGTGTGTTTTTCAGGCCCCTGGGCCTCAGCCTGAGTCGGCCATGTGGGATCCAGTGCCTTAACCACCATGGCTCCCTCTGTCCCTATAATCTGTTATAGAATTCCCGTGAGGAATGCGTGAGAGGAGAGGGTGGGTCACCAAGTAGGGCCTTAGTAGAGTTTAAAAGTTATCCTGAAGAGATTTCGGGTCAGCTGGTGACACAGTGGTAGTGCCACCGTGATGCCAGACCACATGGGCAGGTCCTGGGCTGTGTCCAGAGACATCCTGTATACACGCAAGGTGCACGCGCATGTGCCCACAGCTGGCCGGCTGGCGCTGCGAGACCACAGCACGAAGACCCCGGTGGGGAAGTGCCCTCTTTCTCACTCTCTCTGTCTCTGTCTTGCAGGGAAAGAATACATAAGTAAACTTGAAAATATAACGAGTTTCTGTGTCTTTCCTATCACTTTTAAAGTCTCTCTTCAGTTCTCAAAGGCGCTTTGCAGAATCACATATAAACATCATAGCTAAAATCTACACAGATCTCTACTGAATTCTATTTAGTAAACTATTCCCGCTATCTCTTGATGAAATTCTTTTTTAAAAG